>OX578276.1:34351577-35570950 GCA_951217055.1 Gerris lacustris | reverse complement strand
ATAAATATAACCCGATCTCCTTATAACCTCCACACTACACCTTTTGTACACGTCTTGTTTAAACTCAATTATGAAGTAATACGAAATTTTGAAAGAACGTTAAGATTAAAGTAACGCGATGTCTTATTTAACTCTCTAATGTTTAAAATGCATAGTAAGCGTATAAACAAAAATATATTTATGGGAAATAAATCTATAGAATGGAGATAATAATAACACAAAGAGTGTAAGACAGTCTATTTTCAGAGTTTTCTCGAACCCAACGATTTTTAATCGGCAAATAAATATGGATAGCGTTGATGACATGGATAGTCAGCTTTTTGCGACTAGGTTAGAAGAATTTTAGAATGTTATTCTAATTTGTTTTACTTAATTACAGGATAAAGATGATGTGGAAGTCGCTAGTTATTTTAATGGTAGCAGTGCCAGCAGTGTTCTGTTCTTGCAAACTGCAGCCTCAGATGAAAGCAGTAACGAACCTTAAAATTAATGAAGTAAGTTAATCTATTCACTTGAAATTATTTTAATTCATATAATACATAACTACTTTATGCTTTATTTCCTCTTCTCTAAACTGTAGTAGTCTGCACAGACTACGGACAAACAGACAGACATTTTTTCAAACTTTTTTTTTGGATTCAGTGGTTTTATAACATTTAAATCAATATATTATCTTTCTTTCTATTAATCTATAGTTAATATGAGAAATTATATATATATATATATATATATATATATATATATATATATATATATATATATATATATATATATATATATATATATATATATATATATATATATATATATATATATATATATATAAATCACCATGGTAGGTTCATGTGGAAACCTCGAATTTAATTGCATATATCTTAACCATTAGAGGTATCTAGAAAAAAAAGTAAACAAGGATCATTTATGTAGACATAATGTATGCGCTTTAACTTTAAACATAACTACAAACTTTGTCTAGATTTTTGTGAAAATATTAACTATTTTCCAAAATATTGGTCATAACCCCCCTCACAACTATCAGGACATTTGTTATGTATATTTTCAAGCATTAATCACCAACTATGCCAAAAATCAAGAACTTTCCGACTTAAGTTCCGCAAAATTATTTTCTTCGTTGACTGGTCTATAATGTTTATATACCTGGACTTAAAGTAGGTGGAAAATTGGACATTGCAATGTGATGATAAATATTTGTATGTTTAGTTGGAAGGTATTTGGTTTAATCAGTACGATAAAACTAATAGTGATGATTCTGATGAGGCAGACGAAGAAATTACTTGTGAAAGACTTCATTTCCATGTTGAAGATGACGGAGAGAAAATTGACATTACCAGTTCAGAGCTACCTAAAGGGTAAGTCCATTTAAAAGCCTTTTTTCTTTTTTTTTAATTCCGGGGGGCTTTTACACCCAAAGACGCAGGCCACTTAGGTGGGCCCATACATCAAACCCGGGTTAGGGACCAAAATCTTCACACACTCGTGTGAAGATATGGTCGTTAACCATGACTCCCCTCCTAGTTGTATTACAACCAAGGGTGTCATCATCATGGTTTCCAGGCCGAAACCTGGTGACGCCACTCTTTCGAGAAGCTTCCCATTTGTATAAACAATGCTGGGTGGACATTGAGCGAGGGTCCCGGTCTGGGAATCGAACCCAGAGGTGTGGTCAGAAGCGGTCACCCATCTATCTTCTGACCATGCTCGAGGCTGCTTAACTTGCCTTATAGCAAGGCGAGCGCTCTAGCCTCCGAGCCACCCAGGCCCCCATTTGAATGCCTATAAAACCATTGAAGTTTCTTTCCCGCGAAATACATTTGTCCAAGATATTGGTGGTAAATGATGGTGGGGCCTATCAAAATAAAAATACAAATGCACAGTTTCAATAACAGATTTTTTTAAAATTCTATATTAAATAATTACCTAAAGGGTAAGTCCTTAGTCTAAGAATATATGTAATTCCTTTAATTTGTAATTTCTTTAATAGTTATAGGTCTTAATTAATTGAGCAGGAATAAAAACTCATTAATGTAAAATAAAATCACAGACGTTTCAATTTGTTAAAAATCATCATTAGATGAAACAATGATGTTGGTGAACATTTGATATTTAATTAATTATAATATTTTTTTAATTGTTTTATTAGTAAAAAGACTTCCAATGGCACAGCTCTATACACTAACACCAAGTGGTCTGGAGGCGACGGGAAACTTACTATGGGTGGAAAACTTCTAGGTGAATTTTTAATTTTCCTTTAATTAAATGTGGTGTTAGTGATAAATGAGAAAAACAACTATTGCAGAGATTCACTCTAAACACCCTGAGTAATTAAACCTGACAGTAACACGTTGTTTTTTAGCGCCTTTTAAACAACCTAGGCTTCCAAGACCTATAAAATAGATGAGGCAGGGGATAGGTTTTTCCGCGTAGTATACAAGTATTTTATGCAAAAATACAATATTAGGGAAAAATAATAATATTAAATAAATAAAAAAAAAAACAGTATATTACAGTATATTTTACAGAAATAATTTAAATTTTTAAAAAATATGCATACAGAAATATTACAGGTAACATTCGGCTCGAGGGGCCTACAAAACCTTACATTTAAGCCTGTTTTTTTTGTTTTTTTAAATACTGACGTTGCATAAGGCGTGTAGATCCGAATTGAGTGACAAAATGTTTGAGGAATACCAGAGTTGTTGACCTTGAAAAATTAAAATCGACGAAGAGAAGGGGGGATTGAAGCAGATCGCGGGCTCGGGAGGCCCATGGTGTTACTGTCAGGGTTAAGTAAGTATCATTAATTTGACTTCGTCAATAATAATTCAAAATTCAACAAGTCCATATTGAACTTAGTTTTTCAGAGAGCTATCCAGATTGCTTGAAATGTATTACTAGTGTAATACCAATAGTCTCCCTTAAGGTAAACACTAAGCTTGGGTTCACTTGTTGTCACGTTAGCATTCCCAGAAGTAGCATCAGCCTCTTATGCTGAGGTAACACTAAGCTTTTGTTAACTTTTTGTCACGTAAGCATTCTCAGAAGTAGCATCAGCCTCTTATGCTGAGGTAACACTAAGCTTTTGTTAACTTTTTGTCACGTTAGCATTCCCAGAAGTAGCATCAGCCTCTTATGCTGAGGTAACACTAAACTTTTGTTAACATTTTGTCACGTTAGCATTCCCAGAAGTAGCATCAGCCTCTTATGCTGAGGTAACACTAAGCTTTTGTTAACATTTTGTCACGTTAGCATTCCCAGAAGTAGCATCAGCCTCCTATGCTGAGGTAACACTAAGCTTTTGTTAACTTTTTGTCACGTTAGCATTCCCAGAAGTAGCATCAGCCTCTTATGCTGAGGTAACACTAAGCTTTTGTTAACTTTTTGTCACGTTAGCATTCCCAGAAGTAGCATCAGCCTCTTATGCTGAGGTAACACTAAGCTTTTGTTAATTTTTTGTCACGTTAGCATTCCCAGAAGTAGCTCAGCCTCTTATGCTGAGGACCGGAAAGTCCTTTGGTCATAATATCGGTTACAATCTCTTGAGTCCGTTAGTAATGTTAAGTTCCCTATACTATCTTTAACTTCCTCAAGAAATAGTAGTGGATAAAAATATCTTTTGTCCACTTGTTGATCAATTGGTTTTTCGTCAACATTTGAGCAGCCTGGCTATCACTATGCAACGAGGTGCACTATAATGATACTTATGCATATCAAGCTTTGATGGGTTGCTATATATATGGCTTACATGAAGGCCTGATATCGCACATACTGCCAGTATGCAACCTTAGACCAGTCTCCACTCTGATTTCCGAGCACTGCTTAACTGCCTTGCAGTGTGCTTCAGTTGAGTTCGTTAAATATTTCAGTGGGTAAACTTCTTAAGAAAATTGCTTCTTTTGTGTATCTTCACTTAATATCATAATATAATCTGCTTCAACTGTTAAAAGTGTTGATGTTCTTTGATTTTTGCTTTCCCAGCTAACTGCACTGGAAGCTTACGCTTACATCTAAGTATTATATCTCAGTGATATCCTCCCCAGTTTGATCCATATGAGTAAACTTTCTCCTGACATTTTGTAGACCAGTCTCCACTCTGAAGTTCATTTCAGATATCTGAGCACTCGAACTGCCTTATAGTTTCCTTCAGTGAAGCAGTTATTGAACTTACTTAAAGCACTGGAAGCATGTGCGATATCTGGCCTGCATGTCATATAACACATGTCATATATATATATATATATATATATATATATATATATATATATATATATATATATATATATATATATATATATATATATATATATATATATATATATATATATATATATATATATAATAGGCAACCCATCAACTTATATGTATCTACGATATCTACAGTATGTATACGTATCTAGGTTGACATTTTCCCTATATCTAAATGACAACCGAGATCCAACGTCGTTTCCACTATACCTTCTCTTTTATTATAGCTATTCCTATAAAATTTGGTAAGTGCTCTACATATTTAAATGATGTGAAATTTTAAATTATATTCATCCATGCTATTCAACAATGTTTTTAAATGCAGGTAGTAAAATTTGGAGTGAATATCAGCATCCCAAACTTTGATCAAATACATTTATAATGTCTTATTTTCGAATTGTTTTAGGTATTGAGTTTGAATTTCCTCTTTGGATCATTGGAACTGACTACAAGAACTTCTTAATAACTTACATGTGCTTTAATGGTAATATGATTATTAATTCCTAATTAAAAAAAAATTGGCTAGTTATTGATAACGACAAAAGAAAAAGCCTTCTTTAAGTTAAAACTTTAGTTTCTTAGTTATTTTCTCAATTGTAGAAAAATGTTTCTCCCATGAAAGGAAGCAAACTTTTAAACTTCAAAAAGTGCACTTTGCTTCGGAGATATCTTCATGCAAATATTTTTACATATAAATGGCTTGTATCAAGATGTCAATCGTGCAAAGCTTTCTTAGTGAGCATCTAGAGTCCAAAGGCGACTTACACACCTATAAGACTGGGAACAGGCGACAAGTGATAAGACGCAAAAGAAATGTCTCTTCTCTGAACCAATCCATTACATTATTATTAATACTGATATTGTTATCACACCAGAGTGACACGTTCTCATGCCTTCCTAGTGAGATACCTGTCTCTTGTCTTTTCGGTGTGAAAAAACGTCTTCCTTCTACTTTTATTGTCATAGGATGAGTAGATCTAGAGAACTCGTGATAAGTCAAACAGTGTTTGGATTTTATAAAGTAAACTAGTTGGGTTCCCAAGTATCGAAACCAAGTGTGTATATTTTTTATTTGATAGGTTTATTAAAATGCCCTGTCGAAATTAATAAAGATTGAAAGATGGGGTTTGTTTATAATGATCACTAACTTAAAATTAATTTTACATATTATCTAAGTATCTTTAAAGATAATAGAGGAGGGTCAAAAATGCCTTGTGATGGTTCCAGTAAAGGATGGTACGAATGTGCTCTCCCACGGGGTACTCCCCACTCCCGTGCCCCCAAATACGGTGTCAAAACATAGTTTAAGCGCAGATGATTTACGTTTAAAAATATAACGTTTTAAAAATATTATTACGATTTTTAGTCTGACAGTACATCTTTTTTATGAACTTCAATATGACGCCTGGACCGCCCAGATATCTTTTGTTGTATGGCGTATACACATGTTTTATAGTAAACATAACTATTTGTACAGTACATAACATAATATAGTAGTGAGAAACACTAAACTCTAAAACAGAGTTGCAATAAAAGTTTGCACTCTGTTATTCGGACGACAAAAAGCCCGTTCTTCATAAGTACCTATATTCTTCGTGGATTTAGACAGCGCAGACATGATTGTTTTGTCAAACTTAAATATTGATCACGAAGTAGATTGTCGAACAAATTAGCTTGATTATAAAGTGTAAAGTGTCTCTTAACGCACTTATTGATTAAATAAATAGGTAGACTAGTTTAATAAACACGATGGTCTTTGTTAGAATGTGGTCGTATTACAGCTTCCAAAATGTTTTTGTTGAAGTCCGAATAACAGAGTGCAAACTTTTATTGAAACTCTGTTTTAGAGTTAAGTGTTTCTCACTACTATAGTTATGTACTATATGAATAGTTATGTTTACTATACTATAGTTAGGTATATGAATTGTATGAACAGAACAATATATTTGCATACTAATCATTGTCGAAAACAGACGGCATATTGACTCATGAAAAAAATATTTGTAATCAGAAATACATTAACGCGAAATATATTAGTGATACTAAGAAGAAATGAGACGGGTTAGAAGATTTTTACTGTTTTTCTATTTATAAAATCAAGAACAGGTAAGGACCACCTATATACATTGAACTCATTGTCTGAAAACATACTTGTAAAAAGAAAATTGTATGCACTTTTGAATACCTCAAACCACACTTTTCTATCTTTAGTGGTTTTGAATTTATAATAGTCCAGGCGATAGCGTGCAAAGAAATGTCTAACTAAAATCAAGCTAGAATCTTGTATTAATCTTTTGGTGCCTTTTAAGAATATGTGGTCGGTTAAATTCGTCTGCGGGCAATAGGCATTTGAAAAGAACAAACCGGTGGAAAGCGGCCATGTCCCACCCTTTTTGGTGGACAATGTGATTTTCATGATCCTGAATACGAACTTGGTTAGTAAACCAAATTCAAGTTAATGGTAGTTTGTCACTTAATAGGTGCGACCTCTTTGATTTGAAGTAATATTTTACTAACTAACCTATTAAGTGACAAACTACCATCAACTTGATTTTTGGTCTACTAACTAAGTTTGTACTCAGGATCATGAAAATCACATTTTCCACCAAAAAGGAAGGTACATGACTATGCTCTCCACCGGTTTTTTGGTTTTCAAATGCCTATTTACCAAGGTATGTCCCGCAGACGAACTTAGCCGGGCACATATTCTTAAAAGGCACCAAAATATTTACTTGTACCCAAATTTTAGCTTGATGTTAGTCAGACACTTTTTTGCACGCTATCTCCTGAACTATAGAATTTTTAATGAGGAACAGATGTGAAATCGATAAAATTGAAAATAAGGGTAAAGTTTATTAACGCCAACACATCGAGCCAATTCTTATAGAACAAAATCGTTTAGTTTTGACCTCTTAATACGCTCCAAATTGTGAAATTTAGGCTTTAGTCACCCAGCATAGGAACCTAAATTTTATTGAAATCAGATTAATATTATGTTCTTGGGCTTAACTTTTGGACTTAGATTTTGCTCATGTCGGAGATTCAAAAATAAATTCTACTTCAGACAAAATCTGTAAGGCACAATGAACCTTACGCTCTTCTGAGCCCGACCAAATATAATCATATGATTACTGCTTATTAATTTTTTTTTTTTTTAAGTAAAAAACTACATTATTATAATCAATTTTATCTACAAATTTCCCAATAACTAACAACTAAATTATATTACAGGTGTTGAAGATGCTTCGATTATGACGAGAAAGAAAGGTCCTGTAAATGAAGAGTTAAAGAAAACTATAGAAGAAGCTCTTAGTGCAACCAATTTAAAAATGGATCAATTTTACGTAGCAGGACAAGAGGGTTGTATTCGCTAAAAAAAATTGTGTAAAATGAAAAAATAAATAGAAATTCACGTGCTTTGCTAAGGATAGTGATTATTGAGATTTAATTGGTCTAGACTGATCAGTCTATTTCCTCCCTTAGACATCCATTTACAGAATATTTTTGATAATTATAGTAAGGAAAAATGTTTTCAGTTATGTAAATGGTCGTCGTCTTGAACCTAAATGCCCGATCCCTTCCCTTACACAAACTTTTATTTTATGTCATAAAAGGATGTTAATTTAAATCGAGACAAAATGGATCACAAACACAATATATATATATATATATATATATATATATATATATATATATATATATATATATATATATATATATATATATATATATATATATATATATATAATATTGTGTTTGTGAGCCATTTTATATATATATATATATAATATTGTGTTTGTGAGCCATTTTATATATATATATATATATATATATATATATATATATATATATATATATATATATATATATATATATATATATATATATAAATTGATATTTATTAAAAAGTGTCAACAAATTATGTTTAAATTGCTCTCTAATAGAGAGATATATACTATCAATGACATAATGACTAAATTATATGTATTACTGTTTCATTTCTACTCGAATTTGGAACACACCCAATAAATGGTCATCTTTGCTACATTATTTACATAAACATAAAATATGATGACTGCGTATAAATTATGGCTTTCTTGTACTATACTATTATTCTTTTATAATAAACAGCGTGGTTTCACTGTAAAATCCGTGTCACGAAGGGTTTGAAATCCGACGTTTCGCTTCCACTACTGGAAGCATCTTCAGGGTTGTGGTGCATCGTGATGATTCGAAGCAAACACTAGATATACTGGTGGAAAAGTGACGCAGATTTCATCGGGAAACCAAGCTATTTATTACAAGTCTACCGGCAGAAGCCTACGCACCATTTTGGAGGTTTTTAGCTATTCCATGCGTATTCCCAACCGTACAACCCCTTTATTATAATATTTTCTAAGTGCGTAAGTGGATATTCCATGTACTCTTTTTATATAACTCCTAAAAAACTTCACCGATAAAAATTTTAAAAATGTAAAAAGTAACAATATAAAATAAAAGCAAAAGTCAATTGGACAACTAGAAATAGGTGTGTGGTTTAGAACATTATTATTTATTGAATTATGATTGGGCATGTAGTCAATCACAATGTATTGGAATTAATTTTGTATTCAAATATAGATTCATTCTTGGTCTATAGTTCAACTAAGTTTAATATAGTTAGTTATCGTAGTTGTAATATTTGGCGCAGTGTATTCAAACATGCTCAGAAAACGACGGGATTCAATACAATATGATAATGAAATTATAGAAAATGGAAATTAAGTAGGTAATTTTAAATTTGATAAATATTACCCTGACTCTGAGGAATGGGAATATTAGAATTTTAAGGTTTGAAATTGAACTACACCTATAATTGAATAAATCAAATTAATAATAATATTAGCGCTGAGGACTTAATGCAATCCAAAATTGCATCTGAAGTATTTAGAACTGTAATTGACTATTTTAAAGAGAAACGGCTTCTTTAGTTGGACATCAAGCTTATTTCTATTTTAAATGAATCGTGGTAAACGGAATAAAAAAATAATGAATGGAATAACATACGTGATGATATGAACGTACAGAAAACTGATCATGACTTAGTAACCTGTTACCAATTCATGGTTACACCAACGGAAGCTTACACTTCAAAACACATTTTCTTAATTCCAACTCCGCTTTAAAAAAAAAAATACAAAAACAACAACAAAACTAATTTTCACAACTCAATCATATAATATTACGATTAATAATGATAATAAACTGTATGTTTATTGGGAGTTGGAAGCGGTGAGATTTCTCGAGACAGTATTCCCACGAGATCAGACCCTCATTTCCTAACTTTGATATTGCTATTGCTACTTCAAGGTCGAACTAAAATACGAAATAGTATGTAGTCTGTTACGGAACCACTAATATGTTTGTTTTCTTTATTAATTCCTAAAAAAAAGTCAGTGTGTTAAGAAAGCTAAATAATTGTTATCTGGTTATTTCGTAAGTATTACCTTGATAACTAAAGGGTAAAGTGTTGTCATTGTTTTTGTTTGTTTTTAAAATCAGTTGTAGATTAAATCATTATTGCTATGAATATATTATTACTTCAAAGAGGTTGTCTCGCCTGTGATTTTAAAATATTGTTACCATCGTGTTTTTGCGAGCAAAATTTAAAAAGATATGAGAAAATATTGTGTCCAAAATGAATTTGGGAGAAAACCTAATATATTTATAGTGTCGTGGTGGATCCTTTTAGGGTAATAAAATAAACTAACGTTTACATGGCGACGTTTCGGCTTAACCAGCCATTATCAAGCCTAAAACACATATATTTTTTAAAAGTTAGATGGACGACGTAACATATTAACTATAACAATGACAACTCATCTTGACAACAATACCTGTAATGTGATTTATGTGAGGATCGTTACAAGATAGTGAAAAAAAGTAGGTAAATATATTTGGAACTGTCTCGTTCCTTCGTCAAACATATTATATCAAAACCGGATATATCTCCTCACTTACACATCAAACTCTGTGCATCGTAACACATTAACCAAACATTAAAATTAACAATAATAGTAGTCTGACTAGGTAATAATTACAAAATATAACAAAAAACATAATAATAATATATTTAAAATATTGTGTCCAAAGTGAATTTGACAGCAAACTTATTAATTAAAATATTGCATCCAAGGTGAATTTTAGAGCAAAGTCATTTATTAAAATATTATTTCCAACGTAAATTCGAGAAGATACTTATAAAGTTTTTTCCATTTGTCCCTTATATTCAATCTTTTTATTTAATGTGGGTTACATTTAGGGTAACTTAACCTAACTTTAGGGTAACTTTGGTTTAAATAATTTAAGATATGGCTATAATTTAGTCCCACTTTAGGACATAATCATGCTTACAGCTTTAAGACAACTTTGTATGTACTGCAGGTTCCTTCGTTCCTGTGACTATATGTCACACTGTACGGTTCCAATAACTTCTGAATCAAAATATGTAGATAAAAACATGAAACTTTGCAGTCTTAAAGATCTTTTTGACATTCTCACAGGAAAATATAGCTAACTCAAAATTATAAGCCGTTTAAAACCAAATTGTTGATAACTCATATCACGCGATTTTTTTTTTTAAATTTTGGTCAACGCCATTTGGTCAAACAACATCTAACTTTTGCGTTTATGATGAAGGAACTGCTTACAACAACTAAATTATATAAGTATGTTGAATAATATACTTTAAAAATCATAGGGAAGTACTTATGTCCAAATACTTTTTAGGGTTTCGTAAATTATTAAGTATATACACGTTATTATATGCTAAATAACATTTTTGATTATTTCCCACTTTTGATATTTTGTAATAAAAAAATATTTAAACAAATTTAAATGGAAGGCCCAAAAACAAAAAAAAAAAAAAAAATAGCTTAGAGTAAGGAGAGTAGAGTGTCCGGGGTCTCTGGTTCGATCCCTCGTTATAGGGTGCTTTGGGAGGGGGGAATTTATTTTGGGTATATATTTCAATTTATAAATCCAATAATGAGTTAAATTTTTTTATTTAACTATGTAATCTACTTATTAGTAGCTTTCATTTAATACCCCACTCAAAATGTTAAAAAATAAATTTTTGTCCCATTGCGCAAGTGCGCACACAAAATTTGCAATTTATAAATTGATTTTCCTCCCTTATTTTCAACGCCCCTTCATATGGTATTAGCATGAATTATTTCAAAATTTTATGACTAACCGTTGTAGGGAGTATTTTTTTGGGATGGGGAGGAACTTTTGGCGCTAAAAGCGCAATATTGGCGGTGAAAAGCACAGTACTCATAAAATTTTATATTTATTTGTAATCTAGTCATGAGCTTTCATTTCATACCTATCTCAAAAATTAAAAAAAAAAAAAATTGAGCTTGGCACATTTGTGCGAATCACGCATATTAAATTTTTAACTTCTCTATATTTTTGCTATGCGTGGGTCAAATAGTTAGTATTTCAATTTCAACTTTCGGGGGATATGCACGACCGACCCTCTCGGCATAATATTTCCAGCTTGACCTACGAATCCTTAAAAACATTTGGTCATTTAATATTACAAAAGATCTTATCAATAACTTACTT
Source organism: Gerris lacustris (assembly GCA_951217055.1). Classification (NCBI taxonomy): domain Eukaryota; kingdom Metazoa; phylum Arthropoda; class Insecta; order Hemiptera; family Gerridae; genus Gerris; species Gerris lacustris. The sequence continues at coordinate 35,559,079 of OX578276.1, read as the reverse complement.
TAACCACATCTAGAGATTGCATAAAATCCCAAAAATATATATTTTGCTTTCGAGCTTACCGAAGGTAACGGAAGCATTGTGTTCACTTTTGAGAACGAAAAACTTTTATGCCTCCGATTTCAAAAATTCCAAGACAGAAATCCGTTTCAGACATCAGGGAACATTTTTGGTCTCGTGTCTGTCTGTCTGTCTGTCTGTCTGTCTGTCTGTCGGTCTGTGTGTCCGCGAATTATGAAACGTGCGACGATAACTTGAGTAAATGTCGACCGATTTTGATGAAATTTGGTAGACATGTTCATTTTAGCAATGCTCAGGACGAGTTCGTTGGACAACGTTATCCGTCCAAGCGTTCACGAGCAATGCTCTCGTAAACGTGAACTTTAAATTTAAAATTGGAATTTTAGGTCGGGGAAAAAATCTAACTTCATCTATTCAATGAGAAAAACATTTTTTTCAAATACAATTTTTTAGTAAAACCAACAGCGACACCGCTATGAAGTGTTAAAGATCGCTAAAACTATTAATAGTTTTTTCAAATAAACAATATTACAATAAAGTAATATAACAATAATTGTTATAGTATATGATAGGACGCGACGAAGCTATGTGCCACACTAATTGGCAGTCTATTTTTTAACTTTATATCTAATTTTATTAATCAGATTTCTTAAAAAGTAAAAAAAAAAGAACTGGCTTGTTCCATTTTCCAATTATATAAAATTTATATGACCTTCCCCATTCATTTTATAATATTATTACTAAAATAATGTAATATACTTCAATTTTGTCTTTCTATTACATCCACGCCCCATTAATTTGTTTTTTCTCGATAGGTTTTATTGTTCATTGCTATTTTAAGGTACTCATTTTATTTCTTTAAAACTTTTGACCTTAAATACAGATCTTTGCCATTCAGAGAGAATGTGAAGTAGGCACAAGCTTAAAAAGTAAATTAGAAATAGTTTTGGTGGTTACAAATTACTAGATAAGTGTTTTATTTTTTTTATATTTTTTATTTTATAAAAGTGGTCAATTTCCCACTTTTATTTCTTCCCAAGGTCTGTTTACTATAAGAGAACGGAATCTCAAAGATTGAGAAATATTATAAGACTATATAAATCAGGTTCACAGGTCGAGAAACAACAACAACAAATAATAATAGTAATAATGATTTTAGATATAGATTTGTTTCCTTGAGTTTTTTCTGTTTCTGGTCAAACTGCAAGTAACAGGTGATCTCACTTTCCCATGCATTGACCTCTTGGAGTCATTTGTCATGAGAAATATGTAGTTGGTTTATTTTACCACGAACCTTATTAGTTCATTTTAATTACATAAATTGTCTGCCAATTAGTGTGGCACATAGCTTCCTCGCGTCATGATTTTACAACCTATTATTAACAAATTAATTTAATTTTTACCCTTTTTTTAAAATTTTAATGAGTTTTTGCTTCCGAGCTTACTGAAGGTAAAGTAAGCCTTGTGATCATTCAGAAGAAATAATAGCTATTTACGTACCTAGAGCAGTAAGGGCGTTATTGCAGGCCGAGGGCGAAGTTTGAAAGCACGAGTGCGTTTAACGCCCGAGGCCTGTCATGTCGGTACTGCTCGTGCTGCGTACACTACTTTATGTCTCTGATTTCAAAAATTCCAAGACAGAAATCCGTTTCAGACCACAGTGAACATTTTTGGTTCTGTGTCTGTCTGTCGGTCTGTCGCTTAATTTTAACGAACCACCATATCTTAAAACTACAAGTCCGATTTTAATGAAATTTGTATGGTAGGTCATAATTTGCCCATTGTTGGTCCCATTAGTTTAGAATTAGTTCCCATTAGTAGTAGAAAGTTTTCTCTTTCTGGCCCATTTATTTATCTTCAACACGCGCACATACATACATTTATTCACACGTATATCTTCAAAAGTACTCATCTGATTTTTTACGAAATTTGGATGGTTCATCGAAAGTAGACCGCAGATAGCACCAGATTAATATCAACCGTAAAATTTTGACTGTTTTTAAAAATACGGGGGCGGGGGGATTTAAATAAATTTGAAATTCATTTTTTTAAGTTTTAAACAACGAGAGACATACAGAGAAAAATAGACTCCAGCGCCGGGATACGAACCACGGGTCTCCTATATCGTTAACGACAGAGGAAATTATTATTCAGTGTAGCTTAGTTGGTTAGAGCGTCTATACTGGAAATATAGGAGGCCCTTGGTTCGAATCCCGGCGCTGGAGTCTCCCGTTGTTAATAGTAATTATAATTTGATTTAAAATAAATTTGACAGTAATGGGCTGTAAAAGCTAGAAATCATTAAAGCATACGAAATAGGACGCGAGGAAGCTATGAGCCACACTAATTGGCTGAGTGCTGTTATAATCATTTTAATTTGTATCATTATACTATATCTTAAACAGTAAAGAAGTAATATAAAATGCAAATAACATTAGAAAACACATTTACCAAAGGTTTATTTTAAAATGACACTTTTATCATTTTCATGTACGCAGTAGGTACATATTTATTGAGAAAAAGTACTGTGAAAATTCGATTTTTATGGATTTACTTGTATTTAGGTCCTCTGAGCCCAAGAAAGTTGTTTTTAATAAATTTCTGTCTGTCTGTCTACTGTCTGTTGTCTGAGCAGACGTGTGCGGAGCCAAAAACCACTTATAATTAATTAAATATATCTTAAAAAAGCAATTTATAATACAATACTATTTAATCAAATTTCTTACAATCATAAACTTTGTTATCTCTGTTCAATAATATAACTTCAAATGAGGAAATTTACTAATTCTAAGGGCGTGTGCAGTGTGCAGAGTTTTAATTGTATAAATTAAAAAACCAACACCTATTACTTCGTTTAAAAATAAATCATATCTTGCGGATCTAACATTTTAACTTGTTAAGTTAATTCCGTGATATCTATTGTTTTTAGTGAATGGCAAAACAAAACGTGTTCTTATTTTTTATTTTCCTGATGAAAACTTTTTAAGGTCAAGGATTGAATTGAAACCTTTTAACAATAATTCGCTGAACTAAGGGATAACAAGGGATAAGTTAACAACTAACGTCAAAACTAATCAAACAGATTTGAGAAATATTTTACCCTGATATAACCTCGAGTCGATGTGTAGAATGGTCCTGCATTATGTAACGAATGGTATTATGAATGGTCCTAATGTTATGTTGATCGGATCGTAAAACAAACAAGTAAGGCGCGCTTCACGTAAGTATGTAAGGCTATAATTTGTATACTCGATTTCTTTATGTAAAATTGCATCATTTTATTCTAAAAATTTTTAATAAATTTTATCGTATTATTGTTACTTATCGGTGTCATACATATGTTTAATTTCATGAAACTTGATTAAAGACTGTTTCTGTGTCATAAAGTAAGATAAACATCGCATAATAGCCGACATTATGCTGTATGAACTTCTTTTGCCGGTGTTTTCACCCATTTGAGTACAATGTTGCGTGATTTACAAAATATATTACACTGTATAAAATATCAAATCATCATAGTTAAGCGTTCATCGGGAACTGCCCCAAATGGCCCTGCTTATGCTCTCCTTTCAGTCCAGGGCGAGGAGTTAGGTCCCTTTGCCCAGACTTAAATGTGAGCCCAAAATGGTTCGTAAACACTTGTCATGGAAGTGTAAATACAACTTTGACGTAGGGCCAAGTTGGAAAAAATCGGTCCGAGACAACTCAGACAAACTTTATCATATACGAATTTATAATTACTTAGCCCAGTGTTTCCATTTATTAGTTTTCAGATGTACATTTAAATATTATTGAACATTTCATCAAAATTTAGTTGAGGGTAGCGCCCCCAAATTTAGAGCTAAAATTCATTTCTCGATTTCGCCTCGGGGTATGATTTTTCTGAACATGTATGCCAAATTTCGTCAAAATCGGCCCAGTAGTTTAGGCTCCAGGCGTCTGCACAGACGACAGACAAACATTTTTTAAAAACCACTTTTTTGGACTCAGGGGACCACAAAACGTGTAAATCCATCAAAATATCAAAATCGAATTTTCGCGCCATCACAATACTTTCTCTTTATATGAGAAAGTAAAAGTAGCATCTAGTTTTGAGCCATGTCGAGTTGTTGGCAACATAGAAGATTTTAATGTAGTTGCTCTCCATATTGGCCGCCATCTTGAAAATATTAATAGATGCATATTCTCTTTCTACACTTCAAAACCTTTAAATTGATAAATTGATGTATAATATGTCAAGGTGACTAAAAACTTTTTTTAGTCGTCCGCCATATTGGCCGCCATCTTAGAAATATTAAGTGTGAAAACTTCAAAAAGTGTACAGCTGTCACCAATGCGGAGAAGCACCTGTGTGCCGAATTTCATGTTCCTACCTATAATAGTTTATAAATTGAAACATGCCAACGGACAGACAGACAGAAAGAGCCGTTATATAAGGTTTCTTTTCGTATTTCGTACAGAAACCTAAAAAGCAAAATTAAATTAATTAAACATATAAAAAAGTAGGTAAGGTATAGCAATATCCTTAGGTACAAATTAAGCACGCATCAAAATTCCTACACGATCCACAATATCTTTCCGGTATTCCGGATCGTGTGAGGTAAAAAAACTCCGTTGTTGCGGAAGCAGATAGTCTGTTGATACGATCAGATTAGGAATGTCAAGTCAATAGATTTTGCGGTACGTATACAGGGTTCTTAAGAAGTTTTATCATATTAGATATATGAATATTTAATGAATGAAGGAGTAAAGAATACTGTTGTGAATGAAAGTATTAAAGTTACTACGTAGTCATGTCATGACACTAGCGACCCTGACCTTTAAACCCGAGTTCTGCCAGGAAGTTATAGTGGAGCGTTGAGTTGAAAGTACTTGTAGAGTTCACTGTATAATTTATATTTTTCTTTTCTTGTTAATGACAGCAATTCATTAGAAACAAGTTAAAAACTGTTTCCAGTTTTGCATCCTGTAACATTCTAAAATATCAATTACGATTTTTTTTTTGTTTGATTTTTAACCAATTTAAACATTTTCTTCTCAGTCAATACGTCAGAAATAAACGTATTTAAGGTAAAAAAAAACAATACGGACAGGTAAACTTGAATACAACATTCTCATATAAATTGTGGTATTGAATTTAATTTCCATAACACCAAATTTAATTTATTTATTAATAAATAGATTTATAATAAACTCCCTGTCAAAATTAACGCACCACTTTTATATTTTTATGCTTACACAAAAGTCGTTCAATAAGGATCTTTTTTCTATTGTTTTCATCTCAGGCGGACCTATTTCACTTCTGTCGATTTAATCCACACTCCTGGAACCGCCGAAAAGCTCGGCCTTTTTTTGGATTGTAGTGAGATGCACTCCTAGTCGACAACCAACCTTTCGAGAAAAGCCTTTCTTAACCCATCACTACGGGTTTAATCGCTTCCTCCATAGTTAAATTAGGAGGTCTATTCATGTTGACACAAACAAACAACTGTATTATGAATAACTACGTGAGAGCTCTCATTTAATCAACTGCAAATAACAGTGAATCATTAATGAGGTTGATTAAATATAATTAATTTATGATGATTAAATATAATTTATGATGATGATTAAATATGATTAACAATGATGATTTTTTTTTTTTTTTTTTTTTTTTTTTTTTTTTTTTTTTTTAATAAATTTTTTATTTTTCTTATATAATACATTTTTTATAAAAATATAAATTCTCCCCACCACTTGAGGATCCGGGATCCTGTGCTGTGGTGGAAGTCTTCTCTTGGCCATAATTATAATATTTGTATTTAACAAGTTAATATATTTATCAAATAAATTCCAATAAAAATAAATTACCTACGATGAGTTTGCATAAGTATTTTTTTTTTTTTTTTTTTTTTTTTTTTTTTTGTTTAAATAAACATATAAAAACATAAAAGAATATGAAAAATTGAAAATTCTAGTGCCATATGAATATAAATGGATGAGTACAGAAAAATTATAGAGCTAGCAATACTAAAATTCAGCACATACATAGGAATAGTGACATGTCGTGTATGAGTGGTTGTCATGTGTTTGTTTGTAATAGGTGTTTTTTTAATCTAGTGGGAAAGGATGTTTTATTAAAATCTGTCTTTAGTGAGTTGGTTAGTTTGTTATAGTAAGTGGTTGCCTGATAATGCCAATGTCTCTGCGCAGCTGAAGTCCTGCTGAAAGGTATCTTGTAAAGTTTGTTAGTCATTTGTCTAGTCTGATGTGTATGGTCTACCCTCTCCAGATCATGTTGTCCTCTGTGTAACCGTACGAGGCAGAGGTATTGGTGCAGTTGGTTAATAGTGAGTATATTGAGTTGCTTGTATAATGGTTGAGTGTGTTCAGTCTTGCGTTTGTTCATTATTGTTCTAATGATAGCCTTATGTTGAGTTATTATTGGTTTCATGGTGGTTTCTGTAGCAGAACCCCAGGCAGTGAGGCCATATCTTATAATAGAGTCCACTAGTCCGTAGTAGAGTGCTCTTAAGCCTGATTGGCTCAAATAGGATCTGAGCCGTAGGAAAATATATCTGAGTTTTTTAAGTTTGTTGACTAAGTTGTTTATGTGTTGGTTCCAGTTAAGTTGGCTGTCTAGTGTTATTCCTAAGTATCTAGTTGTCGTGGATTTGTGTATGTGGCTACAGTTACACTGGAGAGGGTAGAATTGTTTACAGTTTCTGTTGTGTAGTTTTACTCTGTCTTGTAAATGTCGAGGTTGATTACATATGAGATGATGATAAGTGATGATGATTAATGAATCATTAAACATCAGTATAAATTCGAGATAGTCGAAACAGAGAAATATAAAGGTGGTGCGTTAATTTTGACGGGGAGTGTATATTACCAGGCGCAGGGCCGGATTTAGGCATAGGCGACATAGGCGGCCACCTAGGGGCCCGCACCATGATTTTTTTTTTTTTTTTTTTTAATGCTTTCATAACTTCGATAATCTCGAAAGTTGGAAGGAAAACCTACTTATTCATAGAGAACGTAACAAAAATCTTCGTTTTAAGTAAATATGTTCAATCTTAGTCCAGTTGTCAATGGAAACCTTGCGGAAATCAGAAAGTTTTGATATAGATCATTGATATTTAAAATTGAACATATCAAGTCCTGAAAGTTCTGAGGGGAAGCTATGGCCTTAATCTTGGAATGTAAATTATTTTTCATTCACAAATATCTATAAAAAGGTTAGCTTTACTTAAAATGTCATTTATTTTTTCTCTCTACAAATAAAACTATGCTAAATATCCAAACTTTTCAATTTAGTTCCTCAATACGCCAAAATCACACTGGACTGTTTTATAATGTGGCTTAATATCTGTTTGTTTTGACGAGTCTCGGGGAGCCAGGAGAGGAAAAACATTTGATGAATATTTTGTTATGAATAAAATATTTTTGTTAGTTCTTATTTCTTAAAATAACCACAAAGGAGGACCCCCTCTCCCCCTCCAATTTTCAGTCTTCCCATAGATTAATCCCCGATATTTGGTCAAAGCTAAAAGCAGGAAAGGGGGGCCAGCACCACCGCCTAGGGGCTAACATACTCTAAATTCGGCCTTGACGAGGTGTGTTGTTTACATTTGTTTTGACTTATCAGATTTGATTTTTGGGTCCGTTGACAAAACCGAGGGTCTTAATAATATCCTGCGTTTGTCACACTGTCTTGAGGTCGTTAACTCACATGGATCTTAAAATGTACTAAACAAAATAATTTGTTGTATAAGTAGCCCATAGGTATAGTCCCATGTTAACTCTCACAATACGTACTTCGGCTCCAGTTATAAACGAACCGAAAAAATATATATATTTATTCATCTCCTCTCAAAATATTTATATATTCAGCGAGATAAATATATAATGTAATTAATTAGTCCCATAAAAATGTCTGAATTGTTCAAAAAACCCCTTTTAAATATGACTCCGACCCACGTAGTCACACGAGAGCAGGCCACTCAATCCCGTGTTGATTCTAATTCCTCTATGATTCCTTTATACTTAGAATTCGTCTTTTTTAACGATATTAGAATGTAGTTATTACATTATAGCAAACAGCAATGTACATAGCTACTGACATATTAGCGGTAGGCAGTTTCCCGCTGGCACACCAACAAATTAAATATTGATCAATAATAAAATATACGTATTAAAATTACAAGATAAAAAGAACTTTTTAATACTACGTTTTTAAATTTTCTGTTGAATCATATGTAATGTTGAAAACATAATTGTTATTGTTATAATATAATGTTAGTGAAAAAATACACAGTTCCGAATTTATTTACTTCACATAATAATGACAACCATCTAGATATGTTAAACCTATAAAAGGACAAATCTTTGTACAACGGATCTTATCAACACCGAATCTAAACCGTGCCATTGATATGCCCCTGTAGGGACAGTAAGAGAAGAAAAATGTGTACAAGTAAAGAAGTTCAGATGCAGAAAAATTAAACCTATACCTAGGATACAAGTGTAAACTAACCTGGGTGTCACACGACAATTAATGTATTTCTTTTTTTACTTTTCGCTGTCATTCAATATTTACCTCTTAATAAAAAATCACAAATTTGAAACCCGTCAAAATGAAGATTGTAAATACTATGGGATATGTCACAACAAATAAAATAATTTGCGGATTTTTTCCGAACTAACATTCCATACAGTAAAATTTGCTGAAAACTAATTCAATTCTGCTGAAAAATGGCTAAACGTAATACAATAATGCATTGTCATCGTGTTCTGAGCTATTCTAAAAGTTTCAAATGTTTAGCTACTCGGGAAGTTAGTTAAAAATCGATTGCAAGATTTGTACTGGACAAACAAAACAAACAAACCAGAAAGCAAGCTAATAAAAACGTAGAAAAAATTTGTTAAAATTAAAGCCAAACATCATGCTATACTCTCAACTCATTAACAATTATTTAATATTTTAGGAACCGAATAATAATCCAGTAAAAAATCGTCGTAAAAATAGGGTTTATTTTGTATCAAATGAGGTTTTGATTCCTGGTGGTGTTGTATATATGATGGATGGCTAACGATAAATCTATTTTTTGACCTCCGGATCATTGTGAAATACTTTAATAACCGGTAAATTTTCGTAGTTTTTGGGATTTTCGTAACTTTTTACCCCCAAGGACCCATTTTACGATAAAAGTGACTATATTTTCTAGTCTAAATTTGAACAATTTTTAAAATTTAAAATAAAAAGGAGAGAATCATTAAATAATTTGGCAATGATGGTTTGTAAAAGGAAAACAACAATAATTGGCAGACAATTTATATAAACATTATATCTTTATGTACAAAATTTTCACTGGTGAAGAAACAGTGAAACAAAAGTGGTAAATGCATATTTTCCTTTCTTATAATAGTTGCCGTTATTTGTTCTATTTTGATTAGGTAATTAATTGCTACTAATCAGTCTATTATGTTGTCTGCTCAAAGTTGTATGCTGTTTTCTTATTTTTTTTCTTTAACAATGCTGGAGTTGAATCCTTAACCAAGTTGTATGTTAGTTCACAAGAGATCCAATTAGGAGATTGCTAGTTTTCCTTGTCTAGCTTCTCACTCAGAGATTAACCAATCTCCTTCTGTTACAAATACATGTCGGACAACGCCTGGCGCTCTCTTTGTCAGTTGGATTGCTTCTTCTTTAGAGTGTTAACACTTAAACACTACAGGAAAGCGTTGATTTCCTCACAGTGTTAAGCATTGTTCAAATTATACGCAATATATCCTGCACACAATGAACATACAAGATAAACATAGTAAAAGTATTACTATATACGATATAAAAATATCAGGCAGTCCAAGATAAATCAGAAATATTTTTCTTATTACTCCTTTCTTGTTACAATATTCTTATGAATCCTACACATATCCACTTGAAACTCCCTAGTCCCATTTCAAGTGGATCAAACAGCTTTTAACTTTTAAACCAGAAAAAATTCAGAAAAATATTACAGGAAAAAAGTTGTAGTATTTCAGGTGTAGTTTAATGAAACAAAAAGAAAAAAATGGATTCCGTCTTTTAAAGGGATTTTTTTTATTTTTCTGAGAAGTTCATTGAAAAGCATGAAAAAATGTTGTATTAAATTTTTGTAATCTTTCGTACTTTAAGTATTAGTATGCTTCAAAGTTTCCCCTCCATCTCACAGGTTTTAAAAAGAATATGTTAATTCTCTTCTTTTCCCTAACAATTTTTATATTGAACAGGTTGATTTAAATAAGTTTAATGAAAGTTAAATTACTTTAATTTTTAAGTGAGATGTTCTAGGTTCGATTCCTAGTGGAACTTCATTCATATAACACAAGCTTATGATAGAGAGAATATAGTGTAAAATTAGCAAACATTGTTCACATTATAAAGGTGGGAAAAAGAAGACAATTTAAAAACCTTTGAGATAGAGGGGAATTTATAAAAATTCCCAATTTCCTTTCATTTTATGAACGAAGTTAGTGAACACCCTGTGTATAAGTTCGACAAACTCTAGAAATTTCTTTTTAAAAATTACCACTCTTTAACTTTTGCTTCCGAGCTTACTGAAGGTAACGGAAGCATTTATTGTCATTTTGAGTTAGCTATATTTTTCCTGTGTGCGCGTCAAAACGATCTTTAATATTGGAAAGTTTCATGTTTTTATCTCTTCTTATTCAAAAGTTATTGGAACCGTACAGAGTGACAGACAGACACATAAACGAAACTATAAGGGTTTCTTTTTTTGGTTTTTCCAACGAAACCCTAAAAAAAAGAGAGGAAGATGAATTTATTTAATTAGACAATAGGTAGTAAAAGCAAAACATGAGTATTGTACGTGATAGGACACGAGGAAGCTATGAGCCACACTATGTTAAGTTTACTTTGAAAATGGTGTTATCATAAAGGACCTTACTTTATAACCAAAAAAAGAAAAGCTCAGTCCTTAGTTTCGTTTTTGTGTCTGTCTGTCTATTACTCTGTACAGTTCCAATAACATTTGAATCCAAATAGATAAATGCATAAAACGTTGCAGTGATAAAGATCTTTTAAACTTGAACTCTAAAATTATGGATAATTCATGTCGCTCAAAGAAAAACCATGTTTTTTAAATGTTGAGTGGTGTGGGTATCAAATGAAAAATATTAAAGAGTAGATAACAAAAAAATATATCACTCTTGGAACTTGTTAAAATTTTCACATGATTTGTTTAAAAATAAATCAAAATGTTTCGCTCCCACCCACTAAAACCATATTTCAGCTGTTAGTAAAAATATTAACCCTAGAGTGGTACTGCCGCATATTAGTACGTTATAGGTACTGCTTCGTAAGTTTTACGAAGTTATTCTTCATCACAATTTTTTTTTGATAATTTCGTTAATATAAATTAATTTTCAGCATTGGTGTTAAAATATAAATAAAGGCCTTTAATACGATTATAATCAGAATATTAACCAAATTTATAGCTGGTGCCTAAGTATATATAAATAAAAAAAAAACGCTCTTAGCCTATACACTTAACAATAATTCGATGTTCGTTACCTTTATATATTTATCACCATCTATTTTGAGCATATATGAAAATAGTTTAACACTGCTAGAGAGAGGATTACTAGCATTCGTCAAATATTAATAAAATATATTAAGTTTAATTGAGCCTCTGAAACATCTATGGCGTTTTGTACCATCGTTCCAGCACCTATTTCTATAAATGGGTCAAAATCAGGGTCATCAATGTCGTTATCAGAATACACAATATCGTCTGGTAAGTCTGAATCACTATCACGGCATAAATCTAAATGGTCTTCAATTTCATCATTATATTCGACGTCAGACATTTCCCTCATAATATTAAACATTTCTCCGACATCACTGACCTTTTTGTCACTTATTTTGTTAATGAAAAGAAAAATACAACTTAAAAACCAAATTAACGACATTCTTCATTATATCTATAAAGGATACACCAGTAATGATACGTAAAAATTACTAATAATATTTTACGTGTAACGGTACATCTACGTAAATCCGACGAAGTGACTTTTGGAAAAACAGTTGTAGCTGACAAACGATGGTTCACTGACACGTGAAGGTCTACCGATATACTGAAAACATTGTAGTGAAGGCATTGATAAGGTCCCAACCCCCTCCACATTTCTAGACTTCTGAAATTCTCAGAAGAAGACAACCCTTCGTAAAAATTACGAAGCAGTACCACTCCAGGGTTAAAGAAATATGCAAAATATGCGGTCTGCTCTAAAATTGATTTTTTTTTTAGGTTTTTACGATCATTGTGCATTTATAGTTCCTCTGCGTATTAATAATTTCATATTGACAATACCAACGAAACCCTTTTTACGTCAGACTAGTGTGATTTTGCAAGGGACAAGGCCTCTGTTTCAGTATTCGATAACTTACTTTATTAACACAAGACTTGACTATGTCAATGTCACAACAAAACAATAATACAACAATGTCACCTCCCACATCCCCTCTTCTGGGACTTTCAAACCTCCTCGATGAGTCTCTTAGGTGGCTGGCGAACTCTGGTACTTCTACGAAGTTCCGTTGGTCGTATTGTGGTATCAGATTGATTCTCCTTCACGTTGTCAGATGGATGCGCCATGGTGGAATGGTATAGTTGTGGCGCGGGGAAGTCTCGTGATGCACCACGCTTAGCAGCTGGTATCAGCATATGTCTGTTGCGCCGGACTGTCCCCTGTGACGTCTGCACCAAGTAACTTCTAGGCACGGCTAGCTTTTTGATGACAGTGCCATACCTTCTTAAGTCTACTATCCATACTCTAGTTTTCTCTTTTAAGGGTCTCAAAGCGATGGCTCGATGACGTTTATCATGATTATCTTTTCCCTTCTGTCTTAATTGGACCTCTTTTTTTCGAAATCTGATTAGGTTCGGCCAGGCGGGTTTCAAATTTTGAGGAGTCATGGGAACGGTTCCTCTCAACCGACGACCCATCAAAAGTTCAGAGGGGCTAGGTCTTCCGGCCAAAGGTGTTGACCGATAGGCTAACAACCCTAAAATAGGATCTTGCTCCTTTAAAACAATTTTCTTCACTGTTTTAACGGCAGCCTCCACCTCTCCATTGCTCTTAGGATGGTAGGGGCTACTAGTTACGTGTTCAAATCCATACTCTTTCGCGAAACGTGTGAATTCGTATGATTTAAACTGTGGACCGTTGTCCGTTCGTAATGTTCGAGGTATTCCGTGTCTTCCAAAAATAGCACGAAGTCGTTCAATAACCGTCTTTGCGTCGGTTGTTGGAAGGTGTGAAATTTCGGGATACCTAGAAAAATAGTCTACAACTATCAAATATTGTTGCCCTCGGATTGTAGCTAAGTCTGCACCTACAGTAACCCAAGGACCAATCGGTAAATCTGATGGTATCAAAGGCTCCTGCGGATTTCTTCTTTGCTCGACACATTCCGGGCAAGACTCAACCAATGTCTGAAGCTGTTTTGCTAGACCGGGCCACCAAACGGATTCACGAGCGCGTGCTCGACATTTCGTTATTCCTAAGTGCCCTTGATGTAATTTGGCTAAGATGTCACTCCGCAGTTCCCGAGGAATAAAAATTCGGTTTTCGAACACTATTAAGTCGTTTAAAAGTGATAAGGAGTTTCTACGACTATAAAACTCACGTAAACTTGGTGTTAAATCAGACCTTCGTGGCCATCCTTGTCGAATACACGTCTTTAGTTCGTGACATATAGGATCTTTGTACTGGGCCTCAAGTACCTCTTTTAGTCTTTGATCCGACATGGGCAGACTCTTTAAGATAGCCCAAACTCCACACTCGTCCTCTCTCTCTGCATCCAACACATCCTCTTCTTGAACAGTTTCTGGTAGCGGCATACGTGACAACGTATCCGGTACGTTTAGGTCTTTTCCCGGAACATGCTCAATTGTGAAATTGAATGCAGCGCATCGCATTCTAAAACGCTGTAAACGAGGTGTTAATTCCGATATGGGTTTACTCGCAAGCAATGATGTTAAGGGTTTGTGGTCCGTAAGGACTGTGAACATGGGCATTCCCCGAAGATAGTTTGTGAAACGCTCGCACGCCCAGGTGACCGCCAGTGCTTCTTTCTCGACTTGTGCATACCGGCGTTCTGTCTCCGTTAGAGTTCTAGAGATGTAGTGGACTGGTCGCCACTGACCTCCACATACTCGCTGCTCCAAGACTCCACCCAACCCAAATGACGAGGAGTCGGCTGCAACCCTTGTCATTTTATTAGGGTCAAACAGTGCTAAGACTGGGGCTGTTGACAACATCTCTTTCAATTTCGCCAGTGCAATATCTTGACTCACAGACCACCCAGATAACGCCTCGTCCGATACAATTTCTCTAAGAGGTGTTATCACATCAGCAAGGTGTGGTAAAAATCTCAAGTGATAAGTGACCATTCCTAGTAGGCTCCGCAGTTCCGACGATGTACGCGGACGTGGCAATGATGTTATCGCCTTCACCTTTACTGGATCAGGTCGAATCCCGTCTGCTCCGACCTCGTGACCAAGGAACGTGACTTTTGATTTGCGGAAGAGACATTTCTCTCTATTTAAAGTAATTCCCGCGCTTTTAAGTTTAACGAAAACTTCTCTCAGCCGTCTGTCATGTTCCGCTGTGTCTATTCCGAACACCAGTATGTCGTCCATTAAATTCACAGTTCCTTCCGTCCCTGACAATGTCTCGGAAATACGTCTATGGAAATGTTCCCCTGCGCTGGATATCCCCATCGGTAATCGCGTAAAACAAAACCTTCCGACCGGTGTTATAAAAGTTGTGTACATTTTAGATTCTTCCGCTAATGCAACTTGATAATAACCGGCTCGCGGGTCTAACTTTGAAATGACGTTGGCGTCTTTTATGGAGGCTAGGCAGTCTTCCACAGTTGGTAACATTAGTCTTTCTCGCTTAACCGCTCTATTAAGCTCGGTGTAATCGACACAAATTCGCACTCGCCCGTCTGGTTTGGGTACAACAACCAAAGGGGCACACCAATCTGTCGCTTCCCTGACTTTGGTTATTACGCCATCTATTTCCATCTTCTTCAGCTCTGATTTTGCTTTCTCTAATAGTGGTAACGCTATTCTACGAGGGGTAGTGACTGAATAAGGCATAACTTCTTTATCTATCTTAATTGTGTATTCCCCTTCTAGCTTACCAAGACCCTCGAATAAGGACTCAAACTCGGCCTCCGGGGGTTTCCTGAGTTGGTTCAGCCACGCTAACATTCCTAAAGAAGCAAGCTCTTGCCTTCCTAGCAATGGTTCCTGTGGCTCCCTGATAACATAAATAGTCGCTTTTGTTGAGTTTCCTTTCCAAGTCAGTTCTCCCCCAACGGTACCTAAAACTGGTATTTGGAACGAAGTCGGCCCCAGCAAGCGTCGCTCTGCTTTTTTCATCGGCCACTTGTTCGCTATCTGGCGATATAAACCCTCACCAATAACCGTAACGTCAGCACCAGTATCTAATTTAAATTTAATTTTATGCTTACCGTTTAAGGTTACTTCGGCGACCCACGGTTTCGTGGTTTTATCTTCCACAGAACCGAGATAATAATATGGCTGGGACGGACCTGGACCCTGCTCTAAGTGAGCTTCATGCACTCGAATGTTGCTTCGGCACACACGCCCCCAGTGTCCTTTCCGGTTGCACTGTCTGCAAATTGAGTTTTTGGCTGGACACTGATCTGCACCGTGACTTGGAAATCCTCCACAATTAGAACATTTTGTATGTGTCTTCCCTCTTGCGTCTTTTTCTGTGTCAGACTTACCCCGTTTGAAGTTATTACGAGCTTTTTTCACTGCGTCGATCTCAGCTCCGCTTGATTTTTCTGGTCTTATGACCTTCTGCTGTTTATGAACTTCTTCCGCCTGCCGGGTTTTCTGCACTGC
This sequence comes from Gerris lacustris, assembly GCA_951217055.1. NCBI lineage: Eukaryota > Metazoa > Arthropoda > Insecta > Hemiptera > Gerridae > Gerris > Gerris lacustris. The sequence continues at coordinate 35,543,132 of OX578276.1, read as the reverse complement.
CTTCTCAAGTGTCAAGTCGGCATCCAACTGCAGTGCTTCAGACAAACTTACATTTCGGAGTCCGACAACTAGCCGGTCTCGAATAAGTTCTTCCTCCAGACAACCGTAATTGCAACTTTTCGCTAGTCGGTAGAGATCTTCTATAAAAGTTTCTACCGGTTCACCCTCAGCTTGCACCCGTTTATTGAATTTAACTCGTTCATAAATAATATTGCGTTTACCCGAAAAGAAAGCGTTGAATTTTCCAAATACTTCGCGGAACGAAGAGGCATCTTTCTCGGACAGCTTGAACGACAGCAGCAAATCTTCTGCTCTATCGCCCATTAAATAAATCAATGTGTTAATTTGGCGTTCTTCACTCTGATCTACGAGTCCCGAGCAAGAACGATAACGGTTAAATCGACGGCTCCAAGTGGGCCACTCCTCTGCTTGAAACGAAAACATAGGAGGCGCGCTCATACCCGGATTAACGTTATTCAATTCTGTAAGATTCTCTTTGGATTCTACCATATTTGTTTTGTATACTCACGGCTCTATATCGATTTAGAACACCGCTGCCACCATGTTTCAGTATTCGATAACTTACTTTATTAACACAAGACTTGACTATGTCAATGTCACAACAAAACAATAATACAACAATGTCACCTCCCACAATTTGAAACCCGCCTGGCCGAACCTAATCAGATTTCGAAAAAAAGAGGTCCAATTAAGACAGAAGGGAAAAGATAATCATGATAAACGTCATCGAGCCATCGCTTTGAGACCCTTAAAAGAGAAAACTAGAGTATGGATAGTAGACTTAAGAAGGTATGGCACTGTCATCAAAAAGCTAGCCGTGCCTAGATGTAACGGTACATCTACGTAAATCCGACGAAGTGACTTTTGGAAAAACAGTTGTAGCTGACAAACGATGGTTCACTGACACGTGAAGGTCTACCGATATACTGAAAACATTGTAATGAAGGCATTGATAAGGTCCCAACCCCCTCCACATTTCTAGACTTCTGAAATTCTCAGAAGAAGACAACCCTTCGTAAAAATTACGAAGCAGTACCACTCCAGGGTTAAAGAAATATGCAAAATATGCGGTCTGCTCTAAAATTGATTTTTTTTTTAGGTTTTCACGTTCATTGTGCATTTATAGTTCCTCTGCGTATTAATAATTTCATATTGACAATACCAACGAAACCCTTTTTACGTCAGACTAGTGTGATTTTGCAAGGGACAAGGCCTCTTCGTGATGGAGTTTTACGCTAGTTTGTGGCATGGAGCTAGACTTATTTAGAAATTGTTAGGAACTGAGACTGATAAGGTACCGTCTCTTACGGCGTTTTATTCAGATTAAGTCATTTTTTCACCTAAATATCCGGTTAAACGTGTATTTAGTTCAGTCAGACAAAAGGAAGAGACAATATTAAAGTCTAATTTGCATTTATTTAGATATCACATTTTATTCAACAATAATTCTACATTTTAGATACCAAAAGCCAAAGCTTTTAAGGCAATCCTACTTATTTGCCAAAGGTGGTAAATTAGTTTCATTTAATAAAATGAAATAAAGTTAGAAAGAAATATTAAATTACATTGTAATATCAGGTAGTATTATTATTATTTCGTGATTACATACTTAAACAAAGTTATTGTGTTTTTTCTTACTTTCAATGTACAATAATCATATAGTAAAAGTGTCTACTTGCTCTACATATAAACGAGTCAATATTACGCAAAAGAAAACTTCATAACAACAAGGAACAAAAAAAAAAAAACCAAAGCTAGAGTGTTTTAATATGTGACAACGTGAACACAAAGTATACAAGTTGGTTGTCTGGGTGTGGACATAAGTTTCCTTTCCAATATTAAGTAATCGATAAAAAAAAAAAAGAACAAGTATTAGCTTGATAAGGGAATTGTGCAAAGCTGGTGGACTAGACCCCCTGGGTATTCGAACGCTATTAGCATGGTCTGCTAAGACACGAACTGTTTCACAGTTCTTACAGATATCGCAGGTTCTATATCTGACCACAACCCGCGTGACTTAGTTACTTATTTTTGAACCTGCATTTCTTGTTTACTTTTTTAACATCCAATTGAAGACCTTGATACTAAATAAATAGATGATAAAAGATAAAAGTGTAATGATTTTTTTTTTATCTTAGAAATAGTTTTTGCACGAATGTAATAACTTGTGTAAGTAGAACAGTTTTTCCTTGCATTAATGGGGTTATTGCAGGTTAAAGAATAATAAATAGATAATTTTTACGATATTTTGAAAATAAATATGTAGCTTATTATTACGATATTTTGACCCCTCTTTGGGTTATCCATCAATAAGATTATTAATACAAGGAGCGAACTGCACACCTTACTATTATATAAATTGAAGGTGGTAATTATCCAAGATTAATTTCGGCAGTTAAGAGAAAACATTAATTACAAGTTTAAACAGTCTATTACTAATTATTTGTAAACTAACAATATGTACCTATATTAGTCCAGGAGATAGCGTGCAAAAAAATGTCTGACTAACATCAAGCTAGAATTTTGTGTATAAGTAAATATTTTGGTGCCTTTTAAGAATATGAGGTCGGCTAAATTCGTCCGCGGGAAATAGCTTGGCAATAGGCATTTGAAAAAAAACAAACCGGTGGAGAGGGGTCATGTCCCGCCCTTTTTGGTGGACAATGTGATTTTTATGATTCTGAGTACTAACTTAGTTAGTAGACCAAAAATCAAGTTGATGGTAGTTTGTCACTTAATATAGGTGACCACTTTGATTTGGAGTAATATTTGACTAACTATCCTATTAAATGAGAAACTATAATCAACTTGATTTTTGGTCTACTAACTATTTTCGTACTCAGGAACATGGAAATCACATTGTCCACCAAAAAGGACGGGACATGGTCACTCTCCACAGGTTTTTTTTTTTAAATGCCCATTGTCAAGCTATTTCCCGTAGACGAACTTAGCGGACCACATATTCTTAAAAGGCACCAAAACGTTTACTTTTTTTTTATTACACAAAGTTCTAGCTTGATGTTAGTCAGACAATTTTTTGTACCCTATCTCCTGGACTATATGTTTTTATCTTTAAAAATGAACTATTAATTTTCCTTCAAACTTTCAAACCCAATCATCAATAACATTATTTAAACCAATAAATAAAGTACTGCGCAGACAATTGAAAATAATATGGCACCTGTGGACTGATATCGTCAAACTATCCGATTTTTTTCAAAATGAGTTGATCAATTTTATTGATATAGGTGATAATAATATAATAGTTTGAGCGCGTGTGGGAGAAGAGGGGTTTAAAGCAGAAGGTTGAAATTAACAGTAAATTAATTATGGCCTACCATCTAAATATCATTAAAATAGGGCGAGTAGTTTGTAAGGTATACCAAACCGCCGCCGCCGCCTGGTTCGCCAAACTATTAAGCGACAAACTGATTCCAAAAATGTTTTCTCATATCTAAAACGGATTTCTGCCCAGGTTTTTTATATTTTGGAGTCAAAAAATCTTCCTTCAGAATGATCACAATGTTTCCGGTAAACTCTTAACCTTTGGCAAGCTCTGAAGTAATATTTAAATAATAATAATAAAAAACCCTTTTAATTCTATTAAGAATAATTATTGTAAAGCAGTATAAATATAAGTCAATTTTAAGATCTTTCTCTTTACAGCTCAGGACTATATGTTCTCTAGTGAAGAGATAAAATAAAGAAGTTTTTTTTTGTTCTTATCGGGCTTTTTTGTCTAATTATAATTTTGTTTCAAATTATTATAAGTAAGAACCGGGGACCGAGCGACCATGGCGGTAGAAAGGACGAGCAAAAGCCGTAACAACAACAACCCCTCGATCTAGGGCTAAGTATTCTTCTCTCACCGTCCCCTACTATTATTATTTGGTGTTAAAATATATTATGAGTGTAGTTTCACTGTTAAATATATTTTATAGATATGTAGTGCTTGTGGAAACTACATAGTTTAAATAATTAAGATGTTTAGTTTTTTCCGGTAAGTGATGACATATATTTTTTTCGAAAAATTAGCAAAAAAAATCTGCCGAAGCTACATGCCAAGTTTAAATAATTTAACACCAAAAAATTATACAACATCGCTATTTTATACGAATTTCACATACATCAAATTTCCTTTGAAATTTGACGGGGCGTGACCTGACAGTTTTTTCAAATAAGCCCAACTTTTGGGATCTTTCGTTTCTAGCATAGTAACAAGTTTTTATAGCTACATGTTTTTAGATATCCAAAAAAAAAGAAATGTTTTCGGCCCACCCTGTGGCACGGTTTACATTCGGTTTTAGAGAGATCCTTTAAACAAAGATTTGTCCTTTTATGTATTAAAGATAAGTTAAATTATTAATAATTTATGAGTAAACTTTTTTTTATTTAATAAATAATAAATATGACTTACTTTATTACTTTATGATGAAACATTTCGACTCACTACCTAGAGTCATCCTCAAGAACCATGTATCCATCATTCACCACTGTAAGTCAGTTTAATTAAATTATATAAAGTTACATAATATGTTATATAAATGTTCACATACAATGTAGTAAATAAGAACGAAATAATAATACGATTACAATGAATTATTTTAAATTAATTAAATCAATTTAAGATCAGTAATTGAAAAATTTGAAGTAATTTTATGGATTTAAATGAAATTAAAATGACTGAATATGATAGTAGGTTATAAATCAAAAGTTTCATCATGAAATAAGTGTTTTACTTAAATATATTACACCTTACAATCCATCATTTTTCTTATTTATTAATATTAATTTAAAAAGGGAGTTTACTACGATAATAAATGAAATTTTATCAATTTAATATTTAAAATCCATCACAGGTGTTTGTTTCTACTAAAAATGTTTATGAATATACTCGTAGATAAGAACGGTATTGCTCTACTTATTGTTAATAAACCACAGTACCCAATGTTTAGTAAACCACAATACCCAATGTTTAACTAACCACAATTCCCTCTAGGTAAACCACAATTATAATGATTAAATCTCAATACCCAATGTTTAATAAACCACAATACCCTATAGTTAAACCACAATGCCAATTTTTAAACCACAGTACCCTATTGTTAAACAACAATACCCTATAGTTAAACCACTATCCCAATTTAAAGTTACAATACCAAATGTTTAAACCACTGTAACCAATATTTAATACAGACCTATTTCGACCACTTTAGTTGATTTATCATCAATGTGTGAAAGTGGCCGAAAACGATCCTGCCTTAAATCTGAATTGAATTCAGCATGTTTCAACCTAACAACGTCTAGCCTCTGTGCTTAATATATTGTTAGTTACACTGTTCAAGTGTATTTGTATAGATCGTGATGCACGCACCCGTAAGGAAGTTGTTTCAAGTTGTTGTAATCACAAGTTTTTTGTATCATTAATTTCGGTAGTTATATCATAACGATACTGCTTTACACTAAATAGTCCAACCTATTTCATTTCACCGTGGAAACATTCTATTTGGGTTCAAGTCACGATTCTGTTCTCATTCCTCGGTAGCCTGATTTATTTTATTTTGTAAATTAACATTTGACTTTATTGTTACCTATAAAAATAGTCTGCCAATTTGTGTGCCACTTACTTTTCTTCGTTCCTGAAGAACGTAGAAATTTCGTTCTTCAGAACTGTCACATTGCTTCCGTTACCATCGGTAACTTCGGAATAAAATTAATTAGACAATAAAGGGTTGTAAAGTAAGCTATGTACTACACTAATTTGCAGACAATTCTAGTTGCTATATGCCCGTTAATGGTCGATGGATTGAGCATAGAAGTATTCCGACGTAGTAATGTACTATTATACACGTTTTAAACACAAAAATATTCTGCAATAGAGATTTCAGTTCTTGTTGCAGTGGCAAGAACCAGGTCAAACGATGTTCAGATATAAAAAAAGGACCTATATTCAGAGACCTAAATGAATTTCCATTTCAAAATATTTGGAATCAATCAGAGCTGAAAGATGAGAATCTGGATGCTATTGTTTTAGTAATTGGGGGGCTATTCTTGTTGAGTGAGATTCGGACAATGAGATGGTTCTCGATATAATCTCAGGATAGTGTTGCGTTAAGATGGATTAGGAAGTCAATTGACGGTTTACCAGGTCAGAGATACAACAAAACCTTTGACTGACGCCCTCTTCCATTTAAATATAGATTACGAGAACCGCCAAAGTCAAACGTTGATCCCGCTTCAGATGTAGCTGTTCCGCTGACACGTCTTGGCTTTAGGAAAGCAGTAGATGACGGAATGGAGACAGACAAATAGTTGAGGAGGTAATTTTCCGTAAACATAAGAGCTGCCTTTAGCGGAAGTACTTTAGTTTATTGCACCAGGAAGAGTTAATTTTAAATCAAAAAAAGAAATGATTTTTGTACATGAAATCAATTTAGAAGTGAGTATGGTTAACATCACCACTTTTCATGGTCTCACTTACCTTCAATACATATATCCCGAATATATTGATTCTTAAATTTTTTAAAGAATGAATCTATAATGTCAAAATATCTATAATCAATAAATAATGTCCTGTATTCAAGGATTAAGAAACTTTTTAGCGATCAGCATTTGTTTATCCATGATATAGCATAAAAAAACAGTTATTTTAAACAATAAGAGATTACGAACCACTACAATCCGTGCTAAGTGGTTCCCGTGATTACGATTTAGAGGTTCTTAACCCAAGAACGACACACTTCTTTTTTTACGTTAACTCCACACAGGGGTCAGCGAGACCCCAATTAATTAATGGGTTAAATTAATGAATAAACATTTTCTTTTTTAAATTATTTATATATTTCTTTAAACATAATTTCTCATTCTAACTATACCATTAAATTTTGACCAAAACAAATAAAAAATTTTAAAATTAAATAGTATACATATATATTTTTATCAACATTTTTTTTTTAGAAAAAAATTGTACCTAAAAAATACATTATATAAAATTTGGTTTTCGTTAGATTGGGTTAATATTTTTTTCATATATATATATATATCGAGTTGTTTTACAGAAAACCGAAACCAAAATCATAAAAGAAATTATAGCTTTTCTTACATATTCTGTCAAAGTTAAGCATTTTTTGCCTTAAATCTTTAATCAGATCCACTAACATTTCAACAGCCAAACAAAAAATATAACACAAGTTTTTTAATACAATAAAAAAATAAGACCATTAACAGTGGTATATGAAACAATTACGTAAATGGCACACAGGGGTCTATGGGACCCCAACTCAAATTCTAATGAATACTGAAAGAAAACTAAAACTAATAACATTGGTATTGTTATCAGTATACACAGAAAGGTTCAAAGGTAAATAAGAAGGGAGTAAAGGTTTAGAGAAATACAAATTAAACAAAAAAAAAACTCAATTATAGTTTCCATAGGGTCTGTGGGACCCCAGTGTGTCGTTCTAGGGTTAAGATTTAGTGATTGAAAAATGGCACACCATTATCTTATAAATTCATGAACATTTTTGGACAAAAGCATACTAACATTTTAAAAGGGGGGAGATAAATATTATAGATACCAATTTTATCTAGTCTGAGGTATCTATTTTGGAAGAACCTAAATAAAACATACTCGCACTCACGTTAAAGTTTGGAGTTATATACTATAATTTAAACACTATAAATGTATGTTATTGATATGAAAATTGATGTTAATATCTTAATAAATGGTTTATTTATTTATTATAGATTAAAGTTCCATTCTCATTCCACCAAACTTTATTACTATTACATATAATTATATACCGAACATTATAATACTTATTTTTTAGGGTTTCGAGGTCATCCTAGAAACCCTTATGCTTTTGGTAGTTGGTTCTCCCGCCATATCTTGGATCATATCTCCTATTATAGCTAGAGATTTGAAATTTGGTATTAAAGAAAAAACTTATTTTACCCAAAAAACAGGGAAAATGTTTCGAACTTAACAACACGAAATTTCTTTGATCAGCGAGCAATTGATAATTTTTTTTTTTTGGTTATTGTTAAGTGGGCTATCATTTTAAAGGTATTGAAGAGTAAATCAATATCACAAATATTTACCGCGTTTCCAAAATAGTGGCTATTTTATTCCCGAAATTACCAAAAGAAAACCCTCCAAAATAATGTCCCCCGCTCGTAGCCGCTACCCTATAAGGACAAGTCCTAAAAAGGAGGAAAAATAGATTACCAATTAGTGTGGCACATAGCTTCCTCACATGCTATCACTTAATTTTTGATTTTATGCTTTTACAAGCCATTATTGTCTAATTTATTTAATTGTTTCCCCTGTTTTTTTAATCTGTCAAAATTGTTTTGATTTTTTACTTGAATTAAAGAATCAATTAAGCAAAAGTTAAAGAGCGCAGACGGTTCAAAGTAATCTGGGGCTATCTGCAGGCTACTTTCGATAAACTATAACATTTTCTTACAAATCAGATAAGTACTTTTGAAGCTATAGGTGTAAATAAATGTAACACTTAGGTGCGAGTAGCCATAGTGACCCAACATATTTATTTTTTGTAATTTTTGGATGGGTTATCATTTTAAAGGTATTGAAGATTAGATCACAAATATATGTCAAGTTTCAAAATTGGCGGCTATTATACCCCCAAAAGAACAAAATAAGTTCATACCTAAGATGCTAAAGAATAATATGTACACCTTGCTTCTCTTTTTAGTAAGAGAATAAAAATAAAACAAAAAAACAGTACTTTTCCTTTCCTATAGGTAGTGAGGAAAAGTAAAAAAACAAAGTAATGTAAGAAATATTAATTTTTATGATCGAAACCCTTTTAGTAGTTTGCTAGCAAGTTCTAGACGGGATTTTTTTGTTATTTTATATTTTTATATTATTATATAATTTTAATATTTATTTTTTATTCTCGGATTAATTTATTTGTCTCTTATTTTAAAATAATATTTCGTACTAACTTTTTACTACCTCTTTATAAAATGCTTAAAGTAATGAAAAATAACCGAAGAAAATACATAATAATTTTTTTTATTCTCTTTTTACCTCAAATGGGAATGAAAATAAATGGCCTTTCCTTGAATTGCTTTACCTTCACCCACTCTCTTTTCCCTAAATCATTTATCTTAATTCAGATATTTAACGCTCTAAATTCTACCGTGAAAAACCTTTTTATAATACATAAACATGTAATATTAAAGTAGCCACGTTTATTATTGTATATTGACCAATATTTTTCTCCAAATAATTACTTCTTAGTATTTCCCAACCGTTAAATTTATTTTTTTTAAAAATGATTTTTTTTAAGAATGATGTCTGCCAATTTTTGTAGTACATAACTTCCTCCTACATTTGATAAATTAAATACAGAATTCAAAATATGGTTTTAACTAAAATTCCATAAAAATAATGTAACTTCATGAGGAATTGATAGTGTAATTGTTGGAACTTAATTTAATTTGTAGTTAGGGTAATTTATTTTCATTCAATATAAAATGTGCTCAGATGAAATTAACATGGGACCATTAATTAACATTGTTAACTAATTAATTAATTAACATTAACCATCTGGGGGCTACTTTCGACAAATTAATTAACATCAAAAATTAATCAACCATATGGGGGCTACTTTCGTCAAACTATCCAAATTTCATTTAAAGTGTATGACTACTTTTAATGATATATAAGGTCTTAAAAAAAAGTTAGTGCTCCTGAGGAAAAGAAAGCAGTAAACAGTGAAGATTAACAATTTAATTGAAATAAATAATTGACCTACAGTTCCAATTTCTTTAAAAAATCAGACGAGCAGTTTTTAGGATATTTTGCTTGATGAAAATACCAACACACGAGTCCAACAGAGTGAGGTACTTCTTTAGATTGTTACTCCCCTATGTTTTTTAGAATACAAATGACTTTGGCTGAATAAATATTAAGACAAAGGGATTTTTAGTCCAATGGACAAAGGAATATCACAGTTCTGTTTTTATAAGAGGAGTAACAACTCCTTCTTTAGATTGTTACTCCCCTCTGTTTTATTATAAGGGGAGTAACAATCTAAAGAAGTGCCCAGACTGACACGGAACCAAAAATGTTCCCTGATATGTAACAGGTTCTATCTAGGATTTTTTTTTTTTTTTTTTTTTTTTTTCAGAATGATCACAGAGCTTCCGTTATATTTTGTTAGATCGGAAGCAAAATGTTATAGTGCGCTTTCTTAGGAGAGAAAGCATTATGCCAAGAAATTAATATGGGTCCATCTATAGTGTGGATACTTTATAATTTTCATTTTTCTTAGTTATATTTTTGTTGATTTTTATTTAGTATATTTTGATTATTTCATTGTTTGTTTACAAATGTCAAAATATAAATATAGTTGATTGTCAGCTCTCAAACTGTTTAACACGCTTATAATTGTAACTTAAGAACACGCATAATATATATAGTACTAAAGAGTACCAAAGTGGTGACCTAGCGACGTATAACTTCAAACATGACAGAACAAAGTTGAAGTGCGATCGCGACACCGGAAATTCCTCCACGATCAGAAATCGGCCGTGTTTCTATGAAGATACCTCCATTCTGGCGGAAGAACGTTCAGGTATGGTTTAGACAAGTCGAAGCGCAATTTTTTACGTGTCAAATAACAACAGAAACTACGAAATACTACCACGTCCTAGGTTCTTTAGATAGCGAAGTAGCGGAACTGGTAGAGGACTTAATTTCGAAACCTTTGAGTCAAACACCATACTCGGACTTGAAACAACGACTCATAGCAGAATTTCAAGAGACTGAAGGTCGTAAAATAAAAAAGTTTTTAACTGAAATGGAGTTAAGAGACAAGAAACCGTCCACTCTACTTCGAGAAATGCGCAGTTTGGCTGGAGATAAGGTTAGTGACGAATTTCTTAGAAGTATGTTTATAGACCGACTTCCAGCGCAATTAAATTTTGGCATACCATCAAACTTTTATTAAAAACAAACAAGTACTTTTTAAAATATGGTAGTCAGTAAATTTTGACGGACGTACTGAAAGACTGTAGTTTTAATTCCTATAGGAGGCCATATGAAAATGTTCTTAAAAAATTATCTCATTACTTCTTCTAGTTTCGGTTACTTTGGCAGTAATTTGTTTTTCTATTTAGTTTGACCTTAGCTGGGGTTATTATCACAAACGTGAGTTCTTAAATCTAATTTAAAACAAAAAAGAATTATATATTATAATAAAATATAAATTTAAATAAGCCATTTATTGATGTTACATCTATAATAAACTAATAATATATATTTACAATAGATCAAATCAGCTGAACGCTGTGGCAACCAAAATTAATGTAAATATACAGGTAAGTAATTTGAATAGTTTACCTAAATTACTAATGATCTTAATAATTTACTTTTACCAAATCTATAGATTACATAAATTCCAAAAATTACTGATAATTTTTTGGAAGAGTTATATTATAAAAATTATTTTTTAGAAATGTGAACATTTCAAAAATGTTGTGTAGAAATTTCCAAACGACCTTCATTATTTTTTATGAGTATATATACTTTATTTTTTGTATTTCTATTAAATCCACGACCCATTTATTTATTTCTTGATTCATTTTATTTTATTTTATTTTATTTTTTTTTTCTTAACTTTATTTGTTCGAAACTTTTATTTACCTTAAATACAGATATTTGCGGTTTTTCATTCAAGGCAAATGTGACTTGAACACGAGTAATAATTTTTGTGTCTTGACAGGTTTTATACTTTATTAAAATATAACTAAATTTTATAATATGGTGCAGTAATATGTCAATAGAAATGTACAGGGTCAAAATAAAAATTAATATTATATGTTATAATTAATATTAAAAAAAAAAAAATATATCCTTTTACTTTTTATAATTTCTCACTTTAGTTTTAGTATATTGCATTTAATTAACATTATAACTAACACAATTTTGCAAAAATAAATAGTCTACCAATTAGTAATACAAATTATTAGACACTATTTTACTTTAGCATATTCCTTTGTCCCAAGGTTCATTGGAATAAATATCCCTTCGTTTTAATAGTAATTTAGACTAAGGAATATTTGCTACTCTGTATTATAATGTTCCTTTGTCTAAATAACTATTAACACAAAGGGATATAGGGGGGACGCTTAAGTAAAAAAGAACCTATTATTACATTTTATAATTGCTTATTAGTCTTAGTTTTGCATTTGATTAAAGTCATAACTAATCAAATTATTATTAAAATTTTGCAAAAATAAATAGAACCAACTAGTTTGGCATGTAGCTTCCTAGCGTTCTTTTCCTACTACGACAAAATGAACCCAAAAATGTTCCCTAGTGTTTGAAACGGATATTGTCCAGGAATTGTTGAAACCAGAGACATAAATAAATTTCTCAGCATAATAACATTGCTTTCGTTACCCGTAGAAAGCTCGTATGCAAAAGTGTATTTTACTACATATTAAGTATTTAAAAAAAAGAAGAAATCCCACATTATTTACAAAATAAACAAAATCTCAAATGTTACAAAACGATTATGTATAGTTTTTTAAGAATAAACAAACCCTGATTATTAAGATATTGTAACGTGGGATTATTTATTTAGTTATTTCTTTTCCCTAAATATTACAGAAAAAAAAGTTGGTAGCATTGTATAATGTAAACAAGAGAGGCACGTTACTAAGTCAGTGTTGCATTAAACTGTGTCAGGCACATCAATCTCTCTAAAATAAAAACCGCAGTACCAACATTACACATCCTAATAATTATTTCCGTATTTCGTCTGTTTTTATTATTTTTTGTTCTTTTATTTTCTTGTTCTTATATTTCGGAATATCTTTAGAACTTCTCAATTCACGATTTTCTAGTTCTTAAATCAAATTATCATTATGTATGTTATCAAAAACTGTTTTATTTTATATATATATATATATATATATATATATATATATATATATATATATATATATATATATATATATATATATATATATATATATATATATATATATATATATATATATATATTCATATATAAAACAGCTACTATTATATAACACTTTTCGTATGGAAGCCTTGTTTATTTTATAGTATCATGAGTTCAAACAGTGTTGCAAGATATAACTCCTGTTGTAGCAATTAACTTAAAAATACAAAAAAGAAGAAATAATAAAAATTGTTCATGGAACTGTTTATGGTAGAAATGAATAAAATTGGATGTGGCTTAAACAAATTATCTCCAAACTTGAATAATCTATTCATTAGTGATTCATTCAATCCTGATCAGGCGATCAATCAGTTGAAACAGTAAACTTGGTTAATCAGCTGATAGTAATGTTGCTTGGCTGATCCGTTCATTGAAAAAACAACCTAACTAAACATTTGTCCGTGAAATTTACATTTTTAGACAGTGTTTAGAAAAAAATAATTAAAGAATAAAGGTATACTACAAAGTATAGAGAAGAATCTGTTATTAGTACTTAAAAGTGTGATCTTTTAGAAAATTTCTTGGGTCTCCAAATACCTACAACATTTTCTAAATAGAAATGCGTTTTAGAGACTAAGGTCTCTATATACGTCACCAAGGAATGTAGAGACCAAGTTCTCTAAAACTGCGCCATTCCTTTCTTTCTTAATATTTTTTAACATCGATATTTTTAAAAGAATTTATTTGATTTTGAAGAGATTTTGATGGTTTATCGAAAGTTGCAAACAGATAGCACCATATAAATTTCAACTTTCTGCTCACATTTAGCATTGAATGAATATAACCCTGCTGATAGTTGAAATCTAACTCTGCTGAAAATTGAAGAAGGTCGAAACAACCTTACTTTCAATTTCCATCGGGGGCAAATTATTTTTATGGAATTCTTTCAATGTTTACATCCTACGTTCTGAGTAGCATCTACAATTTGATATCTATCTCATTATTTGACAAAAGAAGTAGCAAACTGAAATATTTCCTTTAAAAGTTACATTTTGAACGGTGTGGGTCAAGGTGAACGGTTTTGCTTTCACTGGTTTAATGCATCCTCAGAGAAGATTGGTTTCGTGATTATCAATGGCGTAACGAAACAATATTACGCCTTTGAAGGATGAAAAATGCTACCTTCCTCCTTAACTCAGTTAAGAAGAGGCTAAAGAAATTTCCGGGTCGTTCAAAAGCAGAGATTAAGGATAAGAAAGGGAAATTGAAAATAACGCTTTATTATTTATAGGATCTGCAAATCTGCTTCTTAAGCCCTTGACTCATTAATTAATAATTTTTAACTCTTGACTTTTATATTGAGAACTACTGCAAGATACGTGATTGTAACTTTCATTAGAAAGTAAGAAATCGGTCCGATAAACAGAACAAAACAATCTCACATAAATATTCATACTGCATTTAAATCCCCATAATAACTCATTTAATTGCTTCTGGGCTATATGCTTGTTCTGAAGAATGTAAATTTTTAATCTCCGATTTCAAAAATTCTAAGACTGAAATCTGTTCAGACATCAGAGTACATTTTGAGCCCCGTGTCTGCCTGTCGCTCAATTTTTGGTGAACCAATATATCTTAAAAGCTATTTGTCCGATTTTAATAAATAATTTTATGGTTGGTCATAATTAGCCAGGTTATAACAATGCTGGTCCCATATAAATTTCAGTCTTCTGCACCTATTTGTTTCTCTTCCACATGCGCACAGACAAACATTTATTTACACCTATATCTTCAAAAGTACTTATCTGATTTTTATGAAATTTGAATGGTTTGTTTAAAGTAGCCCGCAGATAACCCCAGATTAATTTCAAGCGTCTGCACTCTTAAAATGTTGCTATACTGATACTTTATTTCATGTAAAATAGTCTGACAATTAGTGTATATAGCTTCCTCGCGTCCAATTTCGAATACTATAATGATTTTATACTTTTACTATCTTTTATTGTCAAATTTATTAAATTTTCCCTCTGTTTTTAAATGTGTCAAAATTTTTGTGTCAAAGTTTTACATGATTTAAAGTATAAATTTTGCAAAATTTAAACAGCGCAGTCAGTTGAAATTAATCTGAGAGCTGCTTTCCATCAGCAGAATTTCATAAAAATCAGATGAGTACTTTTGAAGATATAGGTGTAAATAAATGTTTGTGTGTGCACATGTGGAAGAGAAATAAATGGGTGCAGAAGGTAGGAACTTATGTGGGAGCAACCAATGAGCTAACTATGCTAATTATCTGCCATCTAAATTTCATTAAAATCGAACGAGTAGTTTTTATGATATTTTCGAAAACATTGAGCTAGAGACAAAGTGACAGACAGACACGGGACCAAAAATGAACGGATTGCTGTCTTTGAATTATTGAAATCGGAGACATAATATTCCAACAAGTAATTTCTAACCTAATACATTGAGTTCTGAGTTTTTATAAAGTTTT
Source organism: Gerris lacustris (assembly GCA_951217055.1). NCBI lineage: Eukaryota > Metazoa > Arthropoda > Insecta > Hemiptera > Gerridae > Gerris > Gerris lacustris. The sequence continues at coordinate 35,527,679 of OX578276.1, read as the reverse complement.
ACAGCCTCTATGTAATTTTTATGAGTGTGACAATTTTTTAGGTGTTATCTCATAGGATTTTAATATATTAAATATGAGGTTAGATATTGAAATTAAAGTGTTGAAAGGGGGAGAAATTACAATTATACTAAATTATGGGGTATGCTAAACCCGTATATAGTCACTCAAGGTTAGGTCTCCCCCGAAATTTTGTTCTGTGTACGCTACTAAAAACAGACATTAAGAGATTTCTCTTTACTGTTCCAAGATGATTTCAATTATACTCAAACTAAAGCCTAGTTTACATTGGTCGAGTAAATGGTCGAGTGCACTAGCTTGCTTTTTAGCACAAGGGGCGGTCGAGTAAAATGGTGTGCTGTTTTTGCTAGAGTGACCCTAAAGTCGTTCACACGTGCTTGAGATAGTAGCCTTAGTAAAGTGAGGTTATTACGTTTTTAGTTCCGAATATTCCCGCAATTAATATATAGAAGAGGTATTCAATGTTAGGACGGACGTAGGGTGGGGAGTGTACTCGCCCTTCGGTGGGCGAGCTACTCTACCACCGCACTCGCTTGTTTACTCGACCAACTTTTATCCACTCTCCTCGACCGTTTACTATCTGTATCGTTCACATTAGGCTAGTAGCTTGGTAGAGTGCTACTCGACCTAGCTACTCGACCGTTTACTCGCAATGTAGACTAGGCTTATTGGAGAGAATATGCAAAATTATTAGAGTACAAGAGCAAGAAACTCTTAAAAGTGGTTTTAAGAAAATAAAGGAACCCAAAAAAAACGACGAATATTAATTCACAGAAAGTTTGTCGTTCGTATATTTATCCTTATTTCAATGCCATCCATTATCCTTACCCTTTTGGGCTGAACTACAGTATATGCGGCCCCTTCTGATAACACGTTATCTCACTATCGACCTCTTCCAAGACTTTATACATCGATATATCTTGTCCGTTAAACTCTTTTATACATCGATTTGGACCTCTACCTGGTCTATATGCAGGAGGGTTGTTTTTCTTCAGAAAATCAGCGTTTGAAATTCTAGGGCAAAAAAAATTAAGTTAGTATTAAGAAAAAGGGATGTTTAGTCTAATTTACAATGGGACAAAGGAATATCACACTTTTGTATATTATAAGTGTGATATTCCTTTGTCCCAATGCAAATTAGACTAAATATCCCTTTATCGTAGTAGTTATTTAGTCAAAATTGGGTCAGATACGATATAATTACCAACAAATTGAATTGAAACACAAAACAAACACTTTTTTGTGTTAAAAAGTGTAAAATTGATCAATATATCGAAATATGGCGTCATTATAACAATCGATAGTACCGATTTGCGATATCTAGTAGGGGCCTCATATACTGTAGTTCTACCGAATTTTGTTCGTTGTATAGAAATTATTTTCGTTCTATAGAAACACTTTTATTTATAGAATTCGTTGGGAACATTAATCATATTTGTTTTATAGAGATTTTAGTTGTACAGGAGTTGATTATAAGGAGATCCAACTGCACGTATAATCAGCTTATTATCACGATATCTATATTTACTAAACAAGTTTAATTATTAGAGCTGAAAATACATTGCACACAACATCCAACCATATTAGGTTGTTCACATGTCTATTCATAAAAAAAAGTAAACAAAGTCGTGTGTTTTCTAACTTGAGGTCGGTAGGTAACAAGGTCAGGTTGTTACGTCAGAGAACAATGTATTGTTACAACAAGCCTTTCTCTCTGCGGGTCTCACCCGTTCTTAACAATCCAAACCCGTAGTACCTGAGTTTCCTTCAATAGAACTAAACCTTATCCGAGATCACTCGAGTAAACCCGAGTATACCCGACCTTGAGATAAAATTATCCTTTTTTTCCTTCTCTATTACGAATCCATTTACCTACATTTCTATTTCTCTCTATATATATGTATAAACTATTGAAGGATATAAAGGTTAATAATGATTGTCGCTAATAATAATATAACCGCTTTGAAAATGAAATAAAAATACTTATATTGAACTGTAAAATTAATTAAAAATCAATTAAAAATAAATAGCCTTGCCAATTAGTACGGAACATAACTCGCGTGTGTTATCATTGGACACTGATCCAATAATGGTTGTAATAAAATTTTAAATGAGCATTGACTGTTGAAATTAGATAGAAGCTTTTTTATAGTTAATTTCTTTTGGTATCTTATGGTACCTTTTATTTTTTAATATAACAATTATTAAATTTTAACAGAAGATATTAAGTTACGACTTGGACCTAGAATATTCATTTCATTATTCCAAAACGCTGCAAATTAAGTGTCATCATATTATTATCCGTGCCAGAGACAAGCTTTTTATTGAATTAGTAAAAAAGTAAACGTAATTTTTTTCTAGTTTTATGTCTCACCACACCATGTATTTGATAGTCAGTTTTCAGTTCACACCAGTCTTAAACTTAGGACACCATAAACACCCCTGAAGATGCTTCTAGTATTAGGAGCGAAACGTCGGGAAGTACACCCTTCGAGACGTGGTCTCCACCGGAAAACCTAGAACGTCATTATGTATTTGATAGTCAAAAATGTCAAAGTCAAAATAATTTGGTCCAAACTGCGCAAACAAATTAGATTTTGGAAAATAGATTCAATTATCCTATACTTATCAAATTCACATTAAAATCAATGCATTAATGAAAGTGACAATCTATATATACTCGTATAAAATTTAAATTTTGTCTGTACATTGGTCAGAATTGAAATTGTTTTGGATACTTTTTCATTTTATACATTCCAAAAACCGAATCCGGCCTTAACTTATTTCGTGTATGTATGTGTGTCTGTCGCCCCAGTCAGACTTTATAGGCGCCAAACTGGCTAAATGAAATCGATCATTTTTTTTTCCAGGGGTGAGCACAAACATGTTGCGCAATTTGTAGGCTTGGTTTCATCTAAAAAATATTGGGTAGAACCAAAGTTATTAACAATTTTATAAAAAAAAAGTATACAAAACATAACCTACAAAAATTAGGTCGACCCACCGTAAACAAACCCCACACACTCGCTAATTAAAATGTTTGGGTACTTCTATAGACCACCCTACTTTTAGAGACTCGCGGTTTTTTGCGTTTGGTCGGAAATTGGCCCAAGCCGATTGGAAAAATCCGAAAAGTTAAAAAAATACCCCCCCCCCTAAAAAATTAAAGATGGCAGACGCACTTTAATGTTTTCTGGAGGCTTATTGTGGCTAAACGGTAAGTCGTATCGACAAGCTGATTGCGCCAGCGGTAACTGATTTTAAAAGATCTACAATTTAGGTCCTATTACTTTTTGTCGTACCTCCATCGGTTCTACCTTAAATAGACCTAATTTTTTTTTTTTTTTTTTTTTTTTTAAAGAAATTTGACTTTTAGCGCATATGGCGTCCGCAATTGTTGACCGATTTAATTTCTGATTGGGGTGCTTAAACCTCACACTAATGCTCTTTAAATCAAGTATTTATTATTTTATTAATTTTTCCTTGAACTGGAGTTATTAAATATTTACTGGTGCAACTGCCGTATTCAGAGAAGAGACTGGTAATTAAATTAATGCACCAGCATGGTTGATGATTGTTCAATGACTTCCCAGTCTAATTGGTTTTTCTACCTTTATTTTCTTATTTATTTTACCTTTTATTGCATTGTTAGTTATTACTATACTATTTAGTTTCTATTGGCTATTTTTTAAATATATAGATAGACTCCAAACTACGATTTGGAGAGTATTATATTCTTAGTAATTGAATTAATGATGTATAGTATAATATAGTCCTGATTTTATTCCTAGAAGGCTTTGGAAACAAAACTATTTAGGAATTTAATTTAATTGCTAGGTTTACATGATTATAGGAAACATATTCACTAATATGCATGAGCCCCGCGTGGAGCGCGGGGTGAAAGCTAGTAATAAATAAATTGGGTTAACTATACATGATATGATAATTACCTATTATATTTAGGGTGATGATTCATCATCACAAATCTCAAATTACAATCTCAAATTACTAATTTTACGAAAAGATAAAACATATAATTCTCTTCTAATGACTGTATTCCCTTTCTAAATAATCATGTATCATAAATGCAACAACCCTGTTTTATCTCATGTATTTTAGGGTTACGAGGCATTGTAGAATTATAGTGGTAAAATATGGATCCAAGTCAAGCATGATCAAGGATTTATAGCTTGGGATTTTCCACTCGTGGGGTCAGTTTTTGTTTTCCATTCTTTCCCATTAATTTATCTTTATTAATAACTAAAAAATGTCTTATTTTATCATAATTATCCTTAAATTGTTCTTTTGAGCTTGCTAAAGGTACCTAACGGAACCATTGTGATCATTCAGAAGAAACAAATTGTTTTATCTCCAGTAGGGAGAAAAAGTTATGATTTTGAATTAGTTTAGAGGGACTAAAGTAAGTCTTTTCATCCCTGAACTCAAAAAGTAGGGAGAAAAAGTAAAGATTGCAACTTAATTATTTTATAAATAGTAGAAAATGAATGGCTAATGTAATGAAGTTGAAATCAGGTTGGTGGAACTGCTTTTTCTACCATGTCTATCTTGGTTTATAACCTGCATCTAAATAACCTTCTATTTGAGTTTAATTCTTATTTGTTTTTAATATTGAATCTCTTATATCTGCTATTAAAAGTGCTAATAATTATTGTTATTTATTAAAATAATAAATAGAAACTGAGCAGTGGACGAAAATATGTAGGTATGTATTTTCTTCCTACTGGAGATAAAGTATTGTATATTTACCTCGTGAGTAAAGTGCCATTATTCCCCTCGTGATAATTATCGCGAGTATAATAACTTTATTTAATAAATAGTACGCACAGATGCAAAAAAAAAAAAAAAAAATAAATAAATAAAAAAAATAGTTTTTTCTACCAAGAACTTGCGACTTAGTACGAAATTCGGCTCACATCATCTCAGTATATTTGACAGCTTTAAATTTAAGATGTCAGCCAATACAGCAGACAACTAAAGAACAAGTTTTTTGTTAGTTATGACATGTTGTACATCGGTTTAAAGGTCTTGAAGACTAGGAAAAGAATATGTAACGAACAAAAGTTTTGTAACAAATATGACCAAAATGAGGATGCTAAAATCAAGTTTAATTGGAATTTTATACAAAATAATTTTAAAGCTCTTTCAGGTGGATTAAGCATATACTTACTTATTTACTAACTCCGTGGCTCAACAGCCCTTGAAGGGTCTTGGTCTAGGCCTCCTTGATGACTTCTGCCCATTCTACTCTGTCCTTGGGTTTTCTTCGCGAACATAGGACTCCGATCGTAGGTCTTGCTCACATCGTCTAGCCATCTCTTCCTTGGTCTGCCTCTGTTTCTCCTCCCTTTTAGGTTTTCCTTTATATACTTTTTTTTACCGGGGTCTCCTTATTCATACGTTCAACATGCACAACCATCGAAGTCTACTCTATCTACTCTGTCTTTGTATATTTCTCTTTAGCTCTGCATTCGTTCTAATTCTCTACTCTCCGTTTTCATGATTAAGCATATGCCAGGTTTTAACCGAAAAATGATCCTAAAAGTGCACAATTCTACGCGAGTTCTTTATGCTCCGCAATACTAGTACAACGTTTATTTTCCTCCTTAAAAATATGTGTACTATGATTTATTTGTTTATGTTACTCCAATTCAGACAAATTATCATTATGGTAAACATAATCAGTGTCAAATAAATGGTAATTATCACACATTTAAAATTGTTATATTATAAACATATTTTGTTTTATAGACTGTTTTATACAGGGTGGTCCAAAAGTCTCCCCCCGCCCTCTTAACTTTTGAACGGTTTGAGATAAATTGATGAAACTTGGGGGATCTCTACCATGCAAAGGGAAGTTTGTTTTCATGCAATCACCCACTAGGGGGCAACCACCCACTTTGCCCCCAGGCCACACAACTTCAAAATTTCAAATTGGAGTGTATATTTTTGATGCCATATTTGGATTCTACAGTGAAAAATAATAAACTTTTACTTGAAACTATTTTTTCTTTCGTATTTTTCGTACTTTTCTATTTTTTTTGGGGGGGGGGCAAAGATAGCAAAATAACCCTTCCGATAATACGTTGTAAAATCTAAACGGTTAGAGATAAATTAATGAAACTTAGGGGATCTTTACCATGTAAAGGTAAGTTTGTTTTCATGCAATCGCGCAGTAGGGGCAACCTCCCATTTTGCCCCCAGACCACCTAACTTCAAAATTTTAACCTGGAATGTATATTTTTGATAGCAGATTTAGATTCTACGGTAAAAAATAAAAATATTTTACTTCAAATTTTTTTTTATATCTCCAATATTTTGCCCCTTATAGGGGGGGCAAAGGTATAAAAATGGTAGATTTCAGCGCCTAGGGGCAAAATGGTGGTTGCCCCTAGTGCGGGGGATTGCATGAAAACAAACTTCCCTTTGCATGGTAGAGATCGCCCAAGTTTCATTAATTTGTCTCAATCCGTTCAAAAGTTAAGAGGGGGGGGGGGAGACTTTTGGACCACCCTGTAGAATTGGAACTGAGTCAATACACTATAGGTAAAGTGAACATTCTACATGGTGCAACATGTAGAGCACATTCTAATACTATTAGTAATCAAACGGCTTCCATAGATTGGTTTTTCTTCTTATCAAAAAATCAAAAGCCCTACACAGTAAGTTAGACATAGGTGTCTTATCACTTTTGTAACATCTAAAGCCTGAGGAAAATATTACCTATTTAATAACACTCTAGGAGTTCAAACTAACCCGATTCTAAACAATATAATATATAACATTCCTTTTCCTTTCATTCTAAAATCATTTTGTAATATAACTTTTGAGTTTGATTTATAATATATTATATATATATATATATATGTCTATGAACTTAATAATCTCCTTATGAATGTTTATTCTTTTTGTGGAACATTCACTTGGAAGTTGAGGTTAGAAATAAGGTTAATTGAATTGTATTGTAGCTAATTCAAGAACTCAATTTGATTGATTTCCTTACCACTAGTTTATTTTGAAAAAATGAAAACAAATCAAACTTTCAATTTATGATTGGATAAAACTAAAGCGGTATTTAGACTCGACACATTCATTTGTTGTTCGTTTGTAATTTATATTGATTAATACATCGACATTGTAAATAATAAGGATATAAGGATATTATTGTTTATATAGCGGGAGCAACGTTTATGAGAAGTAGTCCAGTCATTACACTTCCTTGGCAGTGAATAATTATAATAAGATAATTAAATAATAATACAATTTATTAATACAAATGATAACAGCTGATAAATAAATAATAATTATAGATAATAATAATACAATTATTATAATTAGTTAACAAGATATATTTTTATGATAAATGATCTCTAGGTCACTGACTTTTCAAACGTCTTAGAGGCATACCTTGAATACGTTGAGAGGATAGGAGTACAAGAGGATTAGAATGGTGGAATATAAATTCTATGGTGGAATACAAATTCGATCGAAGAATTATTCGCTCGAATTCATACGCATGTAATAATGTATGCGATGTAATTAAAACGAATGTAGGAGTTACAATGTGTGAGATCCCATTGCATGCAACCGTTTCTTCTTTGTACGACTTGGTGTAAGTGTTTGATACCACCGAAACTTTTTTTCTTCTTCTTCTTTTTACTTTCTTATATAAAAGGAAAGTATTGTGATGGCGCGAAAATTTGATTTTGAGATTTTGATGGGTTACACGTTTTGAGGTCCCTGAGTCCAAAATAGTGGTTTTTAAAAAATGTCTGTCTGTCTGTCGTCTGTGCAGACGCCTGGAGCCTAAACTACTTGGACGATTTTGACGAAATTTGGCATACATGTTCAGAAAAATCATAATCCCCGAGGCGAAATCGAGGTATTAATTTTAGCTCTAAATTTGGGGGCGCTCCCCCCCAAAAACTCTGAAAAAAAAAAATTTCTCGAAAACAGTTCCGACGATTTTGATTAAAAAATTCTAAAATGTAGTCCATTTGAATACGAATCCAACGATATAAACCGTTTTCCCGGGAAAAATCTAGTTCCTGAGAAATTAGCTTAAAACGTGGACGGAGAGAGCCCGAGTTCGATTCCCCGCCCAGGAGAAGTTATTTTTATGATAAATTTTGATGAAATGTTCAATAGTATTTAAATGTACATTTGAAAACTAATAAATGGAGACACTGGGCTAAGTAATTATAAACTCTTATATAAGAAAGTTTGTCTGAGTTGTCTCTGACCGATCAGTTTTCAAACGAATCTAGGAAATAGTACATAATGTAGTAACAGCTCCGTATTTCGAGTACGAACAAATTTTTTTTCGTACGAATTCGTGTCCAATGTAACTGCTGCTTAAAACTATGTATTTAGAAAGAAATATTGTATTAGTTTTAAATCAAACTGTCTCTCCACGTGGATATCGTTAAATTCGAATTTAAATAAAATAAATTTTAGACATTTTTAATCAAAATCGACGAAACCTTTTTAAAGAAATAATTTTTTTCATGTTATTTCATACTTTTTGGGTGGTTACGCCCTTAAATTAAGAGCTGAAATTATATTCTCCTCGAAGTCGCCTCGGGTATGATTTTTCTCAACATTTAAGCCAAATTTCATAAATATAGTTTAGGCAGTATTAAGGTTCGTGACACGTCTGCACATAAGACAGGCGCGCTAGACAATGGAGGAGAAAGATTAAAAAAAATAATAATAATAAAATCATAGAAACCATTTTATTCGACACTTGAACTGTTGCACCTTAAAACGTATAAATCCATCAAAATCGAATTGCCACGTGTCATGTTAGAAAATAATCTAAGATAAAAGATCAAGATAAGATAAAAGATAAGATAAAATAATCTTAAAACTTAATAAATGTGAAAGGAAGAAGAGAATACATTGATGAATTACATCACAGCAATTTAATATAACTAATTATTTCTTCACCAGTAATATAAGTAGTTAAGAAAATGTGTGTCACATCTAGAAATGTTTATCTTAAATTGATTTCCAGCACAAAATCATGTCAATCAGTGGTACACTTGCAAATTTTCCGTATTGGAACGCTGCGAAGGGTTATTAAGAAAATATAGCCTCTAAAAACGCGACAAACGCGTTTTATACGTTCTGGAGGTAAAATTTACCATAAAGCCCTAAAGCATGATTAGTGATAAAGTAACAAAACTAAGTCTACTTTAGGAGTAAAAATCCCGTTTAATAACTCCATACTTTAGTATAACCTTCTGATAGTTGAATTTTGTAAAACTGCTGGAAAAAGTTTTCTTGACAGAAGTACAATATGCTTGAATTAATTTATGCAAATTATTTTGTTATCATTCTACTTAGCTATTCATATTAAGAATAATTAAGAAACAAAGTTTTTTATATAATTAGTTACCTTACTGATTCTTTTTTTTATCTTTGTTTTGTTGCATTTAGATCGGCTCACGACATTGTTAAAGGTGTTATTGGAATAAAAAGAAGAAAGTGGCTATTTAAGCAATTTCCAAAAGTCTTCTTAAAAAACAAAAATTTCTTCTATTAACATCTGGGGTTTACTGGTGCCGGAACGCCGTTCCAGTACTGGGTTAAGTGGATGAAAAATTAGTAAACAAAATCAGTCTGAGACAACTCAGACAAACTTTCTTACTCGATGGTGTTGCGCCAAAAGGGCCAATCTGAAAAAAATCACAAGGGCCAATCTGCAACTAATATCACGTTTGTTTTTTTATTTTTAATTAAAAAAATAAATTTGGTTATTTTGACTTATTAATTAGGTATCCAAGTATATTTTAAATGAATAAAAATATAAATAAGGCATTCAAATATCAATTTTTCATTATTTTTAGGTAGGTCAATTAGGGTAAAAGTAAGTAAGAGTTAACAACTCATAGTAGTTAAAAACTGGCTATATTTCGTCCCCCTCCGGGACATAATCATGCCTAAAACATCATTACATATAATTAACAATTTTGTTTTAAATAGGATTTTTATAAAAAAGAAGAACACTTAACTTATTTAAACATTGAAAATTAAAATTAACATTGAGATCATTACCTTATCATGGGTGGAATTAGTCACATATACTCAAACAAAGTTGGTATTGTCAAAATAAGAAGTGGAAAATACATTAAATAAATACTCCTTCACACATAGATCCATAGACAGTTTTAAAAACTTAAAAAAGATTTAAAAAGATAAACTTTAACAAATAACAAAACACATGAACATAGAAAATGGTAACTCCAGAGGTAACCAAAATGAACCTTTCGTTTTTAATTTTGGTTTTATGACAATTATTATTAAAAAAAATTGAATAGAAAATTTTTAGATTGTAGTAAAATATAATATTTTTTAGCATTTTTTTTATTATTAAAAAGGAATATTAAATATTTTTAAAGCATAAATTGTTATAGATTTAGGCGGGAGTTATGATTTTTGTGTTTTGTTATTTGTTAAAGTTTATCTTTTTAAATCTTTTTTAAGTTTTTAAAACTGTCTATGGATCTATGTGTGAAGGAGTATTTATTTAATGTATTTTCCACTTCTTATTTTGACAATACCAACTTTGTTTGAGTATATGTGACTAATTCCACCCATGATAAGGTAATGATCTCAATGTTAATTTTAATTTTCAATGTTTAAATAAGTTAAGTGTTCTTCTTTTTTATAAAAATCCTATTTAAAACAAAATTGTTAATTATATGTAATGATGTTTTAGGCATGATTATGTCCCGGAGGGGGACGAAATATAGCCAGTTTTTAACTACTATGAGTTGTTAACTCTTACTTACTTTTACCCTAATTGACCTACCTAAAAATAATTATTAAATAAATAGGGACATCTAATTTCTACTTACCAATTTTTCATTATAGCTTTTCAAGAATTCAAATACAAAATGCAGATTGGCCCTTTTGGAGCAACACCATCGTATGAGTTCATACTTATAATTACTTAGCCCAGTGTTTAGTAAGTAAGTCCATTTATTAGTTTTCGTGAGTTCATTTAATTATTATTGAAAAATTTATCATATAAATAACAATTTACCAATAAAATAACTTCTCGGCGGGGAATCAAACCCGGTCCTTCTCCGTCCGCGTTTAAAGCAATTTCTCAGGTACTAGATTTTTCCCGGGAACGGCTTACATCGGTAGGTTCTTATTTAAATCGACTACATGTTAGGATTTTTTAATCAAAAACGTCGGAACCGTTTTGGAGGAAAAATTTATTTTCACGTTTTTTTTCGAGTTTTTGGGGGATAGCGCCCTCAAATTTGGAGCTAAAATTAAGTAATTATTTTCTAATTAGTATAATTTTTCTGACCGTTTATGCCAAATTTCGTCAATATCAGCCCAGTAGTTTTGCCTCCAGGCGTCTGCACAGGCAGACATTTTTTTAAAACCACTTTTTTGGACTCAACTGGGGACTTTTGGGGATCTCAAAACGCGTAAATCCACCAAAATCGACTTTTCGCACCATCACAATGCTTTCTTTTTTAACAGAGGATGTTCCAAAGAAAGGAACTTCTAGTATAATTTTTAAGTTTTACTTGATCATTCATTCCTTTTAGATGACCTCCATAGACGCTCCCATATCTGAGATATAATTAGCTTTGCTGGCAAAAAAAATCTAGTTCTCCAGATATTGATAAAAATTAATTTAATTTTTTACAAAAATGAAATAAATATATTTATTAATTAATTAATTAAATGATATACTATGAGATTTAAATTTATTATTACTTGGATTGATGTTTTCCAGTGCAATTCTAGTTCAAGGTTTCTAGGACATAGACAGAACCTCTATTTCTGAATGACTCATTCAACAAAGAGGTAAAAGCTGCGGTTTTGTCGCAGTTCAGTTTGTCATAAATAAGAATGGTTTCCGAATGAGAATGACATTGTGCAAGTATGTTGCTCTACGTGATATTTGTGCATTTTTTTTTTTTTTTTTTCTTTTTTAGAAGAAAAAAAAAATATACATATGTAAATTTGTCAAGAGAGTCGTTCTTCTTTGCACAGTTTCACGTTATTTTTATTTCTTTTCTAGAGTAATGAGTTTTTTTTTTTCCTAGCTTATTACTTCAGATGTGTCAAGAATGGAATGTAACGGACCTTGTTGCCAAATCAAGGTCTTTGAAGTTTTATGAAATAGAAATAGGAATGTATCTAGACCAATAATAGATTTTTATAGGCTAGTCTAAAAAAAGGTAAAAAAAAATGTAGAGCTCTCTTTATTCGCACACAACCCAGCCTTGTACACTGTTAAGAAAATTAAGTACAATTCTAAACAAACTGAGTAAGGCCTTAACAATAGTAGTAAAATATACTGGAGTATTTATTTTTTTATCCCTTTTTGATTCTTGTGTTTGTTTTATTCCTTTTGGAATATTGTGATGAGCAAGAATTTCAATTTAAGATATTTTCTCTGCTTGTTAGGGGATCCTTGAAGTAATAATGGATTATGTAGTTGTTTGGAAAGACTTAACTTTAAAGTGTAACAATTAACAATCCATTTGATTAATATTATCCAGGATTCCAGGATGCGTTTATGAAACTAGTAAAAACTATAATATAGAGTAGTGTCCCTACGGCGACGAATCATCTCGAAATGATGGCAAACAAAATTCTTCCAATAAAAATAAACGTTTGTTTAAAATGGAATAGACTTTGTAAAATTATAAAAACTGTCAAGGCCCTCATCATTCTTACTTCTTACTTATAGATAATGAAACACCTGTAAAATAAATTGGTTTTAGAATAATTTTATTTCACTGTTAAATTTATTGTTAGAAACAAAAAATATAAAAATAAAGTCCTACAAAGAAGAGCACAACTTCCTACATGGTCTCAGTTAATTTCAAATGCAGTAGTAATTAATTTCAATTCCTAAATATAATATTATTCGATTTTTTAAAAATATTTTCGATATATATTTTTAAATATATATACATTGTATATAAAAATATGAGACCCTGCTAGGAAATGAAACGTGGTTGTTTAAATGTACCTGTTATGATTCTGACTTTTTATATATTTTTTTATTACTTAATTCAATATTAACTTGATCGTTGTAATACTGATTTTATACAACGATCAAGCTAATAATAATACTAATTATTATTAGTTAATATAAGATATATGACACTTCTTTAGATTGGTACTCCCCTTATAAATAAAACTGAGGGGAGTAACAATTTATTCTTTACCTTAGTTGTTTCCATGTGCAAAATTTGTGGAAGATTGAAATACGGGAAGTAGTTCAAAATCGGGGTAACGGAAACGTGCGATGAAACTTACAAAGCAAAGTAATATAAGACCAGTAAAAAAAACGACCAAAATCAAGCGTCACGAAATCTACCGATGACGATAACTTGAGTATAAGATGACCGAGTTAATTGTAATTTGGTACACATGTTCATTTTACCAATGCCCAGGCTGAGATCGTTGGACAACGTTATCCTCCCAAGCGTTCACGCGCAACGCTCACGTAAACCAAAGCTCAAATTTAAAATTGGAATTTCAGGTCAGGAAAAAATTCTAACTTCATCTATTTAATAAACCATACAACTTTTTATAAATATTTTTTTTTAGTAAAACGAATACCGACACTGCTAACAAGTGATAAAGATCGCCAATTTTATTAAAGCGGACCTAAACGTTAAATAAAGAAAACAATGTTTTTACCGATATCTCACGTTCTAACGGAAAGATTTTAATAAAACTAATTACACATCGTCTAAAGTACAATTGAAACAGGCATGTAAAATTTCAACCTGATACAAGCAGATTTTTTTGAGTAGGAAAGAGATATATTTTATAATATTTTAAATAGTAGGCCGGGTAGGTAGAAAACAGTCCTATTTCCTACCAACTACAAACATACTCTTTAACTATAAACTCACCATGATTAACTTTTTCCTCAATATTCAATACATATTTATTGTAAAACGCTTGCTTTAATGATACAAATAATGCTTTTTATTACTGGTCTTATATTACTTTGCTTTGTAAGTTTCTTCGCACATTTCCGTTTCCCCAATTTTGAACCCCTTCCCGTGATTCAATCTTCCCCAAATTTTGCACATAGATACAACTAAGGTGAAGAATACAGAAACCAAAAAAAAAAAAAAAAAAAAAAAAAAAAAAAAGGCGTCAAATTTATTTGCTTTTTAAGTTTCATCGCACTCCTATTACCCCAATTTTGAACCACTTACCGTCATTCAATCTTCCCCAAATTCTGCACACAGATAAAACTAAAGTGAAGAATACAGAAACCAAAAAAAAAAAAAAAAAATGGCGTCAAAAAATAAAACAAATAAAAAAAAAAAAAAAAAAAAAATGGCGTCAAAAAATAAAACAAATAAAAAGGTTGAAAATAAGACCAGTTTTGAAAAATGGCATTTTTATATTAATTATTCTTTTTATTTTGCCTTATCTCCGCCAGGTAGAAGCAGTTAGTTACTTTTAATTATGTCTCTTTTCTAACTCCGCCTTGTATAAGTAGTTAGTTACGTGTAGGTACGTACTTAGCCGTGTGATTTTATAATTTATATTATATTTAATGAAAAATGTAAGGAACTTTGTTCCTACCGGGTGTCCCATGACACTAAAATTATTTTTTTATAAAGGGAGTAACAATGTAAATAAGTTCCAACCGTCGATGTGTTAAATTGCCAACGGACCTTTTGATTAATTTCAACCTTCTTCAGACATTTGGTATTGAATATAAAGATACGTAAAACTATCGATATAATTGTGAAAGAAAACTCCTTTAATTCAAATCGAAAACTAAACTCAATACCAACAACAACAACTGACTGACATAAATAAAAATCACAGGGAAGTACTTGCGTCCAAGTACTTTTTAGGGTTTTGTAGAAGATTAAGCATGCCCGTTATGTAATTATGATTTTATTCTTCGATCTCAAGGGTCCGGGTTCGATCCCCCGGGGGGTCACAATGTTTTTCATCGGTAATAACGACTAGAAAAATTCATTTTTTCAGACCATTTCCATCGCTTCCCCATAAGGTATAACCATGAATTATTTCGAAATTTTAGGACCACCCGTTATATAGTGGTTGGGGAGGGGGGAAATTTTTGGGGTATATTTTGACTTATAAAATTAATAAAGAATGAAAAATTTAAAAAAGAAAATATATATTTGAATCCTACTCTCCACCAGCTTTCATATGATACCCAACTCAAAATTTTAAAAAAATAAAATTTTTGGCGCACTTCAAATTTTCGCGCCAAAAATTGGCAATTTTTTAAAATTTGGGATGAACTCCCGGAATTTTCATCGCCCCACAATAAGGCATTAGCATGAATTATTTCAAAATTTTAGGACTAGCCGAAGTATAGTGGTTGGGGGGGGGGAAATTTTTTTTGGGTATATTTTGATTTTTTTACCCAATAAGGAATGCAAAATTTACAAAAGCATATATATATTTGCGTCCTACTCTTCAGCAGCTTTCATTTGATACCCCACTCGAAAATTAAAAAAAATATAAATTTTTGAGTTTACAACATTTTTGCGAATTGCGCATGCGCACATTTAATTTTGAACTTCTGTATATTTTTCCTGTGGTTGGGTCAAAAAGTTACACCAGTATTTCAAATTTCAGCTCTATAGCTTAAACGGTTCGGGCCCTATGAACCAAAGAGCGACGGACAGACGGACACATCACCCTCGGCATAAGGGTTTTGAGAAGAATCTACAAAACCCTAAAAAAACATCAAAACATGACAACGAGCTGTCACTGCAAATAAATACGACCCCACCGGTAATCGAAACAACCAGTTTTTCTTTTCAAGGGGGGGGGGGGGGAAACAATAGAAATACAAGAAATAATTCAAATTATTTTTATGAAATTTTGGAATGCTCAAATCTTATATTTTCTCATTCTGCAATTCTGCATTATTTTACACCTATGACTGCGACCATTTGAATAAAAATATAAGTGCTCTCGCTGGAAATTGAAATTTAAAAAAATAAAAACATTGAACTATGTTGAAATGAAAATGTTTTTTCTTTTAGCTATTTCTTTTAAACCCTGATGTATGTAAAAGTATGAACTTTTTAGGGTTTTGTAGATTCTTCTCAAAACCCTTATGCCGAGGGTGATGTGTCCGTCTGTCCGTCGCTCTTTGGTTCATAGAGCCCGAACCGTTTAAGCTAAAGAGCTGAAATTTGAAATACTGGTGTAACTTTTTGACCCAACCACAGGAAAAATATACAGAAGTTCAAAATTAAATATGCGCATGCGCAATTCGCAAAAATGTTGTAAACTCAAAAATTTATATTTTTTTTAATTTTCGAGTGGGGTATCAAATGAAAGCTGCTGAAGAGTAGGACGCAAATATATATAAGCTTTTTTAAATTTTGCATTCCTTATTGGGTAAACAAATCAAAATATACCCAAAAAAATTTTCCCCCCCCCCAACCACTATACTTCGGCTGGTCCTAAAATTTTGAAATAATTCATGCTAATGCCTTATTGTAGAGCGATGAAAATTCCGGGAGTTCATCCCAAATTTTAAAAAATTGCCAATTTTGGGCGCAAAAATTTGAAGTGCGCCAAAAATTTTATTTTTTTAAAATTTTGAGTTGGGTATCAAATGAAAGCTGCTGAAGAGTAGGACGCAAAGATATATATACATTTTCAAATTTTGCATTCCTTATTGGGTAAAAAAATCAAAATATACCCCAAAAAAATTTTCCCCCCCCCAACCACTATACTTCGGCTGGTGCTAAAATTTCGAAATAATTCATGCTAATGCCTTATTGTGGGGCGATGAAAATTCCGGGAGTTCATCCCAAATTTTAAAAAATTGCCAATTTTGGGCGCGAAAATTTGAAGTGCGCCAAAAATTTTATTTTTTAAAAATTTTGAGTTGGGTATCATATGAAAGCTGGTGAAGAGTAGGATTCAAATATATATTTGCTTTTTTAAATTTTTCATTCTTTATTAAATTTATAAGTCAAAATATACCCCAAAAATTTCCCCCCTCCCCAACCACTATATAACGGGTGGTCCGAAAATTTCGAAATAATTCATGGTTATACCTTATGGTGAAGCGATGGAAATGATTTGAAAAAATGAATTTTTTTAGTCGTTATTACCGATGAAAAACATTGTGACCCCCCGGGGGATCGAACCCGGACCCTTGAGATCGAAGAATAAAATCATAATTACATAACGGGCATGCTTAATCTTCTACAAAACCCTAAAAAGTACTTGGTCGCAAGTACTTCCCTGTGATTTTTGTGATCTTGTTTTACCCTTTTTAGAATTGGATACATCGAAAACAAGATACATTTTGGTTAGAGGCTAGTATTTACGATACAGTTGGCATTATATTAAAGGCATTTGTATTCATTAATATCTCAAGTGTGAATCAGTCTAATAATTCAGGTAATGTTAACAATCAAATCATTTATGATCTCTACAATAACTCATGCTATTAACGATTATCATGGTAATTAGCTTACTCATAAGACAAGCAATTTAAAATGTTATGTATTGTTTCGCATATTATCATTGATTGTGCTTATTATTCCTAAATGTTAAAAAAAAGGTTTATATTTATCATTCATTATTAGATATCTTACACTTATAATAAAATCTTTATTGTTTTTGTGAACTATACCAAAATATAATTGTTAGTTTGTTTTTCTCTCGTAATCACGATTTTCATTGTGTTCTTTATTTCTTCCTATTATAAACGAGTTATTTCTCAAGGAAGTAGATTAATAAAAAATAATTTGTCTTGTAATTTTCAATAGTGTAGTAAAATTATACATATTTCACGCTATCCAATATTATATGTAGTTACATACTTTGTTTAAACACTCATTATACATTATTTTTTCGATGCATTTTTTTCTATTTCTTAGTTGTTGAGTGTATTCACGGTGACATTTACTATTCAACAATTTATAACATTTTTCTATAAAAAATTATTCCTTACCGGTATGGAGAATTTAATCGGTCCTCGTGTTCTTTCCAATTAAATGAAAACTATAGATTGTTTACGGGGAAAACACTTATATGGTTGGATTCGTATTTAAATGGACTTAATATATTAGATTTTTTTTTTAATCAATATAGTTGGAACGGTTGGACTAGCCTATATGGGGCATTATGTATAGAAATGCAAAAACTTACAAATATAATGCATACATAATTAAAGTGTTTCTTGAATATTGATATAAATTGCATTATTTATGAATTCTTTTTCATTTCATACTCTCCTAAAAAACCAGATACGCTACATCAAAGCCCAGGTAATCATCTACAACAGATACATACGCCCAAGACTCCCAAAATCGACCTGTATACAGCTGTGTCTCAAAATAGAGGACTGAAGATGGACATTTTATTAAGAGAAAACTTATGAAATAAAGAAGAATCCATAATTGATGAATTTTTTATCAATATATAGAAAAGACTTTAATTATATGTGCCAGTGTTTTTGCATTTCTATACATGATGCCCCGTATAGGCTAGTTCAACCTTAATTTCTCAATTTCACCTCGAACTGTTATTTTTTTAAATATGTATGCCAAATTTCATCGAAATCGACCTAGAAGATCAAACTTAACGTGTTAGTACAAAATACCGTCGAGAGACGACAGACATTTTTAATAAACAATATTTTTCGAACTCTGGGGAACTTATTTAAACAATACTTTCCCTTTATATATTATACTACTTAAATAAAAAAAGTAGTATATTATGCTATTCGCAAGGACATATCATTTTCAAAATACACGGGCTCATTATTAACTAACCAAAAAGAAAACCGTTTCTACAATAAAAAAATTGGAAAAAACTGTATGAGGAAGAGTATGTGATTAAGTTCATATTTAAATACTTTTTGAACACATTTTCACTTCTTGAACACACATTTTTTGTTCAAGACCCAGGATTTTGTTTTGGAGGGGGCACAGACTAAAAAAGCTAAGGGGTGTAATGTGGGCTTAGCATAATCACAGACAATTAAGCTGTCTGGTTTTCTTTGTTCTTAAATTACTTTAAATGAAGGGTGGATCCAGCCAATTTTGAAGGTGGGCTGGGCTCTTCCAGGGGGGGTCCGGGGGTCCTCCACCAGGAAAATTTTTGTACCTAGTTTACGTTACTTGAAACGTCTTTTTAGCCTATTCCAAGAGCATCTAAAATGTTATTTTATTCAAATAAATTTGTTTTTTTATGAACGGGACATGAAGACCTCGGTATTTTATTTAAACAAAATTATATTTGAATAATATTTTATTATTAAAAGTTGTACATTATATAATAGATTAAAGTTTTATTTTAGTAGCCAGAAAAACAAATTGATACATTTTAAAAATATTTTAGTTACGTGAATTAACAAAAAAAAAAAAAAAAAAATACGCCAAATGTTTTGAGTTCAACAGGAATTAGCTGATAGTATTAGCTTCAAAATAAAAGTAGTAGGGTATCTAACAGTCCAGTCATAAGTACAATAAAATAGTCTCCCTTGCGAAAGGTCGGGTATTGGGTATCTGCAATTATTAAAATCTTATTCTACAATAGAACCCGTTTCCAAATTAATTACTATTAATTATTCGATAATTATAAACTATTCTAATGACTACTACTGACTTTTTTAATTAATATATTAAAGTAAAACTGTATAAATTAAAATAAAAACCCTTAAAACAAGGTAATATTTAATTAAAAACTTGATTTAAAAATGTTATGTTTTAACCTTTCATTCATAATAAACAATGGATAACAGTCGGGAAGAAATTCGTCCTACTAAAAAGATCTGAGCATGCGCAGTCGTAATTTTATGTAGATTTTTTTCCAAGTTCTATAGACTTATAGACGACACAGTTTTACCCAGGAGGTATATGTACTTAGTGCTCCATCCCTATTTTATAGATCCTTGACCTAAACGAATTGATAACTTTACTTACTTTTTACTCTTCTTCTTAATTTTCTTTTTTTAATGCCATAAATAAATATTCATTTATTTTCAGACTATCTCTTAACACTATTACTTTAACATGTGCTGCGGAATTGCATACTTAAATTTTAGGTCTTTGGCTTTGGGGGGGGGGGATCCCGTGCCCCCCCCCCCCTGGGTGCGCCACTGGTTCAAGAAGTTCTTCTTCGTGAAAGATAAAAAAAATAAGTGAAATAACAGTGAAATAGATTAATAAAATAAGTGCTTCAATGATACACTTTCGATTTTTATAATACTACTATCGATGAGATCGATAGATATATTTTAATTTAATAAAAAAAAAAAATGTATTCAATCATATTACTTCTAATAGAGAGCCTAATCTAATCATAACTATTTTCTGAAAGCATTTCGAAACATATAATTTTATAATATGACATATTATTCCATATATGGCAAACATTTCTTATAAAGTTTTATTTTATACCTAATATTATCAAAATATAGATTTAATAGTTACATTATTGTGGATCTATTATATACAATGTAAATAATTTTCATTTTCAAAAGTATATACATATTTGTTTTATTTTCTATTGTTCTCGTAATTTTTATAAATTATTTCTAAAAGATATAACAAGTTAAAATATATATAAGTTTAAAAATAAAATAAACGTGCCTCTTTCACTTATATGTATTTTTGTGTGTTATAAATATTATTTGTAGCCCGAGGAACAGTTTTAGATATAATCTGAATTGTCTGATCAATTTGAACTTAGATTTCAGAGGTCGAATTCTTATGAAGGCAATTGTTAAAAAATAATTTCCACACGTTTGTTATTGTATATATACTTTTGTTTTACATTTTATCTGATGTGATATGATTTTCAAAATGTTATTAGATATAAATAAGGATATTGGTTTCATTTTCTATTTATATTGAATTATTGATTTTCTATTCTATACTAAAAATTGGTTATCAGATATATATATATCATACATTGTATTGTTATTCATACATATATGTATTACGTACGAATTATGTATACGCTTACCTACATAGACAAGCTTTTATAGATCGTGCAATAATTCGATTTTGAGAATTAAGTGAATTAATTAACTAGCGTGTATTCTCACTAATTCTAAAATTTAGATTTTTTAAAATATCAATATTTCGGCTGTGGACTAAGCAGTTACATGAAGCTTAAGCTACTTAACCGATTTTGTCGTTCATGATCTCATAAATTATACTGTGAGGTTTAAATAAGAGGTGCATTTAAATCTTATGTAATAGGAGCGCTTAAAATCTTAAGAAATAATTAAAATAATATTGTTACAAAAATTCATTGAACGCCTTTGTTTTAATAAATAACTAATTTCCTAAATAACTAAATAACCTTAAACTCACATTGCTTCCTCTTATGCGTGCAAACAACCTAATTTATCCTTAGCAGCACTAATACTTAATTTTATACATGTGTGATCATTCGTCTAGTAAATACGATATGAAGCTATGTGCCAAAGCTTTTATAATTAATATTTCATTTAAAAAATTATTTTAATTTTGATTTAATTTAATAAAATTTTATTAATTTTAATTTTCAACAATGTAATACCGTGTTTTTGCACACTGCAATTTAGTACACAATTTGTGTTAGTGAGAGACACCAAGGGATGTGCCACGCAAGCGCGACACATAGGAACTGTTCCAACATCAGACATTAAGTCGAAAATATGTTGGCTCGGAAAGAGAGAGACTGAACAAAATTCAATTCAAAACTGAAGAAGAGAAAGAGATGCATAAAAATACCAGGAAAGAAGTCAGGAAAAAAATTAAACTGGATATTATTCAATATGAAGAAGGAATTATTGAAAACATTATTAATAAAAACGGTTCGATAAAGATGACTCTACGAGAAATGTCAGGAACAAGCAAGAAATGGATGCATAAACTAAAATCAGATAAAGGAGTAACTACGGATAGAGTTAAAATACTTGAGGAAGCAACAGAATTCTATAGAATAGAATAGAATAGAATAATTTTATTTGTATAGAAGCTGAAGCTTATTACAAATTGGAGCACATAATTCGAATTTATAATTTTTGTCTATAGTTCACTTTTTCTTCTTAATATATATTATAATATTTCATTACATCAATTCTTCTTTTTTTCTTCTTTTTACTTAATATGACAAAATAAAAGATCTTTAAATAAAAAATATAAATAAATATAACACTTCTTGATATACACGTTGTAACGCAATTATAAAACAAAATAAAAATGATAATAAAATCGCTTAAACAAAATATAACTTAAAACATTATTTCATGGGTCCAAAAGAAATGCTCGTAATTTCAAGATATTTAAAATAAAGTAAAAAATGTTAGCAGCTTGGTTCTTGCTTGTGGGTCCAAGTAGCGAGGCCAGATTAGTATTGTCAGTCAGTTCATTGTCTGTAAGGTGAAGCGGGAGTAACATTTTTCTTTGATGCTCGTAAATTGGGCACCTGAAGAAAATGTGGCCTAAAGTTTTGGCCTAAACAGAATTCTATAAGAAAATATATAGCAGTGAAAATGCAAGAAGCGCACCGATGGAAAGTAAAAGCACAGTTGGAAATGATGAACCAGTAATTTTGAAAAGAGAAGTTGAAGAAGCAATACTTAATCTTAAGAAGAACAAGGCGCCAGGCAGGGCCATCCCTAGGGGTGTAGGCGCCCGGGTCAAAGGCATATTTTGCGCCCCCCCCCCCCTTTTTGCCAAATTCACATAGTAGTTAAGAAGGGGGCCTGGCGGCGCCCCCTAGACGTGGCGCCCGGGTCAGCTTGACCCGGTTGACCCCCCCTAGGGACGGCCCTGGCGCCAGGAGATGATAATATATGTAATGAACCTTTATTACACGGAGTAGAGATGTTATCTGCACCCCTATGTTTACTTTTTAATAAAATTTTTAATGAAAAAAAGATTCCAAGTTCATGGAAGATCAGTAAGATTGTGTTGATACATAAAAAAGGCGAAAAGGAAATTTTAAACAATTATAGACCTATAAGTCTGACTTCAGTCATTTATAAACTGTTTGCAAAGATCATTCAGAAAAGGATTATCAAGGATATCTATCAATCGCACTCTTTGGAACAAGCAGGTTTCAGGCCTGGATTCTCAACCCAAGACCAAATGCATACTCTGAAGCAAGTTATTGAGAAGTGTAATGAATATAATAAACCTTTATTTTTATGTTTTATCGATTTTAACAAAGCATTTGACTGAGAGCAGCTAAAGCTATGTATTATAGTTCTGAATTTGAAAATAACAAGGACAATCCTAAAGAGTTATGGCAACTTATAAAAGAAGCATCCGGTATTAAAACCACAAACCAACCGATAGAAGAAATTAAAAGTTATGAAGGAGGCGAGACCTTAAATAAAATAGACAAGATTAGTAATGAGTTTAATAAATATTTTAGTAGTATTGGTCATGATATAGCGAAAGCTAATCATAATAACCGTACTTGCTGTAAGAGAAAGTCTAATCTCATTAAGCCTCCAACCTTATCTAGTTCACTATTTTTAACTCCTGTCTCTGAAAAAGAGATCACTGATTTAGTCGCTAATTTGAGACCTAATTCTTCCCCTGGTGTTGACAAAATATCATCGCATTTCCTAAATAAAATTGTTCAATACATAACTAAACCATTTATGCATGTAATAAATCTCTGCTTTGAGCAAGGATACTTTCCCGGCCAACTAAAAGAAGCTCTTGTTGTCCCTATCCATAAGGGTGGTGATATTCTAGAATTAGGTAACTATAGGCCTATATCGCTATTACCATCGATATCAAAGGTTTTTGAAGCTAGTTTAAAGAAACGTTTAGTAGAGTACTTAAATAAACATGACATTATTAGCCCCAGACAGTTTGGATTCAGGAAGGATTTATCAACTGATGATGCCATTTTCACTGTAACCAAAGCAATAAGTAACAAACTAGACGTGGGTAAAAAAGTTTTGGCGGTCTTTTTGGATTTAAAGAAGGCTTTTGATACTGTTAACCATAAGTTACTATTAGAAAAGTTACAAAGGATCGGTGTCAGAGGAGTCGCCCTTAATTTGTTCGTTTCTTATCTCTCTGGTAGGCATCAACGGGTCAGAATAGGCCAATCGGTGAGTGACTCGGTTAAAGTAGACATCGGAGTACCCCAGGGCACTGTACTTGGTCCTATACTTTTTTTGGTGTATGTAAATGACCTTCTTCAACTTGGTTTGACGCATTCTATGTACCGAGATTATGACTTATATGCATTTGCAGATGATACCGTTGCAATCTTCGAAGGATTAGATTGGGATGAAGCGTTTAATAAAGCAAATCAAGGTTTTCATCGAATCAAACAGTGGCTCGATAAAAACTTTCTAACCCTCAATGTATCGAAAACTACTTACTTAACCTTCTCTCATAACATAACCGGTCAACCACCACCTAATAGCAAAGCGTTAATTATACATCAACCTACCTGCAATAACTGTTTACCCACACCCTGTCATTGCCCTGTTATTTCACCTTCGCCATCTGTAAAGTACTTAGGTATAATTTTAGACCCATTTCTAAAATGGGAGTTGCATGTCAAGTCTCTTTGTAAGAGACTTAGATGCTTCATTTATAAATTTATTAAGCTAAGAAGTTTCTTACCTCTAAATTATCTTAGACTGGTTTACACTGCTTTCATTCAGTCTATATTGCTTTATGGAATTATAGGTTGGGGTGGCGTTTGTGACACCATTTTAAACCCCCTTGTTATCTTGCAAAAAAGAATAATAAAAACTTGCCTTAGAAAACCCATCCGTTACTCCACTGATCTTATTTACAATGAATTCGGAGTCCTCCCACTCTCATCATTAATCAAACAAAGACAACTATTATTTGTTTATAAAAGACCGTCGTTATTTAAGAAAGTTGATAACCACGGTCATTCTACCAGAAGTAGGAATGATACAAACCGCTTAGTGGAGCCCTTTTGTCTAAGAGCTTTAGCAGCGTCGCACTCCTCTTATACCGCTCCTCGACTGTATAACGCATTGCCTTCCCGTTTTAAGCAATACAAGGATTATTATGTTTTTAAAAAGCAACTTACATTATATTTACTGTCTTGAGTTCTTGTCCTGGTAAATTAGTTACCTTATTGTTATATTTATTTATGTATAAGTGTATGAGCGTATAATGTGTGTATGTGTGCTTGTATGTATGTTTATATAGTATATATACTTATTCTATTTTTTAATTTTATCTTTATTTTTACATAATATTATGATAGATTTTAATATATTTTTATTACCTCTGTTATATGTATTAGTCCGGTTACAGATAAATAATTAAAAGTAATTCTAGTCATACTGACAATAATTAATTTCTTATTAGATAGCAGTTTTGATTTAAGCCAAACTTAAACCAATTTACTTTTGTATTTTATTTATTTATTTATTTTAATTTTGTCATATTCTGGTTTAGTTATGCATGTTAATATTATTTATAGAAAATTATTTTTATTACGAGCTGTTATCTGCTTCAACGGCCATTCCCGAGCTCGAGCTTGCTCCTTCGGGGATGCTTCACTATATAGTTTTTTTTCTCTATCATAACATTATAACTTTTTTGTCAATATCATTATTATTAATATTCTACTATTTTTTTATTATGTGAAGAAATAAAGATTATTTAATTTAAAAAAAAAAAAAAAAAAAAAAAAAAAAAAAAAAAAAAAAAAAAAAAAAAATTTGATTCTCTTGAACATGATGGAATTTGGCTGGCCTTAAGAGAAGCAGGTGTAAAAGAAGAATACATTGCAATAATTAAAAATATATATGATAATAATAAAGCGTTCATCTCAATGGAAAGAAATGGTGAAGAATTTGATGTAAAACGCGGAGTCAGTCAAGGATGTCCGATTTCAGCCGTAATTTTTAACTGCGTACTAGAGAAGGCATTTAGGGAGCTGAACTGGGATGAAATAGGGCTGGAATCTTGGTTAAGCAATCTGAGGTTTGCGGACGATGTCGCTCTGTTTGCTTGTGACCAAAATACAATTATGAAAATGGTAGAAGATTTATTGAGAATTTGTAGTAAGTTTGGTCTTACAATAAATTGGTCAAAATCAAAAATCATGACAAATCAAGGTCTTGATAAACTAACTGTAGAGGATGGTGAAATAGAGTGTGTGAGCAATTATGTCTATCTTGGTCAGTTAATGTCGTTGAAAGATCCTATGAGCAGTGAAATAAACAGAAGAATAAAGTTAGGTTGGAACAAGTTTTGGTCCCTAAAGAAGATTTTGAAAAGCAATGTATCAAAAACCTTAAGCACAAAGTTCTACAAAGTTGTGTTTTCCCGACTATAATATAAGGATGTCAGACCTGGTCTATGACCCAGTAACTAGACAAAAAATTAGTATCAACTCAGTGCCAAATGTTGAGAGCAACGCACGGAATAAGCAAAAGAGAGAGGATTAAAAATAGACTCATAATAAAAGAAAGTGGAACAAGCTTAATGGTTAAGAGTCATGAACTGAAATGGAAATCGGCTGGACATGTGTACAGGATGGACAACAATAGACGGACTAAGATACTAACGGAATGGTCACCATATGGATTCAGCAGGAGTAGGGGAAGACTGGCTGTAATTTGGAGAGATGAGCTTGTAGAGAGATTAGGTCGTGTATGGTTTAGATCTGCTTACAACAGACATAGCTGGAATAGAATAGTCAAATTATACACAAGATAATAGACTCCTTTACCCCTCTTTGAGGGAGGCTTTTGCTTCTTTGAAGTGTCAATAAAGCTATTATTATTATTATTATTATTATTATTATTATTATTATGTTGGCTGGGCATTACGCCATGCTTGCATCGTTACGTCGCGTCCGACTCATCAGAGGCCCGACGATGCCCACCCAACTCTGGACCTATACCAGATCAAGAAGATCAGATATAGGACTTATCAGAGACGAGCGTGCTCTCATACCGCCATACTTGGTTGGCTGGCAAAATACATCGGCAATGTAATACCATGTTTTTGCACACTGCAATAATATGTCGCGCTTGCGTGGCACATCCCTTGGTGTCTTTCACTAACACGAATTTTAATTTTGTTTAATTTTAATTTTATTTAATGCAATTTATTTAAGTTTAATTATATTTAATGAAATTTAATTCATTTTAATTTTATTTAATAAAATTTAATTATAATTTTGATTTTATGAGATCAAATTGAAGGAGCTAAATAATAATAGATTATCTTCCATTCGATCCTATGAAATAATTTATATCATTAATAATTCCTTATAGGTTCATTGCGACATTTTTAACTAATGTATAACAAGATTAATACAATTGAACTCTAACCTATAAGGCTAACTCACAAGTACTAACACTACACTCTGCAGCATGTAGAGCTAGTTTTAACAATAGTAACAACCTCAAATTACCTCTCTCTTCGACTTCGATTATAGTAGTTTTACTGTTTTATAATATAGTTTTATTAGCGTCTAACTAATAATAAAATTACGGTAAAATATTTTTACTTTTTATAATACTGAAAGGTCATTTTTTATTTCCTCTTTTCTTTATATTTTTTATAATATTATTATGTTTTAATAGTTCCTAACTTTTAACTCCTACTCCATTTAGTACGTTCGTTTTACTGCAATTCTGGCTCTGAAGGATTTATTTGAATTTTTACATTCTAAGAAGTAAAGGTAGAAGAACTTTGCGGTATATAACACTGAATGCAGTAAAATCAAAAGAATTGTGAAAGAAAATGTGTGTAAGCAGAAGTATTTCTCGTTGCTAGTTAAAAAAAATCGGTCCGGGACAACTCAGACAAACTTTCTCATGCAGTGTTTTCCGTTTATTAGTTTTCTTAGGTACATTTAATTATTATTGAACATTTCATCAAAATTTAACATAAAAATAACTTCTCCTGGGTGGGGAATCGAACCCGGCCTCTCTCTGTCCGCGTTTTAATCTATTTTCTCAGGAACTAGATTTTTCCCGAAAAAACGGCTTATATCGTTAGATTCGTATTTAAATGGACTACATTTTAGATTTTTTAAATCAAAATCGTCGGAACCATTTTCGAGAAATAATTGTTTTTTTTCAGTTTTTGGGAGGTAGTGCCCCCAAATTTGGAGTTAAAATTCATTTCTCGATTTCGCCTTGTGGTGTAATTTTTCTGAACATTTACTCCAAATGTCGTCAAAATCGGCCCAGTAGTTTATGCTCCAGGCGTCTGCACAGACAGACGAAAGACAGGCATTTTTCAAAAACCACTTTTTTGGACTGAGGGGACCTCAAAACGTGTAAATCCATCAAAATCTCAAAATCGAATTATCGCGCCATCACAATACTTTCTCTTTATATGAGAAAGTAAAAAAAAAACTCATATATATGGAAATGGACAAAAATGAATTTTAACCATTAAAATACATATCTGATTTATTATGATAATTTTCTAACTGAATAGAAACCACAAACGACCTTATCTACACAATGAAGCAACCGGGCTCGATGTCTGGCGGAAGATCTGTCTGAGTAGAGATTGAACAAACAATTTGTTAAACATCTACATCTTACGGTGGTAGAGGCTGCGAATTAAGTAAGCAATTATGATTATTTTTATGATTATTGATAGCATTAATGTGATAAGTGAAAACCTCATAAAACATAATAAATATGTATTCTGTAAACATGTGCTTCATCGATCTAAAGAATGCCATTTATAAAGTGCCGTGGGGGCTATGGACATACATACACCCGCAGCGCCACATCCCGTGAAGGGCTCTGGCCTTCTTTTCTAAACCTCTCCACTCGTCTCTGTCCTGCGCACGTCAATCCTCATGTCGTTTGTGACATCATCCATCCATCTTGATCTGAGTCGTCTTCTACTTCTACCTCCTCCAGGATGTCCGTTTATAAGTCTTTTGGGGAGTCTTTCCACCTTCATTCTAGCAACGTGACCTAGCCAGCGAATTCTTCCAGCTTTTAGCTTTTAGCTTTTACTATGTCGGGTTGATGGCAAATGTCCCTAATTTCTTGGTTAGTGCGGATCCTCCAACTTCCTTCTTTACACACAGCTTCATATATTTTCCTGAGGATCTTGCGATCTCAGCGTCCCAACCTCTCCCCGTTGCGGACTACTAATATCCATGACTCAGACCGTTGACAACTGTAGGCCTAGGCCTCACTACACTCATGTAGAAGCCATTGACAGCTCCCAGCTCCCTAAAGGTTTGATTTTATCAAATGCCTATTGCCAAGCTATGTCCCGCAGAGTAACTTAACCAACCACATAATCTTAAAAGGCACCAAAAGATTAACTGCTACTCAAAATTCTAGCTTGATGTTAGTCAGACACTTTTTTGCACGCTCTCTCCTGGACTATTAAAACGCAAAATTGAATAACCATCAACATCATCTCAGTCTTCAGCATCTCTACAATACTTCCTCCTTATAAGAATATACAAGTTATATGAATGAGAATGTAAAAAAGAAATAAATAACTTTAATATTGAAGTAATGATTTCAACTTTTATGAAATTTAGTATTTAAGTTCGTGATTATTTTTTTTTTTCTCTTATTTTTAGGCCCATCTTAAATTATTGAAATGATTGTTAGGATAGATCTTGATTGCCCACTTAAACAAACAAAGCGGTAATGTTACTAAATATATATATAGATAATTTTAACAAAATTATTTATTCGAATCCAAAATGAAAACAAATAACATATTATGAGATAATATTGTGTATCATAAAAAATGTAAAATCGTGTAGTTCTAACCTTTAGAAAATTAATAGCTGTACATTAAAACTCCCAAAAAATTGATTGGAAACTTAGATATATGATTATATTATCTAAAGAATGTTCTCTTTTGTTTAAACTAACTTATTTATTAATCTGATATGAAGTTCACGAAATTTTAATTAATACTAAATATCTAAGTTTATTTAACTTTATCGTAGTTTTACTATTTTTTATTTTATTTACTTCTTTATTTATTTTTTCTTTTCTTCAAATATCATTCAGGAAGGTAGTGTATATGTCGAAGGTTATGATTAAATTAGTTATTTGCAGGTGTTTGATGAAAACTCGGTAAATAACTAAAAGTATTTTGATTTTATTATATCTCTGAAAAAATCTAGTAGTTAGAGATCAAATTTCTAAACTATTCATCAAGACAATAAAAATAAATTTAATAAATAGATGTTTATGTATAATAGAACAGTCGAAGGCAACGTAATCGGTCGCCTTCAACAGTATATGTTCAATGTAATACGAGTATGTCATAAAATAATTATAATAGTTTGAATAAAATTAGTCAATAATTTATTTTTAATTATTTAAATTCGATGTGGATTTGCTTCATCTCGAGTTACACAGAACTACTTCTTTTACATTAAACCTTTGATTTTTTTTTTGTAAAAACACGTCTTTTTATCCCTGACTTCCAAACGAAAGAGAACTTAGTTGCGATTTCAAGCAAAGTGTACTCAAAATGGTTGTTCTGGATCCAAAAATGTAGTAGTTGATATTGAAAATGAATTGCGAGACAATCAATCTTTTAGAACGCCAACTTAAGTACAAATTTTGAAAAAACATTTACTTTTTACCAATTATATGTTAATTGCTAATAGTTGCTATGTACCTCCAGCATATCAACTATTTTATAGTACAAGCTATTTCAATTTCACCAAATTTCACAGATGTTTCTTTCCTCTAGGTATCAATCCTTTCACGATTCTGTATCCCATCATCCTAATCCTTTAGTCCAAAACGTCTCTTCATTCCATTCCTAGAAATCCTCCTCGACTGAAAAGGCACTGGCCACGCGATTTATTAAATTAAATTTTAGATAGCATATTGTACGCATGTCATTAATTGTGAGTGCTTTCACTGGACAGTTTTTCACATCCACGCCATTTATATCAAAGATATCATTATTACTTATAACTTATAACAATGGACTATTGTACGTGTAATAATGCAAATAAAACGAAAAAAAAAAATTATTCTTTAATCTTTTCGGTAGCTAATTTAAGGTTTTAAGCATCAGTTTTTTCTCTCTGTACTTAGGGAGTTTATTCTTTTCCACACAAATAGCATAGATCTTTTGATCCATATCCATAACTTTCCGCACATTGAGGGTACAGGGTTCTTACAAACATCACAAGAATCACCTCCACTGGTTTAGTTTGAACGTGAAGCTATTGTGAGTGCTCAGCTCACGTTTACAATCTTTATTATTTTTATCGTTTAAAGTTTCTGAGTTGTAGCTAATAAAAAATAACAATAAAAATGCCCAATATGTCAGATGAAGCAGCACAGTAATGGGTCAAAATTACGGAGCACGGTGAAGAAAGGGAGCCAGCTTGGCGTTTGGCTTTAGACACGCCACTTAAGCGCGATCATTAATGAATCTAGTACAGCACGAGATCGTGGGTTCGATCCCGGGCCTCGGTATTCTGATTTTCATGGCTCACCAACGATCACATATACACGCTTCGACGGTATATTGTGAAGAGGTATGATGTATGAAGTGGCTGGAGCTCTCTACCACGTAGCGAGTAAAATGGGCTTTATTAAGGCCTAATAATTGCTAGGTTCGAAAAGGTGGTTCGTCTTACAAAATTTTTAAATAAATACACACACTTGAATTGATACACTGGTGGTTTAATTTAAAATATTATATGTATTTTTGTTTAACTACTATATAAATAAAAATAGACTTCCAATTGGTTAGGCACATAGCTTCCTCGCATCCTATCCACGTACTTAATTGATTTTATGATTTTACAAGCCATTATTCTGTAGTTTGTTTAATTGGTTCCACCGATTTTTTTAATCTGTCAATATTGTTTTTTTTTGTTGTCAAAATTGATTTTGCTTCCGAGCTTACCGAAGGTAATGAAAGCTATGTGATCGTTCTGAAGAACGAAAATATTTTATATCTCCGATTT
Source organism: Gerris lacustris (assembly GCA_951217055.1). Classification (NCBI taxonomy): domain Eukaryota; kingdom Metazoa; phylum Arthropoda; class Insecta; order Hemiptera; family Gerridae; genus Gerris; species Gerris lacustris. The sequence goes on along the minus strand of OX578276.1, from coordinate 35,495,705 downwards.
CAAAAATTCCAAGACAGAAATCCGTTCCACATCAGGGAACATCAGGGAACATTTTTGGTCCCGTGTCTGTCTGTCGGTCTGTCGCTCAATTTTTGCGAACCGCCGTGTCTTAAAAACTACTGGTCTGATTTTAATGAAATTTAGTTAGTAGGTAATACTTAGCCCATTGTTGGTCCCATATAAGTTTCAACTTTCTGCGCTTATTTGTTTATCTTCCATATGCTCACAAACATACATTTATTTACAGCTATATCTTTAAAAGTAATTCTGATTTTTATGGTTTGTCGAAAATAGCCAGCAGATAGCACCTGCCTAATTTCACTCGTTTGCGCATTTTAAATCGTGCTAAACTAATAGGTCTATGTACTTTAAAGCCGCATGGCTAACTGACTCACTGACTAATCTTAATGTTTACCCACTTCCAGAAGAGCTAGAGACTTGCGGTTTGCGCCATTCGACGTGCAACGTCCGTATTGTGAACCAAAATAATTATAAAAATTACCCTTTTCCCTCTCTTTCCCCCCTTAAAACAATAAAAAAAGCCGACATGATTTTTAAGCCGTTTTGAGGGCTTATTGCGGTTAAACGGTAAGTCGTATTGAATGGCCATAGTTTCTATAATAATTGACCGATTTTATTTCTGATTGAGGCGCTTGAATCTTACACTAATGCTCTTTAAATTGATTATATTTTATTATATTAGTTCATCCGATTTGCTGAGAACATGAGAGTAAACTTTTTCCCGTGTGCCGTGTAACTTGACCACTATTTTTGGTTTTTAATATTGTGTCGTATATATCATTTGAAAGGCCTTGATATGTAAATTAAAGCTATTTTATTGGTTTATTTAAAAAAAATTGTACACGTACTTTTGTACCGATTTTAATTTTGTTGTAGGTTAAAGGGGTTTAAATAATTTTTGGTTATTAGGTTCTTTATTTATATTTATTTATTAGTTTAATTAATGCCCTTTTGTATTGTTTGTTTTTTAAAAATATAATTTTGGAACCTCAATGTACAGGGGTACAAATGTCAAAGTTAATCTTTTATAATATGATGTATATCGTTAAAAAGCTCTTAAATAGTAGATTAATTTTTACGTTCTATTTTGTGTAATTCTAGTTTTGAGGGGGTAAAATTGATTTTTTGTTTAAAGACAATAATGGTTTGTAAAAGTATAAAATCAATAAAGTACGTAAAAAGGATGCGAGGAAGCTATGTGCCACACCAATTGACAGTCTATTTTACATGATGCTTTCAATCAATCTAGCAAAAATTAAAGTGCGCAGACGATTCAAATTAATTTGGCGCTATCTGCGGGCTACTTTCACGGGCTACTTTTTTATGAACTATAAAAGTTTTATACAAATCAGATGAGTACTTTTGAAGCTATAGGTGTAAATAAATGTATGTTTGTGCGCATGTGGAAGAGAAACCAATCGGCGCAGAAGGTTGAAACTTATATGGGACCAACAATAGGCTAATTACGACCAACCATCAAAAATTTATTAAAATTGGACGTGTAGTTTTTAAGATACATTGGTTCACAGAACGACTGACCGACAGACCGACAGACAGACACAGAACCAAAAATGTTTCCTGATGTCTGAAACGAATTTCCGTCTTGGAATTTTTGAAATCGGAGACCTACAAATTTTTCGTTTTTCAGAACGATCACATGGCTTCCGTTACCTTCGGTAAGCTCGGAAGCAATAATTATTAAAATAAATTAATATACATAAAAGTAAGAAATTAATTATCATTGATAACAGTCGAAAGACTGAATCGATCGTCCGACAATCACAGATTATTTTAAATTAAACTACCAGTGTTACAATTCAAATGAATATATTCAAGTGTACCACCGTAAACTAATTATCATTATGTTCAATGATTACAAACTATCGCTGATACAACCAGTTTTGCTTCCGAGCTTATCAAAGGTAACGGAAGCTATGTGATCGTTCTGAAGGAAGAAAAATTTGTAGGTCTCCGATTTCAAAAATTCCAAGACGGAAATTCGTTTCAGACATCAGGAAACATTTTTGGTTCCGTGTCTGTCTGTCGGTCTGTCGGTCCGTCGGTCAGTCGGTCTGTGAACCAATGTATCTTAAAATATCCGTACTCGTCCGATTTTATTGCAATTTGGAGGGTAGGTCATAATTAGTCCATTGTTAGTCCTATATAAGTTTCAACCTTATGTGCACCTGTTTGTTTCTATCCCAAATGCGCACAAACATACATTTATTTACTCTTATATCTTAAAAAGTAATTATATGATTTTTTATGAAATTTTGATGGTTCGTCGGAAGTAGCCCGCAGATAGCCCCAGATTAATTTCAACCGTGTGTGCTCTTTAAATTTTGCTAAATTGATACTTAAATAAATGTAAATAATTTCAAGATAAAAAGAACTTTTTATATACTACGTTTTTAAATTTTCTGTTGAATCCTATGTATTGTTGATAATAATAATTATATATATAATATATAATGTAAGTGAAAAAAAAAAAAAGTTCCGAATTTATTTACTTTACATAAATGGCAACCATCTAGAATCTAGAGAGCTGATCTTAAACCTATAAAAGGACAAATCTTTGTACTAGGGATCTCAACCGTGCCATCGATGTATTTGAAATAATATAATCGATAAATAATATAATCAATATATTTCCTGTTTTGCTGTCATTCAATTTTTATCTCTTATTTATAAAAATCACAAATATGAAACCCGTCAAAATGAAGATTGCGTAAATATGGGACATGGCAAAACAAATAAAATAACTTGCGGATTTTTTCCAAACTAACTTTCCATACAGCAAAATTTGCTGAAAACCAATTAAATTCTGCTGAAAGATGGCTAAAAGTATTAAAATAATGAATTGTCATCGTGTTCTGAGCTATGCTAAAAGTTTCAAATGTCTAGCTATTCGGGAAGCTAGTTAGAAATCGATTGCCAGATTTGTACCGGACAAACAAACAAACAAACAAACAAGAAAGCAAGCTAATAAAAACGTAGTAATAATCTAAGATAAAAAGAACTTTTTATATACTACGTTTTTTAATTTTCTTTTGAATCATAATATGTAATGTTAATAATATAATTTTTATTGTTATATAAAATATTAGTGAAATATAAATAGTTCCGAATTTATTTACTTCACACAAATGACAACCATCTAGAGAGCTGATCTTAAACCTATAAAAGGACAAATCTTTGAACGGATCTCACCAACACAGAATCTAAACCGTGGCCATCGATATGGCCCCGTGTAGGGGAGGGTAAGAGAAGAAAAATAAGTAAAAGTAAACAGATGGAGAAAATATAAACCGATATCTAGTACACAAGTGTATACAAACCTGGTTGTCATACATCAATTAATTTATTCCTTTGTTCACTTATTCTTTTTAGCTGTCATTCAATGTTTACCTCTTAATAAAAAAATCACAAATTTGAAACCCGTCATAATGAAGATCGTGAAAATATAGGATACGTCTAAACAAATAAAATAACTTGCGGATTTTTTCCGAACTAACTTTCCATACAGCAAAATTTGCTGAAAACGAATTAAATTCTGCTGAAAGATGGGTATAAGTATTAAAATAATGCATTGTCATCGTGTTCTGAACTATTCTAAAAGTTTCAAGTGCCTAGCTATTCGGGAAGTTAGTCAAAAATCGTTTGCAAGATTTGTACCGGACAAACAAACAAACAAGATAGCAAGCTAATAAAAAAGTAGTAAAGTAGTAAAAATCAAAACTATTTTGACAAATTTCAAAAAGGGGGAAAGAATTAAGTAAATTGGATAATAATGTGTTTCAAAAGCATAATATTATTAAATTTTACGAAATAGGACGCGAGGAAGCTATAAGCCACATTAATTGGCTGAGTATTTAGTAGATGTTACTAAAAACTTAGGGTGTTAGAATTAAAAAAATCCATTAAACAAAATGTGGCTCCACCTGGAATCGAAAGTGTATAGGTTGTTTGGACCTGTTTCAATTTCCAGCTGGATCACATTTACTTTTTAAGGTTGGAATAATGATGGGATTTTTTTGTGTGCTAATTTTGACGTATCATCTAATTTCAATAAAATACGTTATAAAAGTTCGCAAATTGGGGTCCGACGATATCTAATATGATTTTGATGTCTGGAATGTATTTCTGTGCAAGGAATTTTAAATTTGGGGACATCAAAAATACTTAGTCCTTAATATGACCACAAAGCTTCCGTTACCTTCGGTAGGCTCGGAAGAATAAGGAGGTTGGAGGCCATCACTTAAAAAAAATGTTTTTTGTGAAAATGTTATCTCTTATTACCTTAGATCATTTTTACCTTAGAATAGAAGGTTTTTTTTAAATATTTATTTTTTGGGAGTTTGTAAAACAATTAAAAAAAAAAAAAAAAAAAAAAGAAGTAAAGGTTGAATTAGTTTTATTACGAAACGTTATAAAAAGGAGAGTAATATCTTTTGAAATTTTTTGTATATAAAAAAGGGTGGGGTACTTAAATAATCCCCCCCCCCCGTAGTTAAGGTTGTTTTTTAGATTGTAAATTGGTAGCAAGTTGGGATGGATTATTGTAAGGTTAGATAGGTACATAAGTGGGGGTACCGGGGCTAAGGAGAAAGGTAACTATATATGTAGGGTCTCGCCCACACCTGAAGCAGTTACCATTTACAAGTGGTTATTGAAACTTCATCAAATCATGTCTCTTATTCAGGTACCGTACATCGTGTACCAATTTATATATTTTAACTTTTTCTCTTGTGAATCTGTTTTAAATTATGTTTTTACAGATATTAAAATTATTGCAAAATATTGCTTATAACGTATATTATATTTTAATGTGATTTTTAAAAATCGGTGATTTTTTTTTTTTTTTAAATATTAAAATTCGTACAAAAATGCCAAATTCAAATTACCTATTATTTTTTATTACAACCAAAGTTTTAACAAACCTAAAGCATATATACTATAAAAAAACACGGTAATTTTTATTTAAATTTATTAGTCAATAAATTTGATAAGTCTACAACTTCCTGAAGAGCCCTGTTAAAGATATTGTGAATTCTGACATTAGGAACTGACTCCCATTAGGAGCTAATTTCAATAGGAGAATGTGTGACGCGATCTCCTTAAGATTTAGATTTAATATCCAGATTCATTAAACTCCAGCCGCTGAAATCTGCTCTATAGTATTCAATAAATTTGGTCTAATTTTACATATACTAATTAATTTAAATTAAACAAATTGTTTATTTAAAATTAAACAAATTAATATTTAAATAAATTAACAATTTTTTCCTATTTGCGAAATTTAACAAATTGTTATTTTAATAACAACGAACTACGTATTACATTTTTGAAAATTTTTATCTCTTATATAAAAACTAATTAAAATTTAAAAAATATGCGGCAATTTATAGCTACAATAAGTTATATTAAATAAGAAAAAAAATATTATTTAACATTTTATTAAAACAATTATCTGTAATTGTAACATAGCTTAGTTAAAATTTTAAACTAAAATTAGTTATATTTATACATTTATAAACAATCTTATTTATTAATTTGACTAAAGATTTATTCATTTAGCAATTCATCGTCTATTAGATATAATAAAATTAAATCTATTATTTTACTAATATAAAATCATGAAACAAAAAAAAATTACTAATGTTGTATATTATTAATGAATTAATATTAAACTATTAAATTAATATTATTATAATAATGACATTTATAAATAATGTAGCACTAGTCTAAATGAAAGAAATAAAAATTAAAATAAAGGTAATATATCAATATGATCAGTTGTGTATAAATTTATAACAATTTTTTTTATTATATATATATTATTATTAGGGTCCGTAGGCAAAACCAAGGACCCTTATATTTTCCTGCGTTTGTCTGTCCGTCCGTCCTGCCGCCTGCTCTCACGGCTACACTTTTCGTCCGATCACTTTGAAATTTGGCATGTATGTGTCTTGTACCTACCCACATATTTTAAAAATATAGCGGCTTAAAAAAAAAATTAGGGTAAAAAAACTTAAGGGTTAACATTTTTTTATTTTTTTTTTGACACCGTGAGGGGTATTATATGAAAGGGTACGTCGAGCTGATTACAAAAATATATAATTCTTAGGTTATAACTTTGATAGGGCGAGTGTAGGCAAGTTTGAAGTGGGTGTGAAACGTGTCCCCTCCCTCTATCTCGCTTATGTGAAGTGCAAAAAATCTGAAAAAATTCCTGAACATTCTTCGACGAAAAGTAAAGATACCAGTGTTTGGAAATTTCGAAAAAAATATTTTATTTTTTATTGACAAAATACGTTTTTTATAACTTTGGTCTTTTCGATGTATTTATATGGTTGTAGTCCGGTTCAGTGGAAAAAAAATACTTTATCAGAAGTTTGTTTATGTGTTTTGAGAATATCAGACCCTTAGAATAGTTCAAAGTAAGCTTTTTAGCATTTTAAAAAACACCATAGGGTACTACTTAAACTATACAGTGTGGCCTACGGACCCTCGCTGTGTGCTGACTAGCACACACGACCTGTTTATTATATAATAATTATTATTGTAATATTAAAAACGGTCTACAAATTTTAATATTCTGTCCGAATCTATAAGAGTAGATTCGGACATATTTTTTTATTTGTTATGGGCTTTTGTCGTTAAATTTAATTATTTTTAAACGTATTTCTTAATATTTACGATAAAAATAAACTTACCCGGCGAGGAATCGAATCTCGACGTTTCTTCTTTATTAATTGTTGTGCTTTATTAATATTTTCAAGATGTGTCTCCTAAAAATAACAAATGGATACAATACAAACATATTTAATCAAATGTGTTGTTGGTAGACTATTAATTTTTTATTATGTCTATAATAGTTCAAAATTTTAGGACTTATAGGGTGGCTAGGGAGGACATTTGATTTTGACGACATTTTGGCGTTAAAAACGTAATATTTGCACGGTAAAAAGCACAATATTCATAAAATTTATGCACTTCTTTAGATTGTTACTTCCCTTATAAAAGAAACAGAGGGAAGTAACAATCTAAAGAAGGTGCATGGAATGTTCTTCTTTAGACTGTTACTCCCCTTATAAAAACAGAAGTGTGATATTCCTTTGTCCCAAAGTACTCGTATATTGGACTAAACATCCCTTTGTCTTAATAATTATTTAGACAAAGTCATTTATATTCTAAAATAACATAGGGGAGTAACAATCTAAAGATGTACCAAATGTTATATAATATATTTCTAAACTACTCTTCAGTAGCTTTCATTTGATACCCCTTTCAAAATTTAAAAATTATAAAAAGTATGCCTCGCTGAGCATATGCGCACACAAAATTTGCAATTTTAAAAAAATTAGGAATTTCCCCTCGTTATTTTCATCGCCCCACCATAAGGTATTAGCATTCATTATTTTATAATTTTAGGACTAGGTGGTTGGGGAGGGGGGGGATTTTTTGGGGTGAAATTTTGACGCTAAAAACGCAATGTTGGCGGTAAAAAATCCAAAACTCAAAAAAGTTATAGATTTTTGTAATCTACTCTTTAGTAGCTTTCTTTTGACCCGTCTCGAAAACTAAAAAAAAAATTAGCTCAGAAAAGAACTTTTTCAATTCATTAAAAAAAATCTATTTTATAAAATATATATATAATTTATCAATAGCTCGGAAAGTCGAATTTTCGCTCAATTACAATACTTTCTCTATCTGTATATACTGTGTATATGAGAAGAAAAAAAATAATCTCTTTAAGTAGATAAAGGTAGTAGAAAAATAGGACAAAATATAAAAATGCCCGATTTTGTCACTGATGTAACATCGCGTTTAAAAACATGCCGGAGGAATCCAGTAGTTTTCGAACTAGGTTTTGTTTTACTTAATAAGCTATGAATTATTCATAACATGGTATCTCAAGAACGCAATATCTCACTTGAAGCACGGGAAATACACGTTTAACCCATTCACATATTGTTTCAACAGATTTAGAGGGTTTTTTATTGTTTTTACTGTCACGAAATAGAAAAAAAAATGAATGGTTTTTAAGTTGTGAAAGATCTGAGATGAATGTTCTCCTTAACTAGCCACATTTATTATTCATTTTTAATGTGCAATTTTTTTATGCTACTACATTTTAGTTCAAAGACGCTTAAAGAATTTTTAATGTTACAATTACACATTATATATATATATATATATATATATATATATATATATATATATATATATATATATATATATATATATATATATATATATATATATATATATATATATATATATATATATATATATATTCTCTTGTAATACATTTCTATAAATTTGTAAAGAACAAATATGTAACACTATAAACAAATGTTCTGAAATACATTTCTATTTATTTATATATATACTACATATAATATGAGAAAGTAAAGTTGTAATAAATATTTATTTCTTTTTAAAGTTTTAGGTAGTATTCATACTACGGAAAGTTTAAGCGATACTTCTCGGTCTAGTTTTATTGTCGTAAATGTCGACTTCTAGACTTGTGGAAAATTGAAAGCTTAATTCGGGACTAGGTATCGTTACTGACAGAGGAAATTATTCTTCAATGTAGCTCAGTTGGTAGAGCGCTATACTGGAAATATAGAGGCCCGTGGTTCAAGTCCCGGCGCTGGAGTCTATTTTTTCCCCTTTGTAAATAATAATTATAATTTGATTTAAATTAAATATTTATAATTATAAATAATTGTTATTTAAATTTTTAACTGTCTAAACTTGTACTCGTATGCTAATTTATTTGGCTCATATCTTTTCTTACATACAAACAATAATTGCATCATCTAGTTAAGTTTTTATATTTATTAAGGTTTGTGTAATTGCATGCCTATAGCTATCGTCTGTCATACAATTAGTATTGTATGTAGAATCCTAATGTATAACATGTCTATATATACGCTTTAAATTTTATTTATTTCATTCTTTTTACGTCTCAATATTTTTCCTATTTAATTTTTATTTCTTTTTTACCTAGCTCACTAAAGGTAAAGGATTGTGATACTCTGAAATCGAAATCTTATGTCTTGAAATTCAATTTAAAAATTTCCTTAACCAAACTGCGCATCAGGCATCAGGAACATTTTTGGTCTAATGTCAGTCTGAGCAATAACTTTTTTTTGAGAAATCCAATATTCTAAAAACCACACGTACGATTTTTACGAAACTAGGAAATGTTTCCATGACGGTTTGTACGATAAATTTAGCCCAAAGATGGTCCCATATAAATTTCAACTTTCAATCGTATACAAACAATCTTTTTTAATCTACTAATACTTTAATATTGTACCTAATCGACTGATTTTAATTAAATGCATATTATGTATGAGGGTTAGCTCCCAGATGGTCCCATTAATTTAACCATCTGCAAAAATATTTTCCTCTTTTACCTAGTTTTTGAACCTATTTTTTTTATTATCCCAATAATTTCCCTGTATTATACATAACATTTATTCATGTTTGTTAATAATTAATTTAGTTTTTAATTCGTAATGCATAAAATTATAATGCGTAACATGTCAATGCTTGTTTTAATTTTTTTATTCACTCGTATAATTGTCAAACTTAGGTTGTCAGAAACAATTTTCCTTGTAAATGTTAACTAAAATATTGTGAGCACTCACATATCGATAAGTTAAGACATTTTTACATCGCAATTTATAATATTTTCCTTCATGGTTTAAAAAAATAGTAAAGTTAGTTTTTCGCTCGATGAAACAATGCAGCTTTTTAATAACTCCTAAAGGAAAAAATTTAGCTAGAATAATGGCGTATACTTAAAAAAAAAATTAATTTGCTTTAATTTAATTCTGTTTCAATGCTTGATTTTAAGTTATTCAAAGGACATAAATATTTTTAAAATTTTGTCTACGTTAGACAAAATAATAAACACAATATCGGTGAACACGGTGTACATGTGACCAACTATTTTTGAGTATATATATATTTATTTTTCAAGAATACATAATAAGTTAAGGTTATTTATTTCATGTCTTTTGTTTTTAGGTTGTTCTTTTCGTTGCGGCTGTTGCCCTTGCTGAAGCCGGCTATGCTGGTTCTTATCTTGGTGCCTACCCTGATGTTCATCATGGATACGCTGCTGCCCCCGTTGCCTACGCTGCCGCCCCCGTTGCTTACGCTCCCTCTGTTCATGTACCAAATCACGATGTTGACTACTACGTAAGTAATCTTGAAATAAAACTAAAGTAGTCTGTGATATAACTAAGTTTATTTAAACAGAGCAAACAAATTTGGTTTTATGGATAATTAAAATTTAACAGTTCGCTTTGAAATATAAAAATTGAACAGAATATTGAATTTAACCTCTAACAGAACCTATGAGCTATGTCTGCTTTATATACTAACCAATTTTACTTTCCTATATTGTTCAGGATCATCCTAAATACACTTACAACTATGGTGTAAAGGACTTCCACACTGGTGATGTTAAGAACCAATGGGAAGCTAGAGATGGTGATGTAGTCAAGGGAGAATACAGCGTTGTTGAACCCGACGGTACCATCAGGACTGTCACCTACACCGCCGATGATCACAATGGTTTCAACGCCGTCGTACACAAGACTGGCCACGCTCATCATCCCGCTCCTATTCCCCATCATCACGCTCTTCACCATTACTAAATCATCAGTTAAAATATAAATAAAAGGTATCAATCAATTATTAGCAGTAGTTTCATCAATTATTAGCAGTAGTTGTATTAGGAATTACTTAGCAGTGACCTCTATTCACTAACCCCGTATGGAGTTCAACCACTTCCAATGCACTGCGCGCTGAAGCGGATAAATCAAAGTGCCAAGACCTTGATCTTGATGTGTAGATTGCAGAACAGAAGTGACTAATGGCTTTTAATACCACGATTACTTTAAACCCCTAGATTCTCCCTAACATTGTGGCAATAAAATAGTACTGAAAAAACATTAGATCAAATAATTTGAGGCCATCCCCAACAGTACTAAGGCTATTTCAGGACGAATTAATCAACCACTTAAAAATCATTTGATAAATATAAAGAGACGTTTACTACGGAAAGTTTCTTACCTCATTTGTTGTAAAATCCCAGATGAATTTTGCTGCTTAATCTTAAACTTAAGGTGAGGCAGTAGAGAAAATTATTAAAGCTCAAGAAATGACTGAAAGCAGACAAAACGTATCAGTCACTTCTCTTAATAGTAAACTTATTATAAATACATGTTTTAACTAGCCCGCAAAATGTTTAGGCCTGCCAAAGGGTTTTAAAGGTAATCTTTATGGAAGATAAGGGGTTGGCGAGTCGCTCCACCAGCCGTATTAACTGTTTTAAATTCATATATGGTACAAATATATTGTTATAACATTTCCTTAAAAAAAAAAAACCGTATTTAACAAAAAATTTGATTTCATTGTATAATTTTCTTCACTAAAACTAAAGAATTGTTTTTAAATAGTCCATGTTTAACATCCATTATCATAACATTTTCTTTTTTTTATTCCTTCTATAAAAATATCCTTCCTTTGTATTCCCACATCACTAGGCATCGCGTGGCTCTATCATTGAAGCGAGCTTATAGAAATGTATTGAATAGTGAAAAAATAAAAAGAGCATCCTAACAACACGCATCGGATGTCTTTTCAACCATTATAAAATGTATCACTTCACTACAAAATAACATCTCCTTGTATCTAATTGAAATTTTATATGCCTGCTTCAATTGTGCTTTAAACAATGTATATGAAGTAAGATATCGGTAAAAAAGTTGTTTTCTTAATTTTAAACGTTTATGTTCGCTTTTAATAATTTCAACGATCTTTATCACTTCTTAGTGGTGTTGCTGATGGTTTTACTAAAATATTTTATGTGTAAAAAATGTTCGTCTCATTGAATAGGTGATGAGAGAATCTTGTCCCGTACTAAAATACCAATTTTACATTTGAAGCTCACATTTACGCGGGCGTTGCCTGCGAACTCTTTGACAGATAAAGTTGTCCAACGTACTTAGCATGAGCATTAGTAAAAGGAACATGTATACCAAAATTCTACAAAAATTGGTTAACATTTACTCAAGTTATCTTCAGACACTTAAACGTTACTGACAGACAGACAAGGACAAGGATTCATAATTTGTTGAATGTTAGATGCTGGATTCGCTCGTTTCAGTAAAGTATCAATTTAAAGTGAAAGACAAACATTTTACACTTTTAAAAGTGTAAAATGTACGTGTATTAAGTAAATAGCCATTTTCCAAAATGAAAATGCATAATACATAGGAATGGGTAGGAAAGAATAGAGATAACATTAATTCTGATGGAAATATTTCCAACAATAAAACTCGAATACCCTTGATAAAATTCCTATAAACCATTCTAGACGGAACCAACTTTAATCTTCTAGAAGGAAATTCCTTCGTTGAAATGACATACCTTCAAGAAATAGAAAATCCCTTAAATAATATAATGACCACATAGTCTTTTATCAAAAAACTATTGAGTTACTCTTCCACCAGCATAGAATTTAAATTATAGTTATTAATCCATAGTAATTAAATCATAGTTCATTTTATGATTTTATATATCTTGATACATTATTCAGCTATTCTATATTTGTATTGTTGCATCATTAAAAATAATCAATATAGACAATGTGGCTATTTCTATTCCGCAACTTTATAAACAAGCTAACATTACGTACTATAATGATGTTTCGATAACAATATATAGATTCTGACGCCAATTCCAAGTTTGCTTTTTTTCTTGGTATTTTACAATCAATCTTTTGGGGTCTTTTAAGGAAAATTCCTCCGCCTCACATTTGCGATATTTCGATCCCTCCTTGGATCATTATCAAGCTAAAATCATAGTTTATTTCACAATTATAGGTACACATTTACCAAAATATAATTAATGTACAATGCAAAATGACTATTCAATTGCATACTTACTAACCTGACTGACTAGCTGATTACATTGTCACAGTTATTGCTTTATATAAAAATTCTTAACAGTACTATTTTGAATCTTACAGATTCTCGTCAATTCACCCTAAAATATTGAAGAAAGATTAATAATAATTGATGATATCCACATGTTATGTAGGGTTTTAACTTTATAAACTAAAGAACAATGATTATGATTAGATTTGTTCTTACTGAAATCAGGTAATGTCAATGCACTATTATTTTACAATATACATGAATGAAATACATGAAACTACCAAGACAGCACATTTCTACTACCTACTTCAACTTAAAACTTTCATATATTTTGGCCTTAATTACTCCTAGTTATTGGTTTATTGATTCATGTAAGGCTCTTACTATAATCCAGATTAGGTAGTCTAGGTATTTAGTTTAGGTAGTCTATGTGTGATGTTTAGTTTAGTGGAGTTTAGACTTAACTAGCAGCTATTTTTCGTTGCTTTACCTCAGTCTAGTACAACTCCACTGCTCATTTACGTAGATCAACATTTTGTACTTTTATAATTACGCGTTTGTATTGAATAACATTTATACAGTACATGAGTTTCAACCAACCGCGAGATCGCCACATTAATTCAAACCTTCAACAAATATTCCTCGTGCACATGCGTTAAATCTTTTTCTTAGCAACACTCATATTTTACTAGGGGTGCAATGCAGTTGTCTGCTTGCAATATTGAGCTGAGCGTGCATTTTAATCTTAACCAATAAACATTTGTATTTATAAACAGCTGAAATTGGATCAAAAATATTAAAATCTCTATTTTTAAGTAAAAAGCAATTTTTCCAGGTTTTCTATTTTACCCCCTCTATATATTTTTCGTGTATTTTGCATTCTACTCCCCTCCTAAATGAAAATATGACAAAAGTGAACATAACAACAATAACTGTACTCGTAAAGAGCTTTCCAACGACAAGCATCATGAAGGGCATATACAATTTTCACTATTGTACCCCGTACCCCGTATCCCTGTGTACGAATTTGGACCATTTGAGATTTATACTTTCCTGTGGTTGGTCACTATGACCGTGCCGAATTTCGTGCGAATCGGTTCAGCCGTTCAGGAGGAGACTTTTGTACCCCAACCCCTGAGTTCCAATATGGACCATTTCAGATTTATACCTTCCTGTGGTTAGTCACTATGACCGTGCCAAATTTTGTGCAGATGGGTTCAGCCGTTCAGGAGGAGTATGCGTCAGAAAAAATGCAAAGTGTAGTATAAGAGCTTCGCTTCGCTCAGCTCAAGATTCAATCTCATTATATGTACTCTATTTTATATTCATGTTACTATATTCAACCAATGATAGGACGCGAAGAAACTATGTGCCACACTTTTTAGCAGTTAGATTCTTAATAATTTACTGCAAATATTTGAAACCTCGTATTATTTGTGTTAATATATATATATATTTTTTTTTTTTTTTTTTTTTTTTTTTTTTTTTTACATTATTTATTTTAATAATGTTTCAGGTCTAGAGTACAAGAGGGAGAGACGAGGCCACATCGAGCGAGTACAAAGGATGGTTGTTTAATTTCTAACACATAGAAAATAATAATCCACAATAATTTAAACTTGTTTTTGTAAAAAAACAACTGCTTGCCATCCCCTGTAGAACTGTAGATTACCAAAATCTGTGATTTTCTTTTTAATTAACTTTTTTTTTACTTTATTTTATTTTATATACTTGATATATAAAAATGGAATACTTTGTATTTATTACGTGATAATACATTTTTTGTATGATATAATTTTCCTTCATTTTTTTATTTTTCCTTTAACTCCTTTATGGTTTGTGGCTTGGTGATTTTGTGAACTATTGGAAATAGAGTTGCAGTAATTCAGAATATTATATATTTTAAGAGGATTACATGAAATACAGATTTCTAATTTAAAGCTTAAACTAATACATATATTTAAAAAAAATAAATTTGAAAAAATACTAAAAATGAGGAAGTACATTATTTATACAGCTAAAGTACTACGAGTTATCTTATTCGTAGTATATGCGTATGTTGCTAAAATAAAAGCGTGGGTTTAGCTTTCTATGTAGTCTTGCCGACTACTGGGTCAAATATAGATTACAAGGTTTGTCCCTGACAAACAAGTGAAGCTGATTAAAAGCGTCTGATAAACAAAATGTTAGAGGTGGTTAGAGTCTGATAAACAAAATGTTAGTCTTTGAAGAGTCCTCTTTAGTATTAAAATTACTTAATATTTTTGGTGTTCAAATTACTTCAATCATACAAGTGGTTTATCTATTAAACCTCTGCCCAGAACTTGATTTGTTCCCTTAAGTTTCGGAACATCTGTATTTTTACCGACAACATATTTTTTCTACATTTTTAGGGTCCGTAGGCAAAACCAAGGACCCTTATATTTTCCTGCGTGTGTCTGTCCGTCCGTCCTCTCGCGTGCTCTCACGGCTACACCTTTCTTCCGATCACTTTGAAATTTGGCATGTATGTGTCTTGTACCTACCCACATATTTTAAAAATATAGCGACTTAAAAAAAATATTTTTCAAAAAAATTAGGGTAAAAAAACTTAAGGGTTAAAATTTTTTTATTTTTTTTTCGACACCGTAAGGGGTATCATATGAAAGGGTACGTCGAGCTGATTACAAAAATATATAATTCTTTGGATATAACTTTGATAGGGCGAGCGTAGGCAAGTTTGAAGTAGGTGTGAAACGTGTCCCTCCCCCCTTTATCTCAATTATGTGAAGTGCAAAAAATCTGAAAAAAATCCTGAACATTCTTCGACTAAAAGTAAAGATACCACTTTTTGGAAATTTCGAAAAAAAAATTATTTTATTTTTTATTGACAAAATACGTTTTTTGCTTCCGAGCTTACCGAAGGTAACGGAAGCTATGTGATCGTTTCGAAGAACGAAAATATTTTAGGTGTCCGATTTCAAAAATTCCAAGACAGAAATCCGTTTCAGACATCAGGGAACATTTTTGGTTCCGTGTCTGTCTGTCGGTCTGTCGGTCCGTCGGTCTGTCGGTCTGTCGGTCTGTCGTTCGATTTTTGCGAACCAACATAACTTAAAAACTACACGTCCGTATATTTACACTTAAACTTCAATACATCTATTTACACCTATAGCTTCAAAAGTGCTTACCTGATTTGTATATAACTTTTACAGTTTATCGAAAGTAAACCGCAGATATCTCAAGATTAATTTGAACCGTCTGCGCTCTTTAACTTTTGCTAAATTGATACTTTAATTCATGTAAAAAATTGAAACAATTTTGACAGATTAAAAAACGGGGAAAAAATTAAACAAATTATACAACAATGGCTCGTAAAAAAAGCATAAAACCAATACAGTACGTGGATAGGATGCGAGGAAGCTATGTGCCACAACAATTGGCAGTCTATTTATAATTATGGTCTTTTCCATGTATTTATATGGTTGTAGTCCGGTTCAGTGGCAAAAAAAATACTTTATCAGAGTGTGTTTTGAGAATATCAGACCCTTAGAATGGTTCAAAGTAAGCTTTTTAGCATTTTAAAAAAACACTGTTTATACACTTTACAGTTAAACACTATATAGTGTGGCCTACGGACCCTCGCTGTGTGCTGACTTGCACACACATGACCTGTTTATTGTAGATTATTATTCCTCTAGATGTTCATTATAAGGCACATGCTTAGTAAAAAACATAATTAAAGACCTTCGTAACTATCCATTTATAAAAATCATTGAAATGATTTTTCAAAATTGAAATGATTTTTTGAAATTATTATTAGAGCTGGAACAACGGTAAAAATTACGGGGTTTGAGATAGAACATCGGTACATCTTACCAACAGCAAAATAAATCTAACTAAATGTGGAATACCGGTTGAAATGATTGACAGACATCAACGATTCCGATGATCATACCCAAAAATAATCTGTCAATTAGTGTGGCACATAGCTTCCTCGCATCCTATAACGTACATTATTGATTTTATGTTTGATTTTATACATGAACCAAGTATCAATTATGCAAAAGTTAAAGAGCGTAAACGGTTGAAATTAATCTGGGGCTATCTGCAGGCTACTTTCAACGTACCATAAAAATCAGAAAAGTACTTTTGAAGATATGTTGAAATGTATGCTTGTACGCATGTGGAAGAGAAACAAATGAACGCATAAAGTTGAAACTTATATAGGTCCAGCTATGGGCCAACTGTGACCTGACGTAGTTTTTAACCCTAGAATGCATATCTACGTCATTTTTACGTGTATGTTTTTGAAAAAAGGTGGTATTGACTCCACCACTAGTTTTTTCCCGCCCATATTCAAGGTAATCTTTCCTCAGTTAGTCAGCATCAGGCAAATGTTACTAATAGTTTTGTCTTTTTAGATTTTGGTGGTATAGCAGATAATATCTATATTATCTGTCATACCCTAGTCTGTAATGGACACGGTCGAACTGGGCCCACGGTCAAAGCATTCCTAGGCGGATTACCGTGAGTCCCTGAAGGAACGGAGTTGAATTGGGCCCCTGGTCAGTCGGGCAACAGGTATAATTATTATTTAAACTTACGAATGATCCTACTCAATAACGTAATGTGATCAATGTCTGTATCAACGCAACATTTTATAGGTGCATAGGTAAAAGTACCATCCATGAAAATATTGTCAATATTTGCTAGATATTCTAAGTTCCTCTTAGAACAAAACACCACAATATTCTCCGCTCGTACATTCAATACACCCTTACAACATTTGCTCACCCTGAGTCGTTTTTATAGGGATGCCAAGTGTCGTGGACGTCTGCGATACATCTAGGGAGAGGTGGCACTTTACTTCTTTTTGCGTGGTTTAGGTTCCTCCTCCTCCGTATCCGATCCATGTCGTCTGTTGTTACTTTGCCACTGATATTTTCTGGTGCAGAAACGATTTCTTTTTTATCATTTTTGCGGGCGGTTCAGTTAAAGTTTCTGTAGCCTTGCGCTTTACCAGTGCCGGATCTAGGTTTTTTCTCAGGGGGGGCAAAAGCAGATTTTGCCGCCCTTGCTACACAGGGGCAGATCTAGCAGGAGAATTTGGGGGGGGGGGGGGAACTTGGTGGGTTTAGACTAAAATCCAAAGGGGGGTCCGGGGGGCCTCTCCCGGAAAATTTTATAAAATTAGGTGCAAAAATGGTGAATTTTAAGCGTTTTGGAGAACCTTTTTTTAGAGCTTTTTCAGCTAAAACTACAGTAAGTATTCTCTATTGCGTTTAAAATTCCAATTAATAATGATACTTTGTATTCTATTTAACCTCTAACACTATACTATGCTATTAATTCTTCCAGATTCATTAGGAGGGGTTACCCTCCTGCCCAAAGGGGGGTTCGGGGGGCCTCCCTCGGAAAATTTTAGAAAATTATGTTCAAAATGGTGAATTTTAGGCGTTTTGGAGAAACTTTTTTTTTTTTAGAGCTTTTTTAGCTAAAACAGCAACTTTAAGTTTGTTTAAAATTGTTTCTGCAGCATTTTTGAAACATTTATTATCTAAATCGGGTTTTAGACTTAAAAAAATAATTTTTTACCTGTAACACTATACTATGCTATTAATTCTTCCAGTTTCATTATGAAATACCTTCACAACTTCCTATATAGCAACTGAATCAAGTAGATACACACTCAACTAAGCATATAGACAAACATCCATTAAAGTATGCAAATAAACAAACAAAAAAATAGTTTATATTTGCATCCCACATAAAAATGTAAGTGGGAATCCCAGTTAGCAATTTTAATATCAACTTGACTATTGCTCCATAGCTAAGGCAACCATATTTATTCCAATAATAATATAGGTTTGTTTTGTTTTGTTGGTCTTCAAATAGATGTAATAACTTATTTAAATTAGTTAATGTTGTAAAATGTTTACGTTTTATTATTGTATTACATATCATGTAACATTTTAATTTATTAATATTGGCAATAAATGGCTGTTTATTTATTGATATTTTTTGCTTCCAACCTCGCCGAAGGTATGAAGCTATGTGATCATTCTGAAGAACGACAAATTTTTAGGTCTCCCATTTCAAAAATTCCAAGACAGATTCAGACATCAGGGAACACTTTTGGGTCCGTGTCTGTCTGTCACTTTTTTTGCGAACCAACATATCTTAAAAACTACTCGTCAGATTTTAATGAAGTTTGGATTGTAGGTCATGATTAGCCTATTGTTGGTCCCATATAAGTTTCAACCTTTTGCGCCTTCTTGTTTCTCTTCCACCTTCTTGTTTCTCTTCCACATGCGCACTAACATACATTTATTTAAACCTACAGCTTCAAAAGTACTCTTCCGATTTGTATGAAACTTTTATAGTTTATCGAAAGTAACCCGCAAATAGCCCCAGGTTAATATGAATCGCTTGCTTTCTTCAATTTTTGCTAAATTGATACTTTAATTTGGGTAAAAAATCCAAACAATTTTGACATATTAAAAAAACGGGGAGACAATGAAACAAAATAGACAATAATGGCTTTAAATGCATAAAATCAATAAAGTACGTAATAGGATGCGAGGAAGGGATGTGCCATATCAATTCAATGAATTTTTACGAATATCTCGCTTCCTATGGCTCGGAGACAAATTAAAATTATTATCAAAAAGCAAATATTAAATTTCCCACAAAAAAGGTCTCATTCATTTTTTACGTACAAAGAACGGTTTAGCAAAAACCTAGTTCTACTATATAGTAGATTTACGTTTTTTACTAGATTTTTACGTGATTTTTGTGAATATCTCGCTTCTTCTGACTCAGAGACCAATTGATGATCAGATCAAAATTTAAGAATCTAAAATTTCTCCGTTTGGATAATAATGCGCTCCGAAGTTTCCCTTATTGTCTCCGAGCCATAGGAAGCGAGATAATTCGTATAAAAAAGACCAGTCAGCACCATGACTTAATGAGCGAATTTTCAAAGAAATCTGCGTATTATTGGATTATGATAATATAGAAAAATTTTGGTTTAGAATTTGGATGGGTTAAAAAAAAAATTGGTACACAAAATTTGACTCGTAAATGGACTCCAAAAAGTATAATATTTTGTATAAATAGTATTATTATTATTTGCGTTAACAGTTTGAGTCTTTCTTGACACATCAAACTTCTTAAATAGTTTTTGATAAACTTCAATATGCTTAAGTTTTTTTCACATCAACTTTAAAGAAAAAAAGGGTAAACGAAGTTAAGGGTGGGCTATATCAGATTGAACAAGATAATTGTAATTATATTACATATAATTAAAAATTACATTTCACCTTCATTTTTTAATTTTTTTTTTTTTTTTTCATAAACTTTTTATTATTTTTCCTTTATTTATCATTTAATATTTCCACCTCGTTTCGCCGCCCCCCGGGCGTGCCGCCTGGGGCGCTTGCCCCCCGCAGCCCCCCCTTAGATCCGGCACTGCGCTTTACAATGTTGGAAATACAATGCCGATGAAGGTTCGAGCACGGATCATGGTTATGCACCTACAGCTTTAAATAATTCGACGCCGTTATCGTCAGTAAACAAATGCACGGAACACTTTCTATTAGTACAACGCCACTTTTGACCACACAGCGTTCTCCTATTTTTCGAAAATTTCAACCCTCATAACATATAATATTAATATTAATACATAAAACATTATTAAATATAACATAAAATATTATTAAATATAACATAAAATATTATTACACGACTATTTATATTATATCAATATATAAAAAGGAGATGTTTCAATCATCTAAAATAGAAGTTTGAGCACCATCTGACCGTAACCAAACATTTA
The DNA here is from genome assembly GCA_951217055.1 of Gerris lacustris. Lineage (NCBI taxonomy): Eukaryota > Metazoa > Arthropoda > Insecta > Hemiptera > Gerridae > Gerris > Gerris lacustris. The sequence continues at coordinate 35,474,897 of OX578276.1, read as the reverse complement.
TTTTAGATGTTTGAATGTATTTAAAACTAGGTGGATGCGAGCATTCCATTTTGCAGGTTATGATTGTAGAGGTATGGGCTCAATTCGACACTGCCTCCGAACTGACCATGGGCCCTATTCAACCGTCGTTTTTACGACCCTAACAGACCGTGGGCCCAATTCGACATCACCCTCTGTAATATTTGTCCAAAAACTGGTCAAATTTATATTATTTATAATTTTAAAAAGAAAAAAAGTTTTTCTTGTTCTTTATGTTTTTATATAACAATAGAAGTTAAAAATTGATTGAAAATAAATCACTGAATGCTAATAAAAAATATGACTTTTTCATAGTGTCTATTTACATGCTTCATACTTACAAAAACCTGTGTGAACAAAAAACAGTGTTGTGTGTGCACTCGTGTGCGTAAGTGGTAGGGGTTTGATGTCTAATGATGTTGCACTGATGCAAACTCATGAATATTTTTATCTGGTGCCTTCAAAATAGACTTTTACTAATTATTTGTTAGTTGTACGTCAAATTGACGTATGATAAGTAATAAAGGGTGTTATTTTAAAGATAAGTATTCTAGGGTTAAGATACGTTGGTTCGCAAAAATTGAGCGACAGACCGACAGACAGACACGGAACCAAATATGCTCCCTGACCCTGATGTCTGAAACGAATTTCTGTCTTAGAATTTTTGAAATTGAAGACCTGACATTTATCGTTATTCAGAACGATCACATAGCTTCCGTTACCTACGGAAAGAGCAGAAGCAAAAATCAGTTAGCAGAACGGCAACCGTCTCTCCTTTATGGTAAGATGTCCGCTGAAAGTTTCTTCGGGCCACAACCATATACGTTCACTTAAAGTGCTACCGGCGAATATTTAGTAAATTATAGCAGTGAAAAATACAGATGTTTTTGGCAGAGCGGTAATTGTAGTTTTTGAAGATAGTTGGAGGTAAAACAGAATCCTGTAAAATTGTTGATAGCTAAATTTAATGATAAATAGACAATGGATAATTAGTAAAATCACCTTGGTCTGTTCAAAAATTATTACAACAATTACACCTACTTCTGAAGTCTTTATTTTATTAACTCCAGACTATTATTTGTTTTTTAATCAAATATCAGTGTTCATAAGAGAAATGTTCATTTTTATCAATTCTGCTTACAAATATATAATTGAAGCGAGCGTAAGCGAGCTTCTTACATTCAACGAAATATGCATCTTGTCTGTCTGTCTGTCTGTCAGTAACGTTTACGCGTGTGACGATAACTTGAGTAAAAGTTGACCGATTTAGTTGAAATTTGGTATACATGATCCTCTAACTAATACTCAGGTTAAGTTCGTTGGACAGCGTGATCCGTCCAACAGTTCGCGCGCAATGCTCGCGTTAACGTGTGCTTCAAATTTAAAATTGGAATTTCAGGACAGGAAAAAAAATCTATCATCACCTATTCGATGAGACGAACATATTTTTCAAATAACATTTTTTAGTAAAACCAACAACGACACTGCTATGAATTAATAAAGATCGCTTAAACTATTAAAGCGGACCTAAACGTTTAAAATAGAGAAAACAACTTTTTTACCGATATCTTACGTTCTAACGTATCGATCTTAATAAAACTTCATGTACATCGTCTAAAGTACAATTGAAACAAGTATATAAAATTTCAACTTGATACAAGCAGTAGTATTTGAGTAATGAAGTGATACATTTATAATATTTGTTTAAAAGCTATTCCGGGTGGTTAAAATTCTTATAGTCGTTTTGTGTGTAGGTTTGTTATGAAGTAAAGCTTTGTACCGAGTACCCCCACTCTACCCCTCACTACCCTCTTCCACTTATCTTCAGCTGTGACATTCATCATGATTAACAAATTTCAATATTCAGTATGTTATTGCAATACGCTCGCTTCAATGATAGAGCCACGCGATGCCTAGTTACATAAGCTTGACCATATTTTATTTGAATTTCAATTAATATTGAATATATATATGATATTATTGTCAATGTCAAACAACGCGTAAATCAATTTGTTTTATATAAGAAACAAAAGTGAGTATTCCCTCGAGGATATACCTAAATAAAGCTAATACATGGGCAGTAGGATGTAATAAATCTAATAAAAAAAAAAAAAATAAATAAAAAAAAAAAAAATAAAATAAAAAAAACGATAAGTTGGAAAGAAATGCCTTAAATAATAAATAAGTTTCATAGGGGAAGAATCAATAAATTGAAGAGCTAAATCGTCACCATATCTCTAGAATCATTCGACCTTTGACAATGAAAGATGGTCGGTAGGTTCTTTTGATTCAACTTGGTGGTCATAAACTAACTATATGATATTTCCGAAACCAATTGCACTAGACTCTAGAACCATGAAATTTGGGAGTTACTTCCCTTTTATGACATAAACAACTTTTGTAAAAGCGTTTTTCAAATGGCCATTTTATTTTAAGATGTCGGCTAAATACGTATTTTAAACCATCACCGTTGAAAGCGTATTGACGTTCTTTCTCTTGCATGATTATCACCACTTCTTTGAAACGGTTAAATAAAATTATTGTATTAGGTGAGATTATTTCTGAAGTAATATTAAATCGTCTACCGATAGGAGATTTTCTGAAATTTTATCGCCAAAAGGGGAAATAGAGATCAAGTATCAAAATTAGGGAAATTGAGACCAGAGTAATCTTCTATACTTAATACTTGGGAAAGAGCTTCTCATTAAGATGTTGGGGTATATTAATAAAAAAATAATTGCATATGCAACCCAGGGTCACCGGGGGAGGGGAGCAAAAGGGCTAAACGTATGCTATTTCTGTGAAATCGACTTCTTATAATGCTCTCCAGTAGTAGTAGTATATCAATTTCTAATTAGAAATTGTTGTCCATTATATTTACTACATGGGGATTGTGTATAGAAATAGGGGAGGGATTATATAAACTCTCTGCGAGTTCAATAAATTATTGTTTATGATCCTATCAAATTAAAAGAAATACAAGACAAATAAATTAAAATTACACTCTCAGTAGCGAAACTCGCAAATCCAGCTATTAAACAAAAATCGGTCCGAGACAAACTTTCTCATATACGAGTTCATAATTACTTTACCCAGTATTTTCCATTTATTAATTTTCGTAGGTACATTTAATTATTATTTACATTTTATCGAAATGTATCATAAAAATAACTTCTCCAAGGCGGGGAATCGAACCCGTCCGATCAAACCCGGCCTCTCTCCGTCCGCGTTTAAAGCTATTTTCTAAGAAACTAGATTTTCGCGGAAAAACGGCTTGTATCATTAGATTCGTATTTAAATGGACTACATTTTAGAATTTTTTTAATCAAGATTGTCGGAACCGTTTTTAGGAAATAATTTTTTCCAGAGTGTTTGGGAGTAGCGCCCCCAAATTTGGAGCTAAACTTCATTTCTCGATTTCGCCTTGGGATATGATTTTTCTGGACTCAGGGGACCTCAAAACGTCTAAATCCATAAAAATCTCAAAATCTAATTTTCGTGCCATCACAATACTTTCTCTTTATATAAGAAAGTAAAAAGAATCTATACACGTTTCTAGTAAATTGTAAGTATTATTAATTTCACACAAAGTAGTTTGATATTTGGAGTGGAGCTGTTTGTATGTATAGGCTAAGAATAGTGTTGGTAAATAGAGCGAGTGTTAAGATGAGAGGAGGTCTAATTTAACCTATCCAAGTGGTTCACAATCAGCTGATTTATTGGAACCAATGAGTTGACTGACCTCCTTCTAACTACAAGAGCCAACTTACCAACAACCTTCTATATTAAACCTTAACCTTCACATGCGTAGTATTAAGTATCTACATTTTGTCAAGGTCAAGGTTGAGTCCTGAAGAGGAATTATCTTATTATTTTTGGGGTTTCGAGAAAAAGTCATTATTTTTATAAAAAAAAAAAAAAAAAAAAAATCCTGCTTGTTCTTAAGCCTCGGTAAAAAATCTTCAACACAACAAACTTTCTAATAAATGTTGAAACTGTTTAATTCCATAATATCTCATTATCACTAAATGTTCAACAGGTGGTTTACAAGTTAGGTGACCACTTTGATTTGGAGTAACATTTGAATAACTAACCTATCAAGTGACAAACTAACATCAATTAGATTTTTGGTCCACTAAATCATTTTGTACTCAGGATCATAAAAATCATATTATCCAACATTATTGGCGGGACATGGCCACTCTCCGCCGGTTTTTTTTTTTTTTTCTTTTTCAAATGCATAGGTATATTATTGTCAAGCTATGCCCACAACTTAGCCGACCACATTTCCGAAAGGCAATAAACGATTAACTTGTATACAAAATTCTAGCTCGATGTTAGTCAGACACTTTTTTGCACGCTATCTCCTAGACTATAATATTTACCCTAATTATAGAAAACAATTATCATAGTAACTTCAATATTCAATAGTGTTGAACAAAAAAAAAAAAAAGAAATACCATTAAAATGTATTTCTACCTACGTTAGACAAACAAGCAAACTCAACTTTTCAAAACCCAAGTCTCTGTCATGAAGAACTCACTACGATCGTTCAATGAGTTCAGAGCGAGTAATAGTAGTCAATAGGCCCAGTAGTTTGAAATTAATTTGGGTCCAGTAGACACGAAAAACGCAATCTTTTAGGACGCATGAATTGGTACAAAATCGAAACCAAATATATTTATCTACGATTGGTAATATAAACATTATATCTCTGTTTAGATGCATAGAAAGTGAATCTTTTCGTAGCTGTATTCATTGCACATGCGCGTTCATAATGAGATGAAGAATTCCTCTTTTTTCATCCCTAGGTCGGAAAAAAGAGGAATTCTTCACCTTAACGCACGATTAGTGAGTTTGTTTACATTCTAATTTGCTGTTTGTTTAATCAAAGTAACTGTTTATATAGAGTTTTTAGAAAATAAATGAGTGATTATGAAGAAAATGAGGAGAATTATACGCCTTCCGAAATAATTAATACGGCAACAAATACAACTAATGAATTAATGTCATCTTAATCACAAGATGAAATACGTACTTACATACTAGGCCAAGCGCCAAGGACTTTGAATGAGAAAAAATTCCGATAAAGCTGAATTTTGGTTTATGGCTTTATTTTGGTCCTCTGATCAACATATTAATTTTTCCCCCTCGAGGGAGGTCTGCTTTGGCCGCCATTTTGAAAAAAGGGACCGAAATTCGGTTTTTGGGCAATATCTTCGGTCTCATCGATGATACGGCAAAAATAGATATTATCAAATTTGTAGGACTATAAACTTTCAACAAAAAAGGTTCAATGTTATTATAGGCTAAAGTCAATAGTTTCGAAGCTATAGCTCTGCGAAGTGCGACATTTTTTCGATTTTCAGACGAAAACTACATTGACACTCGATAATACATAATATACCCCGTGGTTTCAATCTATATAGAAATAGAAACTTGATTTTACCGGTGCCGCGAGCGAGTCGTGGAGTAGAAAAACTCCTATTTCATGCGGGTGCAGAAATATGTTGCACTTCGCAGAGCTATAGCTTCGAAACTATTGACTTTAGCGTATAATGGCATTGAACCTTTATTGTTGACAATTTAAAGTCCTATACATTTTATATCTTTTTTTTGTCGTATCATCAATGAGAACGAAGATATTGGCCAAAAACCTAATTTCGGTCCCATTTTTTCAAAATGGCGTCCAAAGCAGACATCCCTCGAGGGGGAAAAATTAGATCAGGGGACCAAAATTCAGCTTTATCGGAATTTTTTTCCCCGTTAATGGCTTTTTTTGAGGCCTATACAGGAAGTTTGTTTAAAAAAATGTTTCTGTATTTATTATTAAAATCTACAATCGTAAATAAAGGTACGCAACTCGTGCGAAAACTGCATTTTGCATTGCTCGTGTGGTTTTACTACCCTCGCTATCGCTCGGGTGCAAACTCCACACTCGCATGCAAAATGCTACTTTCCGCACTCGACGCGTAATGTACTATTGTATTCAGGGCGTCCTCCTCTTTCATGTTATAACGACATGACAGTTCCGTAATAACAAATGTTCAACCACTTGTATTTAAAGGATAATTTTTTGTTATTTCCTTTTATTTTTATTTTTTTTTCCTGTGTTTAGATTATTACACATAAAATAACTGCTAACAAAAAAACAAAAAATCATTATCGAATTATAATTCAATATCTCCATGTATATAAGAAAGTTTTTGTTCGATTTAGTCACCAATTTTTCAAGGAGAGTGGCGTCGTGTGAAAATATAATCGATTACACATTAAGTCAAGATGTATTTAGAAGTCTAGGCATTTGGCCAAGATTATTACGAGTTTGTTTATTTTAATACAATATTTTGCATTTGAAATATTGAGACTTATATTAATGTACATTTAACAAATTAAATATATACAGTGTCCCTAAATCGATTTATGAATAGGTGAAAAAATACTAAAATTTGTTAAGTTAAAATTTTGTCTTCTGGGGTTTCTGCTCGAATAGAAACTAATTTATGTCATAATTTTAGTTTTGAAAAATCAAGAAGGTCTTGGAAATTTACAAAAAAGTTATTTTTCTCACTAGTGAAGTGCTTTTTCTAGAACGTTATTAAAAAAAAGTTGTCCAGAAAGAAAAAAACAAAATTTCAAAACCATCTGCCTACTTTAAAATTTTGTATGCCATATTTTGCCTATAGTGTGCTGTTAAAAATCGTTAAAACTAATAATTTTAGCATTGTTTTCTGTGCCATGAAATAGATTTCAAACTTCGAATATACTACTGTGAATATTTGTATGTTAGTATGAAAGTAAATTTAATCATGAATTATTTGTTTTTGTTATTTTTATTATTCTTATTCCTTAAAATAATGTTGTATTCTTACTCAGTTTTTCATTCTGAACAACTTTTTTCAATAAAGTTTTGTCGTATCTCCAAGAGAAAAAGCACTTCAATAGTGAGAAACGTAACATTTTTGTAAATTTCCAAGCCATACTGGATTTTTCGAAACTAAAATTATGACATAAATTAGTCTCTATTAAAGCAGGGCTGAACCCCAGAAGATGAAATTTCAATTAAAAAAATTAAAAAAGTATTTCCCACTATTATCAGTATCAAAAATTAAACAGTGATAATATGGTTACTACCCCTAAAATTATACAAAGTTAGATGAGGGTGTGAGAAGCCAATAGGTATATGGCAATTTTTGTTAAAATTGAAGTTAGGAATAAATAATTAATACATACGTGACAAAGTGGTACAAGCGTGAATTCTATTTAGTCTACTGATAAGACTGCATGAAAAGTACTTAAAGAATCAAATGTTTTGTTTAGCGGCCAATTTAACTTTAAACTGCGGGATTTCTTAAAATTGTACCAATTTCTCTTTTACCCTTGGGTTTTCACCCTCCCCCCTTAATTTATTAACATGTCGTATTTACTGTTAATGTTTGTTATTTTACAAATTTTATTTGATTTGCCATAATTAAATGGATGTATAAGATATAAATAAGTTATTAGAGCAGTTTCAGCACTAGACGGCGAAACTGAAGAGACCGATTTATTTTATTTTTATTTTTTTGCTTCCGAGCTTACCGAAGTTAACGAAAGCTAAGTGATCGTTCAAATCATTCAAAAGAGAGAACATTTTTTGTCTCCGACCTCAAATATTCCAGTCAGAAATCCGTTTCAGACAGTGGCGTAACTAAGAAATCCGGCGCCCCCCCCCCCCCCCCCGCAGCCTTTGAAAATGCGCCTCCAATAGCTAACAAAATTTACCCTCCCTCCCCCCCCCCTACTTCTTTTTGTAAAAATAATTTATTTTGCAATTTATTTAATTTCTTGCTTCTTCCTTGAAGACTTGAACTGGAATATCTTATTAAAAAAATATACAGATGCACATAAAGCCACTGAATACCTAATTAAGAAACTAAAATACAATATACAACTATACACATACAACACAATCTGACAATTAATGTGGCACATATAGCTTCCTCGCGTCTTATTTTGTATTCTTTAATGATTTTATGCTTTTAAAACTTATTATTGTTGCATTTATTTCATTTTTCCCCCTATTGATTTTAAATTAATCAAAATTGTTTTGATTAATTTAACATGAAATAAAGTACCAATTTAGCAAAATTTAATGAGTGCTAACGGTTGAAATTAATCTAGGATTATATGCGGGCTACTTTCGACAAACTATCCAAATTTAATAAAAATCAAATAAGTACACACTTTTAAAGATATTATAGGTGTAAATTAATGTATGTTTGTGCGAATGTGAAAGAGAAAGAAATAGGCGCTCACGATTTCAACTAATATGGGACCAACAATAAGTTAATCATGACGTCATGACCCCCCATCCGAATTTAGAAGAAGTAAGGGGGGTTAAGAAAGAAAGAGAAATACATATTATATAGCAAAGACAAGCGGTAGAGAATAAGATGGAAGTATAACTTGTTAAAGTTTGGAACAGATTTCCTTATCAGTACAGCTAAAACCGGATTAGATAAGATAACTTTTAGTTGTAATAAACACTTTGATCTCCTGCGAGTCGAAAATGAAGAAGGGAGCCCGATATACTTACCCATATTATTATAGGTATAGTGACACTTAACTAGAAAACAAAACTGAGCAATAAGCTCTAAACCAAAACATTTCATATCATTCTCACTCTGTTTAAATTTTATTATTTGTTTATCTCTCATTTATTTTCATCTCCCAAAAATAATTTTATTAAAATAATTCCGCCCACATAGAGTTTCTAAAAATTTGTATTATTAAATATAAATATTATTGTTTATCATTTTTCGGCGCCCCCTAGAGCAGGCGCCCCCCCGCGCCGCGGGGTTGGCGGGGGCGCTATTTACGCCACTGGTTTGAGACATCAGAGAACATTTTTGGTTCCGTGTCTGTCGTTCAACTTTTGGGAGCCAACATATCAACTGCTCGTCTGATTTCAATATGTGGATGGTAGTTGATATTGGATGGTGGTCATAATTACCTCATTGATGGACCCATATAATTTTCAACCTTCTGCGCCCATTGTTTCTCTTTTATATGCCTATTTTATAATAAACATACGTTTATTTACACCTATATCTTCAAAAGTACTCATATGAATTTTATGAAATTTGGATGATAGGAAAGAAAGAAGGATAGGGGCAGGGGTGAATTTTTTGTTAAAGGGAGGGATTCTGTAAAGCTTCGGGGGGGGGGGGCGCAAGATTCCTTAGTTGCGCCACTGTAAAAAATGGTTAGTCGATCCAGGTGAAACTTTTGAAGTCTATGTGATTTGACTGTAACCTCAGTTAATAGCAGATTTGTTTGAAATAAAATAATAATTCTTGTAAATAACACACTAACACTAACAATTATTAATAAATGACATTCAAGATTTGGTTGAAATAAAAGAAAGAAATGAATAATTCTTGCCAATAACAGTAGCAATTATATAAATGATATTCATTAATGCGTCCTGACTAGTTCTACTATTTTGACTATTTTGACTATTTTGACTATTTTGACTATTTTGACTATTTTGACTATACTAGTCCTGACTTATAACCTGAATATATTCTTAATTTCAAAACACTTTAAAGAAAATAAGAAGAGTAAGAATGAATCGCGTTTTCAACATTATTAAATAAACTTTTGAATTTTAAGAAATGAAGAATTTAGTTTATTAGAACAATGACAGAAATTACATTACCTTCTGTATGTTCTGAAGCTAACAGAAGTTAACATTTTTTAAACCAAGGAAAAATGAAGTTAAAAAATAATTAATTATAACAAATTAGCAACCCAAACATTTCTGTAACACATCTTACACAAAAATTCAGACATTTTTAAGAAATTATCTAATTTATTAATAACTTGATTGAATATCCCACACCATTCAATGTATTAGTTACCTGCTTTATCGGTAAAAAAATATATTCTCTCACTTATACTTTGCTTATCTTTTCTTTTGATTGTCCTAAAATATATAATATTGGATACGCAAAAAAGATACAACAAAAGGCTTTTTTTTCTTAAATACTTCCCGAATCCCAGTTATATTGAAATAATCTGTTTTGTAAGCTGTGGGACCCGTGGCGCTGCCGTCTTATCAATGGATTCTGTGGGGTACCTGTGCGAAAACGTTCTTTGTGGAAGGCCTCAGCAGGTAAGGAGAGGGAGTTAGGTACCTCGATATATAAACCTGAGTTTCCTTACAACCCTCATCATTAGCTCGTTCGGGTTACCGGTCTCTTATTGTACCTTAAAGTAGTCATATACCAAAGGATTTCTTTTCTTATCACCAATATGAATGCCATACTTAAGGTAATTATTGATTTTTTTTATATATATATTTATAAGATACAAAAATATAATATAAAAACTTAAATTTTTCTGAACTCAAAAAAAATTAAAATCTTCAAATTATTTTTCATCAATATTTGACTAAATTAAATAAATAAAAAATTGGTTCGATAATCTCCAAGAATACTTTCTCATACTCATTGACAAGCCCCAATAAATAATAATTAGAAGTTTGTTTACAATTCGTTTTCAATTTTTCAACTAAATCAGATTATATTTTTATCATTATCTACAATAATATAAATATGTAAAATTTGAACTCTCTTAAAATTTATAACCAGTTGGATATCGACTATGAATTTATTACAAAATTGAGGATTTGTAGGTTTCAATAAAAATTAAAATTGTGGTTTTACCGAAGTTTCAGAAAAATTCATGATCTTCAAGTTATAAACATGAATGTTCATAGTATAACTTTTTTACGTTTTCGTATTTCTCTCAGAAGTATAATGTGTTTTATATAAATAATGTGTTAATATGGTTTTGAATAACAGTTTCGTTATTTTATACCATAATTATTATCGGTGGTTTATTTGTGTATTCTTACGAAAAATTGTTACAATCTATAGAATACTTTAATCAGTTCAGATTCATTTGAAAATAAAGCAGAAAACCCATCAAAAAGCGAAATCTAACCACCTTTAACCACCTCAAACTATCCCAATTAATCAAACCTACAATAAGCTTTACTCCAATAATTTTAAAAAAGTACCCGATTTTACACATTGCACATTGCACATTGCATATCCAATAAAATATAACAAGTTAATAAAAATAACTAGGTCACATACAAATAATATGATCAATTTTCTCAAATCGAACACAATATATTACGAAAGAAAATCAGCCGAATCGATTCAATTATTTTTCATATTGGAAAGTGCCTTTATAACCATGGATAATAATGGTTTGACCTCTGACCTTTATAAATCAAGCTAACAAATATTATGGATTCCAGATTTTTTTTAAAAAAGTACCTTTTTTTTATTTAATTTGTCCTATTACGCAGCTGGATCTATTTTTATTTTAAATTAAAAATACAGTTTGTAAATTGTTTACAAGATCGAAAATATTATGAAGTTTGCTATTTTAAATATATATTTCCCGACAAATTTTCTTACAAATTCCGTATTTTAAATGATAATTTTTTTATATCCTTCACTTATTCCATTGTGCATCCCAGAATCTACTTTAATTTAAAAAGTTAGAAGTGTTTTGTTATTTATTAAAAAATAGAAGAGTTACGGAGAATCTAATTTTCAATTAGGTTGTTCCAGATCTTGTGCATTTTAAAGGAACTTTCTTTTATCCTTGTTCTATTATGAATCAAAAAGTTAATATTATGAAGTTTATTATATAAAATTAAAGAAACAAAATACTTGTAGGTTAAAATTATTACAGATAATTATTCAGGTTACAATTCTTTGGCTAATATAAGTTGTTAAGGACCTTTCTTTTTACTATTCTTTTTCTATTACACATATAAGGATCTTTCTTTATGCTATTATTTTTCTATTACACATTTAAGGACCTTTCTTCATACCATCCTTTTTTTATTACACATTTAAGTACCTTTCGTTATACCATCCTTTTTCTATTAAACATTTAAGGATCTTTCTTTATATGTACCATCCTTTTTCCATTAAACATTTAAGGATCTTTCTTTATACCATCCTTTTTCTATTAAGCATTTAAGGACCTTTCTTTTAATAAGGTAAAAGTTCTTCATTAGTTAAATATGTACAGAAGAAATTCCCGACATGAAATATGAGACGTTCTTAAATATAATGCCAGGAAGTTAAAATATGATAAGAGGTAGACGGGGTTTCACTTTTATTAATTTTAGTACCATATTTTGCCGATAGAAGTTCTAAATTTTATATAAAGTGATATCAGAGCTCCTAGCGGACTAAATGGTAATCAAAATGGATTAATGTTTCATAATTTCACACCTTAAGATCCATCTTCTTTATAAATTAGACAAATGTTTAGTGGTTTTCTCCACTTCATGGGAAATCATTTAAATGTGGATAAGTGGATATGTGGATTCAATACCCAAAAACGTAATCATTTGCCAATTTGTTTCCATGAATGCGAGAATATGAGTATATTTAATTCAAATTTTTGGTAGTATTCATATTACGGAAAGTTAAAATTTTAATTTAAATCAAATTATAATTATTATTAACACTGGGAGACAGGCAGAGAAAAATGGATTCCAGCGCCGGGACTTTAACCACGGGCCTCTACATTTCCTGTGTAGCGCTCTACCACTGAGCTACGCAGGAGAATGATTTTCTCTGCCATAACCGATAACTAGTCCCGAATCCAAGCTTTCAATATTTCTACAAGTTTAGCAAGTCAAATTTTATTTTATTTTTTTAAATTTTATTTGTTATCTTAATAAGATATTTCATACAGATATCTCTTATTTAAAAGAACATTTATATTATGCATTTAATTCTAATAATAATCTAAGGTCCAATTTTATCCATAGAATTGAAAATATATTTTTATGAACTTATTAATAATTTAAAAACATAGGAATTCATTCCTTTCTTGGAACAACGTAGTTTGTAAGTTACTTACTGCACAGAAGATTACAAAGGATACAAAATTAATGTATATTCTTACAGGTCATTAGAAGTTAAAAGGACCTCTTTATCATCTATTTATTATAAATAGAAGTAAACTAATTATTTCCTTCGTTAAAAAGAAATTACGTTCTTATTTATTTATTATGCAGAAAATTACTAAGATTACAAAATTAAAAAATATAATATTCTTACAGGTCCTCAGGGGTTTAAAGGACCTCTATCTATATTAAATAAAATATTAAAGATTTATTTCCTTCCTTAAGTCGAAACTAGTTATAGATTAGACAAAAGATTACTCAGGATACAAAATTTAATAATATAGTTTTAAAGATCATCTGGAATTTTAAGACAATTTTTACCGTCAATTCTATTTATATAACATGTGAGGGTCTACTTTCGTATACAATTTTAAATATTATAAACAATAAGGTTTTTTTATTACTCCTTTATAATATTACCTAATTTTATTTTATCTAAAAGTACTTTCTTGTGTCCTTTCTAAAAGTACTTTATTTTATCCTTTATAGAAGTACCTGTTTATATCCTTAACAAAATTTACTTATTTTATCCTTATAAAAATACCTTCTTCTTATTCTTTTTTATTCCATCAAGCATCAAAGGATAGGTACTTATCTTGACAAACTTACTTTTTCGTAAAACCATTCAAAGATATACTTACGTAATACATTTAAACTTGATCGATTTTTTTTTAATTGGTTAAAAAAGGAGCTTTCACTTAAGGTTTCAGAAACCAATGAGATTGGTTTGCAAGGTCTCACGAGCTCCCCTTCGCATTGAGAAACAAGAAAAAACTATTTCCCTTTGTTACTAAAATCGTCTATTTAAACTTCTTACAGAAACAATAGGCAAATAGAGATTTTTTTCGTTTTGTCGGAATAATGAAACAAAGATAACAATTTATTTCCCAATTCACAGAATGAATAGAAAATTTATCAAAGATAAATAAATTTTGGAGGGACTCAGTACTAAGAATGAATATAAAATGAAATAATTTATATTGTAATTTCATATCATAAATATATGAACCACCCTGGGGGAAATAGTTGAATATTAAATTTACGTTAAACATGGGCAAAAATCATTTTACAGTTTAGAGCACCATTAATTTGTAAATTTCAAAGTAAGAAGAAGAATGTTTTAGTTTTGGTTTCTTTTAACATTTTCACATTATTTCAAGACCATTGAATTCTACTCATCATAATGAACAATTTGATATGTTTTTCTCATTATTTAATAAACAAATGTGACAAAATTAATTGATAACATTAATAAACAAATTAAATTAAAATAAATTACGAATTCACAGCTGGACAAAAAAAAATGTTGGTTACCTCTATCGAACCCGGTTTTAAAATCACAAGGAAATTGTGTAATTGAAAATCTGTTTACTTCAAATTTAATTTTTAAAGCCTGGATTACACGATCCAAGTATACTTGGTCCAAGTCACTTTGATCAAATCCACTTGGTCCAAGTGTTTGTGGAACTTTTAAGTAAGGTTTACATTATAAAGTAGAGGTTAAGATAGATTGTGTGAAATGTTTGTACCTCTGGAATTTTCCAGTTAAATACTTATTAAGTTTTAAAACAGAGGTGATATATCACCTTCTGGTAAACAAACCCCAGCTCAACTTCACGTTTGTCATATTTTGACAGCTCGTTCTCATAATTTGTCAGGTAGGCGCCATTTTTGTTTTTATCAAAGTCTACTTAGATGGAACCCAACCAAATCAATTTGGATGTCCAAGTTGACTTTGACACACTTTTTACACGATCAAAATAGCTTCAAAGTGGAGTCAAAACTGACTTCGTCCAAGTATTCTTGGACCGTGTAAACCCGGCTTAAAAAAAGTGTATAAATTCAGTTAATAACATACATAATACTAGAAATTAGAAACTTAAGCTAAGCATCCTTCGAGATCTATTTTTGCTTCCGAGCTTACCAAAGGTAAAAGAAGCTATGTGATCGTTCTGAAGAACACACATTTAAACTATAATGAGAAAGTATTGTGATGGCGCGAAAACTCGATTTTGATAGATTTACACGTTTTGAGGTCCCCTGAGTCCAAAAAAGTGGTTTTTAAAAAATGTCTGTCCGTCGTCTGTCGTCTGTCGTCTGTCGTCTGTCTGTGCAGACGCCTGGAGCCTAAACTACTGGGCCGATTTTGACGAAATTTCGCATTCATGTTCAGAAAAATCATACCCCGAGGCAAAATCGAGAAATGAATTTTAGCTCCAAATTTGGGGGCGCCACCCCCCCAAAAACTGAAAAAACGTGAGAAAAAAAAATATTTCTCGAAAACAGTTCCGACGATTTTAATTAAAAAATTCCTTAAAAATTAAATTATTAAAAAATTAAATACGGTATTAAAAATTAAATACGGATCCAACGATATAAGTTTCTCCCGGGAAAAATCTAGTTCCTGAGAAAATAGCTTAAAACGTGGACGAAGAGATCCCGGGTTCAATTCCCCGCCCTGGAGAAGTTATTTTTATGGTAAATTTTGATATAATTTTCATTAATAATTAAACGTACTTACAAAAACTAATAAATTGAAAATATTGGCTAAGTAATTATGAACTTGTATATGAGAAAGTTTGTCTGAGTTGTCTCGGACCGATTTTTTTGTCTCTGAACTCAAAAATTCCAAAACAGAAATCCGTTTCAGACATCAGGGGAGGATATTGGTCCCGTGTCTTTCTGTAGTTCAATTTTTGCGAATCGGCACATCTTAAAAACTACTCCGATTTTAATTAAATTTGGATGGTAAGTTATAATTACCCCATCGTTGATCCTATATAAGTTTCCCATTTGCTTCTTTTCCACAAACGCCCAAACATACATTTATTTACGCCTATATCTTCAAAAGTATACTCATATGATTGTTTTGTAAAAAGTAGCCCGCAGATTAAAATGAAATAAATGTGACGATAATAGCATAATAAATAGCATAGTTAAAATCATTAGTAAAAGCATAAAATCATTAAACTATACTGAAAAGAACGTGAGGAATCTATATGCCACACTAATTGCAGACTATCTTTAAAAGAGCTCATCATATTTGAAAGAAATTTGGATATTTGTCGAAACTAGCCCGCAGACAGCCCTAGACTAATTTCAGCTGCCTGAACACAAAAAATAAAAGTATTGCTCGATACTCTTATTCTTATTCATGTATAGAAAACAACCAATAACGTAAAAGCATACCATGAATAAAGTACGTAATAGAATGCGAGGAAGCTATGTGCCACACTAATTGGCAGATTATTTTTATTAACACCTATATCGTTAAAGGTACTCATCTAATATTAAGAAGTCTGGATGGTTTGTCGAATGTAGCCCATACATGGTTCCATATTATTATCAACTTTCTCCGGTCATTAAATTTTGCTAAATTGATTTTGAGATTATATAAAGCAGAAAATAATGGGCTCTAAAAGAATATAACATCTATAAGGTATAGGACGCGAGCAAGCAATGTGCCACAAGCCATACTAATTGGCAGATTATTTAATAAGTTAGATTTTAAAAACAAAGATAAAAAGTATATAATAAAAAGACAAAATAAAATGTACTGCCTTACATAAAGTAACAAAATATTAGCACATTGGAATGTTTATTATATTATTATTTCTTCCGCAATATGTAATTATTATATTTTTGACAAAATTAATAATAATATTTTTTTTTTTACAAAACCCTGTGAATTTTTGTGTTATTCAATCAATGAAAAAGTTAATAAGGGGAATAAAGAAAGATTTTTTTTTATTTTTCATTATCTTTTGTCAACATGTTTTTAAGTTAATTTTAATTTTACAACCCAGAAGTTGATCAGTAGGTCAGTTGGGTCAAGGTTGAGTTATCGTAATCCTAAAGACCTTCTAAACTCAAGAAAAAAAGCCAGTTGATTTATTTTTTTTTTACCTCTGGGAAAATCCAAACATATTTTCTCATGAATTTCGTTTTTGATAAAAACTTGATATTACATTATGTCCAAATAACTACCATTGTTTCGATCTGTAAAATATAAACAAAGAATGAAGTATTAAAATAAAAATATATGATAATTTTTTTATTTAAGAAATAAAAATCATAAAAAAATAAAATCGATTAAAAAATACTATTGAAATTTCAAAAAGATTTTTTTTTTTTTTATTACATTGAATTTCAAAACATTTTTTTTACACGTATAATTTCACACACTTTTATAATCGTGAATAATTAGTCAATGGAAATATATTTGTTTTTTATGACCTTATTATTTTCCTACATCGAATTTCAAAACTTTACAGTTATTATAAGAAAAAAACTTAAGAAGAAATCCAATTGATTATTTACATTTGCGACTGGCTTAAATCATTTTCTGTTTACAGTTGTGTGCATTCTATGTGAGAATATTATTACTGATAATTTCAAATAATGTTAGATCCTCATATCTGTCCGCTTTGTTTGGGAGTCACTCTGTGTAATCATTTATATAATCGAGTAGTATCCCGACGACGCACCTGGGCTTGACGGCTATTATTATATTTATAATGGACTATAGAATCCCAATTTTTTAAATATAATTATATATTCATTTTTAAGTTTTTGGTAGTATTCATACTACTATACGGAAAGTTAATTTTTTTTTAAATTGTTTAATTTTTTATATAGAGGCCTGTGGTTTGAGTCCCGGCGCTGGAGTCTATTTTGCTCTGTCTATCTCCCGTTGTTAATAATAATTATAATTTTTATTTAAATTAAAAATTTAAACTTTCCGTTTTATGAATACTACCAAAAACTTAATCATAAATTTCTAATTAATTGTACAAGGTACAGGTACCAATTGGGTACTTTATAATTATAAGCGATAATTCTCGGTCTAGTTCTATTGTCGTAAATGTCAACTCCTAAATTTATGGAAAATTGAAAGCTTAATTCGGGACTAGGTATCGTTATTGACAGAGGAAATTATTTTTCAGTGTAGCTTAGTTGGCAAGATCACTTTACTGGAAATATAGCGGCCCGTGGTTCGATTCCCGGCGCTGGAGTCTATTTTTCTTTGTCTATCTCCCGTTGTTATTAATATTAATAAAATATAATTATATTATTATAATTATATAATATAATCATAATAATTTAATTACAATTTATTTATAGTGTTATATCAATACAATATTATCTATCTTTCTAAAATAAGAGTTTTCTGCAAAAAAAATCCTGGAGAGGATCTATTTGGAGAAACTTTTCCAGGAATCCTATTCACCTACATTACATTAAGTGGAGTACAGATATTACTATTAAAGTTTTACCTTGAATATATATCTTGTTTTTTAATCAATAATCACCTCTATAATTAATAAAACTAATTTACCATATGGAATAAAATAAAGATAATTAAAGAAAAATGCATAGAAATCAACATATTTTCAATAACCTCTCCCACATATAACTAAAACTTGTGAAAAATAGTTTGATCGTACAGCGAACTTGATACCATTAACTGATTCACTTATATGCAAGTTCCCGTCCTCGTTTTATTATGAATTGTTAAGAGTTAATGTTTCAATTTATTAAGTAAAAACAAATTATAAAATCAAGGGGAAAAAACTAATGAAACACAACGGAAAGAAGGATTCTTTAATTAACATAATAATTATATATTCATTTCAGTCGATTTCATTCATTTTAAAATCCATTTAGTTTTAAAATAAGACTGTGTATTTAACTACCATTGTTCATTAACATTTTAAGTGATAAGTGAATATTAAATACTTTATAAGAAACAATAAATTTAATCAATTCAATCATTCATTCATTCATATTTTTTTTTTTTTCGTTTTCTTTTTCATTTTTCAATTTTTTTTTTTTTTTCAATTTAATTTTTTTTGATAATACACTTCTCTGTTAGGCTCAAAAATTGAACTTGAGATTTTCACATCATTGCTCTTACACTAAACTATGCTGTAATGACACAATTTTAATATAGATTATAAAATAATAAACTATCAACGCCATCAATTATTTTATAAAAACATAGATTTTTAAACGCCTTTAAGTCTTCCTAAGTTTAAGACTTCGAATATGTCAATTTGGCTAGAAGAGGGCTAAATTTTTGTTGATTTCTATCTATATATTAAATAAGTTATTAAAAAGAATGGCAACACTACTATTATTTTAAGTTATAATACCGCAAAACATAAAGGTATTGCGTGTTTAGTATTGAGACTTCTTGGTTACCTTGTTAAATTGTTAGTATAATATTATTATGAACATAGTTAACGCTTAAGTTTACTAGAATTAGAAATACCGAAAAAATATATTTGCTAATCTAAATATTTGATTGGTATACAATTTAATAAAATAATTTTTTCAAGCAACCACTTTGACATTGATTTTGTACCTATAAAAAAAGATACTTGCAATAGATAAAATTGATAATAGGTAAATATTATTTTAATAAATTTAAAATTGTAAGGTGCGACATGAAAACTCAGTGTGCACTTTCTAGCACAGGTAGTAAGGGATGTTTGATGGAGTGGTTGACGGGGAATTCCATTGAAATATGTTGAGCCGTTTAGGCATCAAGCGACTCTAGAACCCAAAGACGTAAAAACTTTTTATGAGGGTGGGACTTTTTATGAGGGTAGAACCCAAAGATTTTTATGAGAGGGGGGGGGGGGCTTTTTATGAGGGTAGAACCCAAAGACGTAACAACTTTATTGAAGGGTGGGGGTTGTCCAAAGTAGCTCATTGATATTGTGCACTTAGAACAGAAGAGGTTTAGGGTTCGATTACCCGACCCCGGGGTATCACACTCAGCGTTCACCAAGCATCAGATTTGAATGGGTTGCTTCCTAATTGAAGTGGAGACTATCAAGTTGTGAATGCCACTTATTCGCTGTATAATCCTGATAAAGCACAAGCTCTTTGGCAAGCCCAAAGCCTCCACAGGTTGCTGATACCAAGGTTATTATTATTCTATCTTCTTTGTACTTAGAGGACAGCCATACTTTCTATAAATTTATATGTTCTGGGAATATGAAAAATAAAAAATAAAAAATGAATACTGGAAATTAAATATTTAATTACTTAATAATAATGTTACTACTAAAAATGCCGGAATTAATTACTATGTAAAAAATATTCATTACATGGAATATTGTGTAATTTTAATCAAATTTTTTTATTAATATTGTTTTAGATTGGAGTGGTGTTAGGAGCTGTTGCACTTGCCAGTGCTCTGCCACCTTCATACTACTACGGACATGATGACTACAGCGGTCATAATGACTACAGTCACTATGCCGCCCCCACTGTGCACTATGCTGCTGCCCCAACTGTGCACTATGCTCCAGCACTTCATGTTGCCAAGCACCATGATGTTGACTACTACGTAAATAAATATATCTCATATTAACAACCATTTTAAATACCTCACTGGAATATAATCTGCTCGCGATCTCTTTAAGCTTTATTTTCCTAGACACGACTCCAGCGATAGACGTTCAAGCGATGGTCGCCTAACGACTATCGCTGAGGACTCCTCTTCTGAGTTTGCATGTTACCGTTTTCCTAGCAGAGCGACTCTTATCATGGAAATTCAGAAGAACGAAAGTCGCTGAACGATTATCGTTGAGCCTCTATCCGTCAATCACTGGAGTCGTGTCTAGGAAAATAAAGCTTTAAACTTGGAGCGTCACCCAAGAGTAGTTCATCGTTACCCTAAACTCCACAAGGAGTAGAAGGACCTAAAAACTAAAAACTACTAAAATAGACTAAAAAGAGAACTCCTTTTATACAATCTGTTATGCCTGTGCAGTGATGGACAAGTTTTGAAACAGGACAAACCACGATTTTGAAGCTATTAATGAGACCACTTATTTGGGCCCTGCTTACTAACCCACTTCATACACCAATGAACCACTAAAGTGAATATGGAGTGGTCAATATTGAGCTATGTAAATCAAAGTGCCTAGACACGGAATCGAACCTGTATCCTCAACTTTGATGGCCGAGCTGACTAAACTCATGCTTTTAGGGTCATGTTTACTTGGAACCTCTTGTCAATCGATATTGACTTCACAGTTTTTAGTCTATAAATATAAGACAGTACTGGGAAGAAGCCATTTAAGACGTCTTAGTAAGCCTCGCGTTAGTTTTACCGAACCTTTCGAAGGAACATCGTGTCAAACGATCACGAAGTTAAAAAGTGAAATAATAATTAAATTATATCAAAATGGTCAAAGGTTTGATTATTAAAAAAATCAAAATAACTCCCAAATGTATAATAATAACATAATACATAAGATTAAGGCTTTATTAGATTATTTTTGGATGCAAGAATGTTTAGTGCATTAATTACAGGAATCGTTGTATCCTCTTACTATCTTTTTATTTTAGAGATTTTATTATTGATTTTTTTAATTTTTGACCTTTTCTTCAGGATCATCCCAAATACAAGTACAACTATGGTGTAAAGGACTTCCACACTGGTGATGTTAAGAACCAATGGGAAGAACGCGATGGTGATGTAGTCAAGGGAGAATACAGCGTTGTTGAACCCGACGGTACCATCAGGACTGTCACCTACACCGCTGATGACCATAATGGTTTCAACGCCGTCGTACACAAGACTGGCCACGCTCATCATCCCGAACCCATCCATCACCACTACTAAACTCATCTCAATAAATCCGCTCCATACCATATCAGTATTTGTTTCCACCGATGAATAAAAAAATTAAACACCATGAAAACAAAACATATTTCTTTTTCGAATTAAACATAATATAAATATTATTTCTTCCTTTATTTAAAACCAAAATAAATGTTCTTATGTATATTTTAAACCAATAATTATATTACCTCATTTTAACATATTTTTTCATGTGTTTCTGTATCTATAACTACTTTTTTTCTCTGGTTTTATTCTATATCTTTATTATTTTGTTATAAATGTACTTTTTGTAAATCTACCACTGTTCTTTCTCATAACAAAGTCAATACACTGTGTTTTTTTATATGTTTTTTTGTAATAAACAATTTTGTGTAAATATTTGATTTTGTATTTATTTAATTTAGAGTATATAACCCCTATATAAGAACTAAATTTTAGTTGTATCAGCCATTTGGCAGACATAAACCATCAAAGTGCTGTTGCGCAAAGTACTTCCGAATTAAAAATATTCTTATAGAAATTCGTTTTAGACATCAGAGAACATAATTTGGTCTCGTGTCATTCTGTAGGTCTATTTTTGAAAACCACCATAACTCAAAAACTACTTATCCGATTTTAATGAAATTTAGATGGTGGAGTAAAATTAGCTCATTGTCAATTCCATATTAATTTCAACCTTCTCTGCCCATTGCTTCCATCTGTATCCTCACAAACTTATGTTTATTAACATAACTTACTTTAAAGTACTCATTTTAATTAAATTTGGACGGTTTGTTAAAAGTAGCCCCACTTATTAATTGCAAACGTCTATGCAACATTTAATATTAAATATAAAAATAATATGACCCCAATGAGAATAGAAACAGATCCAAACAACCAAGCTTTAAATTTCCAGTGGGATCATATTATTTTATTTTGTATCCCTGAATTATTATTAGTAGTGATGAATGTCACGTGGTATTCATGTCCCGTACCATATTGTATAGTTTCCACATTCTTGTTATGTGCTGCTGTAGTTGACGTTTGCTGTTAGCTAATAAATAATGCTTTATATGGTGTCTAGTAGGAATAAATCGAGATATTTACATTGTGCAAGTATCGATAGTAAAGGTCATCTTTATTTAGCTGTGTTGTATATTTCAGCTCCTGTCTCAAGTACGGAGTGTTCAACAGTTCAACACACATCCCTTTTAAAAAAAAGTCTGACAATTAGTCGGTTCCCACTTGGGACACTATTTTTAGCAGTATTGAAATTAATAATATGGAACCACCTGAGGGCTACTTTTGACAAACCATTCAAATATCTCTAAATCGAATTAGTACTTTTAAAGATATATGTGTTAATAAAACATAATAGTTGTTTCAATACCCAGCGAGTTCACACTAATTTTAATACAATATTTAATTATGTGTTCGGACGGTTGAAATTAATATGGATGGTCCATATGGGCTACTTTCAACAAATCTTTCAAATTTCTTCGAAAGTTCGGATGAAAACTTTGAAGATATGTAGTAGTTATCTAATAAAAACAAGTTTGTGCACACGAGGAAAGAAGTAATGGGCGCAGAAGGTTGAAATTAATATGGAATCAACAATGGGCATATTTTGACTTACCATCCAAATTTCATTAAAATCAGACAAATAGTTTT
Organism: Gerris lacustris; assembly: GCA_951217055.1. Lineage (NCBI taxonomy): Eukaryota > Metazoa > Arthropoda > Insecta > Hemiptera > Gerridae > Gerris > Gerris lacustris. Next base: position 35,451,594 of record OX578276.1, on the reverse strand, counting down.
TAAGATATGGTGGTTCGCAAACATTTTGACGCACAGACCAACCGACAGGCAGAAACAAGACCAAAAATGTCTCCTGAGGTTTGAAACGGATTCTGTCTTGGGATTTTTTTAAATTTGGAGACGTAAAAAAAAAAATTATTCATTAGTTCGATCGAAATGCTTCCACTAACTTCAGTTAGCTCGAAAGCAAAATCGGTCCAACATACTTGAAAGCCTACTCTCTCATAAATATAGCGTTAATGAATTTAAATTCCATGATATCTAATTTAATTTATTATTTAACATACTTGTTTAATTTATCATAAAGTGTTTAACAGTTGATTATTTATGGCTCGGTTTCAGTAGTGACAAATTTATTTTGTCTTTCTTTTATACCTTCTCCTTTACCGTCCTTCCCTATAAATCATCTTTGGACGACCTCATCCTTGTTTTCACTGCAACTACCAATCCAAGACTGGTATTCTTGGACTGGTATTCCAAGACTTGGTACTTCAAAGCTCAGCTTCTGTATGTAAGTAGCTTCTTTCAGCTTTCTTCAGCTTCTGTATGTATGTAGCTTCTTTCAGCTTTCTTCAGCTTCTGTATGTATGTAGCTTCTTTAAGCTATCTTCAGCTTCTGTATGTAGCTTCGTTTCTGTATATGTATGGCCAATCCATCTCACTTTGGATTGGAGGACGCCTATAATGCGGTAAATATTAACTATATTTGAAAAGAAACACCAATAGTGTCAATATTATCACATTATTTCCTTGAACAAATTATATAAATAAATTACTAAAGCAAACTTGTTAGAAAGTACTTGATTAAAACAGAAGTTAAACAGAGTTGAAAGTTCAAAAAAAAAGGTCGTTTGTTAAAAGATATATAATCTTAAAGGGTAAAGGTCGAGTCTAGACTTTTTGTATACATCGAGTACAAACTATCGATAGACATTAGGCAGTTCAGGGTCGATAGATGTTTCCTTCTCGATGTATGAACATTCTTAAATCGACCTTTAGCCTAACGACGATGTCTTTAACATATGACCTTTTTTATGTTTAAAGTGAAGGGGGGTAAGATGCCCAGGTTCTGACTGTCCAATACAATAAAGTGAATTCGTTCAGAGCTCATTCCCATTCTATTGTTAATACATGAGCAGCCTCTTGTCTCCACACAGCATCCGCTCTTATCTATTCATTCTTAACATTTCTATTTTATCTCCGTCGCCTTAGAATGGGTTTACTCCAAAGAAAATCTTCTCAAATTTTGGTTTTAACTTCTTTATTCGATTTTATGAGCCCTATAAATTGATAAACGAAAACTAAATCTAGAAAAATCAATTATTAATATTCAAGTTTATAAAAAAAAAAATTGAAAAAATGCAATAAGGATCTCTATGCAAGTAGACCCTGTGTCTCACTTCTGGTACCCAACCCGTGGGCCACTACACTGAATAGTCCAATATTTTTATGTACAGTCTTGTATACGTATAGTTTATACAATTGGTCCAGAGTAAATACAGAGAGTTTTGCGTACATGGCCCCGTGGCCGAGTCGGCTCTTCGTCTCCTTAAAATTGACCTTAAAATATTATTTTGCGCTACTACAATAGGACGCAGTACTGAGGAGTAAGCACCTCCCCAGGACAACAGTCCATACAAAAGAACCACTGGGCTAAGGCAAAGTACACTATTTTTAAAGTTTTTACAGGCATAATACTTCTTAGCCTCGCAAATATGTAGGTTAATTTATGAAGCCTTTTTATTAGACTTAATACGTGGTTTCTCCAGCTCAAATGTTGATCCAAATGAATTTCTAGGTACTTGATACTTTTGACTTTATCTTTTGCTTGCTTAACAAGATTTGCAAAGATTCATTGGGCTGACTATTCGAGTATATTGAGTGGGAGATGTGTGTAATGTGTCTGCAATTTAGAGTGACTCATAGCTTAGTGACGACCAAAAGTATTCATATAAAATTATATGATCCCACGGAGAATTTAAAGTTTGGTTGTTGGACCTGTTCCGATTCTAAGTGAGGTTAAATTTATTTTTATTCAATAGAGAGTGTCGTTGAAGGGTCGAAGTTTGGAGTTTAAATTAATATTGAACCAATAGGCTAATGATGACCTGCCATCTTGATTTCATCAAAAGTAGATGAGTGGTTTTAAAGTTATGCTAGACAGATAGAAGAGTTATGAACACAAGACCAAAATATTAGTCTAATGTCTAATTTGGAAACTTAAAAGTATATCGTTCTTCAGAATGATCCCAATACTTCCTTACCTTCAGGATTCTGGGAAGCAAAAATACATCATAATAGATTTATATTAGGAAAGGGGGGGAGGGGGGTCCCTTTCTGGGGCAACGAAATAGTACATTACGCGTCGAGTGCGGAAAGTAGCATTTTGCATGCGAGTGTGGAGTTTGCACCCGAGCGACAGCATGGGTAATAAAACCACACGAGCAATGCAAAATGCCGTTTTCGCACGAGTTACGTACCGTACTTTATCTACGATTGTTAGATTTAAATAATAAATATAGAAAAAATAAACTTGCTGTATGTAAGTTCGTATCTCTCTCTTGATAAAGATGGCATTAATTCTTGAGTTGTATTTTTTGCCGAATCAATTATTTCTGGAGGAGTATTATTCTCCTCATTTTCGTCAAAGTCACTTAATTCACTCATTGTTTTTCACTAAAAACTCGATATAAACAGTTACTTTAATAAAAGAACATCAAATTAGTTTTGTTAAATGTAAACAAACTCGGTAATCGTGCGTAAAGCTGAAGAATTTCTCTTCTTTACCGCGCTAGCGTGGTAAAGAAGAGGAATTCTTCAGAACTATGAGACGCGCATGCGCAATGAATACAAGTTCGTAAGTAATCACTTTCTACGCATCTAAACAGAGATATAATGTTTATATTTCGTATCAATCGTAGATAAAAACTATTTAATAAACTTCCTGTATGTAAGTTCGTATTTCTCTTTTCATAAAGATGACATTAATTCAATAGTTGTATTTTGTGAAAAATTAATTATTTCGGGAGGAGTATTATTCTCCTCATTTTCGCCATAATCATTTAAATCACTCATTGTTTTTTCACTGAAAACTCGATAAAGACAGTTACTTTAATTAAACAAACAGCAAATTAGTTCTATTAAATGTAAACAAACACACTAATCGTGTGTTAAGGTGAAAAAAGAAGAATTATGAACGCGCATGCGCAATGAATGCAATTACGAAGAGAATAACTTTCTACGCATCTAAACAGAGATAAAATGTTTATATTACGTATCAATCGTAGATAAAGTTAATATCATTAATAGCAAGTAGTAGTAAGATATATTAATGTAATTCAGGAGTTTATGACAAGCTTAATAATAACCCAAAAATGGGTTGAAATATCGCCATAAAATAAATAAAAAATGTGACATAAAAGTTACATTAATGTGAACATCAAAGTTTTTATATAAGTGCCTATCAGAGAATTGAAAAAAATTAAAATAAAATAAAAAAATAAAAAATGATGTTGAAACAAGAAACCAAATAAATATTTGTACTCAGGGCGTCCCTATCTTTAATTTAACACCCCACTTGACGTATTGCAGTTAAAACAAATTTTCAACCTCTAATATTTAAGGAATGATTTTTTTGGGTTTCCCTAAATTTTTTCTGCACTTGGGGTATTACACATAACATAACTACGAAGTTTCATTTCTTTTTTAGGGTCCGTAGGCAAAACCAAGGACCCTTATATTTTCCTGCGAGTGTCTGTCCGTCCATCCTCTCGCGTGCTCTCACGGCTACACCTTTCGTCCGATTACTTTGAAATTTGGCATGTATGTGTCTTGTACCTACCCACATATTTTAAAAATATAGCGACTTAAAAAAAAAATATATATATTGTAAAAAAACTTAAGGGTTAAAATTTATTGAAGCGAGCGTAGCGAGCTTCCTACATTCAACGAAATATGCTCCGTGTCTGTCTGTCTGTCTGTCTGTCTGTCTGTCAGTAACGTTCACGCGTGTGACGATAACTTGAGTAAAAGTTGACCGATTTAGTTGAAATTTGGTATACATGATCCTCTTACTAATACTCAGGCTAAGTTCGTTGGACAGCGTGATCCGTCCAAGAGTTCGCGCGCAACGCTCGCGTAAACGAGAGGTACAAAAATTGAATTGGAATTTCAGGACGGGAAAAGATTCTATCATCATCTATTCGATGAGACGAACATTTTTTTCAAATAATATTTTTTACTAAAACCAACAGCGACACCGCTATGACTTAATAAAGATCGCTAAAACTATTAAAGCGGACCTAAACGTTTATAATAGAGAAAACAACCTTTTTACCGATATCTTACGTTCTAACGTAACGATTTTAATAAAACTTCATATACACCATCTAATGCACAATTGAAACAGGTATGCAAAATTTCAACTTGATACAAGCAAAATTCTTTGCGTAGTGACGAGATACATTTATAATAATTGTTTAAAAGCTACCGCGGGTGGTGAAGATTGTTATAGTCGTATAGTGTATATATGTTTGTTTAGGAAGTAAAGCTTTGTACCGAGTACCCCCACTCTACCCCTTACTATCCTCTTCCACGACTTATCTTCAACTTTGACATTCATCATGATTAATAAATTTCAATATTCAGTATTTCATTGCAATACGCTCGCTTCAATGATAGAGCCACGCGATGCCTAGTTTATTTATTTTTGACACCGTGAGGGGTATCATATGAAAAGGTACGTCGAGCTGATTACAAAAATATATAATTGTTTGGATATAACTTTGATAGGGCGAGCGTAGGCAAGTTTGAAGTGGGTGTGAAACGTGTCCCCCCCCCCCCCCCCCACCTCTATCTCGCTTATGTGAAGTGCAAAAAATCTGAAAAAATTCCTGAACATTCTTCGACCAAAAGTAAAGATACCACTTTTTGGAAATTTCGAAAAAAATATTATTTTATTTTTTAACAAAATACGTTTTTTTATAATTATGGTCTTTTCGATGTATTTATATGGTTGTAGTCCGGTTAAGTGGCAAAAAAATACTTTATCAGAGTGTGTTTTGAGAATATCAGACCCTTAGAATGGTTCAAGTTCAAAGTAAGCTTTTTGGCATTTTAAAAAAACACTGTTTATACACTTTACAGTTAAACACTATATAGTGTGGCCTACGGACCCTCGCTGTGTGCTGACCAGCACACACTTTACCTGTTTATTTCTATGTACTTTCGGATAGCAGGTGCGTTTCAGACAGATAGACAAGCTCAGGACATGTATAAGGGTTCTCTTTGTTGGACCCTAAATACACTACACGAATTTTAAAGTTCTAGAAAAGCCTCAGCGTATAAACAACGCTCTTCTTCATGTAAGAACAATTCTAACCATATAAGTTTTTTCCCCCAGGAAATAGCTAAAATTGATAAAGGCACAAGGTTGTTTGATTCCCTGCCCGGATAGTATTTAATACATAGTAAATATTGATAAAATGTTAAATAATTAGAAATGATTGTAATGATACATTACAAACAGTGGCGTATCCAGCAGCTAGGTCTGGAGGGGGCACATTCTAAGTCAGTTTAGATTGAGGAGGGGGGGGGGGGGTGGTATTCGTAGTGGTAACAAGAAAAAGGAACTACTTAATCAAACTGCCCCCCCCCCCCCCCCCAAAAAAAAAGTATAACTAATAAATAAACAAAAAATATCTCAGCGTCCAAGTAACAACAACTGTTTTAGAACGTATTCGTAAGAAAATGTTATGCAGATGCTTACTGCAGTGCAATATCTTACTGTAAGTCATGGGCGTCGTCTGCAGTTAATTATTAGGGGGAGATTCATGGCGGGGGGTCCGGAAAATTTTGAAAATATGATCTCTCAAAACAGTGCTTTTATGCATTTCTGAGGTGAAATTGAATATGACTTTAACTTGCGGACTTAAACACTTTATTTATTTATTTTTTACATTATTTTGCGCACATCTCGTATTCCAGAGAGAACGAGGTAGAAGCGCCAGACACATCGGACCTCCATGAAATTGAATATGAGGTGAATGTAAAAAATATGTATTAAAAAAAAGGAATCGGCGGTATTTTTGTTTTTTTTACTCTATTGGCTCTGGGCCAGTCTGGGGAGGGCACGTGCTCACTGTGCCCCCCCCCCCCTGGATACACCACTGATTACAAAACTACGTACCTACTTACAAGACGCAGACATTTACAAAGATAACTAATTTAATCAAACTCATTTTCAACCCTTTGAAAACACTACGGTACGATAAAAAAAAAAAAAAATAAATAACTTTAATATTACTACTTACAAAATAACACTAATTTCATACACTAAAATATCATCATCGCATCGCGTGGCTCTATCATTGAAGCGAGCGTACAGTAATAAATATATATTGAATATTGAGAAAATAGATAATCATGAATCATGATGTGTTGATAGATAATGGGTCTGGTAGTAGTACAGCGGCTATTAGTAAGGGAACCACCCCTCATTCTTACTATTCCTCTAACCACACATCTCCATTTCAATATTTATAAGTTGTATCTCTTTGCTACAAACAAACTACTGCATGTATATTTTATTAAATTTTTTTGATGTATTTTTTAGGTTTATTTAAAAAATAAAAAAAAACTAGTTGATTTCCATTTCTTTTATTTGTGAGACGTTTAATTTAAGAGACCTCTAAGGTCATCTTCCCATCACATAATTTTCATAAATTTGTGTAGTCGCATTGAAATTTTAATAATTAGTATTTTCGTTAATATTAAAATTTTTTATTCTCCATAGGATTCGTCAAATAAATACATTATAAAATTAATTAACTAAATACAATTTTCATTAAAAACTGAACACTTAAAACGACAATTATTTTCCACTAATATTTTTTATCACATTTCACATAAGTGTAAAATACAATATATATATGTATATAGAAAACAACAACTCATTCATTAAATTGAATATATGATTGAAGTCAAATAATTATGTTTTAACAATACATGATATTAAAATGATATCTATTAATTTTGTAATGTATTTATTTGACGGATCCTATGGAGAATAAAAAATTTTAATATTAACGAAAATACTAATTATTAAAATTTCAATGCGACTACACAAATTTATGAAAATTATGTGATGGGAAGATGACCTTAGAGGGTCGAAACGTCTCACAAATAAAAGAAATGGAAATCAACTATTTTTTTTATTATTTAAATACACCTAAAAAATCCATCAAAAAAATTTAATAAAAACTACTGCATGTATCAAATTGAAATTTTGCATGCCTGTTTCAATTGTGCATTACATGGTGTATATGAAGTTTTATTAAAATCGTTACGTTAGAACGTAAGATATCGGTAAAAAGGTTGTTTTCTCTATTATAAACGTTTAGGTCCGCTTTAATAGTTTTAGCAATCTTTATTAATTCATACCGGTGTCACTATTGGTTTTACTAAAAAATGATATTTGAAAAAAATGTTCGTCTCATCGAATAGATGATGATAGATCTTTTCCCGTCCTGAAATTCCAATTTAATTTTTGGACCTCTCGTTTACGCGAGCGTTGCGCGCGAACTCTTGGACGGATCACGCTGTCCAACGAACTTAGCCTGAGTATTAGTAAGAGGATCATGTATACCAAATTTCAACTAAATCGGTCAACTTTTACTCAAGTTATCGTCACACGCGTGAACGTTACTGACAGACAGACAGACAGATAGATAGACAGACAGACAGACAGACAGACAGACAGACAGACAGACAAGATGCATAGTTTGTTGAATGTAAGAAGCTCGCTTACGCTCGCTTCAATTAAGGTATAATGTTCGATAACATAAAAATGGATACCAGCTTCATTAAATGAATAAAATTCAACCACTATGAACCAAATTAAAATGAGAACTTTGAACTTTGAATCATAACTAGGTAATTGTAAATAAATAACTCAAACATAACTGAATATGCATAATTGAGTTTCTTTGTATATTATATCACTAGGCATCGCGTGGCTCTATCATTGAAGCGAGCGTATTGCAATGAAATACTGAATATTGAAATTTATTAATCATGATGAATGTCATAGTTGAAGATAAGTGGAAGAGGGTAGTGTAGGGAAGAGTGGGGGTACTCGGTACAAAGCTTTACTTCCTAAACAAACCATACACTATACGACTATAACAATCTTCACCACCCGCGGTAGCTTTTAAACAATTATTATAAATGTATCTCGTCACTACGCAAAGAATGTTGCTTGTATCAAGTTGAAATTTTGCATACCTGTTTCAATTGTGCATTAGAAGGTGTATATGAAGTTTTATTAAAATCGTTTCGTTAGAACGTAAGATATCGGTAAAAAGGTTGTTTTCTCTATTATAAACGTTTAGGTCCGCTTTAATAGTTTTAGCGATCTTTATTAAGTCATAGCGGTGTCGCTGTTGGTTTTAGTAAAAAATGTTATTTGTAAAAAATGTTCGTCTCATCGAGTAGATGATGATAGAATCTTTTCCCGTCCTGAAATTCCAATTTAATTTTTGTACCTCTCGTTTACGCGAGCGTTGCGCGCGAACTCATGGACGGATCACGCTGTCCAACGAACTTAGCCTGAGTATTAGTAAGAGGAACATGTATACCAAATTTCAACTAAATCGGTCAACTTTTACTCAAGTTATCGTCACACGCGTAAACGTTACTGACAGACAGACAGACAGACAGACAGACACGGAGCATATTTCGTTGAATGTAGGAAGCTCGCTACGCTCGCTTCAATTATCTGCAAAAAATCACTATGATGTTCAAAGGCTTACTCTCCTTCTACGACTCAAGGACGTATCTCTTCAAAGTAGAAGGAGATCAACAGTTTTACATTTTGTAAAATATATACATGTTTAATAAGTGAATTAAAATAAAAAATCGGTCCGAGACAACTCAGACAAATTTTCTCATATACGAGTTTATAATTACTTAGCCCAGTGTTTACATTTATTAGTTTTCAAATGTACGTTTAAATATTATTGAACTTTTCATCAAAATATATTATAAAAATAACTTCTCCTGGGTGGGGAATCGAACCCGGGCTCTCTACGTCCGCGTTTTAAGCTAATTTCTCAGGAACTAGATTTTTCCCGGGAAAACGGCTTATATCGTTGGATTTGTATTCAAATGGACTACATTTTTGACATTTTTAATCAAAATCGTCGGAACCGTTTTCGAGAAATATTTTTTTTTCATGTTTTTTCAGAGTTTTTGGGGGGTAGCGCCCCCAAATTTAGCGCTAAAATTAATTTCTCGATTTCGACTCGGGGTATGATTTTTCTGAACATGTATGCTAAATTTCGTCAATATCGGCTCAGTAGTTTAGGCTCCAGGCGTCTGCACAGACGACAGACGACGGACAGACATTTTTTAAAAAACACTTTTTTTGACTCAGGGGACCTCAAAACGTGTAAATCCATCAAAATCTCAAAATCGAATTTTCGCGCCATCACAATACTTTCTCTTTATATGAGAAAGTAAAAACGAAATCAGTCATTTGAATTTATTATAAGTAATTGTTTATTGTTTATATAATATTTATCTTAATTATTGTATAGGTGTTATTTTCACTAAGCAGGCCGCACACGATCAATAGAATAGTATTGTCAATAAATAAAAGTATTGTCAATACTATTGACTGTTTGCGGGGTTAGTATTGATATAAAAAAACAGTATTGATGAAAATTTGTTACTAAATTGACATATTGACAATAGTATTGTCAATACTATTATTGATAATACTATCGATCGTGTGCGGACTGCTTTATAATTCAACATCCAAAGTAAATATATAAAAAAGTCCAGTCATGCACCATGCCTTAATGAGCGAATTTTCAAAGAAATCTCGTATTATTGGCTTATGATAATATAGGAAAATTTTGGTTTAGAATTTGCATGGGTGAAAAAAAAAATTTCGTACACAGGGGTACGAGGTACAAAAGTCAAACTCGTATTTACCCTTTAAGATGCATGTCGTTGGAAAGCTCTTTAAGAGTACAGTAATTGTTGTTATGTACACTTTTATCATATTTTCATATAAAAGGGGGGTAAAATGGAAAAAACACGGTTTTATGCTATTTTTGACCCTACATTGTAAAAATTTGACCCCTAAATGAACTCCGAAAATTCCTTTCTCCAACTCATCCTTTCTTTTGATATTATTGACATTTTAAAATTTGTTTGAAATTTTTAAGTGCATCCTAAGGGGAGATATCGTCTGGAGTGACACATATATACATACATATATACATACATATACATTATATAAAAAAGTGTTAAATTTTTGGAATCGAACTGGTCTAAAACGGATTCCCATGGAAAAATTTTTCAAAAATTCGCATTACAAAAATTTTGAAGCCATTGCAATAGCGTAATTTTCTTTGAAAATTCGCTAATAAAATGACAACTAACAAATAGAAGTTAACAGAGTTATTTATATATGTATATATAAAAATTTAGTACGTACAAATTTTTGTAGTTAAACAATCTCTTTAATCTTGTCATTATTAAATCAAAGGTCAAAAAATATTAAATAATATTTTTATCATTATTCCTTGATTATATATCTTAAAACTGATCTATTTTTAATCTGATATCTTTTAATTTTAATAAAAAATATTGAAATATTTATGGTTTAGATTTTATGTAGATATATATATGTACTTCTATATTTATAAACTGCTAGTATTTAAGAAATACGGAATAAAAATAGCGTCAAATACAATAATAAAGAGACGTCAAAGCGGATCTAAGGACAAAATTGCAATGTGTGCTATAGTATAATAATTTCTTATCAATTAGGATGGAATGTTCACGCTCAAACAACGTGATAATAAATATTAAAAATCCTACGTGACCTTATTCCGAGTTATTATATAAACTAGAATTTTTACAAACGAGAAAAATCTGTCTTACATTAATTTAAGTGAACTTTCCCAATTATATTATTAGCCGGTTTCCAGTGAACAATCCGTAAAAATTTTTTTTGTTTATTATATTAGTTGTACATTTTTTTTGGGGGGGGGGCACTGCTTTGTTGAATAAGTAGTTCCCTTTTCTTGTTACCACTAAGATCCCCCCCCCCCACCCCATCTAAACTGACTTAGACTGTGCCCCCTTCAGACCTAGCCGCTGGATACGCCACTGTATCAAATTGATCAATCAGTAAAAATTACATCTTGCGGAAAAATCCATAAACTTAAATAAACCATTAACAAAATCCTTAAACATGACATTCCGTAAATAAATAATCCGTAAACAAATTCCTAGAGAACTTGCTCATGCTAAGTATTTGTTGCTATGATTCCGTATTACCATGTAGGCCTAGCAATTAAATGAAATGCCTAAATATTTTTGTTTGCAAAGCCTTCTAGGAATAGAATCAGAACTATATTATTACACACCATTCATTCCGTCACTAAGAATATAATACTCTTCCAAACCGTAGTTTAGAGTTTAGAGTCTATTTATACAAAAAAAAATAGTCCATCGAAACTAGGTATTATATTAATAAATAGCAATGCTCGTTATAACCAAGATAATTTTAAAAATAATTAATATAAAAATGCCATTTTTCAAAACTGGTCTTATTTTCAACCTTTTTTTTTTTTTTTTTTTTTTGGTTTCTGTATTCTTCACCTTGGTTGAATCTATGTGCAAAATTTGGGGAAGATTGGATGACAATAAGTGGTTCAAAATTGGGGTAATAGGTGTGCGATGAAACTTAAAAAGCAAATAAATTTGACGCAATTTTGTTTTTATTTTTTGTTTTGTTGGTTTCTGTATTCTTCACCTTAGTTGTATCTATGTGCAAAATTTGGGAAAGATTGAATCACGGGAAGGGGTTCAAAATTGAGGAAACGGAAATGTGCGATGAAACATACAAAGCAAAGTAATATAAGACCAGTAAAAAGAGATAAAATGAATGAGAAAATTGACGCAGTCAAAACCAATCAGACTGGGAAATGATCAAATATAGCTCTATTTAAAGTAGAACCGATGGCGGGGCTACAAAATGTGACCAAAGTAAATCTTTTAAAATCAGTTATCGCTGGTGCAATCTGCTTTTCGATACAATTTATCGTTTAGCCGCAGTAGAGTCCAAAAAAATTGCGTCCACCATCTTTATTTTATATATATAGATAGGTTAAAAAACTACTGCCATTGGCCAGCGTTAGCTCAAGCAAGGCCATTAACGGGAAAAAATTCCGATAAAGCTGAATTTTGGTTTATGGCTTTATTTTGGTCCCCTGATGAACATATTAATTTTTTCCCCCTCGAGGGAGGTCTGCTTTGGTCGACATTTTGAAAAAAAGGGACCGAAATTTGGTTTTTGGCCAATATCTTAGTTCTCATGGATGATACGACAAAAATAGATATTAGAAAATTTGTAGGACTTTAAATTGTCAACAAAAAAGGTTCAATGTCATTATACGCTAAAGTCAATAGTTTTGAAGCTATAGCTCTGCGAAGTTCGAAGTTCGACATATTTCTGCACCCACATGAAATGGGAGTTTTTCTGCTAAAGTCAATAGTTTCGAAACCCACATGAAGTGGGAGTTTTTCTACTCCACGACTCGCTCGTGGCACCGGTAAAATCGAGTTTCTATATAGATTCAAACCACGGGGTACATTATTTATTATCGAGTGTCAATGTATTTTTCGTCTGAAAATCGAAATATGTCGCACTTCGCAGAGCTATAGCTTCCAAACTATTGACTTTAGCGTATAACAACATTGAACCTTTTTTGTTGATAATTTAAAGTCCTACAAATTTGATAATATCTGTTTTTGTCGTAATCATCGATGAGAACGAAGATATTGGCCAAACACCTAATTTCGGTCCCTTTTTTTCAAAATGGCGGCCAAAGCAGACCTCCCTCCAGGGGGAAAAATTAACATGTTCATCAGGGGACCAAAAAAAAGCCATAAACCAAAATTCAGCATTATCACAAATTTTTTTCGTTTAGCCTATGGCGCTTGGCTTACTATAAGATACTTTATTCTTAAGCTAAGTGAGCTTACTTAGACATTATATACATCAGTAAAATATCAACTTACTACCACTTAGTGAATCGGCACTCATTTAGTTTAGTTCCCCTCTATTCTAATGCACTTTTGACAAGGCCTGCAGGTATGAAAATTAGACAGAGAATATTATCTCTCCTAATGGAAATAATCACAACCCTAGTCTAATTATCTAATAAGACAAAGTGATATTCAGTCCCAAGTACTTTGGGTCAAAGGAACATCATACTTCTGTACATAAAAGTGATCGATATTTATTATTTATTTTTGGTATTGTTAATAATAGGCCAAGCGCCAAAGACTTTGAACGAGAAAAAATTCGGGGAATAATGACATCGAAAAGGTTCGATGTCATTATACGCTAAAGTCAATAGTTTCGAAGCTATAGCGCTATATTTTGTCCCTCAGAAACAATAAATAATATGACGAGCAAAACCGGTAGGGGTAAAAATACGTAAATATACGCTAAAAGTGCCGCACTTCGCGGCGCTATAGCTTCGACACTATTGACTTCAGCGTATATAATAACATCGAACCTTCTTGTAGAAAATTTAAAGCCCTACAAATTTGATAATAACTATTTTTTTCGTATCATTGATGAGAACGAAGATATTTGCCAAAAACCGAATTTTGGTCCCTTTTTTTCAAAATGGCGGCCAACGCCGACCTCCCTCGAGAGGGAAAACTTAGTATGTTCATCAGGGGACCAAAATAAAGCCATAAACCAAAATTCAGCTTTCCCCGAATTTTTTCCCGTTAAGGGTCTTTTTTGAGCTAACGCTCTTGGCCTATAAGGGGGGATATTCTAAGGGATATTCTCACTTTTATAAAAAGAAGAGTAATATTTCCTTTGTCCCAAAGTAGTTTACACTAAATATCATTTTGTCTTATACTTTCGGGGGGTATTCAACAGAAAGTTTTGCCTCATGTTTCCTACTATATTTTAGTACCTCCTTTATTTTCAGATGGCTACTAAACTATAAGAGTAGCCAAGACCAAGAATCTATACTTAGTGGGGATTACGACAAAGGATGCCACCTTAATTACGTTTTCTAGAAGCAGGGTTTTGCACCTCTTCTATTACCTCTACTAGTCTCTCCAGAGACTCCCTTAACACCCACATGACCTATTTCCGTAAAAACAAATGCCAACCTCTTGTTTATGGGGAATGTTTTTTTGACGCTTCGACACAACATAAATGCCAAGTTTCAAATATTTGCGTAGGATACTTCCCTAGAAACCAGGTGCGGTATCAACATACAGACAAATGCAGGAAATTATAAGGGTCCTTGGACCCTGAAATAAAAGAAAAAGAATAATGTAAATAATAGACTACGAAATAAATGAAGTACACTTGATTAAATTTTAAATTTATTTAGTAATTTTATCATCTGTTTTAAATCTAAGTTTCTTTTTCACTGCTAAAGATTCAGCGTAATCTTCTCGTAAAGTAAATATATGTTTCTCTTCTCTTCTCAGTATAAAATCTGTGATTTCGTAGCTCGTCATCGAATCTAAATTTTGAAAATCTTCTTCGTCCAAATCAGGAAACTGTTCAAAAGGATCTGTAATACCTTCTACTGACTTATTACTTATATGTAATAAATCTTTAATTTTAGTTTTAACTTCTTCTTTAACGTTATCCAAAGCTTTGTGAACTTCAACAAGAGAATTCGATTGTTCATTTATTTTATCGAGAGTCGATTGAATGTTATTCAATTTAACGCGTACTTTTTCGATATCTTCTTCTAAACTATATCGATTTATATTTGTTGATTTGAGTTTGTCGTCGAAATTTTTAATTTCATTTAAAGCATCTTCTATTTGAATTTGAAGATCTTCAGATGATTCGACGAGTGAATCGTTTGTTGAAAGGATTTGTGCATCGTCGCTTAGTTCTTTTAGTCCATTTTGAAGTGCATTCAGTCCATCGTGCACTTGATTCGGTGGTGTTATCGATTTAGCATCCCATAATCTGATAACTTCTTCAAGGCCGTTCAAACCATCTTCCATATTACGAAGATCCGCTTGAAGACTTGATATCCCATCTGGTATTACTTTGGCTGATAACACTCGTAAATCATCTTCAATTCCTCCGATCTTCTGCTTAATGAAATTTTCGTTTTCGGCAATTGTTTTAATAATTTCATCGGAATTAACAGAAGAGGTAGATTCTTCACTTGTAGATCTGGTAGATACTAAATCAATATTATCTGATGATTTACAAAAGCCCTTAGCAACTTCATCCACCCATTTCTCAGGTGAACTGCTACGGAATCTCTTCAATTTCTCCTCGAGTAATTTTAAATTGCGGGTAATAGCCACTTTAGCTCTTGCCAAATCTTCAGGATGTTTTTTAAGACCTCTTCTTTTATTCATTATGAAACTGTATTTTTTAAAAATGTCAAGTTTAATAGAATCTAATCTCTTTTTAGAATAAGAAGTTTTATATAATTTATAAATATGTCATTTTGATAATAACCTTCTTAGGTTACTTGAAGACAACTAAAAAATAAATATACTAATTAATAGTTTATATTTTTTATTAATATTATATCATGAACTGTAATATACTTTAAAATGTTAATAATAACTTCTCATGGGAAATACATAAAGCTGAAAAATTTTCAGCATTCTAGGGAGTCAGAATTTAGGTTAAAAATTTATTACAAACAAGTGAAGTTATATAAAAACTTGTAAAAGAAGTAAACATTTTGATGTTATTACTTTCTCATATGTATATGATATAAAAGTCAATTTTTAAATTCCATTTCTATTATTGTTTAAGGTCCTCTGAGTCAACAGCATTGCTTTTACTTTTTCATATACGTAGTATATACATAGAGAGAAAGTATTGTGGCAGCAAGAAAATTTGATTTTAAGGTAATTTTTAGGGTGTTGATGGATTACATGTTTTAGGTTCCCCTGAGTCCAAAAAAGTGTTTTTAAAACATTTCTATCTGTAGTCTATCGTCTAGACGTAAATTTTGAAGGATTATTAAATTAAGGTTCCTCTGAATCCATAAATAAGGGTTTTTTTTAAACTGTCTGTAGGTTGAGCCTAAATTACTAAACCGATTTTGATGAAATATGTCATACATGATCAGAAAAAGCATCCTCCGAGGGGAAAACGAATAAATGAATTTTAGTTCTAAATTTGAGGGAGCTCCTACCCATAAAAACTAGTAGTTATATTTAATAATTTCAATTATATGTTACTACGAAAACCTCAAACATTATATTAAACAATCATAATTATGTTATTAGGTTATCTGGTTATTATTATATTAAGTATAATAATAATAATTCGCAATCCCGTGAGACACCTTTCCAAGTTATTGAATAAAAATTAAAGTGACCCGGCTGGATATCGAAACAGATCCATTTAGAAAATATATACAGGGTGGAGCGCGGCAGACGTATGAATTTGAAGAGGGGATTGCTCCCATCCTATTGGTCCTAGACGTTTGAGATTAGGGTCGTTTGAAAGAGGGGGACGGGAAGTTTATGTTCCACGTTTCAGCAGGACGGGGCCACAGCCTACACAGCAAGGGTTTGCGTAAACTTTTTGCAAGACAGATTTCCCGGGGGTCTCATCTCCTTAAGAGGCAATTTAGACTGGCCAGCAAGATCGCCTGATTTGGCTCCTTGTGATTTTTTTCTGTGGGGATACCTTAAATCCTTGGTGTACAGCGATCATCCCAGAACCCTGGAAGCCCTCAAGAACAACATTGCGAGCCAAAATTGCCAAAATTCCTGTGGAAATGTTCGAAAGAGTGCATAAAAACTTCAAAAAAGGCTTAATCAGTGTTTGGAATGTGAGGGGAACCACTTATCCGATACTTTGTTTAAATCTAGGTAAATTTAAATTTCCCATGTTATTTAATCAGGAAAAAATTTTTAAAAAATTTATTTTGTAACATTCTGTGTTTTATTACATTTTCAAATTCATACGTCTGCCGTGCTCCACCCTGTATATATTTTTTAACACCCAGCAGGGTAACATTAGCTTTATGGAAAATAATTAATAAGATATTGATTAAATAAAAATATTTAAGAGTTAAATTCTGTATCAGTATGTATATGAGTAAGCAGTTAATAGTAACGGTTGAGATTTTATGGTATTTATTTAGGTAAACAAATAAAGATATGAAATAACAAACACTGTAACTAGTTTAATTATTTACTATATTGCCACAAACCATAAATAATATACTTGTAGTTCTGTGAACATCGCTTCCAAAAAAAAAAAAAATTAAAATAATCATATATGTACATCGATATTAATCAGTTCATCCTAAAATTCGAGATTTTTGTTTTAATTTAACAAATTTTTTTTTTTTTTTTTTTTAAATGAATTATATACGCATCGTACATAGAAAAATATACATCGTTCAATAATAAATTACACATAAATCATGCATAAACAAATACATCAATTTATAATAAGACTTGAAGGAACATTCATGCCAAATTTGATATATATATATAGTATATATACATATACAATATACAGTATGTCCACGGATGGAGTTGCCTATATGTGCAAATTCTAAAAAGGGCATTTTTTTACTTTAGCACCCCCCTATATCCTTTTGTGTTTATAGTTATTTAGACATAGGAACATATACAGTAGCATATATTCCTTAGTCTAAATTACTATTAAGACGAAGCGCTATTTATTCCAATGTACCTTGGGACAAAGGAATATCACACTTGTGTATATAATTTTGATCATATCCCTTAGTCTAATCAACTATTAAGATAAATATTAAAGATTATTAGGTAGAGGTCCCCTGTAAGTTCTTATGTTGAATTTGTTGGGTCTGTGAGGGGTGAAAAAATAATAAAAGTGAAGAACTACTTCATGAAAAAGTGGCTATATTTCGTTCCTTTAGGAACATCTTCAGGCCTGTGAACAAAGGTAATTTTTTATATATATAATATAATAATTTAAGAACAATTTGTCAGTTACAATTATTAAACTATCTTCCAATAATGTGAGTTGGGAGGAATACTAAATTCCCTCCCTAATGTATGAAATTTTTTTTAACAATCTCTATGTTATCAAAAATAAAACGTAATTTAGCTGAAATTTTTTATATAATTACCTTTTTAACATCTAGTGTAGTTAATACATAAATTAGGGTTTAAAGCATTTTTAAGAAAAAATTTGTCAACAGTTACTAAAATAAACAACTAAAACTACTCTTCCACACAGAGGAAGCAAAATTATTACTATAAAAAGTTTCTATTTAACAATTAAAACACACACAATAACGGAAATACAAAAAGCAACATTAATTAAAAAGAGTGAGATTTGGTAACTGAACTATTAAAGCAATTAATTAAATATATGTAGTCCAGATTCATTAAACAGAATTACCTAAATTGTATTGATGGTTTCAATCAGGTGAATCTGAAATGCTTGTTTATTTATAAATAAGTATCCTGCTTATAAAAACTATTTTAAGTTATACATTAATATAAGATTTTCTCTCACCAAACTAAATAACATAAATCTTATCAAGTTAAAAATTTATTTACTAATAAGCTGTAATAATATAAAACTAAAAGGTTAAAATGAATTCAATTTAATTAAAAAGTAATGATAAAAATTAAGAATCTGCATAATAAATTTAAAGAAAAAATTTAATAAAAAATAAATAAATATGTAATTAAATAAATAAAATTAGTAGCCAAATCTACCGACATTAAAAGTTGTTCAGTATTTAAATCAAGTTTAAAAGATTATAATTGTATATAAAATTTAAAAATAACAATAAAATATTAAGGTACAGATACTTTAAGATATTGTTGTTAAATCAACTGGTATATTATATATAAACGCATATAAGTGTTTTCTGGGATTAAGTAATAATTTGTTTATTAAAAACTCCAGAATAATACTTGTTTATGTCTTTTTGATCAGTTATGTAATTCATGTTATGTACAGTTTGGGCTTAAACCAATGACGTTAAAAAAAATTTCATACATTAGGGAGGGAATTTAGTATTCCTCCCAACTCACATTATTGGAAGATAGTTTAATAATTGTAACTGACAAATTGTTCTTAAATTATTATATTATATATATAAAAAATTACCTTTGTTCACAGGCCAAGTAGTTCTTCACTTTTATTATTTTTTCACCCCTCACAGACCCAACAAATTCAATATTAAGATAAAGGAATATTAAATATGAAACTGCCCCAGGAGGTCTCAATATCTTGGGGAAGGCAAACACATAAACCTTTTAGACTATTGTGGGGCAGTTTATTGTTTAGAACCAGGGGGGGGGGGGTGCTAAAGTAAAAAAGTGCCCTAAAAAGTTTTAATTTTCGAAGAAAAGTCACTCTTTGTTAAACCATCTGCTTGTGCTGAAATGAAGATTTATAATATTACTTTTTGTTCAAAAACTACAATTTTCTTAAATCGTACAACAGAAAGGCGGGCCTTTCAACTATTCAAGGAAAAAGTATTCTTTAAAATTTTCCCCAATTTCTATTTCACGTATAGGCATCCGTAGAGAATATTAAAAAAAAAAAAAAAAAAATCTTAAAAAAATGAAACGTCAATTTTAATAACTTCAAGGAACAAATTTTGAAAAAGTTGAACCTTTTAGTTGTGGTTGAGTAACAAACAAACATACAGACAGACAGACGAAATTCCAAACGGTCAAGTGTCAAGTCTCAAACAGAGACTTACTCCGGTCAATTATATACTAACGATGACTGTATTTGTATTGTCGGAACCAGTCAATATTTTACACATGTATTTCATGTGTGGGTTATGGCAGTATACTGAATAATGAAACTAGTAATAGATTTGGATATTTTACTATCTTTATTTGTTTACCTTCATTACATGAGTAAGTTTTTTGAAACAAACTTTTAACTTTTTAAAATGAATTTTGACTTAAGAGTTATTTACTGTAAATTTCACTTGACACTCAGTAGAAATGTATTAATAAAATTTAACAATACGCTGAATTTAAGCTAATTTACAATTAATTTAACTTTCCACTTTGATTTTTTTCTTGAACAAGACAAAATATTAATATTTATATACATAGACTTCACTTAGAAAATTGAATGTTAAAACAGTGAAAACATATTAGCTTACGGTAGAGTAAGTATTGTTGAGTTAAACCATAGCAACGTGTGGGAAGCAAGATAATAATTCATATCCTACAATATAAGAGCTAATCAATATCTCTCATAGCAACGCTTTTCTCTCAATTTATTCTCTTATTTTAAATAACAAAATGATTTTTTTTATTTTAAATGATAATTGAATAGTTGACTTGTTTATAATTATAATATTAAATTATATTTTGTAAAAAAGAGTGTCCTAAGACACACATTTCTTTATTTGTGGTTTTTTCAAAAAGAATAATCATAAATAATTTTCTTGATTCTTTTTTTCTACAGTGTGCTCACTTTTTTTTTTTTCTTTAAATTGAAAATCTTTAAAAAATTAACGGTTTCTTTTTTACTGTATCGAAACATTTTATATAATATATCATTAATATTAGAAATTTGGTTCAAAATTGCAAAAATAAATTGTAAATATACAAATTTAAGTTAATTTTTTGCAAATTAAATAAAAATAGCTTACAACTCAAATAAAAAAGCTGACATAATGAAGTTTTTGTTTAATTTCAGTTAGTAATTCATAATTGTAATTATTCACAACATTAGAGAGCAAGTATCACAAAAAACATCAGAAAGTTAAGCTACTTAACATTCTGAGATAGTAAAAAAAAAAAAAAGAAAGGATCATTCGAATGAATTGCCACTTAAATTAGCGAAAAGTTCGACTCTTTTCGTAAATTTTCTTTAAACATTATGAACGGGTGCAAGAGTAAAAGCTTTCGTACTTTCATACTGCTTTCTTTATTGTAACTCTTTCCTTTGTTTACTCTATTTTCCAGGCGTTCTGCATAAACATAAAACAAAAAACAGTGCGAACTATTTCTTGCTGCGTTAGCTTATTGCTTATTTTCAGAAATACAAACTAAACTTATTATTTATCAGTTTTTTGCAATCCTAAACCACATTTTCAAATAAACGTTTTCAATACCGCAAAATATACCTTTTATTTTATGTTTTTTAATTATAATAACATTTATTTTTTTTAAATTTATTAATTAATTTATAATTTAATATTAATTTATCAATTAATTAATTAATTAATTTCATTGGATGTTTTTATACTGGTACAGAGTCTATGTGGCAAGTTTCAAAAAAATAAAATACAGAGACACGAATTTCAAATAAACGTTTTCAATACTGCAAAATATAACTTTTATTTTTTTTTTTTTTAATTAATAACATTTATTTTATTTTTTTCAATTTATTAATTAATTTATAATTTAATATTAATTTATCGATTAATTAATTATTTCATTGGATGTTTTTATACTGGTACAGAGTCTATGTGCCAAGTTTCAAAAAAATAAAATACAGAGTGACGAAATGTCGAACCGTCGCGTCGAGTCTTGAGTTGAAACAGAGACTGATTATAAATTATAATAAATAAAATATATACCTACTGCCCCTAGCTTCCTCGCATCCTATCACGTACTTTATTGATTTTATGCTTTTAAAAGCCAATATTATCTAATTTATTCAATTGTTCCTCCCGTTTTTTTAATGACAAAATTGTTTTATTTTTTATATGAATTAAAGCATCAATTAAACAAAAGTTAAAGAGCGTAGACTGGTGCTCTCTGCGGTGTACTTTTGACAAACCATCAAACTTTCATAAAAATCAGATGGGCACTTTTGAAGATATAGGTGTAACTAAATGTATGTTTGTGCGCATGTTGAAGAGAAACATATGGGCGCAGAAGGTTGAAACTTATATGGGACCAACAATGAGCTAATTATGACCTACCATACAAACTTCATTAATATCGGATGTGTAGTTTTTAAGATATGATGGTTTGCAAAAAGTGAGCGACAGACAGACAGACTCGAAACTAAAAATGTTCCCACATGTGTGAAACGGAATTTTGTCTTGGAACTTTTAAAATTGGAAAAATAAAATATTTTCGTTCTTCAGAACGATCACATAGCTTCCGTTACCTTCGGTAAGCTCGGAAGCAAATGTTATGGATTATTTGTATTCTAATCTACATTCAGAAATAAATTTATTTGATGATGCAAATGTAAAAAGTGGAAATCCATCAAAATCTCAAAAAAAAAAAAAAAATCGCATCATCACAATACTTTCTCTTTGTATAATATGTACTACGTGAATGAGAAAGTAAAAATGCTGTTATGTTCTTCTAGATTCTAGATGAGTAGTAGATTAAGTAAGATTTTAACCTGTGACTCAAATTCCACACTGAATCTTTCTCTGCCACATTTTGATTAGTCTCACCGGCACTAAAGTACCACTAGTGGTTGAAAGAAAGCTTTGTGCAATAAAGTTAACTTAGTGGATAGAAGTCGATTCCTAAGCAAATAAGATTAGATCTTTCATTAAAACATTCTATATATTTGTGTCTTGGATGATGATGTAAAATGAATGATGACGTAATATCTTAAGATAATAAGATAATATAAAATGTCAAAACGCGTTTGTTTATAATTAATATAAAATCGAGGTGACAATATTGTAGTATTGCTTTTTATTAACCTCTCTGGTCGAATAATTATAAAATGGTACCACAAAACTTCAGTCAAATAACCAATTATTAGTAATTATTATTTAATTGGTACTGACTGTAAGGTCTAATGTTGTTAATTGGATATCAATATAATATAATGCAGCTAGTTTTCTAGGTCACAATTCAAAGGGATAATTTTCTAGGTCGGAAAGGGTTGTATGACAGTTAATAAGGCTTAGCGGGGGTGGGTTTGTGGTGGAAAATAGGGTGGCGTGGCGCCTGATAACTTCGACCTAGGGTTCACGTCCTCCTTACCCCAGACATACCCTTATTGACACTTTATCCTCTTATACTTATTTATAAGTATACCTTTAAATTAAATAAAGATCTACAAATCCTTCTGTAAAACACATGGAGCTACGAGTTGATTTCAGGGTGCTTAATATTACTGATTATAATTTTTAAGATTAGATAGGAAAAACTTGAAATAAATTCGTCGTCTTTTTAAAATATGATTTTCTCCGGAAAATCTAGTATTCTACAATATTTCCAATTGTATTTATGTTTTCGTTATTTAAAACCAGGATATTTATATATTTTCCTCGCTAGATAACAAGAAATACAAAATGGAATTAATGGTCTGTTTGATTTAGCAGAGAGTAGAAACTAATTTCGGTGTTTAGCTCTTTATTTAGATAATGAATTGTTTTTATCACAGAGTTATTAATATGAACCTAGTTGTCTGCTAGAGTTGAGTTCACTCTGTTTAGGCCTAGGCTCTCTTATCTAAATACTGATAGTGTATGTGCCATATTATCCTGTACCCAATACAACCTACTTCCAACTTCATCCGTTCTTTTATAAAAATCTTTATTTTTTATTATTTTCTACAAATTTTTCAATTTTGTTCTCTTCTTTTCTCCAACCTTTTCTTGCTTCTTACTTCTTTGCTCCATCTCAAACCTGCTCAAATAATATTATTACTTTCTCATATACGCCAACAAAATTGTTGGGTTATGATCAATTTTTTGGAGCATTTTTCAGAGTTTGGGAGAGATTGGTCAAATATTCCGGGTTATCTCAGGCAGCTTTTGGAAAGAATTTGTGGCATAGGCCTTGGGGGCGGGGGGGGGGGGGTGGACATTCCTGCAGATACGAGGATCCTAGACTACTTACCCGAGTTCAATTAAATTTAGCATACAGGTTTAGAAATATCACGCCCTGAATGAAAAAATAATTTTAGCTGTAAATTTGGGGGACTACCCCCAAAAACGTTTCGACGGTTTTAAATAAAAAATTCTATAAAGTATATTCTATTTAATTAAAAATCTTAAGATAGAAGTGGGTTTCCCAGGAAAAATCTAGTTCCTGAGAAAATAGCTTTACGCGCGGACGGTGATAGGCCGAGTTCAATTCCCTGCACGAAAACTAGATTTATTTCCGGGAAAACGATTTTAATGGTTAGATTCGTATTTGAATAAATGACATTTGAGACTTTAAAAAAAAAAAAAAAAAAAAATAGACTGCCAATTAGTGTGGCACATAGCTTCCTCGCATCCTATCATGTACTTTATTGTTATAATGTTTATTGTGTAAAAACTATTAATAGCTTTAGCGATCTTTAACATTTCATAGAGGTGTCGCTGTTGGTTTTACTGAAAAATTGTATTTGAAAAAAATGTTTGTCTCATTGAATAGATGAAGTTAGATTTTTTTCCCGACCTAAAATTCCAATTTTAAATTTAAAGTTCACGTTTACGCGAGAGTTGCTCGTGAACGCTTCGACGGATAACGTTGTCCAACGAACTCGTCCTGGGCATTGGTAAAATGAACATATCTACCAAATTTCATTAAAATCGGTTGACATTTACTCAAGTTATCGTCGCACGTTTCATAATTCGCGGACACACAGACCGACAGACAGACAGACAGACAGACAGACACGAGACCAAAAATGTTCCCTGATGTCTGAAACGGATTTCTGTCTTGGAATTTTTAAAATCGGAGGCATAAAAGTTTCTCGTTCTCAAAAGTGAACACAATGCTTCCGTTACCTTCGGTAAGCTCGGAAGCAAAATGTGTGAGGCTGCATGCATTAGAAGTGAAACTTAAGTTCTAGAATGCGTTGCTCTATTTCATTTTTTGACGAATATAATATAATATATATTATTTCAGGATTAAGAAATGGTTATGGGAAATTTAATTGAAAAAAAAAAAAATTGCTACGGTAAGGTAACCACATTTATTCCAACAAAAATAAATGTTTGTTTTGATTTGCTGGTCTTTAAATAGATATAATAAATTAATCTGTAAACATTTTACACTTGGACGAGTCTCGAATCGCAAACTTCGTTACACGATTTCACTATATGAAAAAATTCACTTTGTCGCCGCCAAAGAAGTTTCACTTCAAAAATCGTTAAAACCGTTATGGGAAGTAATAGATAATTCTTATTTCAGCGCTCCCAAATTCAGAGCTCAGAGCTGATATTAATTTCTCTGTCACTATCTCTGAGCTAGCTCCAGAGAAATTAATTTCTCGATTTTGCCTCGGGGTATGATTTCTCTCAACATGTATGCCAAATTTGATCAAAATCAGCCCAGTAGTTTAAGCCTTCTGCTTTTGTACAGACATAAGACTACTGAGAATGAACAAGCTACATATATTCTTAAATGATGCGGGTATACAGAAATCAGGTAAATTGTAGTTGTAGTTGTGATAATCGGTTTTTTTATAAACCAAATTTCATCGAAATCGGTTTTATCGTTTAGGTTCCACGCGTTTAAAGAGCCAAAAGACATATCTACATTTTAAAAAAATACTAACTATTTTTGGACTCAGGGACCTTAAAACGTGTAAATCCATCAAAATCAAATTTTCGAGCCATTTCACTACGTTCTCTAATATATACAGGGTGTTAAAAAAAATAGTGTAAAATATTTAAAGAGTTAATAGTATGGACCAAAATAAACAAAAAAAGTCTTAGGACGCATGTGTCCGCAAAGTAAGATAAGGAAGGTTATTCTTTTTTTTAAAAAATGATTTGCAATTATTTATTATGCACAAACAATGAAAAGAAGGGTTCTAGCAAAACCAAAGAATGAAGTTACAGAAGATGCTCAAAATAACCTCCTTCTATTTCCAAGCACACACATCTTTGTCTGAAGGATATTCCAACTCTTTCTAAAACCTCCTCATTGGCTTGGATTGGTTGGCATTTGTTTATTAATTCGTAGCTGCAGCTCTTCGAGGCTATTAACAAGAGTACCATAGACTAATGTTTTCAAATATCCCCAATAAAAAAAAAAATCTAGGTGGTTTAAATCGGGTGATCTAGTAGGCCGAAGTCAGAGGTATCTCCAAAAGCATTACTTTGCGGTCCTATTTTTGCTAAGATTTTTTTGTTTATTTTGGTCCATACTATTACCTCTTTAACTATGTTCCCTCTTTTTTTACCACTCTGTGTACTATGTGTATAAGAAAATAAGAAATGACATAATGACGCAAAAAAGTTTCCATTACAATGAACTTAAAGTTGTTTAACATGGTTTTCTACTTTAGAAGTACAAATCTGTTTACTTTAATTGCGACTCCACATTAGCGTGGCTTTACTTAAGCTAACGGTGCCTGGAACATTCCTCGTTGAACTTACTATTCCTTGCCTTCCCTGAATACTTTTATTCCACGCCATAAATAATTAATCGTTCTTCTACAAACATTTTGCTAATTGTGCCCACCTCAAAATTATAAGCAAGACCATTTAACAAAAGTAATGAATGGAAAATAAGTAATGAATATAATCTCTATCTATCATCCGATTGCGATGAAACTTTGGGGAATGGTTAGCCGCATGCCCGGGAAGGTTTCTGAGTTAGTAAAACTATGTTCCGATTTCGGTACACAGGGGTACGGGGTACAAATGTCAAAGTAATAAAAACCCATCATGATGCATATCGTTGAAAAGCTATGTAAGAGTACAATAATGGTTGGACGCGTGCCCGGGAAGGTTTCTGAGTTAGTAAATCTATCTTCCGATTTTGTTACACAGGGGTACGGGGTACAAATGTCAAAGTAATAAAAACCCATCATGATGCATATCGTTGAAAAGCTCTTTAAGAGTACAGTAATTGTTGTTATGTACATTTTTGTCATATTTTCATTTAGGAGGGGGGTAAAATGCAAAATACACGAAAAATATTTCTATAATCTATATCTATATACATAAATGAATGTTTATTTATCTGCACGTCACTTATGCCAATATTGTATATTGTACAAGTATAAATAGCAAATTGTTATATACACTTTTCATCTAAGGTAACATTATTTTTCTAAATAAATTATTTATAAGGTTTTTCAAAGGTAGTAGCTATACATGCCTAACATGCCTTATGTTATTAATGTTTATTAGGCGGTACGAAGTTCGCCGGGTCAGCTAGTAATTAATAATTGTGCGCAAAAGGTTGAAATTAATATGGATTTATACGTATCGGCTACTTCCGACAAAACATCAAAATTTCATCTTATCTAGGATGAGTATATTTTAAAATATTGGTGTTTATACAAAGAGTTCATGCGCATGCGAAGGAAGAAACGATAAATTAATATAGGATCGTACGTACCATTCAAATTTCGTTAAAATCGTTCAAATAGTTAAATATGGGCGTTCGCCGAATCTTTAGCAGTGTAAGAAATAACTAAAATTTAAAACACATGACAAAATTACTTGAAAGGTTTTTTCAAAAGGGTTTTTCGAAAACAGTCGGTGGAAGTCAACAATTTTTTTTTCTTAGTAAACAATAATGAAACAGAAAAATATATATCTATTTTGGTAGAAGAATGCACAAAAGTCAATGTGTAATAGACCTGTCTCGACCAATTTAGTAGATGACCAGTTAATTGATGGTAACTGGTGACCAAATAAATTGTAGGAAATTAAAGGTGTGAGATGTGGACTCTAAACTGAATTTAAGTATTCAACTATAACTGGTGTCATCTGCAACCAAATAAGATTTAATAGAAGATCAAATAAGTATAGCTTTCCCGGGAAAAATCTTGTTTCTGTAATAATAGCGATAATAATAATTGTTAAATGATGGGAGGTCCTGGTTCGAATCCCCGCCGGGTAGGAATATTTTTACAGTAAATTTTAATAAGGTGAAGAAAAGTAATTAAATTTAACACAAAAACCTAAAACAAAAAATAAAAACACTGGACGACGTTTTTATGGAGATGAAAAGTTTAGAGCGATTAGTTAACGATGGACAGACTTTTTTCAAATTGTAACTACTTTTTTCTTGTTTCAAATAGTTAATTTATTTATTTGTGCGAGATTAAGGGATTATATGTGTTATTGTTATTTTGTAGGTAATGCTGATAATAATCACTTAGAGTCGGTAATATGGGCATTTACAGTTATAAAAAGTTTCTATTTTCACTTCTTATTGTGCGTCTCATTAAAAAGTAAAGTAATTGGAGATCCCACACTGTTTGTTAAAAAAAAAATCGACTAAAGCTCACGTTGAATGTCTAGCTAAACAAAAGGAAAAAAACAACAAAAGATTTTCATAAATTACTGAGGTATTACAAGAGGAAAACAAAAGTGTGTATGGGGCTGTGAACGTGAGCCAGAGCTGTTTGAACTATCAGACTCTGGCCGACCCAGATATCAAGTGAGGGCTCGTTGTTTCGTCACCCCTGTTTTGTTTTGAATGCGTCTTAGTCGTCATTTCACAGTATATTCTGATAACTGTTGATTAAGGATTTTTTTCCCTATGGACGGAGACGGAAGACTATCTCATCTGTATAATATGAGGACGAAGCGAGGGCTGGAGAAGGCAGGAGGGGAGGGGAGTCCAGAGATCGCTCCGTACCAGGCACCTTCCTTTTCTAATCGTAGCTTCGTAATTACACATAATATTTGTAACACTCCTAAACCTTACCATTATACATAATAAATTGAAAAAATAGTGTAAAACGAATATATGTTAATTTTTTCACCCTATTCTTCCACAAATACTCGACGATTTTTATGAAAACATTATTATCAATTATATTTTTTATGGCAGTGTCAGCGAGGCAACCCTGGTATAACCTGGTGGAGAAGGTTCTTTCTATTAATTGTGTATCCGAATTTTATTATTCGTTAACGATAAACCGAACAGCTTTAAAAGTCGCTTCGGTTTCGTTTACGGTGAAATTTTAATGTGGATCGAGTGATATTTTAATTGGAAATCTTTCGGGCCCGGGCGTAACCTCGGTACGAGTCTAGTCAGGTTATCGACGCAGGTATTACCGAGTATTTAGGTCCCGTCCGACAGGCCTATCCTGTTGGTTATTCGCTTTAGTATTTATGAATCGGGAGGGCGGATTTTAAATTTTAACTCGTCTACGGGTTCGGTTTTATCGGTACAAGAGTCCGTGAAGGGTCGGGAAGATGCCGGCGGTCAGGGGAGACGGTATGCGGGGGCTGGCGGTGTTCATATCCGATATAAGGAACTGCAAGAGCAAAGAAGCCGAGATCAAGAGGATCAACAAAGAATTGGCCAACATCAGAAGCAAATTCAAAGGAGACAAGACCTTGGACGGCTACCAGAAGAAGAAATACGTGTGTAAGTTACTTTTCATATTTCTACTCGGTCACGATATAGACTTCGGTCATATGGAGGCCGTCAACCTCCTCTCCTCTAACAAATACTCCGAGAAACAGATCGGTTACTTGTTCATATCGGTTTTAGTCAATACCAACAGCGATCTGATTAAACTCATCATCCAGAGCATAAAGAACGATCTCGCTTCCAGGAACCCGATCCACGTCAATCTGGCTATGCAATGTATCGCCAATATCGGTAGTAAAGAGATGGCCGAAGCCTTCGGATTCGACATCCCCAAGTTGTTGGTGTCGGGGGACACTATGGACGTAGTGAAGCAGTCGGCCGCCCTCTGTTTACTCAGACTGTTCAGAACTTCGAGAGAAATCATACCCGGAGGAGAGTGGACTTCTAGAATAGTGCACCTTTTAAATGACCAACACCTGGGAGTGGTCACTGCTGCAGTCTCGCTCATCGACGCCTTGGTCAAACAGAACCCGGAGGAATACAAAGGATGTGTAAGTTTAGCTGTCTCTCGCCTTAGTAGGATAGTCACCGCCAGTTACACAGACCTTCAAGATTATACATATTACTTTGTTCCGGCGCCGTGGCTTTCGGTAAAACTCCTACGTCTCCTCCAGAATTACTCCCCTCCTGAAGATCCTGGAGTCAGAGGGAGACTCAACGAATGTTTAGAGACCATCTTGAACAAGGCTCAAGAACCTCCTAAATCTAAGAAAGTCCAACATTCCAATGCTAAAAACGCTGTTCTGTTTGAAGCCATCAGTCTGATTATCCATAATGACAGTGAACCTAACCTTCTTGTTAGAGGATGTAACCAGCTGGGTCAGTTCCTTTCTAACAGGGAAACTAATTTGAGGTATTTGGCTCTCGAGTCCATGTGTCTCCTAGCGACATCCGAGCTCAGTCATGAAGCTGTTAAAAAACACCAGGAAGTTGTCATACTCTCTATGAAAATGGAAAAAGATGTTTCGGTTAGACAGCAAGCCGTAGATCTCTTGTACGCTATGTGTGACCGTAGCAACGCCGAGGAAATAGTGCAGGAAATGTTGAACTACTTAGAAACTGCCGATTACTCTATCAGGGAAGAGATGGTGCTAAAAGTTGCAATATTGGCTGAAAAATATGCCACTGATTACACTTGGTATGTTGATGTGATCCTTAATTTAATTAGAATTGCAGGAGATTACGTTTCGGAAGAAGTCTGGTACAGAGTAATTCAGATTGTAATTAACAGAGAAGAGGTGCAAGGTTACGCTGCTAAAACTGTATTTGAAGCTCTTCAAGCTCCTGCGTGCCACGAGAACATGGTGAAAGTCGGAGGTTACATCCTGGGTGAGTTTGGTAATCTGATAGCCGGAGACCAGAGGTCGGCTCCTCTCGTACAGTTCAAACTGCTTCACTCGAAGTACCATCTTTGTTCTCCCATGACAAGAGCCCTTTTACTTTCCACTTACGTGAAATTTGTTAACCTGTTCCCTGAAGTCAAGACTGTCGTCCAAGATGTATTTAAACAGCACAGTAATCTGAGGAGTGCCGACGCCGAACTTCAGCAAAGGGCCTCTGAATACCTGCAGTTGAGCATTATAGCTTCAACTGATGTCCTCGCAACTGTGATGGAAGAGATGCCTTCATTTCCAGAGAGGGAGTCCTCTATTCTCGCTGTGCTTAAGAAGAAGAAGCCTGGACGAGTTCCTGAAAATGAAATCAGACCGGCTAATGTTGCTACGACAAATAATACTGAAGCGACTACAAATCATAATAATGTTAATTCCACTCACAACCCTCCTGCTGTAAACAACACCAGTGCTTCTGCTGATCTCCTAGGTTTGTCTACCCCTCCTGCCCAAAGCAACAATACCGGAGTTCTCTTAGATGTTTTAGGAGACATATATGGAGGCCAGACTCAGCCGGCGGCCGCTGTCCAGCAGAACACTTACAACCCTAAGAAATTTGTTTGCAAAAACAACGGAGTATTATTTGAAAATGACCTTATTCAGATCGGAGTTAAATGTGAGTTCAGGCAGAGCCTCGGAAGAGTGGCCTTGTTCTACGGTAATAAGACTTCATTCCCCCTGCAGAACTTCTCTTCTACATTGATCCCGGTTGCAGAAGACGACACCAAGTGGGCCACTAAACTAGGTATCCAGGTAAAACAGGCGGAGCCCATCCTAGAGGCTGGAGCCCAGATTCAGCAGATGCTCAACATCGAATGTCTAGATGACTACATAGACGCCCCGAGTATGAGTATCACCTTCCTTTATAATAACGTGCCCCAGAAACTCACCGTCAAACTGCCGGTGTTCATCAACAAATTCTTTGAACCCACCGAAATGAACGGAGAGTCGTTTTTCGCCCGTTGGAAGAATCTGGGTAGCAACTCACAAAAGACCCAGCGTGTGTTCAGAGCGATACAGCCTATGGATAACACTGCGACAAGGACAAAATTAAGTGGGTTCGGAATGCAGCTATTGGACAACATAGACCCTAACCCGGAGAACTACGTTTGTGCGGGCATTGTGCACACCGGTGTACAGCAGATAGGTTGCCTTCTCCGTTTGGAACCCAACAAACAGGCCCAGATGTATAGGCTTACCATTCGCTCCAGCAAGGAACCGGTCTCCATAGAGTTATGCGACCTGCTTGCGGACCAATTTTAAATAGAATACCCTAATAATTTAACGACAGAATTATCTATACGTACCCGTAATACTTATAAAGCATGTGCTTTGACAGTACTTGTACTGGAACGGTGTCTGCCTTTTCTTTTTACCTTTGAGTTCATTTGAGCCGCTTTTTATCGGCTTGTCAGACTCTAAGAGAAAATGAAAGATTTGGTGTTTAGGAGATATTTTTGTTTTTATAGTTAGTTGAAATGTGTTATACCGCCCGCTGCGGTTTCTCATGCCACAACTGAACTGAGTACAATAACATTTTCTTTTTCATTTTTAAATGTCCAAACACCGAATCTTGTTTTAAAAACTCAATTACTCGGTATACTTTTTTCTGTCAAAAAAAAGAACTATTACATTGTATCGTTAGCTAATTGGTAGATATTTGCATTATCTATAAGTATGTATCTCTTTTCCTGTGAATTGTATGAAATATTTATTCTATATTAGGTAAAAAAAAGAATAAACCTTTGTAGCCGAAAGTATCTATATAATTATTTTTCCTGAAAATATTTTTGAGGGAGGAATAGGAAGAACTAGTAATCTCAAAAAAAAAAGAAAACCCTTAGTAACAAAAAAATGTAAGTTTTTTGATTTTTTAAAATATAATAATTATATTGTGAAATTGAATAATAATTTTTAGGTGGAAAGCAAGCTAAATATGAAGTAAAATGTTCATATTTTTTCCCATGTAATATTTATCCACTGGGAGATACGTGTATAATTATTTATTTCTCATAAAAATCATCGAATTTAAGTTGTTTAATTCTCAGAAACTCAGAAATATTAAATAATTATTTCTAATTAACATCATGCTCATTAATTTGTTCTTTTTTTATGGATTTTTTTTTTAAAAAAAAATGAATGAAGAAAATCCACTTCACTCACAATTTCATATTAATATTGAAAAGGTATTTTCAAAACTGACAGTTTCGACAACGATAATAATAAAATTAAAAAATTGTATATTTCCATACCAGCCGTTATATATTTTTTGATTTGTTATATATTGCCCTTGTACCAGTTATTGGTAAGAAGAATGTATATTACTTTTTTTTCTTTTTTATTTTTAAAAAAAAAATGAAAAACTGTATATAATTAAGCAATTAATTTTTATAATTTATGTTTTTTAAATTTTATTTTTTTATATTTATATATATATATTTTTTATGTGTTTAAATATTTATTAAGTTCATCTTGATTGATACAAAATTTAAAGTTCATTTAATATCACACCATGTTAAAAATCAATTTTGTTTATCAAAAATTAAATTTAAAAAGATATTTCACTCTCAAATGAAACTTTATTATAATTCACTTTGTTTAGCTAAATTTTAAAGTTAATGGTCGTCTTAGTTCACTTTAAATTCATCTTATATTACGTATAAGTTAAAGATTGTTATACTTGCCACAAATAGGAGCTAATCCTCTACCAAAAGTAAAATAATTGCTTTATAAATTAATTGTAAGTTGTTTTTTTTTAATCTTATTTAACTCATAAAATAGTTATTCATATTTGTGGAAATCCTGATTTAAAAGTCATTATAATTTTATTCCTAAGCTATTGATTGTTATTCTCATTCAAATTAACAAACATTTTAAACAAAAGTAAAGTGCTTTTTAATTTACTATTTAGCTATGTTTTTGTTAAACCAAAAGTTTAAGATTATTGTTTGTTTTTTACAAACTAAATCTTATAATGGAAGAACATATTAAAGATCATTAAGCTTTGCACAAATTAAAGATCATTCTAGTATCATTTTATTCCAAAGTTAAAGATCTTTATACAAAGTCTTCTATAATTTACTTTCAAATATAAATTTCATCTTAGTTTAGTCACCAAATGTTGAAGCTCATCTTGTTTAGTCTAAAGTTAACGTTGGTTATACTTTACAAATAAAAGATCATTTAAAATTGTTAAGTCCATTATAATTTAGTTTCATTGTTATAATTTATAGTTTGTTGTACATTTTTTATTACTGGGCATCAAATAGGCGTGAAAGGGCAAGCCATGAGTTAAGCTACCCACTAAAGATCCTGGAGGTACAAGTCAAGATTGGTTTTTAACTCATTCCTCACTTGGCAAGGCACGGAGCGTTATACAATTTGATATCTAGCTGAAAACCAACTTTCAATAGCTTGTGGGTTTCTCAGGTCTCCCCTCCATGAAGTAGCCCTCCTAAGTGGATACCCAGCTTTACAGTCTTATTCATTTAATTCTAAAGTGAAAGATCAAATTATGTTAATTTACTTATAATTTTAAGATCATCTTATACCATTTAGCGATAAGTGAATTAATCAACCAACCTAAAGATAATTTTTGAAGTCCCTCAAAAGATAATTTTTGAAGTCCCTCAAAAGATAATTTTTGAAGTCCCTCAAAAGATAATTTTTGAAGTCCCTCAAAAGATAATTTTTGAAGTCCCTCAAAAGATAATTTTTGAAGTCCCTCAAAAGATAATTTTTGAAGTCCCTCAAAAGATAATCTTAATTAAGTTGAAATTTTAATCTTAGTTTTCTTCAAAATGATATTGAATTTAAAGATTAATTTAGAGTATTAAAACTTATTAAAGATTTTTTTTTTCCGTAGAACAATAAATATATCTTTATTTGTGAATTAATTATTTCTAATCTCAGTTATTTAATGAGTTTAAACAAAAATAATGAGAAATTAATTACTGCTAAATGTAATTTAACTGATTAAGTGTAAGTGTATTGTGTGAAGCAAAATACTGTAATTTACAAATTAAATTGTATTGAAAGATTAGCAAATGAAACTTCACCATTTGTTTGTAGGTTACGTATGATTGGCCAATATTCCAAGATCTTACTAGCCCATTGTAATGTTTTAACATTTTAAGTTTTTTTGTTGTTTTTTTTTTAAATGGAAGTGTATATACCAATATCAGATGCCTATTATTTTATTGTATATTGCTATTGGTCAATCTTATAATATGCCATTTGCCTATAAAATATATCATGGTTTTCGATTCACACAAAAAAATCTACCATTCACTATTACTAAGTTTACACATTGTTTTGAAAACGATCCGCTAGTTCAAAACGCTGTGTGAACGGAGATTGACGGATCATATCGTGGAGGAAGAGATATTAGGTTATTTTGCTCTTTTCCTCTTTAGTTGTTTCTTTTCATGAGCTTCCGTTTCTTTTTTTTAACTTCAAAAAAGTTTTTAAACAAAACTCAATACTATAAAGAACCTGTAATAACTTTTAATAACTTGTAAATAAAATGTAAAAATCCATGGACATATTAGGTTACAAGAAAGAAGGTTTTACTTGTGACGTCACCGTTATGAGATATTGAAAGCAAATATTTCGATCACCTGTATTTTTTGTTGTGTGAACATGTATAATTTTAAAAACAAATCGGATCTGAAACTCTTTCATAACGATGTGTGAACGTAATTGATAACATTGAATATTGTAATTAATCAATTTAAAGTATGGCATGTATCTATTAAATAAAAATTTGTTCTGTTCCACAAAAATATAAGGAAACAAATCTTATAATAAGTTAAAAACTACAATTGGTGTTTTTTTTAATACAACTTATTTTTATATATTTATTTATCTTTTTATTTTATACGTATTTTTAAAATTTTATTTATTTTATTTTTATTATTATTTTTTACAATTATATTTAAAGAAATACAAAATAGTGTCTACTAGGTCTTGATTGTGACATTATCTCATTCCCAACGATGTTTTCCAATTTAAAAGAAAATATATTTTTTGACGAGGAGAAAAAAAAAACAATAACTATTTGCGGAGATATTTTTATTTGTATCGGCTCCACCGGCTTATATAATTTATTCTTTATTGTTGTTTATCCCTTTAATTTATTAATAATAATATATTAAAAAGAAAAAAAAAATGCAAAATATAAGATATTATAAAATAATTGTAATTCATTATTTATAAAAAAATAAATAAATAAATAAACCTACTTATATAAATAAATAAATATATATATTATGATCATTCTTAGCTTTTAATATTAGTTGTATTTTGAATGAAGACATTTGACTATAACAAGAATATATATATATATATATATATATATATATATATATATATATATATATATATATATATATATATATATATATATATATATATATATATATTACTGATATGTGTATAGAAGTTTTTAAAAATTAGCCTAGTCTAATGATTATTGTTATATATATTTTTTTTTTTCTTATTTTCATGTTTTTTGATTTATTATCATAATATATTAATACTATATTCATTCTTTGTATTTATATTTCTTTGTTATGTATTAAAATTAAAAAAAAAAATAATTGAGATCTTATATTATATTAAATTTATTTTGTATATTGATTGTACGAGTTTATAAAACCGTAAATTATTCAAACGGTTTTCATTATAAAATGAAATTACAAAAATATATATTTTAATGATGAGAATTTAACCGGGATCTTTTAGTTAGCTCTTAATTGATTAGGTTGTTTGGTATAGAAGTAATATGGCCTCAATCGAATAACATTTGCTTTATAAAATTGGTTATTTTTTTAAAAAAAACTTACTACTTTTCATACCTATTTAATTGGATTTTCTTGTACGAGCGAAAAGATTTTCACATATGTCCATGCTGGAAATCCGTTCTTGCTTAGTGGAAAATTTTTTTTTTTTTTGGCCTTGGAGAATGAGTTATTTTCGATCCATGTTAATATTCGTTGAACTTACTCATAATAAATTATAATCAAAGAACAAACTTATTCAGCTAATCGGTGAAGATAAAATTTAAAAATATTCAAAGAATTGACTTTCAACGTGAAGTAATGCTAATTGTTCATTGTTTAAAATAACTTCATGTTCTGTGTATTCTCAAAGATAAAATTATATTTTAAAAATGATTTAAACATATATTTTATAACTATAATTGGTTAAGTGCAATCCTTCTGGAGAATAGGCAGAGCCAGTAATATTATATAGAGGTATGTTCATTCATCATCAAACATTCATTCAGAAGTTTGTTCTAAAGTTGGTAGTGCTTTTTAGGGTTTCGTTGGTAAAACCAAAAAAAGAAACCCTTATAGTTTCGTTCATGTGTCTGTCTGTCTGTCTGTCACTCTGTACGGTTCCAATAACTTTTTGTGATTACGTTGGTAGCATCTTCTTCTTTTGAAGGGTCTTCCACACCTGCCAGTTTGCCTTTGGCTGATGATCCTTTTTTAATGGCTCTATTAATTGCCTGTTCTATTTTGGTATTTGCTTAAGAGAATGGCAGATCCCTCCAGCATGGTTAAGTATTGTTCCCTGAAATGTTTAGAAAAAAAAATATATATTTTTTTTTTTTAAATTGCCTTACGTTGATATGATTTTTAATTTTAAATTATAATAGGAATGCTAAAATACCAATTTATTCAAGCTAATTATCCCTTTGTACTATAACTGGTTAAATTAATTCCTTCTGGTGATTGCACATAATTATGCTACATAGAACACATGAAGTAGGTTAAGTTCTATCGTATATGCAATTTATATTTTTGCTAAAACTGATTAAGTTTATTCTTTTTGAAGAGTGCACTTATTTGTCATATTGAGATAATATTATTATAAAGTTAATATTTTGTGGAAAATTATGCCTATATCTCTTTTTATATTTTTTGAACTAGTTAGGTGCAACTCTGAAAAAAAAAAAAAAAAAATTATAGGGAATATTTTTTAAGAAATTAAACTATGTAATATAGATCTCCGATAAAATTTAATTTAATAACCTTGATTTATCATAACTTAACGTAATCAGAAAGATCCTGAGTTCAAATTCCAACATTAGAAGTATTTTTGATAATTTTTTTTGTTTTCTATTTATTTTTGTATAGCTAATTTTATTTTGTTGGCAAATACTTTTTAATTATTTATAAAGAAAAAAATTGTAAAACATAATGTAGTAATTATTATTGTACTATAAATATATATGTATACATATTATATGCCAATTGTATTTAATTCATTTTTTTATTTTATTTAAATTATGGTATTATTTAAATTATTAATTAATAAAAAAAAATGTTTAATTATTTATAAATAATGGAAATATATATATATAATATAATATATTAAAGAAAAATTATATTAATTGAGTTTTTTTTTTCTTTCTTTTGTCATTTAATTGTTTTGTTATTTGTTAACTTTAGTCAAATCAATGGAGTTTAGAGAAATTAGGACACATATAGGATTAATTAATTAAAAAATAAAGTTGATGTGGAAATTAATAAATATTATTATGTGTATATGAAATATTATAACCTGTTTTTTAATTAATGTAAAAATTAATTATTTTCTTTATTTTTCTATTATTTGTTTTTAAATGTTATTTATTTGTTATTTTTCCATAGGCTTTAGGATTTTTCGAATTTGTAGTTTTTGAAAGATTCTTATTTTGATGAGGTACTAATTGCGGTTTTATATATATTTTTTTTTCTTTCTTTTTTTCATCAATTTAAAAAAAAGAAATGTAAAGAGAAGTGTTAGGATATTATGGTAGAATTAAATAATAGAAGAATTTTGAAGCAATGTGCATGCACCGTTCTATTACCTGACTGCAAACAGACCCCAGTAGTGGTACTTACAAATGAGTGATAGCACTTAATTCACTTGTTATGTTAATGCACAATTATTTTACCATGCTTTTATCTTTGTTTGGTTTCCCCTTTTTTTTCTCCATTGAACTTCTATTGATTTAGTAAATAATTAATTAATATGCCAAAAAACCAAAAACTTTTATTTTAGATTTGATCCAAAATTAATTTTTCTACTTAATCGTTAAAATCATTGGAGCGTATCACTTTTCTTAATAATTAATTTATGTTTGTATCTAAAATTATCGTGTATAGATGCAATTTATAATATAATAAGTTAAGGATTTAAACCTATAAAAAAAGTATCTATTGGTTATTATTATGTTTTAGTTAGAAAATTAACTATTATTAGACCCTCCATTTAATTATCTTTTTCTTTTTTGGGTTTTAGTCCCGATCAACTGCCAGGGTTATTACAGGACGGGTTTATCCGGCCACTTTACTCATCTAATCGATGAGATCTTCAGTGTGAAACATGTCTTACTCCGCTGGGATTCGAACTCACAGCCGGGGTTTAGACCTTGGTTTCAGAGTCGAGTGCACTAACCCCTCGGCTACACCGGCCCTCCATTTAATTATACATATAAAAGCTTTGTTTTCCGGTGAAATGTACGTCACGAAGGGGTTGAACTCCGACATTTCGCTTCCACTACTGGAAGCAGCAGCAGCGTCAGTCATGGGCAAACCGGGTGACCGCCCAGGGCCCTGCAGCCCATCACTGATTTTTCGGAGATTTTGTACTTTCGAATAACAAAAATTAAAATCTGTGACAAAGTATTGCACTCATACAGTGCATTATTTGTTAATCAGTTTATTAATACAAAAAATATAATACAGTAAAACCTGACTAAAACGGACCTGTCTTAACGGAAAAAAATACGGGAACGGAAATAAATTATAGGCAGGAATATTAGGGTGTACTATTTAAGAAGGCACCGCTGTCATTTTGTGTTGTATTCGAGTTCGAAATAAAATGAATAAAAAAAAAAAAATCGGAGGGGTGTGAGATAAGGATGATAAAGGGGATGAAAAGGCATATCTAGAAAATAGTGAGAGAATGATTTTTTAATGTTAATATGGCATGATAAAGAAAGTATTTTCCTCGAAAAAAAACAAAAAAAAAAAACATAATAACAGTGTAGGCTTGGTATCAGCTGAAATAGCGTTTATTATTATTGTAATTAAGGCATTAGTGGCTATTTTCTCTCATGCTTATTTTAGTCGTCTAAGATCTCTAGCCTATTTAAGACTATGCACCTTAAAGTGGGCAATTGCACCACAGATTATATTTATGATAATATAGGTATTTGTTGTAAGGTATATACTGTAGAACCTTATTTTAACGGAATATTAGGTCTTGGGTAGGATACAAGCAGTGGTTGGCAGAGTGTCAATGTGTTTGTTCGGACCTAGCTGCAATAAGAGCGAAAATAATATGCTGGGTGGTATTTTTCATCAGTTCTCTGCCTTGTTTACTTGACGAGAGTTTCTAATCAAGTGAAACGACAAAGAGGTGAGCATTAATTAATGTCTAGGCTCAGCGGTGAGCAGCAAACAGCAACATTTTTTGCTCTGACATTTGTATCGTACTCAAGGCCTTTGGGTGGCTCAAGGTTGAACCTATTTAACACTAAGAACCTTAAGGTGGGCTGTTGCACCATAGATTATATTTATGATAATATAGGTGTATGTTGTAAAACCTCATTATAACGGACTACTAGGGGATAAAGGTTAAACCTAATTAACACTAAGGACCTTAAGGCTCTACCGCCCTTTGAGGTTAGGAAAAACAGTAAAATTAAAATTATACTGGTTCTAAGCAAGATATCAAAAATCGAATCACAGGCTTCATTCCTAATTTTAATTCTGCACAATTTGAGCCCAATTTCAACTTCCTATGATAAATAGTACAGGCGCCATTTTAATACGAGTTCTATTGTTGTATTGAAA
This sequence comes from Gerris lacustris, assembly GCA_951217055.1. Classification (NCBI taxonomy): domain Eukaryota; kingdom Metazoa; phylum Arthropoda; class Insecta; order Hemiptera; family Gerridae; genus Gerris; species Gerris lacustris. The sequence goes on along the minus strand of OX578276.1, from coordinate 35,411,048 downwards.
TGGTGCCTGTACTATTTATCATAGGAAGTTGAAATAGGGCTCAAATTGTGCAGAATTAAAATTAGGAATGAAGCCTGTGATTCGATTTTTGATATCTTGCTTAGAACCAGTATAATTTTAATTTTACTGTTTTTCCTAACCTCAAAGGGCGGTAGAGCCTTAAGGTGGGCTGTTGCACCACAGATTATATTTATGATATATAGGTGCATGTTGTAGAACCTCATTGTAACGGACAATTAGGGGTTAAGTGTTGAACCTATTTAACACTAAGGACCTTAAGGTGGGCTGTTACACCACGGACTATATTTATGATAATATAGGTATATGTTGAACCTCATTATACCGGACTATTAGGGGTTAAAGGTTGAACCTATTTAAGACTATCGACAAAAAATTATTTTCTGCATAGTTTGTTTGCTTCTTATTTCTTGAGTTAATTACTGACAGAATGTTAGTCTTCATAATAGAGCTAGTTAAAAATAAGCAAACTTTATTATTGTTATGTAAATCATAATTTTTGTCCCTGTCCGAGGTTCTACTGTTATTTTAATATCAGGGCTTTCTTTGAAAAGCAAAAACATATTTGATTAACATGTAAGAATCCTTTATTTTCACAAATCGCTGAAAAATACCAATTTAACAATAAACCTATACTTTAGGTAACATTTATGTTAGATTAACAAACAAATTTAAATTAAATATTAATGTTTTATTTAATCTTAGTCATTTTTCCCTTTTTTTTAATTTTATTCTATCATAAATTTACCTCAACAATCTTATTAAAATATCTTGTATAATTTTTTCGAATTTATCTTGTGGCATTTATAAAAATAAAAAAATAATAAATAAAATTTAGAATATTTTTTGGAAAACAAACTGTAGGAGATTATGTGTTATGAAAAAAAACAAAAACATTATTTTCAAAGAAAAAATAATACATCAAAATTATTAAATGTTTAAATTAAAAAAAAATGGTAATATAATGTAATTCCGCAAATACTGCCTCAACTTTATACTTGCAATTTGATATTATTAAAATTTCTCCCTCAGGTGATTAATAAATACAATAAAGTAATTATTATTATGGGGTTATAGTTTTAATTATATTAGAAAAAAAAAATAAAACTGAAATTTTGATTTTAAAAAAATCATTAGTTAGGAAGAGGGGGTTTTAAATTTGGTACATTTTTGAAATTTAGCAGGTTATTTAGTCATAGTGTAGTAAATAGAGCACTTAAGAGCCTTTGGTTTAGAAAGAAAGATAAAATATCTCAAAAAAAGTCCCTGTACAGATGTGTCATGTTTTTTACAAAATGGTAATAGTTTCAATGATAACTTTAATACTTTAAAATTTTGTATCAGTATGTTGTATTCTGTCATGCATTCACTTATCAGACAAGTGTGTTCACTTATCTGCACACTTAAAGATTAGAGCATTTTTTTAAAAAAACAAACATATAGTTGATGAAACTTAATCAGGGCAAGCATGCAAATTATTATAACATTACACGTTGAAAATTGATCCTTGTAAGTTTTCAACTCTTGAGTGATCGGATCTTTTATGAAATTTAAAAGCTTCACTGTTGCAATGTTTCAACCCCTCCGTGGATCGCCAAGCTAAAACCATAATTTATTTAAATATTAAAATTATTTTCTTTAGGTGTTCGTGAAATTTCAATGTATGTTTCAAAATGAAAGGAGAAAAATAATCTGAATGTTTTCAGTATTGTTGTTTTGAAGATTAGATGTACAGTAGAGTCTCGCTAATCCGGGTTTAATGGGACCGAAAGTCCGGATTAAACGGAATCAGTTTTAATGTGTCTGTAGAACAAGCTTTAGTAGAGTAAAGCTATTAAAATCGAGATTTTTATCTAAAATAAAATGACAATCTATTACGCAGGTGGCAGGTATAGAAGGGACTTCCTGAGAAACAGGCTGAGTTCCGATATGAAATTCGAGGAGCGATAACCATTTCACAAAAAGATGAGACATTAGACATTGTTGGCTTGGCAAAAATTTCATGGAACTGGGTTGAGCCGCCGCTACATGTTTCTTAAAACCCTTCCCCATCTCAGTCACATATAATTGTATACTTCCTGGAATACACTTCCTTTATATCTTCCGCCCTACATTTCAATGGAACCGAAACAGATTTATCGATGTTCTTACTTATTCTTAGATCTGTTAATTTTTAACAAAATACCGGGTATTCCTCGTGTTAGACTGTTTGATTATACACCTATAAACTATACTAGGAACAATTTTATACATTTTAATAGACAATAAAAGCAGAAACTCCAATTAGCTTAACAATTAATAAATCTTAACAGGCCCTGGTTCCAATTTGTACTTAGTTTTTGGCCCGTCCGGATTATACGGATGTCCGGACTAGCGGGGTCCGGATAAACGAGACTACTGTATCTGTTTATTACCAAATTAATCATACAAACATTTACTCTTTTATATATTACATTTATGTACCAACTAATAACATAATACTCTAATAAAGGCTTAAGATGTAGGAGAACGATTGAATAAATTGATACATTGACTAATGCTGTATAGAATTGGGGATGTCCTCCGCAGTAGTGACTGCTCTAGGCCATACACCTGAAGAGACGAAACCAATTAAGATGAGACAGAATTGGGTGGTTGATGAGTTCACATTATCATTAATGTGTGAGAATGATTCAAAGTGTTAGTATACATTGTTTCATATGAGCCCAGAAGAGACACACATTTTAAAATTGACTGTGTTGAATGTTCTTGCACTCCTTTGAGAGCATAGGGCCTTCTTAACAAAACAGTGCCCACGAAATCATTTTGTTCTCAATGCTTAGGTTTTCTTTCTGTATTAGCTAGCGTCTTATTTCTTGCTTAAGACTAGAAGAGTCAAAACACAGTAAATATTTGGATTACATCTCACCTCTAGTCACATGATACATAGTGATGTGTATTATTTCCTCCTTAATCTTCTTCTTTACCATCCCATTTCTCTCTTGCACCTTTAATCTGTATGTTTGTACCCCATTTCCACAATTTTTCTGTGTCTAAAAATTGAACATTTTTCAGAATCACATCTCTTCTTTAGTCACATGAGGCATTGTGATATTTGTTGTAGCCGACTTCACTCCAATAATTCCTCTCTTGCACCTGCAATCTATATGTTTCGCCCCACATCCACATTTTGACTCAATTTATTTTGTCTCTTTTGACCTTATTTTTATTCAGACATTTTAAGTAGTCATAAATTAGTCCAGTTTTTAGAGTAACAAATTATTTGGGGGTTCTAGGCAAATAATAAGAATTTTATAGGGTATGGGCGCGGCCAACTTATAACCATCTTTCTCATAACCAACCTCATAATTCACAAGGTGAGTACTCAATTCTGTTTAGTTACCTACCTAGGTTCTAAACTTTGTAATAAATCAAGAAAACAGGCCTTAAATAGATAAATATTTTGATAACTAGCTCAAAAGAAACAAATCAATATTATTATATCTACAAAAAGGTAACAAGTATCTGGACTGTGCCCCAAGTTTAAACTTAAGCTTACAGTGATTTAACTTGACATTAACTATTAAGTGTTTATCATACCCAGTTTACACACGATAAGTGACAAACTAGATATTAATTCTAATAGTACTCAACCCTATCTATGTCAGAATAAGGAGATTATAAGCGTCACTATATAGGATTTATAAGCATAGTTTCTACATTATTTGTGTTTTACTTATTTTCAAATCAGCTATCTGTCTAACACCATCATCTGTGCTTAAGAACCAGCAGTTTTTATTTTTTTATACTTTTTTTCTTCATTCTTGAAGCACTGATGATGATCTTTTAAAGGTCGAAAGATATTTGTAAAATAAAATATCTATTTTTTTTTTAGGAGAAACCCCTATGTTTACATTAGATGAGTATTTAACTTTGTCTATTTACACTAGTTTGTACTCAACTCTATGTAGATTACATTAGATTAGTACTTAATTTGTTGACTAAATCTACTAGTTTGTATTTGACCATATTATGTAGTTAACATTTGAGAAGTACTAAACTTTGTTGGCCTACACTAGTTTGTACACAACCCTGTGTAGTTTTGATAGTACTAAACTTTTTTGAAAACTAGTTTGTACTTAGCCCTGTGTAGTTGACATTAGATAAGTACTAAACTTTGATGAATTATACTAATAAGTACTCAACCTTATATAATTTACATGAGATGAAATGTCAATATTAGTCAGTTTATATAAGAAAGTGCCCAACCATTTTGAGCTACAAAAGCTCTCTATCAAGTTTACATAGGATAAAATTTCATCCCTGTCTAGATTACATGATATTAATTCTCAAATTTATCCCATTAACATGATTTATTGATCCTCGACTGCATTTTTATCCAATGTGTGATAGCCACTTATAGAGGTGTAGTTCAATAACCGAAAAATATCTTCTCACGGAATAATTGTATTTCAACAATTGACCTGTTTCAGCTGTTTCTAATGCAGCTCTCTTCAGATAATCTGATGCTTATAGAGTCACTTTGAAAGTTCAATTGATTTAAAAGTGCTGGATTAGAACAGCTAAACCCAATCATTTGTTTAAATACAATCATTCTGTGTAAAGACATTGATTGGTTATTGAACAACACCTCTTTTATGATGATTTAAAAGTAGCAGTTTCAAATTTTAAGTATATAATCAATAAATGAGTTATTCTTTTAATGCGGTGTTTTAGTTATTTCTCTTTCAACGTAAATACAATTCAAATTAAAACAGGCAATTGTATTTTCTCATTGCAATATCAAGGTTAATAAAAAGCTGTAATATAATGTTTTGTTATTTTAGTTATATATTTTTTAACATAAATCAATTTTAAATTCCAAGTAGACAATTTTAATTTTATTATTTGTTGCTTAATTAATGTTGAAATTAAGTCTTTTGTAGCTTTTTAAAAAAAATATATCTGCATTGGTTTAACAGTATAATAAAGTTTATACAATAATGACATTATACCAAACCTCTTTTGACCTACCTGTTTACTTACATTCCAATAATTTACTATTTTATTATTGAGTAGAACACCAGAAATCCGAACTAATTGGGACCAATCCCTATTAGGATTTTCAGGGTTTCTGCTTTTATTGACTATTAGTGTTGCTTTTAGAGTCGAGGAATGGTTTATAGGTATATTCCTACATGAGGAATATACAGTTTTTCTGTTAAGAAAAGAACTCAAGAATAATAAGAATTAGTAGAACATCCACAAATCTTTTTCAGGTCCATAGAAATGTAGGGTGGGAGTCTAGTGGTAGTGTTTTTTATGGAAATAAATTACATATGCCTGAGACTGGGAGAGGGCTTTAAGAAATACATGGGGGCCCAATGTAATACCACAAAATTCCTACTTAGCTGTAAATTCTTTCATCTTCTGCTTACATTTTGCTTCCGAGCTTACCGAAGGTAACGGAAGCATTGTGTTCACTTTAGAGAACGAAAAACTTTTATGCCTTCGATTTCAAAAATTCCAAGACAGAAATCCGTTTCAGACATCAGGGAACATTTTTGGTCTCGTGTCTGTCTGTCTGTCTGTCGGTCTGTGTGTCCGCGAATTATGAAACGTGCGACGATAACTTGAGTAAATGTCAACCAATTTTGATGAAATTTGGTAGACATGTTCATTTTACCAATGCCCAGGACGAGTTCGTTAGACAACGTTATCCGTCCAAGCGTTCACGAGCAACGCTAGCGTAAACGTGAACATCAAATTTAAAATTGGAATTTTAGGTCGGGGAAAAATCTAACTTCATCTATTCAATGAGACAAACATTTTTTTCAAATATAATTTTTTAGTAAAACCAACTGCGACACCGCTATAAAGTGTTAAAGATCGCTAAAACTATAATTGCTTTTACACAATAAACAATATAACAATAATTTTAATGTTAATATAACAACAATGTTCATGATAGAATGCGAGGAAGCTATGTGCCACCCTAATTGGCAGTCTATTTTTTTTTTTTTTTTTTTTTGCACTAAAAGTTGTTTGGAATGCCGGGTGTTTCAATTTCTGGGGTTCTTCTGTATTTGTTTTTATTTATTATTATGCTTTGCTTTCTTTAATATTAAACGGGTCATTAAAAATTACAAAAAAAAACAAAAAATAAAATCAGGGAAGACAAGTAATAACTGATAGACTACACACACTGATACTAAAGGTTTAGGCATCCATAAAAATTAAAGAGTAATAGCAACGAACTTGGACAGACATTACTAAAATCAAACTGAGACTGGTCAAACCTCTAATAGCTAACTAAAACACTTCATATAGGAAAAACAGAAAGGAAGACCGGTACTCTTTAGACTGAGAATAGGTCATACTAGACTACCTCACTGCTACTTGTTTACTAGAGGTAAGGAAATACCAAGTAGAATAAGTGAAGATGTTTTGGCTGTAGCACATCTGCTGCCTGTCTGCCTAAGACCAACTGAGAAACATCCAATACTTACCTGAGATTCTAACTGAAATTAACTAATCTTATACTTTACTTACAAGACAAAGTACACTTACAAAGATTTACAAATTAATCAGTATACATATTTGTAAATTTTCATAACTGTTTACTTTATTTAGTTTATGTTTTGTATTGGTGTATTTAACCATTCCTATTCAACATCCACTGTTAATAAATAAAATCTGTGTTGAATATTTTTTAGGGTGTATTTTATATGTTTTTCTCCCTTCTTTTAACAATGAAATAATATGAAAACTGAATTGATTTTTGGAAGTTTGGGATTCCATTTTTGAAAAAATTTACCCAATGACAGGTTTTTATATTTTTAAGAATGATGTGCAATGTATCCTGTAAACTGAGCAGTGGAACTCTAGATCGAAGTAAACAAGTGGAATAATGTCTCTTAAAAAAAAAAAAAAAAATCTTTATTAAGGAAAAAACAGCTTTCAATGAGCAAATATAATTATTATGGAATTCATTTTTAGAATCTTCACATTTTATAAAGAATAAATCCCTTTAATAATTTTTATGTTATGTACTAATAAATCAAGTAACAAAATATGATCACCTTGTATCCTGATGCATGTAGTCAACAGTTTTGCGTGTTTAAAGCAAAAAATTAACAAAATCAATGTGGAAGTGAAAAATACATTTACAAATTACCAATGGTATTAGTAAATTTGAAACGGGTAACAAATTTGTTGATATCATGCCGTTTAAAATTTCAATATGTTTACGTGTTACCAATTGTAAAGGAAACGTGTTCACGATTGTTGCCCTGTCTGTACTATGCTTTAAACTTTAAGACTTTATAAGTACTTACTTACTTTACTTTTCTGGGCTTCTCTACTTTGGCAGCCCTATTCCCCTTATCAACTTTTTCAAATCCTCCCAGTCTCTCACCTGCAGATTGCTCTTTTTCATTACTAACGCAACTCCTCTTCTCCATGTTTCCCTTAGACACCTGTTAATTCTTTTAACAAGGCGGCGACCACTTGAGTATTCCACAAGGCCATCCTCCAGTTCATCCTCCATCTGTGCTTGAACATGAGTTCATCCTCCATCTGTGCTTGACAGCTACATTCCTTAGTAACCTGGAAAGGATTCTTCTTAACCCATCCATCTCTATTCCTTACATCCTTTATATTTTTCCTTCAAAATCCAAGCTTTAGCTCCATATTAGTATACTTTCAACTATACTGTTTTTTGTCCGTCTATTTGTAACAGCCCATGTTTGAGAAACGGACAAAACTAGCATTAAACTACTGATTTTTTTGAAAATTAACCACAAAAAAAACATATCCCTTTACAAAAGGTTAATTTTTTTTTTTTTTTTTTTTTTAAGAGGCTCTTTGATTCTTGTAGAGAGACATTATTTTGTTACTTGTCTAATTTGCCTAGTTACTTGTCAAATTTTGTTAGTTACCATTGTTTGTTAAAGAGAAGAATTAATATGACAAATGACTCCGATTTTTAAATATCGGCCAATGTTATTTTAACTTTTTTGAAAATGTTGGTAAACCTTGCAAAATTTCATTTATCGTCTGGTTTGTATGCTAGTGTATTCTTTGTACGTTATGGTTTTTTTTATAAGCTTTCTTATAACGTAGTTTGTCTAATAAAAGAATGAACATAATGAGTGATTTCATAGAGAAATGTTGACCAATGAAATTTAACCATTCTCTAATTTAAGAATTTTTATTGGTTGACTTTACAACACGATAGGATTAGTCAAGTTAATTCTTTAATTTAACAAACTCTTAAAAAGGTTTTTTTTTAAGTGGCTCTGATTGATAAAATTAAGATAATTTGTTATCCACTTCCCTTACCTAACTACTGTTTTTTATTTGCATGAAAAATATATAAATTATATTTATAAAATAATTAAATATAAAAATTATTGTAATTGTAATCAAAAAAATATGTTAGTAATAAAATTAAATGAAAAATATATTATGACATTATTATATATAATATAAGAAGATGTATATTAATTAAGTTATATTTACTCTTATAAAAGATGAAAATGTTTTTGTGAAACATAATATATATAATATTATTGTAATGAAGAACAATATTATATCGAAAAAAAGAAATATATAAAGATTATTGTATATAATTATGTATATGTAATATTACAATGAAAATAAAAGAAAAATATGTCACAATAATAAAACAAAAAAATATTGCTTGCTTCTGGTTAATTTCTTTTGATTATTTAGCCTTTGGAATATATTATTAAAATTAATCTAAGATTACATTATCTTTAGATTTTTCTTCTAAATTCAGAATGAAGTAAAAAAGAAATTGAGGGTTTTAAATAACGATTGAAACACATTTTAACATTAATTTAGTTATTTAAATATTTATTTATCAAAACGTATACATTTTTACACTTAGCCTCACATCTATAATGTTTAAATGGAATTGTGATCCACAGTGAAGTTGAACCTTTTTAGGGAATGTATTGTGATTCCACATATTAAAAATTGAATTTTTGTGGCATTTTTTAAGTTGTTTTAATTTTTGATCAAGTTTTAAGGCTCCCCTGAGACCAGGAATAATGTATATATTATAAAATGTCTTTCTGTAGTTAAAGAGCTGGGGACAGATCACAAGGCTTGCTTTGGACCGTGACGAGTGCAGAGTATTCATGTCAACCCTTTTTCTCCTGAGAAAATACTGCAACTAATAAGTTATTATCAAAATGTCTGCCTGTCATCTATGGTCTTTGCAGACCCATTTTAAATATGAATTTGATTATTTATTTGATTGATAATTTAAAAATCTAGTTTCCAAGATATCGTTACAGATAGATATGTTCAAAAAGTAATTAATCACCTGTTGATCATTTTATAAATATTTTTAATAGCAAGTTATTTAAATTATATATTTATATAGTCCAGGAAATAGTGTGCAAAAAAGTGTCTGACTAACATCAAGCTAAAATTTTGTATATAAGTTAATATTTTGGTGCCTTTTAAGAATATATGGTCGGCTAAGTCTGTCTGCGGGACAAAGCTTGGCAATAGACATTTAAAAAAAAAAAACACACTGGTGTCCCGCCCATTTTGGTGGACAATGTGATTCTCAAGATCCTGAGTACAGTATTAGTTAGTAGACAAAAAATCAAGTTGATGTTAGTTTGTCACTTGGTAGGTGAACACTTTGATTTGGAGTAATGTTTGACTAACTAACCTATCGAGTGACAAATTAACTTCAACTTGATTTTTGGTCTACTAACTAAGTTTGTACTCAGGATCGTGAAAATCACATTGTCCACCTTAATGGGAGGGACATTGCTGCTCTCCACTGGTTGTTTTTTTTTCAAATGCCTATTGCCAAGCTATGAGCTTAGTCGACTACATATTGTTAGAAGTCACCAAAAGATTGACTTATATTCAAAATTCTAGCTTGACGTTAGTCAGGCACTTTTTTTGCAGGCTATCTCCTGGACTATTTATATACATTTATAAGAAATTTTTGTTAGAGTTTGTCAGACTGGTTTTTTTTAATATTTAATATATCACAGTGTGGGGCCCCTGATAGTTATATGGACTTTGTTTGAATACAAGAGACCTAGCTTTTAGTTCTCCCAGCATTGAGATAGAAATGGGTAGCTACTTAAGTAGAGTGGCATTTAAATGGTTGTGAATGCCAAATATGCGGTTTATTAAACTGATGGAGCATGATGCCAACCCAGTGTCATCAATTGCATTCTAGGCATTGCGGGAATCAATTATTGAAACGAGTATATTGAAAGAAATAGACTGCAAATTGGTGTGGCACTTAGCTTCCTCGCATCCTATCTACGTACTTTATTGATTGTATGCTTTTACAAGTCATTATTGTCAAATTAGTTTAATTGTTTCTCTCGTTTTTTTTAATCTGTCAAAATTGTTTAAATTTTTTACACAAATTAAAGTATCAATTTAGCAAAAGTTAAAGAGCGTACGGTTCAAATTAATCTGGGGCTATCTGCGGGTTACTTTCGATAAACTATAAAAGTTTCATACAAATCAGATAAGTACTTTTGAAGCTATAAGTGTAAATAAATGAATGTTTGTGCGCATGTGGACCAACAATGGGCTAATTATGACCAACCACCCAAATTTCATTAAAATTGAACATGTAGTTTTTAAGATATGTTGGTTCGCAAAAATTGAATGACAGACAGACGCGGAACCAAAAATGTTCCCTGATGTCTAAAACGGATTTCTGTCTTGGAATTTTTGAAATCGGAGACCTAAAAATTTTTCGTTCTTCAGAACGATCACATAGCTTCCGTTACCTTCAGTAAGCTCGGAAGCAATATTGAATATTAAGAAAATAGTTAATCATAATGATTGGAGATAAGTGGAATAGAGGGCATGGGCGCCCATATGGGGGGGCAAACAGGGGCGCTTGCCCCCCCCTGGAATACTGATCCATTTTTTTTAAAAAACAAATGTAAGACTTTTTAAGTTCAATTTATAAATATTTAAAAAAAAAACCATTAGGGTAATAGCGTATATTATAATAATTCTTCGTATGTATAGTTGTAGTGTATGAAATTAGTACAAAAAAAATATATATATAAAAAAGTAAGAAATTTATAGATAAAATATTGAAGCAAAGGAGCAAGTTATTATAGTATGAAACCGGATGAAACGTTTCATTCTTGCAGTATTCTTCTTGTCGAAGTTTATCAAATTGTATCGTCTCACCTCTCTCTCTTGATACCCTAAGGACACCCTATATTGCCATTATAACACTCTCTTATCAATTCTATCACTATCTACTAATCCTTTTTTACTTTCAATTTTATACAAAATTACACGTTGAATGGAGTTTTTTTGTTGGAGGGAGGGATGATGATACATGCGCACAGATACTAAATAAAAGTCAAAATAAGATCAGTCCTTTCTGTTCCGATTTATATCAATCACCCTCTCATCCCCAATTCAATTCGATCCCTTAAATCAATAACCTTCAATTTTTTTTAATTTTATAAAATTATTTTTTCTAGCCATACTGCCTCAACGTATATTCCATTTTACTTGCAGAATTTCTTGAGAAACAAATGCCCTATTTTAATAAAACTTTTTTATTGTTACTTTAAAACCATTTATTTTTTTATTAGATTATAGAATATAAAAATGTTTAAGTTTGAAATCTATAATTAAATTGCGAATATGATAAAACAAATTAATATGTGTATACATATATATATATATATATATATATATATATATATATATATATATATATATATATATGTTGGCGACAATATTAAGGAAGCCTGTTCCTTGACTTGTTATTGTTTATTTTTGTTATTGTCAAAAATGTCACTTCGTTTGTAAATATATAAAATATAATCACGGTTTTTGTTAAGTAGTAAAATTGATCTGTGCTGACGCTTATTTTAAATATATTAGTTATATTGTAATACTGCGTACATTAAATCCAAGAGGTTACGGGCCCAGAATTGGTACAGATTGTGTGAAACCGGAGGAAGAACGAAGAACGGGAATCTACCGGAATAGGTAAATATGTCTGATTCTTTTAAAGTGTTAAATCTTCCGAAGTTAAACGGAAAGAATTATCAGATCTGGAAGTATAAGGTAGAGTTATTACTACTCAAGGAAGAGTTGTGGGATGTAATTGTAAAATCTCCGCCGGATCCCATAACAGAGGCGTGGTTAAACCGGGATGGCAAGGCCAGGGCGACAATCGGACTTCTTCTTGAGGATAGTCAAATATTTCATGTCAGAGCGACAAAAACGGCAAGAGAAGCTTGGTTGGCACTTCAAAAATATCATGAAAAGTCAACCCTGACTAATAAAGTGTACCTACTAAAACAGTTGTGTCGTATGAATCTCGCGGAGGGAGGAAATATGGAAGATCACATTATGCGAATACTGGACACTATACATCAATTATCTATTTTAGGCGAGAACCTAGCTGAACACCTGCAGGTCGCATTTTTACTTTGCAGTCTCCCTGATAGTTACGAACATCTTGTTACAGCATTAGAGGGTCGATCTGAAGAAGACCTCACACTTGAATTAGTAAAAGAAAAACTGTTACAGGAGTATAAACGACGACACGAAAATACTGAGTTAGGAAGCAAAGAAACAGCTCTCAAAGTAAATAAAGAACGGTACCAACCACGACCAGCTTACAAGTACCACCAGGAATCAAATAGGGTAGATAAAATCTGCTTTCAGTGTAAGAAAAGAGGACATTTGAAGAAAGATTGTTATTTTAATAAAAGAAACAACAAGAAGGCTAATGTTGTTATTGAAAATACCACTCAAGGTAATAGTTTTGAAGGTAAGCCGAATATGTGTTTTAACACGGTAAGAGGAAGTGTTTCTTCAAATAGCTGGTATATTGATTCCGGGGCTAGCACACACTTAACTAATAACAAGAAGTTTTTCCATAAGTTTGAAAAAAGAATGTCAGAGGTAGAAGTTGCTGATGGTAGAAAAATTCAGACGGTTGGAATTGGTGACGGAAAACTAAAATGTCTGCTCGATGGTGGTGAGATCAAAGAAATTACAGTTAAGAATGTTCTTTATGTACCACAGTTAGAAACAAGCCTGCTGTCTGTAAGAAAATTAACGAAGCTAGGGTTTAATGTGAAATTTTCAGAAAAATCTTGTGAAATCGTGTACGACGGAAATGTATTTGCAGTAGGATTACTGGAGAGAAACCTGTACAAACTTCGGTTAAAAGAGGAAATAACAGCGAACGTGGTGTCGATGAAAGAAGGAGTAAATGTTCGTGGATGCATACATCTTTGGCACAAGCGTTTTGGACATCGGGATCCAGCTGTAGTAAAAGAGATGCTACGTAAACAGTTAGTGGACGGAGCACAGCTCACAGATTGTAGAAAAACGTTGGTGTGCGAGTCGTGCGTACGAGGGAAGATGCAACGGACGTCATTTCCGAAAAAATCGGTCACTACTAGTTCATCAGTCTTGGAGCTAGTTCATAGTGATCTCTGCGGCCCAATGCAAACGATAACACCAGGTAAGAAGAAATATTTTTTAACCCTTATAGACGATTTCAGTAGATACACTGTTGTATATTTACTACACAGTAAAGATGAAGTTCTAGATAAATTTAAGGAATACGTGAACCTAGTTCAAAACAAATTTAATAGGAAACCAGCTGTGATAAGGTCTGATGGAGGTGGTGAGTATATAGGTAACGAGTTTAAAACCTACCTGAAGTCACAAGGCATTCAACATCAAGTAACAGCACCGTATTCACCTCAACAAAATGGAGTGGCAGAGAGGAAGAATAGGTCACTTGTTGAGATGACTAGGTGTATGTTAGCTGATGCAAACTTACCCAATAAGTTCTGGGGAGAGGGTCTAATGACGGCAAATTACATTCAGAACAGTTTACCTACCAAGTCAACAGGGAAAATTCCGTCTGAACTGTGGAATGGTAAAAGATTAAATGTAAAATACTTCAAAATTTTTGGATGTGAGGTTTTTATGCATATTCCAGACCAAAAGAGACGCAAGTTAGATCAAAAGGCTGAAAAATTAATATTTGTTGGTTATGAACCTGGTTCGAAGGCTTATAGGCTATTAGACAGAAAAACAGATAAAATATATATCAACAGAGATGTGAAGTTTATAGAAGAAAGTCATTTGAATTTGAAAACACCAGGAAAAGATACTGAAGAAGAAATAGCAGAAAATAATGAAGTACAAGTTATTCTAGAAAATAGGAAAGAAAACTGCATTGACGAGAAAAACAGCGTTATGGAGGAGAATAATAAAACCAAAAAAGAAGCTAATTCTGATAGAGACGAAGGAAAACAAATTTCTGTTCGAAGATCCGAAAGAAAAAATAAAGGAATACCCCCCGATAGACTAGTTTATGTTGCTAAAGGAGAGATTCGAGATCATGTGTTACCTGAACCAAGAACAAGAGATGAAGCGTTGAAGAGGAAGGATGCCGATAAGTGGATCGAAGCGATGAACGAAGAAATGGCAGCAATGAAATTCAACAAAACTTGGGATATTGTGGAAATACCAGAAAAAAAGAACATAGTCGGATGCAAATGGGTATTTAAAATAAAGACAGATGAAAATGGAAAACCATGCAAATACAAAGCAAGAATAGTTGCACAAGGGTTTTCCCAAAAATTCGGTAAGGATTATGACGAAGTCTTTGCGCCTGTGGTTCGTCAAACAACATTGAGACTATTTTTAACCATTGCAAGTACAAGACGGTGGAAAATTATACATTATGATTTTAAAACAGCATTCTTGAACGGAGAGTTAGATGTAGGAGAAATTTTTATGAAACAGCCGGATGGGTACGAAATTAATGGTAATAAAAATTTAGTTTGTAAATTAAATAAAGGTCTGTACGGACTAAAACAGGCAGCAAGAATTTGGAATATTACAATTAACAAAGTTTTAGAAGACCTAGGATTCAGAAGAGGAGAGTTCGACCAATGTGTTTACCGAAATATTATTAACGGCAAAGTTATATTCATTATAATTTATGTTGATGACATGCTAATTTCTAGTGAAAATGAAGAGCTCATCGAAGAGACAGCTAAAATAGTTGGAACTAAGTTTGAAATCAAATGTCTAGGAAACGTCAAAAATTATCTAGGAATGCAGATTGAACGGAAAGAAAGCGGAGAATTCACACTAAGTCAGAAGACATACATAGAAAAATTGTTGAAACATTTCAGTTTAGAAGAGGCGAAAAACTCAAATATTCCCCTGGACCCCGGATACTACAAGAAACCTAAAGAAGAGGACGATTTCTTTCATAATAAGGAAATATATCAGAGTGCAATAGGAGCCTTGCTGTACTTGTCTGTGAATACAAGGCCAGATATAAGTGTAGCCACATCAATATTAGCCAGACAAGTTCCCGCACCTAAGAAACGCGATTGGAACGAAGTAAAAAGAGTCTTAAAGTACTTAAAGTCGACAATTAATTATACTATCAAATTTGGTACTAATGTACAGAGCGATGATAATAACAATATCTTGTTTGGATATTCCGACGCTGATTGGGCAAGCGACTGTCGAGACAGGAAATCTAACAGCGGTTATATCTTCTTCTTGAAAGGTGTGTTAATAGACTGGAGAAGCAAGAAGCAAGATTGTGTTGCGCTATCTTCAACAGAAGCTGAATTTGTAGCTTTAGCTGAAACGTGCCAGCAAGCAGTCTTTATTGAAAAACTTTTGCAGGACTTTGACGAAAAACTGGCTAAAATTGTCATCTATGAAGACAACCAATCTTGTCTGAAGATGCTAGACGTAGAGAAGATCAGCGACAGAACTAAACATATAGAAACTAAATACAACTTCGTAAAAGACCTTAAGAAGAAAAACATAATCTCATTTCTATATTGTCCATCAGAGACAATGATTGCAGACTTCTTGACGAAGCCTCTTGGACATGTCAAGCTACAACAATTATTGCAAGAAACAGGGCTTATCGCTTAACATTGAGAAGAGGTGTTGGCGACAATATTAAGGAAGCCTGTTCCTTGACTTGTTATTGTTTATTTTTGTTATTGTCAAAAATGTCACTTCGTTTGTAAATATATAAAATATAATCACGGTTTTTGTTAAGTAGTAAAATTGATCTGTGCTGACGCTTATTTTAAATATATTAGTTATATTGTAATACTGCGTACATTAAATCCAAGAATATATATATATATATATATATATATATATATATATATATATATATATATATATATATACATATATATATATATATATATATATATATATATATATATATATATATATATATATATATATATATATATATATATATATATATAAATTATTTTGGCCCCCCCCCTAAATTTTGGACTATGGGCGCCCATGATAGAGGGTAGTGGAGGGGGGTACTGGGTACCAAGTACACCGTCCTAGAATAAGTCCTTAAGTACATCCCTACAAGAATCTTAACCTCCTGCACATCCTTTCAACTCTTATTATAAATGTATCACTTCAGTACACAAAAATTTCTGCTTGTATCAATTTGAAATTTTTCATGCCTGTTTTCAATTAGACTTTAGAGGATGTATATTAAATTTTATTATAATCAATACGTTCGACTGTTAGATATTTGTTGAAACGTTTTCTCTTTTTAGACGTTGAGATCCATTTTAAATGATTTTTCATTGTTGGTTTTAAAAAAAAATAAAAAATAGTATTTAAAAAAATTGTTTAGCTTATTGCAGGGGTCTGCAACCTATTTGCCTACAAAAGCACAATTTTCGATCAGACGTACACAAGCTAAAAAAAGAAGGTGTCGTTTCCAAAAATGAAATACCTTATTATAGGTTGACCTTAAAGGGTTGCCAACATGAAAAAAAAATAATGGCAATTTGGGTCCTATCAAAGGTTGTATAAGCCAATAGAATAATGAAAAACGGAAAGCCTCTCCACAGAAGAGTGTTTATTTCAACAAATTTTGTTGTATAAGCCATTTAATAGGCCTAAGCGTTCTACTGGGCTGCTGCTACCGAAGATTATTATGTATTATTATTAGTATGACATAGTGACTCATAACATCATGTTTTATTAAGATTCATACTCGTACTAAGTTCTTCGATCTATATTCTAGACTATGGACTTTAAAAATGAGATTTGTAGTAATTTTACCTGTCATTTAGCACATTTTCTTGTCTAGAATTTGATTGCTGACAATGGTGGGTTTAAATTTACCTTAAATAAGAATATACAAATGTAAAATCTACCTGGTACAAAATAAAAGTAAATAAATTGTTAAAATTTAAAGGAAAATAAATTAATAAAACACTTGAGAAAAATTAAAACAGTATTTCAAATAATTTATTAACTCACATTATAATTTTTTATTTATAATTATTTTAAATAAATAAACTTTTTTTTTCATATAAGTATGTATTTACTTATTAAGTACGTTTCATTTGGTTTGAAATTCATCTTATAATATTCAATAATTAAATTATAAAATAATAAGGCACTTTTAGATAAATAATAAGAGTTGATTGTAGTATATTAAAATATAATATTTATTTTTTGGTATCTAAATAGGCACTTAATGTTTTATTGCTTCTATTACATAGGGCATTCTCATTTAAATTGGCTGTTTCAGCACCCTGGGGCTTGATTTTTTTTTTTAGAATTATCTATCATGTCTACATTCCAAGCAGTATAACACTTGTTCCAAACTTTCACAGAACTGCCATTGAAAATAACACAAAGGGTAAGTATACTTGGCATTTTGACTGAAGTAATTAACAAACTTTGAAATTATTATTGTGGACAAACCCATTAAACTATATTCACTCTAGAGATTGTGGAATCAGATTCCCAAATGCAAGATTCAAACAAAACCAAGGATATTAGCCCTGTTCAGACTACAATTCAGTTAAAATATGATTCTCAAATCTAGCCACTAGAGATGGTCGGCTACCTCCATTATATCAATCAAGGGGCTGATGTTAGTTACATTGTGCCATAAACTCATTCAGACTATAAATTCTGAATCCTTCACTTCACACACAACTTGTGCAGTATTTATTTACATTAAATAAAATATTTTAATAATAAATATAACAATAAATTTAAAATAGAAAATTATTTAATAATAAATATATTTATAAATATAATATTCTACTAGTAATACGGCGCAGAAGGAACACACATAGAATTATGCTTTCATATTGGCCATATTTGTTTTCAATATGGCTACCAGGAAACATTTTTTGGGGGAAATTTCTTAGCTTTCTTAGCCATATAAAATGCGACAAAACCTTCTTTATCACCTATTTTTAAAATTAAAATAAAACACGAGCTTGAATCGACTATGAGGATGAAAGCCTGTATGAAGAGTCGGCAAATGGATTCTTGATAAATTTTTGAATCTGATACACGAATCGCATTTGCAAATCGGATTCCGGAATCTTAGTGTGAGTAAGGCCTTAGTGAACATTATTATTTTATTAATACAGTGTTATTTTTTTAATAATGGAAATATGAAGAGTCTAAACTAATGTAAAAAATAATTATTATAGATTTACAAAATAATAAAAATAAAATAAATAATATTTTTAACAAAAGCAAGTACTGAACATACTAGGGGTAAAGAAAGATGTCTCTCCTCTGAAGTAACTTTATTGTACAAATCTGTCATTCAATCTATATAGTGGTGCCTGACAAACAAGTCCATCACATTAGTTGGAAGCCGGCTTTGCACAATAAAGTTACTTTCCTTTATTCCTAAAGTGTCTTTCTTTTTTCCTAATCAAGTGACTCCTCAGCTCATCAAGAAAAACTGAACATTCTCTGAAATATATTTTGGATGAAAATAAGCTAAATTATTATTAGCTAACAGAATTTAAGTACAAGAACCCCTGATTGCACAAACACTTTACCATCTTTCTTAAATATTTATGAGCAATTACTCAAACTTTTATTAATTTTTATTTTGTTAGCTTAATACCTTTTTGGTCTCAAATAAATATCATTTTAATTTGAACACAGACTTGAAAATCTAAGATCTTAAATCGATGCTGTCACAGTGAAGAAAACTCAATTTTTAAGGAGACACAAAACTGATATTTTCCAGTTTCCTTAATTTTTTTTATTGAAATATTTGATATAATATTATTTCCAGCATTCTCTAATGTTTGTATTATTTAGAATTAAAAAAATAATAATAGGATTGCTAATACCAATCATACAAGCGTCACTGCTCAAATCTATACTAATATTATAATTAGTGATTACTCTGACAGCTTGGGAAAATCGAAGACAGAGCCAATGAGAGTTCAAGATTTTGACATCTACAAGGTCATATGTCAATATAATAAGCCCTCACATTGGCCCTCCCTTCAATTTTCCCAGGCTGTCAGAGTAAATACTAATAATTACGACTAGAGAATTTGGTATAAAGTAAATAGGAAATTGGACCTCTTAGAAATCTTAGAAATTCAAAGAGGTATTCAAGACACAAATATAGCATGTTTTAATGAAAAATCTAATCTTAACAACTCTGCTCTTGTAAAACCTACCAATAAAAAATATTTGTTCAAGATAATGTCTGGTAGTAGTAAGGTATTTTAGAAATATTATTATAAGGAATTATTGTTTAGCTGTAAGTAGTTGAAAAACATAATGTTTACCTGAAGCATATCTTTACTGGGTTTCCTGCCTTGGATCTCAACTCCATATCCCTTACCTTGTTCCTTACGTAATCCTTCTACCCACACAGCCCTAGTCTACCCCCACCTAGTACTGTTAGTTTATCATAAAAATGTGTAAAATAGTTACCTTAGTACGAAATTCACTCTTACACACGCACACTGAAGATGATATATAAATATATTATGTCGAAACACGTTAGTGAGTTTTAATAAAAAAAAAATACTTCTTGCATATGAGTCCGCAAGACAGTGAGACATTTTCATGTTTTCGCTCTGCGTAAACTACCGACATAAAATGAAATAAAATCGGTAATTTATTCAAGTAATTGATAAAAGTAGATGGAAGATCATTTTTATTCTTATCTCCACACCGGCACTGCCGCGGCTTGATTACATAATTCTGAATTCAAAGGCGCCAGCCTGCCTTCTACGAATTGTTAATATGCCTTCATACTAGGTAGGCCGAGAGGGCTGAGAGTTGATGGCAACCTCCTGTACTTTGCTAACTCCCTGTCACACGTATACATCTTTTCGACTCTCTTCTGCCCTATGACGTGCGGTGGAGGGAGGCCCAAAAGCTGGAGACTGGATTACACCCCTCCTATAGCTTTTTAACTCCCTGTTATACTTTTACGTTTTTGAATTATGTTCCATAGCCTAAACATTAAAAATGTCAAAAAAAAATATGGTGAAAATATTGTCGTGTTACTTTCTACTAACCTGATTACACTTAATTATGAAGTGGTACAACAAACTCTCAGTCAAAACAACTAATTATTTGTAAACACTAATAGTAGTATTAGTATAGATCAGTATGCTTGGATAAAAGTTCTCATAGTAAAATACAATATCACATTTAAACTCTTAAATTAAAATAGGCTTTTTTTTAAAATAATACAAGGGTAAATAGAGAAAATTGTTTCTGAACATTTTAACTAAAAATGTTTCAAACACGCCAAATTTAAATATTGAGGACTCACTGTGTCACATCAAAAGAAAATTTAAGTTTAGACTAAGTAAAATAATTTGTTCATATTCAAGTGTATACTAGTCTTACATAATTGTTTAATCTTGACAGCATGGGAAAATCTAAGGGAGAGCCAAATGAGAGCTTAAGATTTTGACATATGACCTTGTAGATGTCAAAATCTTGAGCTCTTATTGGTTCTCGCTTCGATTTTCCCAC
Organism: Gerris lacustris; assembly: GCA_951217055.1. Classification (NCBI taxonomy): domain Eukaryota; kingdom Metazoa; phylum Arthropoda; class Insecta; order Hemiptera; family Gerridae; genus Gerris; species Gerris lacustris. The sequence continues at coordinate 35,390,168 of OX578276.1, read as the reverse complement.
ATTGTCAGAGTAAGCACTAATTGTAATATTAGTATAATTAAATAGACTTGATAATTTAATATTCAATAATAATAAGTCAAATCTCCTGGAGGAAACTCAGAGATTTTATAGAGCTCAAACATATCAAACTCATTGTAAAGATTATTTTTTTGAGGGAGTCGGTAAACATGAAATGAGTTGTTTCTAATAAAATTAAGTAGTCCTTACTTTTGATGAAAAAAGCTCTAAGACCAAACTTAATATGCACTTCTTTCGATTGTTACTCCCCTTATAAAAAAAAACTGTGGGGAATAAGAAGGTGTACGGAATGTTCTTTAGACTACTCCCCTTATAAAAACAGAAGTGTGATATTCCTTTGTCCCGAAGTACATTGGACCAAACATTCCTTTGTCTTAATAGTTATTTAGTCAGTCATTTATATTCTAAAAAAACATAGGGGAGTAACAATCTAAAGACGTACCACTTTATTAGTATTTTTTTTCAAATTAAATACTTCCTGCAATGGAATCTAAACATTTAGATTCTCTCAATCTCAGAGAGGGTACCTTTCCCCCAGAAGAGTTGACTTATAATTTTCTCTAAAATATAATTATTATATATTTTCACTTTCCATTTACTTATTTGATTTCTCCGTAAATTAATTTTGCTCGTTTAATTGACCCATAATTTGCATTTGTCGGTAGGGTTCATTTTCGATCCTACTGGACAGTTCCAAGCTTCGGAGAATTCAGGAAGGTTTCTTAATGACATTTGAACTCGTACAAAATTAGGACTGTGTTCGTCCAATAACTGCATCATAAGTCCTTCTATAGTGTATTCCGCGCACCACATCTGAAATTTGTAATTGAAAAAAATAAAAATTACTTATTAACTCTTTTGTGTCTGTAGGGGTTAACTAAAGAGTTAATAAATTATATATAAAAAGGGAAGAACTATATATATTTATATTATTGTACATAATATAAAAATGGGAAAAAGATTAAAGGATATATATATAATTGAGGGGGGGGGGGGGGGGGGGAGGAAGAAGCCAGGGGTACAAATGCCATTTGCACAATTTAAATTTAATTTTAATGAAATTTGAATTGAATGACTCTAGATCAGAGCATATGAAATAAAGTCACTTGTATCTCTTTTCCACCAACATTTAATATGTATTAACTATCCATCTACTGCACAAACCTCCCATTCAACAGAATTATGTAATCAATGTGTCATGGCATATGGAATCAAGCTATGGCAGTGCAAAAATGACCATTGCCTCAATGATCATGGGTAATCTATAACTTTATTATTAACTTAAGAAAAAATATACATGCCAGAAGATGACCTTTAACAGGGTCGAAACATCTTACATGCAAAATTAATTTTGTCTGTTATTACACCTTATCAGCTATCTAGTGCTTATAATTACTTATATACGAAAAAATATAATTACATTAGCGAAAGCGAGGAAGAAGAGTTGTTCATTAGTCAAGTGAGTCAATCCTGGTAGCTTAGGTTCGGAGCCTCCCATCGCTGCTAACCTATTCTTATAAGCTATATATGCCTCTCTGATTCCTCCATTATCTGCTAGATTCTCACTTAATGTCAAGTTACCATCTACCTATGTTTCAAAAAATAAAAAGTTCAATACATTAGAGTATTTCAATAATGATTAACAATAAAGCAATTAGTTAAAATGGAAGGTGTTAATTTATTTTCAGACAATCGGATAAATACCCTCCGATTTCCTTCACCAAATTTTAATTTTAAGAATCTTGGCATTCATCAATTTAATTCAACAAACAGTAAAATTGTTTTGTTGTTTCTATTTTGGCTACATTTCATCCCTCTCTGGGACGTATTTATGCTTAAATTTCTTCTACGCCACTAAAAGTCAGAAATATATTTAGATAATTACATTTGTGTCTAATACTGGGATGCTATAGTTGCTATACTGTTCAATGTAGCATTCAGCTCTTGAATTATATTCTTCCACTGACTTCTCACTCCACCATTTCATCATATTACCCTCTTTGTCATATCTCCTTCCTAAAACAGACAGTTAATTATTATAATATTTGTATATTATAGAAAACAATAATTGCCAAAATATAGCAAGAAGGAGAAGGGTATACTAAACAGTGTATTAAACAAAGATAGAGATAAGAGGGATCGACCGAGTTTGTGAAAGAATAGTTGTATTTCTATAAAAAGCTATACAAAGAACAAGAATGAGGTATGCGATTTCATTTCACCCAACATGTTAATGTTTTTGGAAACAAATAGTAATTCTAGGTATAGGTAATACAGGTTAGCAGCCAAATTGTTTAGAGGAAGAGATTATTTGTACCTGACATCTTCGTTGATTGACAATGATGTAAGGTTCAGTTTAATGTGATTTGGCTTGAAAATCTTAAATCAAACATAATTAAAGTCAGTTTTTGCTTACCAATATTGTCGAAGCCATGAGACAATTCATGTCCCAAAACTACACCTAAAGCACCATAATTAAGAGACCTGAAAGTAAAACAAAAAAAAAATATAAATACTGTGTTAATAAAATGTAAAATGTACTTGTACTATCTAAGGATGATAGTTAGTTAGTTATACAGGTTGAAGAGAGTCCCTTCTCACTGTCTATTGGATAATTTTTAAAGAAAACATTAATGTTGCATTTTCTTCTTCATGTAGCTGTTTGTAGCCTTGCATTGTCAAATTTTAAATGCCTAACTTTGCTGAACATAAGCAAGTTAATTTCAGCGGTCAATGTTACATTGATGCCCAAGTCTCGGCCCCTCACTGTATGGAGCATAAACACATTCAAAAATACTTCCTTGTTGCAGGATAACAACCTGTTGTTATCCTGTTTGAGGTCTGACCAAATAATTTTACTATTATTATTATTATGAACTATGAAACAATGTAATTCACATGCGCTTCATCTTTAAAGTATTCAAATTTTTAAGTTTTTGTTAGTATTCATACTACGGAAAGATTAAATTTTACTCTAAATCAAATTATAATTATCAAGTAGTATTCTAAAATTTAAATTTTCACTTTCATTATTCACTAATTGAAAGTAAATGTTAATTAATTTTTAAATATATAAATAAAAGTAACTTACTCTAATCCTAAATCATAAAATGGGTAACGTAGAATTCCCTCAGGTACACCTTCAACATAAGGAAATAAATATAAAATAGTAAATTGCAAATTTGATAGATCTATATTGATCAGTTAACTTTAAAAACAAACAAAAAATGTTACAGACTGGTTTTGACCAATTAAACTAGATATAATCTGAGAAGTGATCATCTATACATCTTATATATTTTATATTTTTCTTTTTTTAACATTTATATATTTGTATAAGCCCTTTAACAGTTTTAAATCCTCTATGGGCTATTGCGCCACAGAGTTACTTATGGTTTGAATCCTAAGGAGTTTCATGTTTCAAGCAAGATCAAACAGGTGGTGAAGTAGCTGATTCCCTACTGTATTAAACAGTACAGATATCAGTATCAGTAGATGAGTACGGTTTTATTCAGGGATTCAGAGTACAGTCTGTGACAAATGAGTCTTAGTGCATTGACAGCGTAGTAAAGAAAAAAAAAATTAGAGTGGGGAGCCAATGAGAGCTCAGGATTTTAATTGGTTCCTCACAAGTAAACAAGTGCCTAAATAAGTGGCTTAATAGCTAATAGATGGTTTAAAAATGTTGTCTGTTCTTCCCATTTTAGTATTACACACGGGTGGTAATAGACCCACTTAAATGGTCCATGTCTTCATGTTTAGAACTCCTCCTACTTAATTAAATAGAGTCAGGGTTGATAACACTGGGCCAAAGATAGACTGTTTTAATAGTGTTAGGTGCTATAATAATTATACACCTATTCAGGTGTAAAAAAAAATCTTTTCTCATAAGATTTTACTCTAAAACCGACGTCCTAGGCAATGCCCATTGGTAAATCTGGGCCTGAGAATAATAATGGAGTAGTTACTGTCCTTACGACGATGGACCTCAAAATGTTTTGTTATTGCTAAGCTGAAGCAACCACATTTATCCCAATAAAAATAAATGTTTGTTTTGATTTTTTGATCTTCAAATAGACAATAACTTATCTAAATAGATACCAAAATTCATTTACTTAATTTTAACTTTTTTCTAAATATAGAATTAAGTCCGTTACCACGGCCCTAAAGGGCATGTAATGATATAAAGGAGACAATCAATATAAAATATAATTAACAAATTTAAGTTACTTACAAATATAATTATCGTAGAATGAATAGTAAGCATTGATATCGAGAGGATCAAAACTAAAACTGAAAAAAAAAAAAAATATTTTACATATATTATAAAACTAGGCATCTATAATTGAAGCGAAGGTAATGCAATAAATATTTAATAGGTTTAAGTGTCAATGTGGATAAAGAATATGTATATAAATGATTACTCAGTATAATAAGGTTCTCTAAGTGAGCGGAGTGTTTCATCAAATCTAAATTTTATCACAGTCAATATATTGTCCAAGTGTTGATCCTCGTCTAAGGTAACCTGAAATCATTAAATTTAATTAATTAAACCTGAAATCATTACAAATAATTTTTGTAAAGTTAAAAATAGTTGTAATTACTACTGAATGGTTGAAGGTTATAGGCCAAAATAAGCCCAATGCTTGTCCCTTTTCAAACTTCTGCACCTATTACTTCCTTCCTTCTGTGCTCAAACTTTATTTATTTACACCTATATCTTTTAAAGTACTGATCCGATTGCGATGGTTTGTGAAAAGTAGCCCACAGTAGTCCCATATCAATTTCAACCTCCTGCACTCATTACATTTAGCTAAATTGATACTTTTATACACATAAAGAAATCAAATGCCTGTGCAAATATAATATAGCTTTAAGTGTCACCCCCATGGTAGTGAAAACAGATCTAAATCTCCAATTGTCCAATAATAGTATGCAAGAATGTGCCACACTAATTGGCAGACTATTTATTACATTTTATTTAATTCTTTTAAAGAAGTATTGAGTCTTGTCAGTAATTTTAACATGTGCGTCTATTATGTATATTTTTCTTTTATTTTTTTATGTAATTCCCAATTTTATTAAAAATCTATTGTTTTTGTAACCCTTGGGAGTCCTGTGAGGCCTAAATTTGAGATATAACTGTGAAATTTTGAGATAGATGTGGATGCGATTGGAAGATAGGGAGTTTTCTAGCTACATCTCTTGCTTTTATCAAGAGAATCAGTCACTGTTTGACATTGTACGTGATTATACTTCAATGTTGTGCCCATATTGTCCTGAAAGGGGACCCTTGCCGCTTTCTTTTAAATTTTAGTATTAAGCTAATTTTAGTGAAATTTATACATATGATACAAAATAAATAATATGGTACATGAATTTAAAAATAAAATAATAAAAATATACAGAAAAAATTGATAATTTGAAAATTATAATTGAGACTGACTAATTTTGTGCTTATAAACTATGAGACTAAACAACAGTGTTATATAAATTAAAAAATAATAAAACAATAAAACCAATTTAAATATGTTTTATAATATTTTATAAAATTATTTCAAGTTTATACTTATTTTATCTGTTGTGTGGGCATATAAAACAGATTAAGTCCTACCAGGGGTCCGCGCCTCGAGGGTTAACAGGGAAGATGCAAGTTATCCGAGGTATGACTATACCCATTATCAAACTAATAATAATAATAATAATGTACCTTGGTGCCCCTGTCTGTGGAGTGCTTAGGCTTGCCAGACAGAATGCCGGGTTTGAAAGTAGCTCCATCAAGTAGCTACAATTATGCCACAATGCCGGGTGAGCACCGAGCGGGGGGCACCTTAAAGAAATCAAACCCTGAACCTTCTGCGTGTCAAGCAATGAGCTACCAGGGACCCCTTACAGTACTGTCTTAAAAAGCAAATAATAATAATAATGCTATAAAAAAAGAGTAAATCTTACATTTTCATACAAGTATTGCATGTCCTCAGGGTCCAGATACCAATCTGGGAAGCTGACTAGATGATGTATTGATTTGACTTTATCTATAGTTGCTCCCTTGGTTTCCTTATCCATCCAGTTCAACTTATTAACCAGGCTGATGTACACCTGCTTCAGATCTAGCAGCATATTATTCACCTAACACAACATTCAAACCATGTTTTATTAAAAATCAAATAATATAATATTTAGTTGTGTCAAAAATTATTTTAAACCTATAAAGAGGAGGTTCCCTTACCTTAGGTACTTGACAAAAATCAACTATCACTGGTGTTTGACTTTCTATTATCTCTGTAAAACCCTCTGAACTTAAAAAAGCTGAAAGTTGGCACACATATTGTCTAAGATTTTGGCCAATGTGCACGCCAGGACAGATTCAGAAAACAGGTGCAAGGATTGAACAGTTTAGTTAGTGGCTATAGTGAAAGCACCTACAGGTTGCTTTTGGGAATTCAGAAACTTAACCAGAATGTTTAGGCTATTCTTGTTTTAGATTCTGAGATTGATGTTAATATGTTTCTTTGTTTTGCTTCTAATATGGGACAAATTAAAGATCGTAAACATTTTTTCCTCCAGAAGGGAGAAAACATTAACTTTCCACCCTAGTTTATAGGGAGGAAAGCATCCCATTACAGCCTAGTTGTGAAAATCATGGCGGAAAGTAAAAATCGTGGCGGAATGGAAAGTAATAGTAGAGCCAACTTATTATTCTTTAAAAAAAATCAATGTTGCCTGTTTTGTAACACGAAGCAGTTCTTTTTTAACTGAATGACTCGACAGGTTACCAGCTTTTTTTAAAACAAATATTAGAGTTCAAATAAAACGTACTTTTGATTGCCGTGATACTTTAATTTTTATCATCATTTTAAAATATTATATGACATCATAACTGAGTTTAAACAAGACTTACAGAAAAGAAGTAGGTTACATCTAATCAGGTCATATTTATGTTTTTGATTTCTCGTATTTTAGTGATAAACAAATATATTTTTTTTTGTTTTTAAAAGTTTATGTTAAAATTAAAGGTATACAAATTTGTAAATTTAGTTATTAATACCTAAATCAGTAGATAAATCGAAATCTCAGGTTTTATTTGTGTTGTTTTTCTCCCTTCAAGAGAAAAAATCTTGTACGTACCACGGGAGCAAAAAGTCTTAGTACCCTCGCTATAATTAACTCCCTCGGCTATGCCTTGGGATTAAACTTTATGTTTCCCTTGGCTGCGCCTCAGGAACCAACTAAATAACTCAGATTTAGACAGTATGTTTCCCTCGGTTACGCCTCAGGAACCAACAAAAACGCTCAGGGAGTAATGACTTTGTTTCCTCCCTTGGTGCGTAAATAACTATTGCAGAAGAACAATATATTGCAGAAGAAATTTGAAGTTAACAACATAAAAGTGGTCATATTCTCCATTACAAAAATTATGCCTCGCATTATTTTTAAATTAACACTTTTTGGGGCAATAAAATAACACTCAACTTCCTCCGAAGACACATCTATGCTTTCGAATAAGGACCTGCGTGCCCATTTATTTGCCTTCACCTAGGCCACTACCTGCTCTTCAAGCTGATACCACACATGCCCCTCGCTGTGAGAAAATGACAAAGAAAAAACTGACTGAGAAAAAACAAAGTGAGCCAGACTTTGTGAGAAAAAAGTGGCATTGGCGGCCATTTTGAATGTTCAAATCATTATCTTAAAAAATCAGTGAATTATCTTATTAAGATATAACTTAGAATAAACTTTTGAAAATAAAACTCGATTATTTAAGGATTATCAGAGTTCAATGTACATGAATAATTATGTAATTTCAATTCCCTTGTTCAATTCAGTTGCATTGAAAACTGTTTTCATCTCTTTTTTCATAAATCAAATTAATTCTGAATGAAGGTTTGTTATTTACTACTTGGAATAATCCAGAAATAACTTTAATTAAATGTACCATCAATTTAAGGGCTAATTAGCAAAAATTTAACATATATCAGGCATCTTTTGCCAATTTTTTTGCTCAAAATTTGCAATTTGAACCTTTCTAACAAGTGCACAGAAACATTAAAATATCATAATGACATTGGATAAGTCTTCTTAGGCATCAATGAGTCAAGCTTTAGATTGTAGAATAGAAAGTATGAACCACTTGTTGGAAGCTAGCAATTAGGCTAATTATTTGGGCTCTTAGTCCAGTCAAATTAGACCAAAAAACGGGATTTAAAAACATTAAATCATAGAGTTCTGGAAAAAAGCTTAAAATGATCGGAAGGTCCTACAGTCTAACATACTAACTGTTTACTGACTATCTGTTTACGAACCCAGTATGGAGTCTACTTCACACACCAATGAATCGTGCATGTGATCAATAATGAGCCATGTAAATCAAAGTACCAAAGCATGGAATTGAATCCATGACCTTAACCTTGATTCATTGATGGCCAACCAGAAGTGACTGTTGACTTAACGATCATGGTTACTCTGTACCCCTAATATTGTAATGAAGTGTATATATATAATATGGAATTACTTTGGTCTTTTTCTGAGCAGTGTTGTTAATCTGGGTGACTTGATAACCAACAGCTAGATCCATCAACAAGTACGTTGTCTCTGCACACACTGTAGACCTGAAATCTAAATGCTTGTTAATGTTTGTTACTCTTACAGTCAACAGATTAATATTATGTAATTAATATCTTTGTAAACACTAAATCCGTTTGACAAATTTGGATAAAACTTTCTCATATATAGTTGTATGACAAGGTAATATAAAAAAATGGTTTTTATAAGGGGGAGAGGGAATATCGGTGTATTGAATAAATAACATTAAAACATATGAAAAGAAACATTATGTGAATGTACTTGAATATAAACTTGGAATTGAGAGGATACACTTAGGTAAAGGCATAATAAATAAATTGGTTGTGGTGAAGTCTCTTGTAAAAAGGGTTTCGTTGGTATTGTGAACATGAAATTAGTATAAGAAGGGGGGGGGGGACACAAAATGTTGATGTTTTTTGACAAAATTGCACGGCAAATTATTTACTATCGGCAAGTATTATATATTTTTGTAATCTACTCTTCAATACCTTTCATTTAATACCCCACTCAAAATTAAAAAAAAAAATTTTCATTGCTTTATTTATTCAACAAGAAGGATCTAGTTTTTAAGGAATTAATTAATTATTTATAAATTGCTTGCATACGAGTCTGCAAGACATTTCAGTCTGAGACATTTTTATGTAACGCTTTTTGGTGTCGTTTTTCGAGTTTATGTGCGTAAGTAAAGTAAATGACCTATTTACAGCTGTTTCTACGATGTTGCAATATTAGCAGTAGTGTAACACTTCATCTAATGTAAATAGTATTTGTAAAAATAAGGGGTTGTTTTTAGAGGATACCCACAGTTTTACACAAAAAGGGGTACGGGGGTTGAGAACTGCTGCTCTAGACTAGACTTTACTAAGTGAAGTAGAGTAGAAGAGCGCTGGGCTACAGGCTATAGGGTGGGGGAGAACCGAAGGCAGCCGAACCTACACGTCCCGTCCTCGGTTACATTCGGTAGGGGAAGGTCCTACAGCTGTAGACTGGATTGCAAACCTCCTATAGGTTTCTGAATCCCTGTCACACTTTTCTGAGTTTTTAGGTAACATAACGCTTTTTGAGGTATGTTCCATAGCCTAATCATAAAAATGTCAAAAAAAAAAAAAAAAAAAAAAGTAATAATAATTCCCCGTAACAGGAATTATCCACCATTTTAGATTCCCGTTACTCAGATCAAATTGCTATTCTTATTTTTTCTATGGCCCAGCATACCGCACATTTTGCATATTTTTAGTAACAGCTGAAATATAGTTTTAGGGGGGTGGGACAAGCAATTTTTTAATGTTTTTTGACAAAATGGCATGGAAAATTAATCACTCTCCATAAGTGTTATATATTTTTGTAATCTACTCTCAATACCTTTCATTTGATACCCCACTCACAATTTAAAAAAAAAAAAAATCGTGAGATGTAAATCACTGATAATTTTGAGTTCACAATATTTTTCCTGTGTGAGCGTAAAAAAAAAATCTTTAATACTGGTAAGTTTCATGTTTTTCACTCTTTTGATTCAAAAGTTATTGGAACCATACAGAGTGACAGACAGACAGACACCAGACAAAGAAACGAAACTATAAGAGTTTCTTTTTTTGGTTTTACCTAGGAAACCCTAAAAATGGGGGAAGAAGTGACAATGAAGTTAAGATTATGACCACTAGATGGTAGTAGGGGATAGAGAAATGAGTAGAATTGGAAGATAGTGCTAAGCACTTCTACTACTAGGTAGCGCTAAGTACCAAACAATGATATACTATAAATCCACAAATAATTATCTTATTCAATTAATTTAAATTTATTTATTTAACATTTTATAAAAATGTTTTATATAATAACAGGTGGTTGTTTACATGGAACTGCTTAAATTTGCAGAGGGGTCACATTTATTTTTATAAGAGTGGGGTAGCAAATGAAAGCTGCTGAATAGTAGGTTACAAATATATATATGCTTTTTTAAAATTTGCATTCTTTATTGGTTTTAAAGTCAAAATGTGTCCAAAAAATGCCCCCCCCCCCCCAACCACTATATAACGGCTGGTCCTAAAATTTCGAAATAACTCATGCTAATACCTTATTGTGGGGCGATGAAAATTCCGGGAGCGCATACCCAATTTTTGAAAATTGCCAATTTTGTGTGTGAAAATGTGAAGTCCGCCCAAAATTTTATTTTTTTAAATTTTTAAGTGGGGGTCAAATGAAAGCTGCTGAAGAGTAGGATACAAATAATATATATATATATATATATATATATATATATATATATATATATATATATATATATATATATATATAAGCTTTTTTGAATTTTGCATTCTTAATTTGTTTTATAAGTTAAAATATGCCCAAAACAAAATCCCCCCCCCCCCCCACCACTATATAACGGCTGGTCCTAAAATTTTGCAATAATTCATGGTTATACCTTAGTAGATACGGGGCGATGACAATTTTCAGAAAAAAATTAATTTACCATCTTGTCATTACCGATAAAAAACATTGTGACCCCCTGAGGGATTGAACCAGGGACCCTTGATGTCGAAGAAAAAAATCATAATTATATAACAGGTATGTTTAATCATCTACGAAACCCAAAAAATTACTTGGACGCAAGTACTTCCCTATGATTTTATTTTATATTATGTACATATTATACAAGTGTAAAAAGTCCAGTCATGCACCATGACTTAATGAGCGAATTTTCAAAGAAGCTGCGTATTATTGGCTTATAATAATAGAGGAAAATTTTGGTTTAGAATTTGGATGGGTGAAAAAAAAAAAAATTGGTACACAGGGGTACGGGGTACAAAAGTCAAATAAGTAGGTATTCACCCTTCAAGATGCATGTCGTTGGAAAGCTCTTTAAGAGTACAGTAATTGTTGTTATGTATACTTTTGTCATATTTTCACATAAGAGGGGGGTAAAATGGAAAAAAATATATTGTTCTAGAGCCGCCTATGACTTCCTCTTGTTTAAAAGGTCAAACAAACAGAAAATATTCTTTATTTAGGTGTATAATATGACAAAGTTAAAATTCATTACACAAAAAATTAAATACAAAGAAAAAAACACGCTTTGATAAGGCTAGTTCTGGATTGACATGGTTTATAAGTTCTACCCTTAATATGAGTGTCATATATTACAATGCTGGCATATTAAATACAATAAATCTGCTAAAAAAAACCTAATTTAGTCAGTTGGCAACCTTTGTTCAACCTTATTTTAAGGAGATGTTGAAAAAAAAAAGTTTAACTAAGTCAAAATGCGTATTATCAATAAATTTAATTTAAACAGCTGTTAGTTAAAGCTGGCAAGAATCTACTGATTATAATAGCAAGCGTGAGTTACCTTGTCTTTCCTGATGGTTCTTTAAGCACTCTAGACATATAAGCGTTTTTGAGATCAGCTAGTTCTTCATTTGTATGCTCGGCCAGCGAGAAAACAACCTTCCACCAAACAGCCAATTCTTTACAAAAATAAATAAAGTACATCATTATTCTAATTAGAACTTCAAATGATATTGTCTTCCTGAAAAAATGCTTAAAGGAAAAAAGTATTTCTGAGAGATTTCCTTGTTTCCGTTTGACAGATTTTAAATCGAAAAAAGTATAGTCGTCAGGGTGTCGAAATGAGGCAGTCTGCTTCAGGTGCCAGATGACTTTGGGCCACAAAATAGTGTCATAATATAAACTAAGTATAGGGAATTAAAATGATTTTTCTAGCGAAGATTAAATAAATATAAAAATATCCCTACTTAGCAATCCCGAAAAGTTTTGTCCTCCTGTATCACCCCTCATAGTGTCTTTTATTGTGAAAATGTATTTTATTAATAGGTTCTTACATCCTAAAATGTATAATAATAAAATCTCTAGCTTCAGAAGATCAGTTTGGGCTCAATTCCTCTCCTATTTAGAATAAAATAGAAAAAATAGACTGCCAATTAGTGTGGCACATAACTATCTCGCATCCTATCACATACTATATTGATTTTATGATTTAACAAATCATTATTGCCTAATTTATATAATTGTTTCCCCCGTTTTTTAATGTCTAAATTGTTTTGATTTTTTACATGTATTAAAGTACCAATTAAAGCAAAAGGTAAAGAGCGCAGACGTTGAAATTAATTTGGTGCTATCTGCGGTTTACTTTCAACAAACCATCCGAATTTCATAAAAATCATATGAGTACTTTTGAAGTGTAAACAAATGTATGTTTGTGCGCATGTTGAAGATAAACAAATCGGCGCAGAAGGTTGAAACTTATATGGGACCAACAATGAGGTAATTATGACCTACCATCCAAATTTAATTAAAATCGGACGTGTAGATTTTAAGATATGCTGGTTAGCAAAAATTGAGCGACTGACCGAACCAACACGGAACCAAAAATGTTCCATGATGTCTGAAACGGATTTCTGCCTTGGAATTTTTTCATAAAATATTTTCGTTCTTCAGAACGATAACATAGCTTCCATTACCTTTGTTAAGCTTGGAAGCCAAATTCAAGACGGATCACTGACACTTAAATATTATTAGAATAACAATAATCAAGGTACTTACAAGAATTTATTAAAATTAAATCAAGTGATAAAAAGATTAAAGTTAATTACCTAATACTGAATAGTCAACTGTATCGAGGAACTCGGAAAGTACTTGGAAGTATTTCTTCTTATATACAAGGATAGTGTCTTCACCAGTGAAATCTAACTCTATTTCATCCATATCCTCGTACATCGAACTAAAGAAATGCTCCCAAGATATCTGCAAGTAAATACAAAATATATAGAAAAAGTTTAATTTCATTTAAAAATAAAAATAATTTGTAGTTTGTTTCTAATGAATATTTATACATTATACATATATATAAAAAAATTACAAATTGATTATAAAATGATTACCTTAGAAGTTCCATTCACAGCCGTATTAACATAATTCTGAAAATCTGTTATGTTCATTAAGTCAGGAACTTCAAATGGAGAAATAGAAGTCACGTTAGCTTTCTCCTCCAGCTAAAATCATAATATACATTTAATATTATTACATTCTCATATAAAGAGAAAGTATTGTGATGGCGCGAAAATTCGATTTTGAGATTTTGATGGATTTACACGTTTTGAGTCCCCTGAGTCCAAAAAAGTGGTTTTTAAAAAATGTCTGTCTGTCGTCTATCGTCTGTCGTCTGTCGTCTGTCGTCTGTGCAGACGCCTGGAGCCTAAACTAATGGGCCGATTTTGACGAAATTTGGCATACATGTTCAGAAAAATCATACCCCGAGGCGAAATCGAGAAATGAATTTTAGCTCTAATTTTGGGGGCGCTACCCCCCAAAAACTCTGAAAAAACCTGAAAAAAAATTATTTCTCGAAAACGGTTCCGACGATTTTGATTAAAAAATTCTAAAATGTAGTCCATTTGAATACGAATCCAACGATATAAGCCGTTTTCCCGGGAAAAATCTAGTTCCTGAGAAATTAGCTTGAAACGCAGATGGAGAGAGACGGGTTCGATTCCCCGCCGAGGAGAAGTTATTTTTATGATAAATTTTGATGAAATGTTCAATAATATTTAAATGTACAGTTGAAAACTAATAAGTGGAAACACTGGGCTAAGTAATTATGAACTCATATATGAGAAAGTTTGTCTGAGTTGTCTCGGACCGATTTTTCAAATTGAAAAACAACATTACGATTTGAATTATTTCTTAACGTTTTAATATGCTGTGCTTATTTCTGTAAAGTACATTTTATAGGTTCAACTAAATGTTGAGGTTATAAATAAAGTAGTGCCAATCTAGGCGAACTTTTACATGTACCTGTAAGTACTATATACAGTGCGCTTCTAACTTCTAATGATAATTATATATATAAAGTAAAGTAAGGCAATTATTTAAATTATATTTAACACCGTTTAAATACGCCGCTATACATTTCAATTATTATGAAGATTCGCCATAATTGAATTGTCTAGTAACCTGCATAAATATCCATGTTTATATTATCGTTATACTGCTTGAAGATCTGACGCCACTTAATTATACCTCAATTAACTTACTTTTATCAAAGATTTACAAATGCATATTTTATTTTTAATTATTACGTCAATCATCTTCTAAATTACACTGGTGAGTAATAATTTACTTTGTTATATTTATGTTGTAAATATTTCCACATCTCCCAATAAAAAAACATCACTACTGTGAAACATTTAACTCTGTTTCAGAAACACTAAAAAGTTTTAAAGATTCGCTACACTACACTTATATACTCCACCACAGTGTATGAAAGTGCAGAATAAACAACAGAAACTTATTCAAGAATCCTACATTAAAATATAAGAAATTTGAGTAAATCTTCAGTCTATGGTACAAATCGAGAAGTGGGTTTAGCCACCTCTAACCTCCACTAACCACCTCTAAGCTCTTCTAACTTCCTAGCCGCCTCTAATCTTTTCTTACCAACTCTAATATATACTAACCACTTCTAATATTTTTTTTTTTACTACCTCTAATATTTATTAACGACCTCAAAGCTCTTCTAATCAACTATAACCTTTAATCGCCTCTAATCTCTTATAACAACCTCTAGCACCCTATAATCTCTTCTTACCACCTCTAAACTCTACTAACCACCAGTGGCGTAAATAGCGCCCCCGCCAACCCCGCTGTGCGGGGGGGGGGGGGGGGGGCGCCTGCTCTAGGGGGCGCCGAAAAATGAGTAAACAATGATATTTAATAATAAAAATGTATAAAAAACTCTATTTAGGCGGAATTATTTTTAAAATTATTTTTGGGAGATAAAAATAAATGAGAGATAAAACAAATAAAGAGTTTAAATCAGGGTGAATATTAATTTCAACCGTCTGCGCTTTTTAAATTTTACTAAATTGATATACTTTATTTCTTGTAAGAAATCAAAACAATGTTGTCTAATTTAAAATTAAAACGGGGGAAAATTAAATAAATTTAACAATAATAAGTTTTAAAAGCATAAAATCATTAAAGTATACAAAATAGAACGCGAGGAAGCTATGTGCCACACTAATTGGCAGATAGATGCACATAGTTGTATATTGTCTTTTAGTTTCTTAATTAGGTATTGAGTGGCTTTATGTGCATCTGTATATGTGTATAAGATATTCCAGTTCAAGTCTTCAAGCAAGGAGCAAGGTTGTTAGTTTGTTTTCATCTTATTTATATTTATAATTTTACTATTTTAATTAAGAAATAAAAAATAACATTATTACTGTAATAGTACTGCACACGAGTATTTAAAAAAAATAATCTGTTTGAAAATTAAATAAATTATTTAGTTGTAAAATTTTTTTAGAGTTTATTGAACAGATTATTTTATCGCCCCCAGTGGCGTATCCAGGGGGGCAAAGGGGGCACATGCCCTCCCCCCCAGACCCAATAGAGTAGAAAAACAATAACCGCAGATTTTTTTTTATTACATATTTTTTACATTCATACATTTTTCATATTCAATTTCACCTCAGAAATGCATAAAAGCGCTGTTTTTAGAGGTCATATTTTCAAAATTTTCCGTGGGGGGACCCCCGGACCTCCCCTTAAATCCCCCCAAATAAATAACTTCAGACGACGCCCATAGTAAGATATTATACTGCAGTAAGTATCAGCGTAACATTTTCCAACGAATGCGTTCCAAAACAGTTGTTACTTGGGCGCGGAGATATTTTGTTTATAAGTTGTATCTATTTTTTTTTTTTTTGGGAGGTGGGGCAGCTGCTTTGTTGAATAAGTAGTTCCCTTTTCTTCTTACCACTACGAATACCCCCCTTCCAATCTTAACTGGCTTAGAATGTCCCCCCCCCCCAGACCTAGCCGCTGGATACGCCACTGATCGTCCCTACTCCATTTGTCCCAGAATGACTAACAAAGAGGGAAAGAAGGGGGGAGGGGGGCATGGTGAATTTTGTGGGCTATAGGGGGCGCATTTCCAAAATTTGCGGGGGGGCGCCGGATTTCTTAGTTACGCCACTGCTAACCACCTCTAGTCACCTGTGTAATCTTTTATCGCCCACCACTTATAAACATTCCTATCCTGAAAGGATAGTAAATTTCTATTTTACTGCTCTAGGTCTGTAAAAATGCATGCTTTATTTTTACAGGCCGCTAGTTCGAAAAGCGGCCGCGGCGTGCAGGAAGCGCTAGTAGTTCTCAGCGTCAGCTGTTCAATTTGTAACAATCAACAACAAATTGGGAAACAATAAACATTGTAAGTATCTTCTATTACTAAGAAGAAAAGAAGTAACAAGGTTAAATCAATAAAAGTTGCTGGTCTAATCTAGAATGACTTCAATAATAATAATAATAATATGGATGTTGGATGTTTACATGACGCTACAGTGTAGCCAGTGACTCCGCTATTATTTTAATTAAAGATCTACTATTCATTGAACTTATTTAACCGAATTAATAAATATAAACAAATTATTTTATTATTAAAACGTTTATTTATTAAATATTACTCATTAATCTATAATATATAATGTTATAAGATAGAGATAATAGTATAAACTGTTATTGCCAACATTATAACAATACAAATGTTGCCGCCTAGGCAGTAAAATCACATTTCTCTGCCCGAAATCAGTTCAATAATGCCCCATTTTGCTGCCGCAAGTAGATAAAAAATATTGAGTTGGTATCGGAACACACCCCTTAATAGGGAGGCTCCTGCTTCGAAAGAAGTGTCGAAGGAGCTATTATTATTATTATTATTATCGGAACACACAACCTTGGCCAACAAACCATCAATACTGTTACAGGAAAATGCAACTACAACTTCATCAGGAGTATACTTTGCGAACTGTTCAAACTGTGTTTTCAACATATTATAACAAGGAAATTCATGTTAATTTTGGTAACTAATGACAGGATTTGCCATTCTGTAATATAATAATTGTATTTTGTTATATTGTCTTATAGGTGGGTGGGGGGGGGGGGGGGGGCGATAAAATAGTGTACCCACCACGAGCAGTAAGCGCCATGACAGCCCTCGGGCGTTAAACGCACTCGTGCTTTCAAACTTCGCCCTCGGCCTGTAATAACGCTCTTACTGCTTAGTTACGCAAATAGCTATTTTTTCCACATCTTATATTTACTAACCACCTTTAAGCTCTTCTAATCACCTCTAATTTCATCTTACCGCCTCTAATATACCATCTCTATTCTTTTCTAACGACCTCGAACTCCAAAAGAGTAAAAGAGACTGCAGATAAACAAAAATATTAAGTTTGACACTTTCCTGTGATAATTCTATTATCTAGTCACCTGCCTGGGATATATTCCTGAAGAGATCAATAAGGCTTTCCGAAGCTGTATCCAGAAGTGGTTCCCATTTCTCCAAGGTCTGATTACTATGTTTCAAAAAGTATCTAAAGAAGTCGTTCATACTTCTCAGTGTCATTTTGATAGACATGTCATCAGCTTTGACTAGAGCATGGTACATCTTCCTCTCTTCCTCTGATTCCTTTCTTCTTATTATACTACTGTAAATCAAACGATGAAACAAACAATATAATGTACATAAATTAAGTTGATAAATGTATACAATGAAGATTGATAAAAAATTAAGAAAGTCTGATCAAATTAAAATCAATAGCTTTGCAATATATTGTGATAATATTGCTATCTTGACAATTTCCACCAAATGTAATAACAGTCTCTTCAAGAGTTTTTTAAGATGCTGAAAAGCAGTATCTTCATAAGGAGCATAATCTTCAGTCCTGAGAAATTAGGTTTAAAAAATTTAACTCCTACACTTGATTGGACAAAGAGGTGATAACTAAATCACTTAATAATAATTACGGTCGTGATTTATCTTAAGCCGACCACGAAAACTCAAAACGTGTGCTGAATAAATAAATGGAATTTAAATGGAGCAATGGTGAACAGGTATTATACACACCTGGTCAATCCACTCAAGGTCATCTTTTTGGCAGTATTGCCAACAACTCGTTTGCGTATATCATGATTGTCTGAATGGGTAATTTAAAAAGGAATAGCTTCTCCACAACTCCATGTATTTTAATAACTAATAACTTATAACATGAAATCACGCTCCGAATCTCCGAATGTTATTATACAAATGAAAATAAACATTTAGTAACTTTAGTATCATAAGACCATAAAAAATGGCAATACTTTTTGTAGCTCTTGTATTTTATTTCCATCCCACCACTGCTCCCAAGTGAAGAGCCTGAACTAAACGGTTCAATCTATTAGTGCAGTAATAAGTAAGACCAACATATTTGGCAAATCAAATTGTATTTAATTAAATTAAAACAATCAATACAACACTATCAGGTCACAGAGTTTAACACATTAAAAAATAAAGACAAAACTTTATCACTCTAATACTCTGAATTAAAACTCTAATCTCCCTTGGCATATTGCAGATTAGATTTTACAGTGTCAATTTACCCAGAGCATGCTTCCCAAGAGATTACTGCTCAAAACATTATAGATCCTCCACCAAAACATTCCATGCCATGGATTTCCCCCATGGTACATGACAAGTGCCCCTTGTTCGTATTCTCCTGTACACCAATCCGATGATTGCTGGAGTGTTGCAATAATTTTTTTCCAAGAATAGATACATTTTTTAAAATTTAAACAAAATTTTTAAATCAATTCAAATTTGAAAACATACTTTTTAAGATATCCATCGGTTGGAGAAGCAACTGTTAGTTTATTGATGGATTTATTCTGTGGTAGATTGATAATACCAAACCCAATCAGAAATTCCTTTCCAATCAATCTTTCCATTCTTGTAAGATGTGTAATCCATTTTGTTGCATTAGGTTTATCTGTAAATTAAATTAGTATAAATCTAACGCAATACATTCTAATATTAGGTAAAATAGCATGACACTTTCTAGGATGGGAAACCCATCTAAAATTGCTCAATTACCAAGATGATCTATAAGGGAGAAGAGAATAGATCAGTTCTGATCAAATTGCTAGACGGTGTCTTGAATGGGAAACCCGTCCACAAATGCGTAAATAGAATCAGAATAGCTTGAGATGGTAACAGGGAGAAGATATAATCAGCTTTGATCAAATTGCAAGACGATCTCGAGGATGGGAAACCCATCTGTAATTTTACTCAAATAGCAGGATAATCTTAGGGAGTAGAGAACATCAGCTTTGATCATACTCCAAGACGCAAGACTGTCATAGGCAAAGGATTTCAGGATTGGTATTGCAAATTGCAAGATGATATTGTAGAGTAGAGACTGATCAAATAGCAAAATTATAATTGATTTTTAATGAGCTTTTATCGATGGTGGTTCTAAAAAAAACTAACTACCAAAAACAATTATAATTGAAGAAATCAACATTAAAGGTAAGTATTTTTTTCAATAAACTGGTCACAGATCTGTTTGTCAATATTTTGACTTTATTCTTATATAAGTAATGATTAATTGTTCGCAGATAATTTTTTTTTTTTTTTTTTTTAAATATAAATCAATATAGAACATTTAAAAAACAGATAAATAACTGGTCTAATAATCAATCGAACAATAGAATATAATATATTATGGAAAAAAATAAAAATATATTACCTTGAGATTTAGTTAGATTGACCGGAGGAACTAGTGAAAAACCAATCCGGTCTAGTAGATCAGTTAGTGTTTCCATACCATATTCCTCCATCATTTCTATATCAAGAAAAAAATCTCTTATTATTAAATCAAAATATTCTTTACAGGTTACCAAAAAGCTGTATTCGTCTATCTTTTGCAAGAACTTAAGGAGATGTGTATATTTATAACTTGGAGGATTACCTAAGTGTAAAACTTTAATTCCTTTTAGACATTGAAACTCAAGTACAAGAAACAATTGGCTAATTTTATATTAACATCACTGTTTAC
Organism: Gerris lacustris; assembly: GCA_951217055.1. NCBI lineage: Eukaryota > Metazoa > Arthropoda > Insecta > Hemiptera > Gerridae > Gerris > Gerris lacustris. The sequence continues at coordinate 35,369,673 of OX578276.1, read as the reverse complement.
ATTACTTTTTACATGAAGCTGTGAAAAATCACGTAAAAAACCTTACGAGTGGATGCGTTCTCAATCATTTTTACAAGTACAAACCCCCTCCACTAGTTGATTCTCCCCTCTCTTCTCCACCAGTTGCTACTCATAGTGTAATATTTAAGGCCAAATAGGGAGGTTTTTTCATGGGCCGAATTCACAGCATGCATTTTGTTCATCAAATGCATCATGTTCTCTGTACATTTGTCGTACTGTGAAAACTTTACCTTGATGTACTTTAAGGTTTTTATTGTACCTAAAACGCTATTTTTCGAATGCCTCTTGTAAACAAATACTCCGACCACAGAGTTATGAAAATAAAAATTAATAATTACAAACAGAGATTGATTACCAAAATCTTGACAAGCTCTGTACATTATCCTTGCTTGTGAAACTGCCCAAGGATCTTCTTCAGTGTCATTACTGCTTAGGTATTCTAAAACAAATCATTTATAGAAGAATATTTATTGTCATAATTAATAATTTTGTTTTTTAATATAACATTTATTAATACATAAATTTTACAAAAGACTCTCCTGATTATTAGTCCAGTCGCGAGTTAAATAAAAAGGGGTTTACCTAAGAGCCCGGTGTGACAAAGCTGATTTTGATGATTTTTTTATGCTTTGTCTTCTACAATTCTATATTTATTAAAGTTAATAAGGTTAAATAGTCTGCCAATTAGTGTAGCACATAGCTTCCTCGCGTCCTATTTCGTTTTCTTCAACGATTTTATGTTTTTGCAACCTATTATTGTCTTCTTTATTTAATTTTTTCCCCTGCTTTAGAAATCTGTCAAAATTGTTTTGACTTTTTTACATGAATTAAAGTATCAATTTAGCAAACTTCAAAGAGCGCCGGCGGTTAATGTTAATCTGGGGCTAACTGTGGGCTACTTTCGACAAACCATCCAAATTTCATAAAAATCGGATAAGTATGTACTTTTGAAGATATAGGTGTAAATAAATTTATAATTGTGAGCAAGTGGAAGAGAAACAAATGGGCGCAGGAGGTTAAACTTATATGGGACCCAACAATGGCCTGTCCAAATTTCAATAAAATCGGAAAAGTTGTTCTTGGATATGTTGGTTCTCAAAACTTGAGTGACAGACCAAACAGACACGGAACTAAAAATGTCTCTGATGTCAAACATTTCTGTTTTGGAATTTTTGAAATCGGAGACATAAAAATATGTTTGATCTTTAGAACAATCACATAGCTTCCATTACCTTCGGTTATCTCGAAAGCAAAATTATCTATTTATCGATTTAATCAGAGTAATCTTTTATGGACATCCCGTACTACTGTGTTAGAAAGACTAGCTGAAGTAATTGTCCATCAAACAAAGTGACAGGATGCCCAGTCACAATGCAATTGGCCTTAAAATGGAGTGCAATGGATTTACAAATTTGAAGGTCTTCTGGGTCCAAAAAGTTTTTTTTTTATATATATATTTTTTTTTTTTTTACATCGCCTATCGGCTGTTAAGACAAATTTTATTAGGCATGGAGTTAAAACTACTGAACACATTAAAACATTTGGCAACTCTGAACACCGTATCTTTCAAGTTTTTTTTTAAAATTCCCTATACAAAACTGAGGTAATATTTCATATTGTAATAAAATATTTATAAATGAGCATCTAAGTGGTGTTAATCCAAGGTTCCCTGATAACATTATATTTATAATAAATGAAAGAAAACATTGTTTCTCACATTAATAACAACTGTTTCCTGATATAAATTTGTCTCAAGCTGAAGTCAAATTATTTCCAGGGTAATTTTCTTTACTCCATACTTACTTATAGCTCTGATTTATTTTTTATACATGTAAGAAACCCTATTATTAATATTTAACTCTATTTTTTATCTAGTTAAGATCGAAATAACTATAGATACTTTCTCATTTGTATGGAGTAAGCAGAAAGAAAATTAGATGGCGCAAAAATTTGATTTTGACGAATTATTATTATAATATATAATTATTACCTGATCCTAAAGGTTCCTGGTGATTAAAAGAAGTGGTTTCTAAATTTTGTCTGACTGTAATCTGTGATCTTCCGTCTGTGTAGACACATGCAGTCTAAATTACTGCCATAATTTCGATATAATTATAGCGAAATCTTAAAAATAAATAATCATAAGGTGGTGAAATCAAGAAATAATTATTTGTTATATTTTTGGGGAAAAATGAAAAAATAAAATAATCCTTAAATAATAGTTCCACCAGTTTTGTTGTAAATAGTTGTTAATTACATTCTATTTAAATAACAATTTAATATATTTAAATACTATCGTGAAAAAAAAAGAAAAAAAAAATCTATTTTAATCTTAAACAATAAATATTTTATAAACAGCTAAATCGGAATCAAAAATAATAATATTTCTAATTTTTAATTAAAATTATTAAAATAATTTCCCCTGTTTTTCTATTTGACCCCCCTTTTCAATGAAAACATGACAAAAGTGAACCAAACAACAATAACTATACTCTTAAAGAGTTTTCCAACGGCATGCATCATGACGGGCATATACCCCGTACCTCTGTGTACCAATTTGAACCATTTCAGATTTATACCTTCCTCTGGTTGGTCACATTGACCATGCCGAATTTTGTGCGGATCGGTTCAGCCGTTCAGGAGGAAACATTTGTACCCCGTACCCCTGTGTACCAATTTGGGCCATTTTAGATTTATACCTTCCTGTTGTTGGTCACATTGACCGTGCCGAATTTTGTGTGGATCGGTTCAGCCGTTCAGGAGGAAACTTTTGTACCCCGCACCCATTACTCCTGTGTACCAATAAGGACCATTTCAGATTTATACCTTCCTCTGGTTGGTCACATTGACCGTGCCAAATTTTGTGCGAATCGGTTAAGCCGTCCAGGAGGAGTATGGGTCCAAACAAATGCAAAGTGTAGTATAAGAGCTTGGGTAATGGAGGAAAAATATATAATAATAACAAAAAATACAATTATCAAAAAGCTGTATACATGAATACATGTGATCTTCATAACAACTATTCATCGAGGAGATTCATCTTATTATACAGTGGTTCTTAATTAAAACTTGAATTCAGTGGGATTAAGGATATGCCAAAATTTATAATGAATAATTATAATTACCTTGAATTAATTTTATATATATGTTTGTTTGAAGATGACATTAATAATTGGTCAAAACGTTTCTCAAATGAAATAGTGATTTTCATTATTTTCTCTACCTTAATAGCCATCTAATCTCTCTTTCAATAATATAATGTGAATTAAAATAAATAAAGTATAATAAAAAGTAATCAGTGTTGGCGTATTTAAAAAAAAGGTTTTTAATTCGGATGTTACAGCTCTCCGATAGTTTGTATCACACCCCGTTATATCATCTCTTATCTTATTTAGAAGTTCATTAAACTGAGGGCTATTCATACGGAAATATTCCTTAAACTGTTCGTGGTTTAGATCATGAAAAAGGGTGTGAAATTCCCCGATTCATCCCATTTTCTAGATAGAAAATTTCCCAATCTGTCTTATAAGCTGGTAATGCGATACAAGCTGCAAGAGAAAACTCGGTTTCAGAATCCTCGGATTCTGAACTTAAACACAAATATAATAGTTTTTGTGATGTCCTCACACTAAATACTACACTACGTATTATATGAAAGTATCCCTTTAACAAATTCAATATAATTTTCAAGAACAATTAAAAAACTGTCACAAAAACAACTTGACATAATCAAAAATAATAACAAAACCATTACATCCTCCCGGCCTCCTCATTGTTGTCCAGCCCTGCTGCACGTAACAGCATGATTTTTTGAATTGGCCGCTTCAGCTCTCCAGCAGCGGTCTTAACGTCTACTATTCGGACCTTTCCATCGCGCCCAGGATAAACCTTAACGATTATTCCCATAGGCCAACTATTTCGTGGGCTATTTTCATCAGCAATTATGACGAGGTCATCAATAGTGATATCTCTTTTTGAGGTATGCCATCTTTTTCTATTTACCAGCGTGGGTACGTATTCTTTAATCCAACGACGCCAAAATATATCAGCATAATATTGTGCTATACGCCACATTTTTCTATGGTGAAGTTCTTCTCTGGTGAAAAGTCCTGGTACAGCAACATGACAGTCTTTGCCAATTAGCAAATGGTTGGGTGTCAAGCTTTCTTCGTCTTGGTGGTCAGACGAGACGTATGTTAATGGATGACTGTTAACACTGTGTTCTGCTTCAATCAAGAATGTTTGCAGTACTTCTTCCTTTGGAAACTGTTCATTTAAGACTGTCTTCAAAGCAACCTTTACCGAACGTACCATTCGCTCCCAGGTCCCACCCATGTGAGGTGCCGCTGGGGCGTTAAATAACCAGTTGATGTGGCGTATCGTACAAAAGTCTTGTATTTCTGATTGATTTAACTCCTTTAACGCTGTTCTCATCTCCTTTTCTGCCCCACGTAGATTTGTTCCATTGTCTGAACACAATTTCAACGGATACCCTCTGCGACAGATGAATCTACGAATGGCCATGACAGCAGCATCAGTTGTAAGCGATGCTGCAATCTCTAGATGAACTGCTCTAGTCGTCATACAGGTAAATAACACTCCATATCGTTTCTCCCTTCTCCGGCCGACCGTAACGTTCATAGGTCCAAAATAATCCATTCCGGTTACTGCAAATGCACGTGACTGAGGTGTTACTCTAAAGTCTGGTAAATATCCTTCAATTTGACTTTCGCATTTTGCATTTTTTCGTTTGCATAAGACACATAAACGTTGGCAATTCCTGACAGCATTTCGTCCATTTAAAATCCAAAATTTTGATCTTAAGTCGTTTAAGAGTTGTTCTCTTCCTTGATGATGATTTTTTTCATGGTAATATCTTATCAGTAATTTTGTAAAATAATTCTTTCCATCCATTATTATTGGTTTTCTTGTGTAATCTGGTAGAATATCTTTCGCATTTTCAAGACGACCATGTAGTCGTAGTAAGCCGTCATCATCAAGAACGGGGGTTAATTTGAACAATCTACTTGAAGTTTTAATCGGCGTCTTCTTTCTTAAACTATTTACTTCTTCCGAAAAGCTTTCATATTGTGCTTGAGCAATAAGCACTTTCTCTGCTCTTTCGAATTCTGTCAGAGTTATTTCTTTTTTAAACCCTTTATTTCGCGTTCTACTTTTTTCTTTACAAATGTTTATAAACACTAGTACCCATGCCATACTTCTTACGAGTCTCAAATACTTTGAAAATCTTTCACACTGCAAGAGGGGTCTAGAGTCTTCTTCCTTTTCTGAAATTTTTAGTACTAAGTCGTTTCTTATTTCTTTGTCGGGTTCATTACTTGGCTCTACTACCTGAAATGGCCAGCATTCTTCTTTTTCTTGTAGAAATTCAGGACCTTTTAGCCAGCGTTCTGCTTTTCCTACATCCCACTGGCCTCGTGTAGCATCGTCTGCTACATTCAGTGATGTTGGCAGCCAATGCCAATCTTCTTTTAATGTCAGTTCGTGTATTTCCCCTATCCTATTTGCCACGAATGTTTTGAATCGCTTGGGTGTAGATTGAATCCAGCTGTATACAATCTTCGAGTCAGTCCAAAAAAACCTCTTATTGATCTTAGTCTCCTGGCTTTCCTCTACTACTGATGCAAGTTGCGAACCCATTACTGCAGCTTGAAGCTCAATTCTTGGTATTGTCATAGGTTTGACTGATGTTACTCGTGCCTTTGCCATTACTATAGATGTTGAAATGTAGTCGTTTTTCGCTATAAATCTCAGATATGATACTGCAGCATAACCTTTTTCGCTTCCATCACAAAAAATGTGCAACTGTACCTCACTTGTTTCTTTAGAATGAAATCCATACCATCGTGGAATTGTGATGCTTTTGATGTTATGTAATTCGGCTGCCCATGCTACCCATTTATTAAAAAGACTTGTGCTTATAACATCGTCCCATCCAATTTTTTCAGCCCACACTTGTTGTAGCAGCATCCTTCCTTGTATCGTTATAGGCGACAATATACCGAGTGGATCATAAACAGACATGACTACCTTGAGCACTTCTCTCTTGGTTGGTGCGGTTGTTTTCTTAAGTATAGATTCGTATTTACATAACACTCTATCAGAAAAGCTTAAGTAATCCGTTTTCGGGTTCCAGACCAAACCTAGAACTCGTTCTGCGGTTGGCCAACGATCAAATTCTAACTCTGCGACCGTTTTAGCCCGAAGTTCTATGGGAATCCCCTCAATTATTTTTGCTGAATTACTCATCCAATTTCGCATGTAGAAATTTCCTCGTTTATAGCAGTTAACTACTTGATCTACTACATCTATAGCTTCTTTTTCCGTGTCAAAGCTACCTAAATAGTCGTCCATGTAGTGATTTTTGTAGACTGCTTGTACAGCAGCAGGAAATTCTCTCGAATTTTTGTCGGCATTTTTTCTAGTAACGAAAATGGCACAACTAGGTGAACAAGCAGAGCCAAATATCATCGCTTGCATTTGATATACCTTTGGTGGTAGCGATCTATCTTTACCACGCCACAAAAATCGCTGTGCAACCTGATCTTCAGGTTTGATTTTAACCCGTAAAAACATTTCTTCAATATCCCCTACTACTGCAAACCTTTTTTCTCGAAAGGATTGTATGACTCCCGGTACTGAGTTGAGTAAGTCAGGCCCAGTTATTAGATTGTCATTAAAGGATACTCCATTTGATTTTGCCCGAGCATCAAACACAAATCGAAATTTATCTGGCTTACCTGGATGCTTTACAGCAAAATGTGGCAAATACCATGTTTTTTCGGGCTCGATTCGTGATTCTTCGTCACCAAGTATTCGGGCATATCCTTTCTTCACGAAGCTTTCAATTTGTTCACAATACTTTTTAGCAAATATGTCATCTTTGTCCATTTTCTTTTCGACTGAGTAAAGTCTTCGAAGCGCGGTTGTCTTGCTTTCCGGTAGCCTTGTATTTTCATTTTTCCATAGAAGTCCAATTTCCCAATGTTTATCATCTAATTGTTTGCACGTCGTTTCCATAATTTTTAATCCTTTTTTATCTTCTAGTGACATAACCCTTTCTCCAGGTTTCACTAAATTATCTGCTAGAATACTTTGGCGAAGCAAATCTTCCAGCTCAGATTCTTCAGCGTAGCAATGATAAGAAAACTCTGCATCTACTCTATCTTTTAGCAATGACATATTCCCGTGAATTACCCAACCTAACTTTGTTCTGGATGCAAAAGGTGCGTAACTCGGTCCCTGCACTACTTCGCGTGCGATGATCAGATCTACATGCTCCTGTCCAATAAGAACCTTTGGCTTAACATCTTTTACATTTTTAATTGGAAGGTGCTCTAAATGTTTCCACTGTTTAGCACATTTAGTTGCATTTACCGAGTGGCAGGGTAAATTTAATTGCTTCATTGTACGAACATTTTCTAAATTAAACACAGTATCATCTAATTTTCCTTGTACGCTTAAATTTATTCTTTTTGATTTGTTGTCCTCGTAGTAGCTAGAGTTTGTCCAAAATATCTTTAAAGGTTGGATGGGTCCAGTTAAGCCTACCTCTTCTGCTAGTTCCGTGTCAATAAGACTAACTGTGCTGGCTTCATCAAATAGTGCGAACGTTTCAATGGATTTATTGGTACCTATGATGGTGATTGGAGCTACTTTGAGTAAGACTCGTCTGCCAACATTCCTAGCTTGAAGCAAGTGTTCTTCTTCTTGATCATTCCCTATTACATGAACATCTTGTCCTTGATCTTGATCGTCATTTGTTTCTTGATGGATGTGTTTATCTTCTACCGTCTCTTCATTGCAGACTTCATTTTCATCTTCATCTATTTGTAGATTACACTGGTCTATTTCATTTGGAGAAGCATGGAGGAGTGGGTGGTGGACCTTTTGGCAGCCATTTATGCCACACCTTTTCTTAAATCGACAGTCGGTTACACGATGAGGGGATTTCTTTAGGCACGCAAAGCAAATTCGTTGTGACTTAGCCCACTCCCATCTGTCGTTCACACTTAAAGCTAGAATTTTCTTGCATTTGGTTATCGAGTGATCGTTATCTATTGTGCAAAATGCACATGAGCTTGTTCTTTTCTCAATTGTGTCACTATTTTCATTTGTTGACAACACATTTTGTCTACTAGGTTTTGACACTTTGTTGTCTGCTTTACGAACGCCCGGATCATACGAAGTAGAGGGCTTACTTAGTAAACTAGCAAATGAAGCTGCTTCTTCTAACCATTCTGAAAAATTTAACAAAGTAGGCAATGTTATTCCTTTACGTCTCACATTTTTGGCCCACTCATACTTAAAGTAAACCGGTAATTTTGACATGAGTTCTTTCAAAAGGGTTGGATTTGTTATGTATGAACTTAAATTTAGAGATACAGCTGTTGCTGTCATGTTTTGAATATTTGTTGCAAAATTTATTATATTATCGGGGTTTTCACTAGATATTGAGGGCAAAGACCGAGCTTTGTTTATCATTGTTTCTATTATTAGCTCCGGCCTGCCAAACCTGGTTTCTAGAATACTTATTACTGTTCTTAAATTTAATGGGGAGACAAATAAAGATTTTACTGCCAATAACGCTTTTCCGGTTAAAGCTTTATGCAACCTTACCATATTTTCTTCGTCGCTGAATTTACACTTTGCTGTAGAGCTTTTGTACAATGAAATAAACATCGGCCAATCTTCGGGGTTTCCTGAAAACTCTGGTAATTTTCGACCTAAAATTTGTTTATTCAATGTTTTTTCTGCGCTTGATTTTGCAATATTTTGGAAAGCTTCAGTCATGGCTTGGGTTGCTGTTGTAAAATCTTTTATTAAATGTGCTGATGAAGATTCTTGATTTTCTCTTTGTTTTTCTATTTCAAACACTGGTTTCAACTCGCATTTTCCTTCGCTTGTAATTGGTTTATCTAACCATGATTTTACCTTTTCAAGATAAGTGATTTCTTCCATATCTACCAAGTTAATACTTGATGCTCTAGAACTATTTGACTTCACAGATGCTGCCTTTAGCGCTGCTTCTGCTTCTATCAAAGCTATTTTTCTTGCCATATCTTTTGCTTTTTGGGCTTTTTCTAATTCTATTTCTGCTTTTTCTAATTCTATTTCTGCAAGCTCATTTTCTTGCTTAATCAAAGCAATGGCTCTCATTTTTTCTAATTCTATTTTCATCTGTAATCTTTTACTACTATTTTTAGATATTTTAGAACTTCCTTGAGTAATAGTTTTCTCAGGAGTGTCCTTCTTAGTGGCTAACGTCAATTGTTCAACTGACTGAATGACTTTGACAACTGTTCCATTTTCACTTGGAATAGTTGTGTCGTTCGTTACTTCAATTTTATTAATAGTTAAAGGTTGGCAAGGATCATACCTTATAGGTGGCTTTCCTGCAGTTTTCCGTGTACTTTTCCTGGCTGGAAGACTACCGGCTTCGCTCATTTTTATTTTTCGCTACTGAAAATTTACGGCAAAATTTGTCAGTAGTTTAATACAAATGACGAAATTTATATCACTGTGTAACACGAAACCCAAAGGACCAGTTTAATGTGATGTCCTCACACTAAATACTACACTACGTATTATATGAAAGTATCCCTTTAACAAATTCAATATAATTTTCAAGAACAATTAAAAAACTGTCACAAAAACAACTTGACATAATCAAAAATAATAACAAAACCATTACAGTTTTCGTTGGGTTGACATTTTTGGGTGGACTAGCTTTGTTCACGCAAACGAAAACAGAGCGGAGTCAGCTAGACTCCGCTACAGTCAGCTCGACTCCGCTCAGCTTTCGGTTGCCACACCCCTTGGACTCAACTACACTCAGCTACACTCCGCTCAGCTTCTGGTGGCCGATTGGCCTAAAACATATTCAAAACCTCCTCATTTCTGACCTTAACTGACTTTTTTGTTGGTTTGGGTCGTCTATTATTGCTTTGACAGTGTTGTTAATCTTTTCTTTCACCGGTGTTTCAAAAATACAGATAATCTGGTCCAATTGTGCATTCTGTTTTATGTACACTAAGAAAACAACATCATATTTGCAAAGCCCTCGTTGGAAAAATCAAACGGAATTTTGCTTCACAAGAAAAAAAATAAAAATAATTCACAAAAAAGCGATGTGCAACCAATGATAGTCAGTTCAGAAATGAGACTGTTTTGAAGATGTGTTATTGTTTGTCTATTTATTAAATCAAGAAGAGATAAGGACCTCCTGGCATTGAGCTCATTGTCAGAGAAAACCCACTTTCATATGCATTTTCAATAGTTAGTAACTATCAATCATTAATAAACGAAATCATGAACGCTCTGTCTCGTTTCACGAAAAATGTACTTTATGATAAACCGACTAGGAACGCATTTAGGTCTGTAAACGCCAAAAAACCAAATATATCTGGGCGGCCAAGGCGACATATTAAAGCTCATAAAATGCGCCAATTTTAGAGAGCTTTGCAAATTGCTTAAGCAGTAAGGAAATACTTACTATCAGACTAAAAGCCGTAGTAAATGTTTCAAAAAATCATAAGCGTAAATTCTTCTGTGTCCAAACTATGTTTTGACTTTCAATATCTTAACGTACTTGAATAAATTTCATTAATTTATCTCAACTGTTTAGATTTTACAACGATACCTACTAGTTTGTTTTTTTCTATTTTCGCAGAAGGGTAATTTTTTAATCTTTGCCCCCCCCCCCCCCCCATATAGGGAGGAAAATATTGGACATAAAAAAAGTAAAAATTGTATTGTTTTTCACCATTGAATCCAAATCTGCTATAAAAAATACACACTCCAATTTGAAATTTTGAAGTTGAGTGGCCTAGGGGCTAAAAGGGTGGTTGCCCCTAGCACGTGAGTAGATGAATACTAATTTACCTTAACATGGTACAGATCCTCCAAGATTCATTAATTTATCTCAAGCCATTCAAAATTTATCTCAAACCGTTAAAGTTGAGGAGAGTGGAGACTTTTGGACCACCATGGATATAATAATACTAAAAATTATTATAACCTGAACAAAATGTAACAAAAATCTAAACCTCCATAAAATTTACAAAGAAATATTAACTTAGGATTTCCTTAATTCGTTTTAATTATATTTAATATTTGAGGTGCCAAGCAGAAAGATAAGTAGAAAGTAGAACTAATCCACAAAATGATTAAAAAAAAAATATTTTAATAGGATTTTTTCTAAACTTTTTAGGAAAAATAGACCAGCCCTTTTTTACATAAACATTTTTATTTCTTTAAAAAATCCATAATATGTTTCAAATGGTCTAAATTAAATACCAATAGCCTCATTTATTTTAACATAATTTCAAAAATAATTGTCAATGTTTCACTAACCTTTTATGTTTTTCATTTGAAGCCAGAATCGATCAATAAACCAATCATTGTAGACGTTCGGATCTCTAAGATCATGAGCTGATGACCACTTGCCACACGAATACTTGTAGAAATTCTCGCATGGATCTACATGCTTGTCCATTGAATCTAGGTAATTGGCAGCTGTAAAAGGAAATCAAAAGAATATTAATCTTCGTACAATATAAAACATGGTGTCACGTGTGTAAATATTTAAGCGGAGTTGAAAGAGCGGTAGATTTGTAGATCTATAGTTTTATTTAAACCAGGGATTCCCAACGGGGTTCAGGTGGACCTCTCAGGTCTATGGAAATTTAAATGGGGTCTATAGTATCCAGGGTTCTATTGGGGGTCGTTGATAAATTTAAAAGGTTTGAATATTGATTATTTCAAGAATCTAAAAGAAAAATTAGCGTATCGTTCTAAAGCAGAAATTAAATCATTTCTTAAGCCGTTAACTTCTGTAAATAATGGTGGATTAGAAGCTTCTTACAATTATTTATTTGTTAATTGCAAAAGCCGGATATCCACATACCAGTCGTGAAAAAATAATATCGTTCACAGCAATAAAAGAGGAAATAAAAACTGTCATGAAAATGAACCCTGAACCAGTTTTAAAAAGTATTCCGCACAGTAATTCCTGCATACAACGTCCTATGAATGAAATGTCAGAAGATACTAAAAAATCCTTAATTCGTGAATGGCAAAACAGTAAATTTTCTGTGTAGCTGGATGAATCCACTTTTTGTAGAAACAGTATTTTTATTTTGATGTTACATGTTCGATATTATAGCTTCAGATTAAGAGAAATGACAGAAGAATTTCTTTTAGCAAACTGTTACAAATGTACACTACAGGTGAACATATATTTGTTTTGAATGTTTTAGAAACTTTACACTGAATACTTAAATCAATTAAAAGAAGATATGTTATGTTAGCTATACTGACTATACGATGATAGGTAATTTCAGGGCAAATATTTAAAAAGATAAATACATATCAATATATCACACAATGACCAAAATAATAAACATCGAACTTATTGCCCATTTACAAAATCGATATATCTGAAATCAAGTATGAAACCACTTCTTTTAATTTTTGGTTCGAGTTCTTAGCCCAAAATTGTTGTCTTTAAGATTTTTAAGTGCAATTATTAGTACGTATTGCTTTTTATGCTATATATATTAATGGAAAAATGCAAGGAGGTCGATGAAGAAAAAAGTTGAGAACCCCTGATTAAAACGATTATATATTTTTTTAGGCAACACTGGCGTTTGATCCTAATAGTTTCAAAGTTTGTAGCTTTCAAGATCATGTAAAAGATTTATATTTTTCAAGTGATAATAAAATCAAATAAATAATTAGTTCATGATATATTAAACAGGCACACAATAATAAAAAAACAATTAAAAAAAACTAGACATCAAATTAAATCTAAAATATCACCTGAGCGGACGCATTGGCTGGATAAACATAATTTTTCATCGGATCGTAATACTGAAACACAAATGCACATCAATCATCATATCATATAGAACAAAGAAAGCTTGTTTTTATTACATAATTCTCTTATCTACTAGATGAATATTAATTATAACAGCTGATAGTTAGAAACAGGTGTTATTATGCTTACATAAACAAAGAGATATAATTAAAGCTAGTAAAAGTAGGAAAGCTAGGATTGCTGTTACGAGTAGAAACAGTTCCAGCCTGTTTCTTGGAGTTCTTTTAAATCTGTAACAAACAATTACATAACTATCAAATAGCTATTTATAAAATCTAGTCAAATATATATAAAAAAAAGTGTATTATTGTGTTTGGCGAGGTCTCCAAAAGCCAGAAGACACCTCTGGACTTAATTAACTTGAATATATATAAAGTACGTTGGACTCGACACCTAATTTGTGCCAGTTTCTGGTTGTTTTTATTCTGTATATCCTGTGCAATTTTTTTAGACTGGATATATTAATTTAACTATAATCAATACTTTTAAATTTATTTTTTTACATAAAAGTAAAAACTTACATAGGAATAATAGATTTCTTCTGTAGAAGTACTTGTTGGCTACATGATCCTGAGACAGTGTTCAGTGTAGAACTTGAAATATCTCCTGAAACAGATTTAAAAAAATCATATTGATTTAAGACCACTACCCTTACTCATAAGAGTGAAGTAAGTGAGTGAAGTAGGAAGGTACGTCTAACATTTTTAAGACAAGAATACGGAATTCATCAGTAAAGCTGAAGATTGTACAAAAATTAATATAACAGAAGATTTACATAGTCATAATGACGTACGGCTATCATTCTTAACTTTGATTAAGAAAAGCCAGAATCGAATTCAAGCCACGGTACCTGCGGATGGTAGAGGTTTCGGAGAAACCGGAGGGATTGGAAGAAGAGCTTCACTTTAAGACTGAGCTTCGAAGTTTAACCCATATTGATAACAGTATCGAACTCTTGACTTTGATGGTTTGACGCATTAATAGTATTGACAGGGACCGTTTGCCGTAAAGAGCCAAAGAAGACATATGTGAAGGGAGAAGTCTTAGAGTCCTAGAGGGAGGAAAATAATCCCATGGAGGGTCTGACACCCCGGCCCATAGTGAAGTAGTAGTAGTTACCTAGTACTTCCTACTAGACGGGTAGGACGAACCACTTGTTCGAACCTCGCAATCAGGCCTACAGTGGATCCATTTTACTTCCCCGTGGTGGAGAGTTCCAGCTACTTCACACATCATACATTTGTACATTGTACCGCCGAAGCGAGTATGCGGTGTGGTCATTAGTAAGCTATAGGTTTGTTCCAACAGAGCCTCGGACGGTTCTAGAACTGCCAGGAGCATGCGCAGTATCGAAAGACCGTTCCTACACGCTTCTCGGACGGTTCTGGAACTTTTAGTCCCGTGTTCCAACAGAAAGACGAACGGTTCTGGGACAGTCCTAGAACCGTGAAAACAGTTCCCGGACTGAAGCAGGAACTCGACCAGAACTACTAATACTAATATACGGAGGCGTGTAGGTTACACTACTACTACTGTTCAACTATAACCTAACATATGTTTTCGTTTCTTTTCATGATATATCTTCTGTTTCCTAGCGTGTTTTGTTTCTCTCTCCTCAGTTAATATTTATACTACTTCTTTCTTTCTTCTTTACGTATTATTTTTTATCATGATAGTATATTGGAATAATAAAATATAATTTATATTTTATATATTATTTATTCCTCATGATAATTAAAATTTCTCATAGCGACTTTGAGTCCTTTATAAGAATTACCTACGATCTTTTTGTCTGTACATCCGCCAATGATTTACAGACAAGAAAAAAAACAACAGATAATTGTTCTTTTAATTTTCTTGTTTGTAGTTTTGAACCCTTTATTTGTAAATATTTCTTAATGTGTGGTTGACCTTTTCTTATATAAGGGTTTATTTTTAATAAGCCAAGATAAAATTCGCATTTTATCAACCGAAACTTGATTCCGAGATCTCTGTGAAGGAGGGGTCTTACGAACCCGGGGATATCATTAAAATCTGTTTCATATACGTCTGTATGTACGTATTCGTATGTAACTAAACCTTTAATAACATATCGCTTCAAGATATCGTATTGAGATGCGGTTTGCGACATTTTTTACAACTTTTGTCGGAAAAACTGATGGCGACAAACCCGAACATCGTAGCTAACGACGTTTCGGAGCTGTAGTCACTTAAGCACGAAATCGGTCTGTCGACGATAACTTCAGTAGACATTATTTGATTTTTATATTATTTGGGGTATATATTATTATGTGTCCTATTTGGTAGATTGTACCTATACTTTTTGGGCACAAGTGGTTTTGGAGATATTGGCATTTTAATGTTTTTACTTCCATGAAAATGGGTGTAAATACTGAGTTCTCTCTTGATCGCGTATTGACTCCACAACATTTCATGGAAGTCATGTGTAGGATTTCCACACCGGTACTTTTATATGATTTAACAGTTAATGTTTAAAAAAATTACAATTTATACAAACAAATTTTTAATAGGCAACTGAAACTAAAAGACAGAATGCTACGAGCCTGACGAATCCCAAATGTGAGAGCGAAATAAAATCATTCAGAAATGACAGTGTGATAAATTTGTAATTTTAAAAACTATTTGCCCTAATGTGCATTCTTATAATGTTGAGTTTAACAATAGAATATGTTCACGTAAGTAATCCATTTCTGAGTGAACATAAACAAAACAAGTAGAGAGATACGAAGAGGAAAATAAAAACAAGATAAAGAGAGGTAACATGAAGGTTGCAGTTCTGAAAGAGTTCTAAAATCGTTCCAACAGGCTCCTCTTTTTGAATCAGTTCTGAACCAGTCCTCATAGACGCATGCGCATTAAAAAATCCTGAACTGGTTCTAGAACCGTCCTCGAATTGGCTGTTGGAACAAACCTTATATGAGCATGCTTCAAAGTGTGCATGGGGGGGCGAGGGGACCCCTCAGGGGGTCCCCTCGCCCCCCCATGCACACTTTGAAGCACGCTCATATAAGGTTTGTTCCAACAGCCAATTCGAGGACGGTTCTAGGGGGGGCGAGGGGGGCGAGGGGACCCCTCAGGGGGTCCCCTCGCCCTACTCCGACCTCGAACCATAGATACAGATCACATCTCATGACACGGATCGAACCCACTAGACGACGTGGGGGAAGAGAACCCCTCAGGGGGTGTCCCTCGCCCTGCTCCGTCCGCGATGATTCATAGATGCATTCAGTGTATCACGGCCCGGGATCGAACCCACGACCTCGAGCTGCCTCGACTCAGTGATAGCTGAGCGGTGTCTTTACGACCTCGGCCACCCTGGCTCCCCGGCCCATAGTGAAATAGTACTCCAACCCTATTAATGGAAAGATGCAGTAGGAAATCTTTTTGGTTTTATTCCACACCTCAAGGTAGAAGATAACCCTAATAAGTATGTTGTTTTCATTTTCCTTCCGAGTCTACCTCTAAAGAATGTTGCTGTGCTGATTTTATATATGAAACTTACTTTATAATCTTGATAACAGTTATAAGATTTAATCAAACCAAACGGGGTAGCAGGGGGGGGGGGGGGGCTCAGGCTTTATATGTATAAATTAGCAAATTATTAAGTTAATTCAATGTATTAAGTTCAATTAAAAACATATTATGTTGTTAACTTATGACTTTAAAAGGATTATGCAATTTTAAGTTGTAACTTAGAAATATACTTACTTAATAGAGTTGCCATTACATTTCTGAAGGGTTAATTGCAATATTTATGAATTTTCCGTACTATGCTATTAAGAAAAACAATTACTTGAAGTAACGACTTTAAATATTAATTAATCGACATATAGATGTATTAATTTTTTTCAAAAATATACTAAAATAAATGTATATCAATAGATATTGTTAATTAATAATCTAACTTTAGAATAAAAATACCATAAATAAACACTATTTCTTTTAATATATTTTACTTTTAAATGTATCTTATCTAATATATCTTACTTTTTAAATAAATCCTTAAGTAGAGACATTGCTTTTTAACACATATATCTATCTTTATAGTTAAAATGTCTTAAGTAATCCCTATTTTTCTTAATTGAAATAAATTTGCTGTACAAATTCTTTAAATAAACACTATTTCTCAATATATCTAACTTTACAATAAAAAAGCCTAAAATAAACACTATATTTCTTCAATATATACTACATTATAATAAACATACAATTATACATTTATTGTTGAGAACAAGTTAAATTCAGTAAATGTTATTTATCATGAAATAGGTGTAGTTCAAAAACGTTTTCACACAATATTATAATTTTGTTATAATATTATAATTTTGTTATAATATTATAATTTTGTTTGTTGTACCAAACATCCAGAAGTTTTTTGGTTTTTGAACTACACCTCTTTCATAATGAGTCGCGAAAAATAATTTAATTTTACTTTTTAAAAAACCATATTTTACATTAACAATTGATTAAATAAACACTTTGATAAACTTCAATTTACTTTATTCAATATTTATTTATTTTAACACTTAATTTTTTAAATTAAAGTTTTTAACACTTTATTTATTTTAACGTAAGATTTTATGTCTGAGATTTTCATTTAACAGTATCATTAACTAAAAATTAATTTGTTCTTAGCTAAAACTAGGTAAAATGTTTTATATAATAATAATTTATCTCTTATTTGCATAAATAAACTGTTACGTACTCATAATCATGTTATGTTTGTCAACAATAATTTTTTATTGCTTTCTTTATTATTATACGTATAGTAGGTATGTGTTAACGACTTGTCATTTTATGTCATCCTATTTTTATTTTTTGTTATCTTGTCGTCTTATCTCACTTTATTTCAATTTGTGTCTGGAATACTATTTTATCTAAAACTTTTTAAAAACGTCCTAATTAAAAATAAAAATGATTAATGAATGACCAATTGCAGCGATAAGTATAAGCATTACTTCATTGTTAAATTAATAGTTTTGTTAAAATAATAAACTTTTTTGCTTCCGACCTTACCGAAGGTAATGAAAGCTTATGTGATCGTTCTAAGGAACGAAAATATTTTATTTCTCCGATTTCAAAAATTCCAAGACAGAAATCCGTTTCAGATATCAGGGAACATTTTTGGTTCCATGTGTGTATGTCGGTCTGTCGCTCAATTTGTGCGAACCAACATATTTTAAAAACTACACCTCCAATTTAAATTAAATTTGTATTTTATGTCATAATTAGCTCATTGTTGGACCCATATAAGTTTCAACCATCTCCGCTCACTTGTTTATCTTCCACATGCGCACAAACATTTATTTATTTACACCTATAGCTTCAAAAGGACTCATCTGATTATTATAAAATTTGGATGGTTTGTCGAAAGTAAACCGCAAAGAGCACCGATTAATTTCAACCGTCTACACTCTTTTACTTTTGCAGAAATTATACTTTAATTCATATAAAAAAATCAAATCAATTTTGACAAATTAAACAAACGGGGTAAATAATTAAATAAATTATAGTCCAGGAGATAGCGTGCAAAAAAGTGTCTGACTAACATCAAGCTAGAATTTTGTATACAAGTAAATGTTTTGGTGCTTCTTATAATATTATATTCTTAAATGCTTTTAAGAATATAATATGATCGGCTAGGTTCGTCTGCGGGACATAGCTTGGCAATAGGCATTTGAAAAAAACAATCCGGTGGAGAGCGTCCATGTCCAACCCTTTTTGTTGGACAATGTGATGTTTATGATCCTAAGTACAAACTTAGTTAATAGACCAAAATTCATGTTGATGGTAGATTGTCCCTTGACAGGAGGACACTTTGATTTGGAGTAATATTTGACTTACTAACCTATTAAGTGAAAAACTGCCACCAACTTGATTATTGGTCTACTAACTAAGTTTGTACTCAGGATCATGAAAATCACATTGTTAACCAAAAAAAAAAAAAAAAAAACGGGACATGACTGCTCTCCACCGGTTTGTTTTTTTCAAATGCCTATTGCCAAGCTATGTCCCGCAGACGAACTTAGCCGACCATATTATATTCTTAAAATGCACCAAAACATTTACTTATACACAAAATTCTAGCTTGATGTTAGTCAGACACTTTTTTGCACGCTATCTCCTGGACTATTAGAAAATGTCAAGAATGGCTTGTAACAGGTGCGAGGAAGCTATGTGCCACACTTATTGGCAGACTATTTTCTGATAAATTGTTAATTTATGTAAGTCAAATTTAGATTTAAAATAGGGTATTGAATAGCTTTTAGGTAAAAATATTTTTTTAAACAAAATATAAGTAAATTCAAAGCATTTACTTTTCTCATATAGATAGTATATAAAGAGAGAAAGTATTGTGATTTACACGTATTTAACGTGTTCCGAGTCGAAATGAAAGGCACTTCTTTAGATTTTTACTTCCCTTATAAAAAAAATCGAGGATAGTAACAATCTAAAGAAGTATCAAATAAATTGATTTTACTGAATCTATGTAGTATCTGAACTCTGTAATCTATAGTGTGTCATCTAGTGGTCTGTCGTCTATAGTCAATCAGCTGCAGTCTGTTATCTGAAGTCTGTACAAAATGCGTGGAACAGTGGCGTATCCAGGGGGGGGGGGGGGGGGGCACAGGGGGCACGTGCCCCCCCAGACCCAAGTAATAGAGTAAAAACAAGTAATAGAGAAAAAAAAAGTAATATAGTAAAAAAAAAAAAATAAATACCGCCGTATTTTTTTTTGCTTTGTTGAATAAGTAGTTCCCTTTACTTGTTCCACTGCGACAACCCCCCCCCCCCCCCAGACTTCTACTTCTGCCGCTAAATCTATCTAAACTGACTTAGAATGTGCCCCCCCCCCCAGACTTAGCCGCTGGATACGCCACTGGCGTGGAACCTAAACTACTTGACAAATTTCGATGAAATTTGGCAAATATGTTTAGATTAATCATACCCCAAGCCGAAATAAAGAAATTAATTCTTCAAATCTAAATTTGGGGGCACTACCTTCAAAAACCTCAGAAAAAAAAAAAAAATATCCAGAAAGGTTCCAATGATTTTTTATTGACAAATTCTAATGTAGTCCATTTAAGCGAATTACATTTAGATATCTGTTCATCAGTGCCGAAATGCCAGCGGCGCCGACTCCAAAGGGCCCAAGGGGCTCGAGCCCCCCAATGTTAATTCTAGGAGAGCTTAGCCCCCCCCCCCCCCCCCCCCCCCCTCCCCCCAAAAAAAGCAGTTGTATAGTAAGTTTTAGTGTGACCCCGAATAGAGACAAATGAGTAACTTATAATTAATTATTAAAACAAGAAATTACGGAACGCTCGCATGGATATATTTTCTACTAGGGCTACATAATATTTAGCTTTTACTATTTGGAGGTCTTTTAATTCTCCAAAATAGATAATAAATATGTATTCAAACAATATAAATATATGTACAATGGAGGATGGTTACATTAACTAAGCGAAACAGTAATACACATTAAACAGCCTGAAAACATCATCAATGGCCAGCTCCATTGAGAGGGGGTTGCAGGAAAGGTAATATTTATTATTAAATTATTAAAAAATAATATTGGTAAGAATATTAATAATAATTAAAAATTGACTGCCAATTAGTGTGACACATAGCTTCCTGGCATCCTATCATTGCAGAGTTGCTGATATGAGTAACAAATAAATTATATTAAAGAAATTTTCACATTGTTCAGATGTTGCTAAAAACAAATGATGTTAGCATTAAAAAGAAAATGCAAAATGTGTGACCCCTCTGAAAAATGAAAGTTTGGTTGTCATTGTCTAATCAATTATATTAATTTACACATTAAGGACATTACGATTTGCGTGAATGGATTCTAAACAAAGCAGTCATCTGTATCCAAGGTTTTTCACGGTTAAATTGTTAAATTTAAAGGGGGGGGGGGGGTCACACTCAAATGAGCAAACCTCAAAACTATTAACTGGACCCGACAAGTGCATTTTAAACCGCTACTATCTTTTCAAGGTAAGAGTAAAGACATTGAAAAGTACACGCTAGATGACATACTACAGAAGGTTATAGACATACTACTTAGGTTTTCGTGGTATCTCCTTTCAGGGTTCTTCTAAACAAAATGTAGGTCCGACAAACTCAAGCAAAACTTTTTAATACACATAGTAGGACGCTGACTGAGAAAAATGTTAAGAAGCCAAGGACTGCACAGAGAGTGAGGGAGAGAAGCATGTTAAACATTAAAAAAGAAGATAAGAAGAAAAATTGTTAGATTAGTGAACAGACAGGACTAGAAGATTTAGGGAATGTAGTAATGATTAGAAAATGGAACTGGGCAGTACATACAGCTAGAACTGTAGATGAGAGGTGGACCAAAGCTATGATCGACTGGTACCCGAGAAACTAGAAGTGGAAGGGAGGAAGACCTGGTAAGAGGTGGGATGAGGAGATGAGGAAGTGTTGCGGGGAAGTCACTTGGCAGAGGTTAGCAAATAAGAGGCAAGAATGGAAAAGAATGAGAAGTGTCTTCTTAGGCGTCTGGCTTTACCAAATTTAATATGTATATAAAATTAATAAAGGAATGATATTAAAAATTTAAATATATGAACAGTAAAAAAATAAATGTATAAAAATAACAAGTAAGGCACGCTTCACGTAAGTACGTGGGGCGATAATCGCCGGTTTCTGTACATTAAAGTTAAAATTATTAAGTGTAATATAATTACACTAATTTTAATAGAAATATTTTTTTTTTCTCTCTTCAAGACCTTTAAATTGATGTATAACATGTTATGGTAACTAAAACAATGTTTAGTCACACGCCATATTGGCCGCCATCTAGAAAATTTTAATAATTGCATATTCTTTTTCTACACTTCAAGACCTTTAAATTGATGTATAACATGTCATAGTTACTAAGATCTTTTTTTAGTCACCCACCATATTGGCCGCCATCTTAAAAATATTACTTGTGAAATTTTAATAGTTGCATATACTTTTTCTTCATTTCAAGACCTTTAAATTGATATATAACATGTCATGGTGACTAAAAATTTTTTTTTTTAGTCGCCCGCCATCTTGAAAATATTAAGTGTGAAAAATCCAAAATGAGTCCAATAGTCTCAAATGCCGAGATGCACCTGTGTGCCGAATTTCATGTTCCTAGCTATAGTAGTTTATGAATTAAAACAAGCAACGGACAGACACCAACAGACAGACAGAATATAAGGTTTCTTTTTGTACTTTGTACAGAAACCTAAAAAACATGGAGCAACTCCAAACCTGTACAAGGTACCACTGCTTATCAGCCGATTTGTGGCAGCGGAAGTAAAAAATAAATCAATAAAAGTAAAATGGAAAACAATTAAAATAAAATAATATAAATAAATAAATAAAATTGAATGCTTCCGGCAACGTCGGTAAGCTCAGAAGAGAAACGTATTCTTTGTTTGTTAGTTTTTTTTTTTTTCATGAGTTTTCTAAAAGTATTTTATAATCTATTTATGTATAATGTATTTTTGTATAATTTGTTTATGTAATGATTGGCTGCAATAAATGGTTATTATTATTAGTAGTAGAATTTAAATCCCAAGACATTGAATTTAATTTATCATTAAGCATACTTAAAATGTGTCTAACAGGTGGTTTTTTACATTTAGTATATTTTAAATGGTTTAATATCTACATTGCATGTTCTGCCATTCAGGTTTTATTATATTATATTACTATATCTTCTTTTATTTATTTATTTATTTTTTTAGTGTATTTAATAATATTTAATTTAATCCCAGATTTATTCATAAAGATTAGATATAGAAGCGAATATGAAGGAAATCTTAAAGGAGTTACATAAGGAGAAACAATTTGTTATTCCTTCAGTCATAAATGTTCAATTAGTCAATTAATCCAATTTTTTTCTTCTTTAACCTTCAATACGGACCAGTTTTAATAAAAGAATAATTGTATTTTTTTCTTTTAAATAAATATGTTTTGAAAATTACATAAATACATTGAACATTTTTGATAAACTGAAATTAAAGTTTATGTACAAAATACAACAGTTTGCCATTCATTTGAAGCATTATACAGCATTCAATCATTAATTTGAGTTTACACTTCTGTATTCATATTTGTGAAGTATACTATACTGTATTCTATAAATTACAACTAATTTAAATAATAATGTAAACTAAAAAATGAAATAACTAAATATTTATTTACATATCATGCAAATTACCGTATTAAAACCGTTGCTATATAAATTATTATTAATAAGTTAGAAATTTCGACCAATAAATAATAATCAATTAATAATTAGTTAACATGCAAATTTTAATATTAAAACAATTTAATAACCCATTAAAAAGTAAAAAAATAAATAAATACACAATAATTACTCAATAACAATTAATAAATTAAAATATAATGCAAATTGTTATATCGAAACAGTAATAATTAATTAATTTTATTATTGTAACAGCTGTAATATTAATTTATATAATATGAATATATTAAAAATAATTAACAATTTAAATTTAATAAAACCTATTATTAAATTTATTTATTTATATAACTAAATAAATTATTTTGCACGAGCAGCGATATTCACATAAGTCACAATACTATTGTAACTACCAACTTTAAAAAAAAGTAACTATTAACTATCATTTATATAATCGAGTAGTGTATCGACGACACACCTCGAGATGATTTGTTATTGCTAAGCTAAGGCAACCACATTTATTCCAATAACAATAAATGTTTGTTTCGATTTGTTGGTCTTCAAAACAAATAGATATAATAACCGGCACTTCTTTAGATTGTTACTCCCCTTAAAAAAACAGAAGTGTGATATTTCTTTGTCCCAATGTACATTGGTCTAAACATCCCTTTGTTTTAATAGTCATTTAATTAGTAATTTATATTCTAAAGAAAACATAGGGGAGTAACAATCTAAAGTACCTAATAACCTATCTAAATAGATATCTAACTTAATTTACTTAATTTTACTTTTTTCCGGCTTGTAAGAGCAATGAACTTTGTTAGGAACCAATCTTTAGATGTTAGATATAGGAGCGTCTATGGAGTTCATCTTAAAGGAATATAAAAAATCGTCTCTCCACGTAAATTTAAACTGGTTTATTTAACAAAGCAACTTTCAGCTTTCATAAGGCCATCATTAGTGTCAATCTCCGACATGGTAGGCTCACCTCTCAATAATCATTTTCTAATTTTTCCATATAACTATTTTCTTTCTCAATCGGCACTGATGATTGCCTTATTAAGGCTGAAAGCTGCTTTGTTTAATAAACCAGTTTAAATTTACGTGGAGAGACAATTTTTGTTATTCCTTCAATCTTTAGATGTTTATGCGATTATGTCAGAAAGTTTGTCTCACAGAACTATATTTTGAATTGAACGATATTTGAACTTGACACTTTGACATAAATCATTCAATTAATATTTTTGAATTGAAAAAAAGAATAAGCATTGTAAAAATCTATTTCTGAGTGCAGTAATGTCCTTTTATATATTAGTAAACACGGATACGTGAAACACGATACCGCGTCAGTCGTATGTCTACGAAACGTTCGTACGTAATGCGTTAAACCGGTAAGAGTGACGGCCGTAAATAATGTGTCATAAATGTCAATAATATGTCATAAACCAGGACGGGATGGTCGTTAAGTTAGAACGGGTGGTATTACTTCGCTATTAATAAACCCATAAAATAATAAATTACTCTGTATAAAAATTAATATAAGTAATTTCGTTTATTGTCATATAACTAGATAATAATAATTGACTTTGAAATAGTCTTTTAAATTACTTTTACCACAATATAAATAAAGTTATAAAGTATAATTTACATTGTAATGTGAGAAGTTCGCAGATGATAAAAATACAAATAAAACAATTTAGTGATGTGTAAAAACATTACCATTTAAAATATATCATCAGCACCTATATAAAAAGAGCTCCTATAAATTATAACTATAGAATAGATAATTGACCGTATTTATATCCTGTTATTTATTTATTCATAACATTAATCCTCAGACGTAGTTACATGACTTCATACATTTGATTATATAGGCGTATTTTTTTTTCTTCTTCTTCTTTTTTTTCTTTTTAGCTTTAATACGTTGACGTATTTACTTGCCTTAATGCCTTTGATTATTTGGGCTTATTCGCCTCTGTTTAGCTTTAATCCTTTGACGTATTTACTTGCCTTAATGCATCTTATTCGCCTCGATTTAGCTTTAATACGTTGACGTATTTACTTGCCTTAATGCCTTTGATTATTTGGGCTTATTCGCCTCTATTTAGCTTTAATCCTTTGACGTATTTACTTGCCTTGATGCATTTAATTATTTGGGCTTATTCACTTCTATTTACCTTTAATCCTTTGACGTATTTACTTGCCTTTATGCATTTGATTATTTGGCTTATTTATTTTTATATTTAGCTTTAATCCTTTGACGTATTTACTCTTTTTTAATACTCTGCTATATTGCTTACTTGGTTTAATGCATTTTATTGTTTGCCTGTATTTTTATTTTCTTATAAACATATTTAAGATGTGTCCGTATTCTTTTACATTGTACATCGACCAATCAGAATGTCCTAAAATGATTATCTTAAATAGATCCTATGGCAGGGGTTACTGACCGCTTATTAAAGGGGCGCATTAAAATGTGCGAGCCCTCGATGATCTTCAAATCGTATTTTGCACCATAATAGAGATCTTAAATAGCACTTATAGACAGTGGCGTACCGAAGGGGGGGGCGGAGGGGGCGGTCCGCCCCAGGCCCCACTTTGATCAGAGGCCCCGCTTTGAACGTAGGCCCCGCTTTAAACATAGAGC
Organism: Gerris lacustris; assembly: GCA_951217055.1. Classification (NCBI taxonomy): domain Eukaryota; kingdom Metazoa; phylum Arthropoda; class Insecta; order Hemiptera; family Gerridae; genus Gerris; species Gerris lacustris. Next base: position 35,343,870 of record OX578276.1, on the reverse strand, counting down.
CCAATTGTATTTATAAATTGAAAAAATCCATTGTTGCAAAACGATAATAATGTGCATGGCATACTATGTACGTTATTAAAGAAGTTATCTTTATCAAGCATTTTTGAGATGAAACTTTTTAGTAATAAAAACGGCTTATATGGTTAGATTCGTAAATGGACTACATTTTAGAATTTTTAAAATTAAAATCGTCGGAGCCGTTTTCGAGAAATATATTTTTTTTGGTTTTTCAGAGATTGTGGAGGTAGAGCCCCCAAACTTGGAGCAGCCTCAGTGTATATTATTTTTTTGAACATGTATGCCAAATTTCGTCAAAATCGGCCTTGCAGTCCATGCATCTGCACAGACGAGAGGTAGACAAATTATAATTAAAACCCACTTCTTTGTACTCAAGGGACCTCAAAACGTGTAAATCTCAAAATCGAATTTTCTCGACATCAAAATACTTTCTCTTTATATAAGAAAGTAAAAATATAAAGCTCAGTTCTGTTATATGCCTTAATAAGCCCCTACTTTTATAACTAATTTTAGCTCCCCTTTCGTTCAAAAGTTCTTCCATATTTTACTTTCTTATATAAAGAAAAAGTGTTTGTTAGCGCGAATATTCGTTTTAAGATTTTGATGGATTTACACGTTTGGAGGTCTCTTAATGCCCAAAAAAGTGTTTTTTATAAAACGTCTGTCGTCTGTGCAAACGGTGGAGCCGTACACGGCCGATTTTGATTTACTTTGGCAAACATGTTCAGAAAAAGCATACCCCGAGACGAAATCGAGCAAATAAATTTAGCTCTGAATTTGGGGGCCAACGAAACGTCATACCAAAAGAAAACGTCATACCAAAAGACATACCCCTAAAGTACATTTGTGGACTATGTTAATAGGATAAACTTTGACTACTGGGTAGGCCCAGTAATATGTATAGGCCCCCACATTGAAACCCGCCCCAGGCCCCCTTCAGTGTTGGTACGCCACTGCTTATAGACAAGATGGTTGCCGACCCTTGTCCTAAGGGATATGATAAATGATAAAGACATGCCTAATGGAAGTTATATAAAAGTTGGACCGGAGGTTAGACTTATGGCAAAAAAAAGTTCTCTTTTTACTGGTCTTATATTACTTTGCTTTGTAAGTTTCATCGCACGTTTCCGTTACCCCAATTTTGAACCACTTCCCGTCTTTCAATCTTCCTCAAATTTTGCACATGGAAACAATTTAGGTGAAGAATACAGAAAAAATAGACTGCCAATTAGTGTGGCTCATAGCTTCCTCGCATCCTATCATGTACTTTATTGTTATATTAACATTAAAATTTTTGTTATATTACTTTATTGTTTTATTTTTTATTGTGTAAAAACTATTAATAGTTTTAGCAATCTTTAACACTTCATAGCGGTGTCGCTGTTGGTTTTAATAAAAAATATGTTTTGAAAAAAATGTTTATCTCATTGAATAGATGAAGTTAGATTTTTTCCCGACCTAAAATTCCAATTTTAAATTTGAAGTTCACGTTTACGCGAGCGTTGCTTGTGAACGCTTGGACGGAAAACGTTGTCCAACGAACTCGTCTTGGGCATTGGTAAAATGAACATTTCTACCAAATTTCATCAAAATCGGTCGACATTTACTCATGTTATCGTCACACGTTTCATAATTCGCGGACACACAGACCGACAGACAAATACGAGACCAAAAATGTTCCCTGATGTCTGAAACGGATTTCTGTCTTGGAATTTTTAAAATCGGAGACATAAAAGTTTTTCGTTCTCAAAAGTGAACACAATGCTTCCGTTACCTTCGTTAATCTCGGAAGCAAAATAGTTGAAAATAAGACCAGTTTTTTAAAATGGTATTTTTTTTTTTTTTTTTTTCTTTCTCTTCATGGCATTTGTGGACAGACGGAGTGACTAATTCTATAGACATGCTAGGGAGCGCGACATCCATATTGGGTCCATGTTTTATAATCATTGCTTTGCCATGTCAATCAATATGTGATTGACCAAACACAAGCACAGATTCGTTTTTCTAAGTTCAGCCGTTTAAATGTTATGACTGTGACAGGCAAAAGGATATTCTGATGGATAACAGACAGACATATAAATAGATATACAATAGACAGACAGACGGACGGACAGAAATTAAAGATTATAGTTCTAATCGGAGACTGCGGACACTCAAACAAATCAGTATTGTGGTGGTAAAAAATTAAAAAAAAAAAATGCTTTTTTGAGGTTCTAATTAGTATTTTATTTCAGGTATCCTGACGGCTTGTTATCAATGGAATCTAAAAGTTACTGAAGCAAACCAACCCCTTAATAATGTATGGAGATAACAGTCTATGTTAATTGTTATGTCAGTTATCACTAATTAATAAGAGAGCTCCGGTTTCCTACGGATCTACGCTCCTACAAATATCACCTGTCTACGTTATAAGTTACATCATCAGTTCCTTAAGAACTTCAACCTTGATTTTTATTTCCTTCTTTACAGTTAGTTGAGTCATAGTCATAAAACCTTTGTTTTATTATAACAGTTTCAATTGGAATTTTGAAGTAATAAAAGTTGTTAGTCCTTTATCTCTTATATATGTATCGTTAAGATAACGTTTTATTAGAGTTAATTGTTTATTTTAAAAAATGTCTAATCCTTGTGGACTGACAGCACGTGGTTGACTTGGGCCTGCCAAAGGGATTATCTATGGTTGACTCACTGACTCACTCAATGATATTAATGTTCAACGCTGCTGAGATCTGTTTTGACACGACTTACAGTTTAGCTACCTACTCCATAAACCTCCAACAAAAAAGTCTAAACGTGATTTTTATTTTAAGTTGCGTCCACATTTTAAATTTTATCATATTGACAATATATTTTGGCAAATAACATTAAATTTATATTAATTTTTTTTTTATACTTAATGTATTTAATTATTTACAATATGTAACAATTATGTTAAACGTAAACATGTTAGTAAAACCTTCTAAAAAATTATATTAAGCTTCTACACAAGCACCAGCTTTTGTTTAATGGCACTTGGCTCGACGGCCTTAGGCCAGCCGAGACTGGCAAGTCTATATTATAAAATACACTTATCATACTTATTAAAATCTAAATTCAACTAACTGACTGACTGACTCATCGAGATATCTCTAGAACCTGCACTGTACCTATGACCAATGACCATGAGATTTTCCTCTTAGCTACTAGGTGCTTGCCAAGAAATCAATTTACGATCTACCATGTTTAAATTTGAAATTTAACGGTATACTTATATGAAATAAACAACTTGATATTGCTTAAATAAATGTATTTGAAATCAAGTTCTCTTACTACTACATCTTTGAAACACTGAATTCAACTTAGGGCTGCAAAAGTCACCAGAGGGTGAGGATATATATTTATATATTTGCAGGAGGACAAAACCAGGAAAGTTAACATTTAAAACTGGACCATACACGTTACGGACTACCTCACAGGTAAACCTGCACAGGCAAACCAGAGCATGTGAATTATCATACCTGTGCAGTTATGTATCTTAACTTGATAACACACATGCTCCGGTTTACCTGAACCTGAAAGGAATACAGCTACATCAATGGCTGCCTTACAAGTATGGTTCTCCAGTATTCGGAATCATTTACTAATTAGAGTGTTCCGTATGTACCTACTTAATATTTACTTATACAATAATTGCACTCATAGGGACATTTAAGTATTCTCGCTTAGCAAAAGATTTGTAAAACACTTGTAAAATTTATAGATTTGTATTGTTCAATGACGATAGTTTATAAATCCATTAAATTGAACTATGTATATTTAAAAAAAAAAAATCATTCTTTAGTGGAGTACGGGAATCTAGCAAGTACAACTATATTTCAACAAAAAAAAATCATTCCATAGTGAAGTACAGGAATCTAGCTAGTACAACTATATTTAAACAAAAAAAATCATTATTTAGTGGAGTACGGGAATCTAGCAAGTACAACTATATTTAAACAAAAAAAAATCATTCCGTAGTGAAGTACAGGAATCTAGCTAGTACAACTATATTTAAACAATTAGTTAGCAGTTTAGCCACAAATAATATACAAAATAAAACTAAAATTTAATATTTTTAAAAAAACGACACTTTTGCTCTCTGAGTTTTATTTACTAGGGAAGTAATTGAGAAAAGTGGATAAATGAAGGCAAGTATATTTTAGAATCAAAATCAATATTGAGACATAAAGGAACAGTTGTGTGAATATTTTAACGTTACTTTACATGAATGGTTTTATTGATCAGATATGTTAATATTTACCTAGTTCTAGCTAGCTGAACAATGCTAAAACTTTGATCAAAATAACAAAAACTTGTTATTCTAACGTATAGTTTCAATTCCTGGTGGAGTAACATTATTTTTGTGGCATTTTTTTAATGCTCACAACCTATGTTTGGAGTAAAATTAATTTCATTAACTATATTTTATACTTATACTCATGTAATCATTTGCCTAATGATAAGATTCGAGGAAGCTATGTGCCACACTTATTGCCGTTTTTACTTTCTCATATACGTAATATATAGAGAGAAATTATTGTGATGGCGTGAAATTCGTTGGTAAATAATCCAAAAAAGATGGGTTTTAACATTTTTCTGACAGCAGCTTGTTGTCTGTCTAGACACGAAGAGCTTAAACTACTAGTTCAATTTCAATGCAATTTGGGATAAATGTTCAGAAAAATCACACCCCAAGGTGAAAACAAAAAATTAACTTATGTTCTACATTTGGGGGCGCTACGCACCAAAAACTATGAAAAAAAATCAACGATAACGGTTTCGACGATTTCGAAAATTCCATTTAAATACTAATCTAATCATATAAGTCGTTTTCCCGGGAAAATCAAATTCAAGAAAATAAAATCTTTAAACGTGGACGTTGAGAAGCCGGGTTCAATCCCCCACGGGGGTGGAGGTTTTTTATGGTAAATTTTAATAAAAATTTTCAATAACAATTAAATGTAACTACAAAAACTCGAAACAACTTATAAATTGAAAACACTGGATCAAATCACTACGAGTACATAACATTTGTATGTGAGAAAGTTATAGAACAAATTGTATTATATAGATTTTATTTTTAAATGTATCATTATATATATATATACATATATATATATATATATATATATATATATATATATATATATATATATATATATATATATATATATATATATATATATATATATATATATATATATAAATGGATGTCTGTTTGTTTGTGCTTTATAGACTTCGATACCGTTTGACCGATCGCCATGAAAGTTGATACATATATGTATTTTTACATGGAGAAGGATTGTATAATGTCAAATTTATTACCTGGACTAATAATTTTACTATTTATCCACCGTCAAACTTAATATTTAAAAAAATATAATTAGTAACTCATTGAATTTACAACAAAAAAGAAATTACCTTTAATTTTAACTTGATTGTGACTGTCATCTTTGAGAACTGGTTGAATTGGATAACTCTTCCGTCCGACCGGACTTGTACAAATGGTAACAACGTAGTTCATCATTTAACACGCGATAAAAACACGTTTACAAATTGCATACATATTAACAAAAACTATCTATTATTCTAACGCGATAAATCTACCTATTATTCTAAGCGAAACACTTATTTTAAAATGAAAAAAGGAACATGCTCATAAAAGTTAATCACTGAAAAAATTTATAAGAATTTTATTAAGAATATATTTTCTTTTTTACACTTCAATTATTTTTAATTTTTTGCTATTTTACAATTTCTATATTTTATTTAAGCTAATATTTTTTTTTTTTTTTTTAATAAATATTATTTATCAATGTACTTTTCCGTTATTAAAGTTAATACTAATGTAAAAATATTTCGGAAGTAGGTGGTTATTTAAATAAATCTCTAATGCAACTGAAAATAAAAAGGAAAAAATATATATTATATTATATTATGAATATTATTTAGTAACAAGAGAACTTAATTCGATAAATAATCTAATACTGTTATCAAACTTTTTTTAATATGAAATTGTTATCAATTCAAATATTGATAAAAAAAAAAAAAAGGAATCCATTAAATTAAATAAGCGACAAGCAAAATATTAGATTTTAATAATAACAGTCAGCTATTTAATGTACAATATGTGTCTATGTAACTATTTGTTGTACAATTGTATATTATATACAGGGTGACCCAGTCCCATTTAAAGTGGAACAAACGGCTGTAATTTCGAACTGGAATAGAAAAAAAAATCAGAAAAATTTTTCAGGTAAAAGTTGCAGCACTTTAGACGTAGTTTAATGAAACTGAAAGAAAAAAGATATTCCACCCTTCAAAGGGTCAATAAGCCCTTTGAAAAACGTGGTTTCCTCTTGACCTTCAATTGTTATTATTTTTCTGAAACGTTTACGATAAAGCATGAAAACAATTGCATAACACTTTTGTATATCTTTTATAGTTAAAAACAGGAATAGAAATTTTACAAGAAAAAGTAATTAACATTGTTATTTTATTTTAAATTTTTTAAATGAAATAACTTGCTAATGAAGGTATTTTAGAATCTCTGTCTGGAAGTTTCTAGAGGAAATTTATTTTTTTTTTTTCCGCCATTTTTTTTAAATTGAACAATAATTTTTACATTTTATTTTCATTTTTTCTAGGGCATTTAGAGATTATATAATAATAAAAAAATTGTTATTAATAAAATTATTAATTTATTTGCAATATTTCGCCCAATTTTGAGAGTTTGTAGCAATATTTTTTGCTAGTTTTACATTTTATTCAAGCTTGTGTTAAAGTGAATGAGGTTCCAATGGGAATTGATCGTAGAACATCTCACTTAAAAATGAAAGAAATTTCTCTTTTTATAAACCTATTTATCCGAAGTTAAATCAAACTAGAAAAAATTATTGTTAATAACTTTGAAACAAAGGGGTTTAGACTATCAAAATTATTCGTAAATAATTCTAAAATATTTTCATTAGCAAGTTATTACGTTTAAAAAATTTAAAATAAAATAACTTAACGTACTATTACTTTTTCTTGTATAAACCACATGCTAAAGTAATCCACTTTGAAGACTATTTCTGCTTAAACTATGAAATATATATACAAAAATGTAATTAAATATTTTTCATGATTTTTAGAGTAAACGTTTCAAAAAAAAAAAAATAATAATAATAATAAAAATAAGGGTCAAAAGGTAACCACGTTCTTCAAAGGGGCATATTGGCCCTTTTTGGCGGAAACAATTTTTCTCTTTTTGTTTAGCCCGAACTTACTTAGTTATAACCGTTTGATCCGCTAGAAATGGGACACTAATAAAAAAATGTAATATTTAGTTCTTTAAAAATTATTTTGAAATGAATGACTGTTAATACATATAGACTAATTTATATATTTTTTTTATTATTTATAAAATAAATTTGCTGCTGTAAAACTTTAATTAATAATTATCGAGTTGTAAATTCATAATAAATATGAAACTCTTTTAATATTTAATCAAATTTTAGAATTTCTGCGCTATTTTATATTTTATTAATGATATTCGTTAATTATATTTATTATGATTAATATATTTTTAATTATTTATAAATAAGCATTCTTTATTATGAGCTGTGTGCTTCTTAAAAATTATTTTTTATTATTATATTAGTAATACTTTTGAAATTATAGTTTTAAAATTCATACTCTAATTTAATATATTTAAAAAAATAAATTTTAATAATATAATATATTTTACATATATATTTTTTTCCTTTTAAATTATTTTTAAATATAATATTAGTAACACTGTAAGATTATAAGTTACATTCTATATGTGGTTACTATAATTAGGAGTTTACATACGCGAAGTATACGTTTAGGAAGAACGCGATAGTAACAGCGAGTATTTATATATTGGCGCGTTGCGAGGAAATAGTGGCGGACAACTGAGCCATCAGACTTGACGTTAAATGGACCCAAGTGTTGCTATGTCCTTCACAACTTCTGTCTTAGTGTAATGAGTAACATCCCCCACTCCGAGCTCCAATGCTTCTGGTTTTTCTTGCTAAAGATTCAGGTGCTACCCTGCTTGTATTCAATGGTGTTTTTCCGATTGTTAACCACTTCAACTGAAAGGCGTGACTCTCGCCTATTGAAATACTTTTCAAAAAACCGGATGTACAAACTGGAAATCGATTTTGTACAGTTTCCGTTCGAAAAAGAGAAAAAAGAAATATATATTTGTTGAATGCAAACTAAAATGTTGTATCATTAGAAAAATTCAAGGTGAAAATTGGTTTTTAAAAAATAAAAACAATTTTTACTTTCTCATATAAAGAGAAACTATTGTGATGGCGCGAAAATTCGATTATGAGATTTTCATGGATTTACACGTTTTGAGGTCTTCTGAGTCCAAAAAATTGGTTTTTAAAAAATGTTCTGTCGTCTGTCTGTGCAGACGCCTCGACGCCTAAACTACTGGGCCGATTTTGACGAAATTTGGCATACATGTTCAGAAAAATGATAGCCCGAGGCGAAATCGAGAAATGAATTTTAGCTCCAACTTTGTTTTCAAAAACTCTGAAAAAACGCGAAAAAAAATATTTATCATAAACGGTTTCGACAATTTTGATTAAAAAAATTCTAAAATGTACTCCAGTTAAATTCGAATCTAACAATATAAGCCGTTTTCCCGAGAAAAATCTATTTCCTGAGAAAATTGCTTTAAACGCGGACGGAGAGAGGCCGAGTTCGATTCCCTGCCGAGGAGAAGTTATTTTTATGATAACTTTTGATGAAATGTTCAATACTAATTAAATCTACTTACGAAAACTAATAAACAAAAAACACTGGACCAAGTAATTATGAACTCGAATATGAGAAAGTTTGAGTTGTCTCCGAACCATTTTTTCTTCTTTGATTCGAATCCTTAACAATCAACTTAACAATTTACTTAGTTAATTTAAAATATTAGTTAAATAAACTTAATCGCGACCTCTTCTACCCTAAGGTGTATGGGATAATGGATCTCTACTGACAACAACAAAATAATGATTAAACTACATCTATTAATATATAAACTAATATATTAAAAAAAAAAAATTAATAATTAAGTAAAGGATAAATAATTAAAAATATAATGTAATATAATGTGTATATGGGTGTATGTGTATATGTAGGTGTGTGTATATATATCTGTATATAAATAATAATAATAAAATAAAATAAATAAATACTGACCAAATTGAGAGACGGAGTCCTCTCTCTAGGTGCTGCGACACCTACTGAGGACTCTCACCACATATATTATTGTTTATTGTTTAGCTACTAAATGGGTGTTAGTTATACTTATTTTTTGTATTATTATTTAAATTGTACTACATGTTTTTTTCAAGTGGTGGAATAAAGAATATTTATTATTATTTTATTATTATTACTCAGACCAATCTTCCACACGAGTTCCAGCACACCTCACTCTTGAAGTGATTACTTGTTATTCTCTGAGGCAGGCCCGCGGTAAGCATGAGATGCGCTCTAGGCCCAAGAGACACCCGCGCCCTTGACCCCCCCCCCCCCCCCCCCCCCCCCCTTTTGACGATATTTGGCATACATGTTCAGAAAAATCATACCCCGAGGCTAAATCGAGAAATGCATTTTAGCCCTGAAAAACGGTTCCGACGATTTTTATTAAAAACTTCTAAAATGTATTAGTTACGTTTAAATTCGAATCTAACGACATAAGCAGTTTTCCCGGGAAAAATCTAGCTCCTGAGAAAATAGCTTAAAACGCGGACGGATTCCCCGCCGAGGAGAAGTTATTTTTATGAATAATTTTCATGAAATGTTCAATAATAATTAAATGTAACTACCAAAACTTGCAATTGGAAAATACTGGGCTTAGTGTTATGAACTCGTATATCAGAAAGTTTGTCTGAGTTGTCTCACATCGATTTTTTCATAGCAAATTCAATAATTATATCTTCAAAATCAGCCCAATGAAAAGAACCATAAAATTGTTTAGTTTATTATTGTCTCATATAAAGAGAAAATTTTAGTTTGATGGATTTACACGTTTTGAGGTCCCCTTAGTCTAAAAAAGTGGTTTTTAAAAACTATTTGGTTGTCGTCTATCTATGCAGACGCCTGGAGCATAAACTACTAGGCCGACTTTGACGAAATTTGGCATACATGTTCAGAAGAATCATACCCCGAGGCGAGAAATTAATTTTAGCTTCAAATTTGGATTTGGGGGCATAACCCCAAAAAACTCTGAAAAAAACATGAAAAAAAAATTATTTCTCGAAAACGGTTCCGACGATTTTGATTAGAAAATGCTAAAATGTAGTCAAAACAAACCTGACGGTATGAGCGGTTTTCCCGGGAATAATTTAGTTCCTGAGAAAATAGATTTTGTTGGGCCTAACCTCGTGCGCCCCAAAACCTCTGCGCTCCTGGGCCGGGGCCCACCGGGCCCATTTGTTAAATAGGCCCTGCTCTGAGGTAATGTTGCGTCTACCGCGGGTTCTCTTCTCTTGGGGCCTAGTTTCATAGACTTGTCATCAAAGACTTCTTTTATCGTTATTGTGTAGTGCCCAAATCATCGATATTGGTTGCAGCTGATAAATTCTTTCACCGACTTTACTTGTAGTTTGTCTATGATGGTTTCGGATGCGATCTCTTCTGGTCTTCCCATCTATACCTTTCTAAGGTTTCTAATTTATAAGCCTGCAGACTACCTCCTTCTTTTTGAGTTATTGTTATTGATCATCTCTCTGATCCGTAAGTCAGTGTTAAGATATACGTATCCTTTTAATATGAAGCAATTTAGTCTTGCAAGAAACTTCTCATTTACCAATAAACCTCTTGTTGAACCTGAAGCAATTTACTTTATATCATTTTCAATTTATTTCTGGTTTAGTTTTACCATCGCAACTGATGATGAAGCCTAAATATTTGAATTAATGAACCTGTTAAAAAGCTGTGTTGTTAAGCTTCAGATTTTGATATTTTTTCTTTTTATTGAGTAAAAAACAAATGAATTTATGTCATACTTATTCAGGTAAACTAATAATAGTAAATAAACTTATCAAGTAATAAATCAGTCTGATTAACTCTAACAATAGTATATAGTGATACTAAATTTAAATCTCGTTATATTTCATTTAATTCATTTATTATTTAACATATTAAAACGTTGTTTTACAGGTAGTTGTTTACATTTGTATTGTGTTAGTGCCCCGGGCAAGTCGAGGAGATTACTAGTAGAGTACGTAGTTTCCCACTGGGATCAGCTCCAAGTCCATACATAATGAGCGTGGCAACTCGAATGCTAACATTGCTATTGCTTAAGTTTACTCCACTGCCATGATTAGTAGACTAACTATTTACGGCGCAGTGCCAGAGATTATGGCAGCCTCTTATCTGTATGTCATTGTACCTTTGGGTTGTATCACAATTCACAATGGACAACTGAGGCTCTATAAAAGCTCAGGAGTCGACACTTGCAGAATATAATAGACTTTGATGCATGTACCGTCCAGATTTGTGTGCAATTATGTATTTTAAGCTCTCAAGAAGGACTAAAAGAGATCGAGTCTCTGCTTAAACTAGTTACTGATGTTCGAAAAGAACATGAGGCTAAGAAACGAAAGATTACTTACAAAAAGAATTAAAATCCCAACAAAAACACTTATGAAAAAAAAATAAGCCAAGTCTCGAGTAAAAGTTGCGAGATCATGGTGTAGCCAAGTTTCCCTCGTCCAAATAAATGTTTGTATTCTTTGTCCCTCACAATCTCAAACATTTTCAGCAGTACATATTACAGTATGATACGGTTACTTCAAGGTTAGAGACTTCCCATTCTTGAAAAAAAGTTTTACACCATAAAAAATGTATACTTCTTAAAAAAAAAAAAATCACTGAAAACACGTTTAGACTTTTTTAGCAGTGAACAAAGAGCCCATGTGAAGCGTGGTCACTGCTCGGTCAAGACTCTCTTTTGTTATTGTATAATTGTCCATTATTACTGAAATTGTATATTAATTATTAACATGTAAAACATTTATTATTTTTTATTGTGTAGCAATTACTTTTCAATTATAATAGAAATTAGAAGCACAAGTATCTTTAATTTTAAAATGTAGTGGAAACAAGTTTATCGGTAATTTACATATTTAAGTTTAATTTTTAATTTAGACATACCTAGGTAGAGAGCTAAATTTCCTCGTCACCTCGCCTACTTTGCCTATTTTAGAGTGATACAGTAGTATATTTCTTTTTTTTTGTTGTAATTTTGTTTAATTATTTTATTGTTTAAAAGTGGGAAGACTCTCCCGATGGCTAATAGCCAGGGAAATTTATAATTTTGTTTACTTATATTTTATTCAGATATAGTATTTTTTTCAAATAAAGATAATTCTACTACTACTAATACTATCATAAACATATTTATCAATTCCAACCTATTTATGGCTGCATACATGGTGAATACTTTTTCAAGGAAAGTCCAAGTAGAAAAATAAAAAAGTCACTATAAACAACAAAAAAGTTGACTTACCCAATGGGTTTTTGTCATCTGAAAAATTACGTAACAAAGTGTACATAACAAAATGTGTTGATGGAAGTGATTCAACAGAGAAAAGAACTTTCAACAGAGAACAGAACTTTTAACAGAGAAAAGAACTTTCAACAGAGAACAGAACTTTTAACAGAGAAAAGAACTTTCAACAGAGAAAAGAGCTTTCAACAGAGAACAGAACTTTCATTCAATCTTAATGAAATGCAATCAACGACTGAAGACAATACAGAGGAAATTAAAAAAGAAATGACAATTAATGATGGAAAAACACCTAATCGTAAATCGAGGTTGATGGGAATACAATTAAATGGTTAACTAAAATAATAATAATCTACCTTAAACATTTATTTCAATTGAATAAAAATATCTCAAATAAAATAAAATTATCTTTAAATCAATAATCAAGTCAAAAGAAAGAGGAGAAACTTTTATTTTTTTCTCATATACTTAGTGTGTATGTATGTAAAGAGAAAGTATTGTGATGGCGCGATTTTGGGATTTTGATGGATTTACACGTTATAAGGTCCCCTGAGTCCAAAATATTGGTTTGTCGCGAGGGCGAGGAGCTATATATACCTCAAAATATGGTGGCGCTACCCCCCAAAACACCCGCTGCAAAAAAGTCGGTCAAAGACACCTCAGACAAACTTTCAGATATACGAGTTCATAATTACTTGCCCAGTATTTTCTTTTATTAGTTTTCGTTGTTACATTTAATTATTATTGAACATTTTATCAAAATGTATTATAAAAATAACTTCTCCTCGGCGGGGAATCGAACCCAGCCTCTCTCCCTCCACGTTTAAAGCTATATTCTCAGGAACTAGATTTTTCCTATTCGTACTTAAATAGACTACATTGTAGATTTTTTTAATCAAAATCGTCGGAACCGTTTTTGAGAAATAATTGTTTTTACGTTTTTTCAGATTTTTTTTTGGGGGGGGGGAGGTTAACGCCCCCAAATTTGGAGCTAAGATTGATTTCTCGATTTTGCCTCGGGGTATGATTTTTCTGAAAATGTATGCAAATTTCGTCTAAATCGGCCGAATAGTTTAGGCTCCAGGCATCTGCGCAAACAGACGACAGACATTTTTTTAAAAACCAAATTTTTGGACTCTGGGGACCTCAAAACGAGTAAAGCCATTAAAATCTCAAAATCAAATTTTTTTATAACACTTTTTCTTTATATGAGAGTGTAAACATTGAACAAAAATCATTTCTCAAAAAAAGGTACGCCAATTTTGATGAAATTATAAGTTGTAGTCCATTTATGTACGAATCTAATTATGGGAAAATTAAGTTTATGAAATCTAATTTTTAAAACACATTTTCTGTCGAGAAAATAAAGTTGTAAATATTGACTACCAGTTGTATTATCCTCAACCAATTGAATTGGAATTTTGCATACACGTTTAGTTTGGATGACAACGCATGGTTAGCTAAGTGATGTCATTCTAAATCTATATGGCGGACTACTTATTTTTTAAGCACGCCCATGATATAGTTATCAAATGAAAGGGTTTGCTGAGAAGAATACGAAAAACTAAAATGCCTTCACTCAAAATCCGATAAGGCGGATTTTTTTTTATTTTATTTTTTTTTTCATTGAATCTTGGAAAATATGTTTGATAAATTTGATTCATTTTTTCTTTTTTTTGGGTATACTTACCCTCCGCTTAGATTTTTTAATTTTTAAGATATGATTTTTCTGAACATGTATGTCAAATATCTATTTGTTTTGGCTATACACGTTTGCACAGACAACAAACAGACAGAAATATTGTAAAATACACCTGTTTTTAACTCTAAAAATGCGAAAATCCATCAAAATCTCAAAATATAATTTTAGTGCCACCTCAATACTTTCTCTCTAACTATTCATATACCTACTTACGCATGTGAAAATGTAGACATTTAAGCGGTTAGGTAAAAAATCAACTATAGTTATTTACGCACCAAGGGAGTAAAGTAAGCGATTGCACCCTGAGCGATGAAGTTGGTTCCTGAGGCGAAGCTGAGGGAGTTGCAACAGGGCGAATTAGACTCTTTAATAATAAAAATTAGACTCTTTATTTAGAATAACTCTAATTAGCTCCCGGGACGCAGACGAGGGAGATAATTATCGCGAGGGTAATAATGGCACTTTACTCACGAGGTACATACAATATTTTATCTCCAGTAGGAAGAAAATACACATTTTCGTCCATTGCACAGTTTTTATTTATTATTTTAATAAATAACAATAATTACTAGAACTTTTAATAGCAGATATAAGAGATTCAATATTAAAAACAAATAAGAATTGGAATTAAACTCAAATAGAAGGTTATTTAGATGCAGGTTATAAACAATGATAAACATGGTCAAAAATCGCAGTGCCGCCAACCTGATTTCAACAACTTCATTATATTAGCCTTTAATTTTTACTATTTATAAAATAATTAAGTTGCAATCTTTACTTTTTTGCCCTACTTCACTTTTTAGCCCTACTTTTACTTTTTCTCCCTGCTTTTTGAGTTCAGGGATGTAAAGACCTGTTTTAGTCCCTCTAAACTAATTCAAAATCATAACTTTTTCTCCCTACTGGAGATAAAATACATTTTTTTCTATCTAATTTAAGACGTAATTGTTACACAACCGCTACTAATATTTTTCAAAAAAAAAAATGAAATGACGAAATAATTTTTTTCGGAGTTATGAAGTCCTTCTGTTATATTTGCCCCACACAGTACTTGTTTGTAGGTTTTCTTTGCTTCATTAATAATGGAAATAGCGGTTTGTTTATCGTACCGACTACTTTTCAAAGGCTCATTATCCGTTGTTGAAAAATATTTCGGATCATACTTATTTGATAAGGTGAGTAATCAAAAAAATAACTTGTTGAGATAACAACATAACAAAAAGAAAGAATAAGCCACGAGGTTTGTTCAGTGACAGATAATAACTAGTATCTATTTACTGTGAATAGTCTGTAGTAGTCTTTAACATGAAATTAATTATTGTTGACAATCACATATGTTTATCAGAAAAAGAAAAAAATAGTTAATTTTCTTTTGTAACTGATTACTGTTTTTTAACTAGATAATAAATGTATACATGCGCATGTATATGCAATTTTGCTAAAGAGAACACTAGACTTTATTGAAAATATATATATACATATTATACTCATATTATTTATTAAGTGACATAAATATACTGTCACTAACGAGCTTAGAAGGGTATACATGGAACCTAGTCCAAATGGTACTTCTATAGATTATTTCTTCCCTGTTTTTTTTTTAGAATGTAAATGACTTTGACTATAAATAATTATTAAGGCTTTGTCTGTTGACTGTGTCTTTGACTGTTTTGTCCATTGCACTTTGGGACAAAGGAATATCACACTTCTGTTTTTATAAGGGGATTAACAGTCTAAAGAAGTGCCGTCCAAAACACTGGTTGCAAAACAAAAATTTACTTAAACTTTTTTTTTTTAAATTTAAAAAAAAATTTTCTCTGACCAGGTGGTGCTTTTGCAAGCGGTAATACATACTAAGGTATTGTGTGTTATTGTAATGATATATTTTGTCTCCAGTAGGGAGAAAAAGTTATGATTTCGAATTAGTTTAGAGGGACTAAAACAGGTCTTTTCATCCCTGAACTCAAAAAGTAGGGAGAAAAAGTAAAAGTAGGGCGAAAAAGTAAAGTAGGGAAAAAAGTAAAGATTGCAACTTAATTATTTTATAAATAGTAGAAAATGAATGGCTAATGTAATGAAGTTGTTGAAACCAGGTTGGCGGCACTGCGCTTTTTTGACCATGTTTATCTTTGTGTATAACCTGCATCTAAATAACCTTCTATTTGAGTTTAATTCCAATTCTTATTTGTTTTTAATATTGAATATCTTATATCTGCTATTAAAAGTGCGAATAATTATTGTTATTTATTAAAATAATAAATAAAAACTGTGCAATGGACGAAAATGTGAGTAAAGTGTCATTATTCCCCTCGCGATAATTATCTCCCTCGGCTGCGCCTCGGGAGCTAATTAGAGTTATTCTAATTAAAGAGTCTAATTCCCTCGGCTTCGCCTCGGGATTAGGGGCCATGATTCTTGAGGCGAAGCCGAAGGAAACATGGAACTTTTTCGCTAAGGGAATAATGGCTTACTTTACTCCCTAGGTGCATAAATAACTATTAATTAGTGTGACACACATTTTCCTTCTTTGCTTAAGAATCTTTGCGTTAAGATTCTGTTAACTTAAAAAGGAAGAAAAATATTTTAAGAGAATTGAAAATGATAATATAAAGGAAAAGTAATTAATTAAATAACTTCGTTTTATATTTTACCAATATTGAGTATAGGATGCTAAATGTTAAGATTATTTTTATACATACTTAAGTAACGAAAAAAGTTTTTCGCAAGTTTTTATTACTTCACTTTACTCCTACTTTCATTAGCAAGACACTTTACCAGTTTCTAAATGAGGCATAAACCACCAGTATCATGTTGTGTAGTCACATAAAAGTTAAGGGGATAGTGAGAAGGAGAAATCAGAAGAAAATATAAATGTTCCTGACAAAAAGTCAGCCTATCAAAGTAGTAATATCTAGAAGTACTATGTGGCCATGTCTGTTTTATGCCTCATTCAGAATAATGGATGTTAATAATATTTTTAAAAAATATTGTAAGAATTGGCGAATTAAATTAAATAGTCTAAAGTGTACATATCACGTTTACTCTGCGAAGTGCTACTTGTCCACAAATGTATTTATTACATAATCAACTTCCAATTCCGAATCAAGTGTTGTACTTAAGACTTCACTTAGACCGAAGGCTCATCTGGAACTTACATAAAAGACTAAAACAAACGGACATGTAAAGATGATACAATCTTTTTCTCAGACTTTTAAAGATAACAGATCTAATTTATCAGTTACAAACAAACTGTCTTATTATCTTATTATAGAACTATAATATTAATTCATTAACTTACTAATAATCATATTGTAAATCCTAGTTGGACATATGTGTCTCGATTTCGAGTCTTTAAACCACTATAGGTTATAATTCAGATAAAACGTTTTATACTTTAAATTATTTTTATTTGACAACAAGAAACGATCTCCCAATATTAAATTATAACCTTAGACTCGAACTGTGGGTATCGATGAAACCATGAAATTCTCACAAATTCCCATCCCTGCTAACCATAATCCTACAGCATACATGTTACTACTAATGCTGTCTCCTAAGAGGCCAACTGTGCATAACGACCTAAATGTTCCCTACATCTACATCCTAGCATTCTCTTGTTTAAAGCCCTTCCACGCCAAGTTGGGCCATAATGCTTTGGTCCAGAATCTATCCTCTCATCATATTTCTGCCCCTGGCAATCCGAGGTAATGCCTAAAAAGAAAATGGCCCCGTGACCATCTGAGATTCATTTTCTTACGTTGTTTGAGACATGTTTCTTTTACGACCTGATCAATTCATTATTAGTTCATTAGAGATAAGGGAGTTAGCCACTTTACTCATCTACTCGATGTGACCATTATTGTGAAACATTTCTCACCTCTCTGGCATTCCAACTCACCACTAATACTAATACTGTTGTAATCCAAATTATCGGAGTGTGTTGGTAACTCAATACTACATTAACTGGGTGGAGACTCCCAATCTGTGTTGTAATTGTGCTGTACGTACTTAAAGCGAGACAAGCTAATTGTTATAATAATTAATTTTTATAGTGTGACTGTTAATAAACGATAAAAAAAATAATTTGATGTACTGATTCTATTGCGTTGATAATTTTTTGCGTAACTGTATATGTATTATAGAGAAATATACAACTTATTCCTGTATCGCGTGACACAATAGCAGGCCACATACTGCCAGATTTTATCAGCGGATTTAGGGATTATTAAGAAAACGTAGAGATATCGCAGATCTGGCCTGAGTGTTGGAGATATCAGATCTGCGGGACAGGCCTGTTATGCTAACAGACATGATCGGATCACCGTCCGAAGGCTAGAAGTGCACGACAGGTCTGAACCTGCAAGAAAATCCTGGAAAATTGACTCCAGCGGATTAAATTAATTAAATCTGTTAAGGGGGAACAACTGACACTGCAAGCTCAGAAGACATATGGCATTACTAAAGGTAAAGAAGGACCACATATGTCCAGTAGTCCAGTGTGTGGCGAGGAAGAGGAAACAGCTTGCCATTTCCTGAAGGTGTGTGAAGGATAAGAGAGGTTGCGCTTTCACAACTCAGAGATAGTCCAGTCAAATTAGGATTTTTCATCGGAATAACTCAAAGTGAGCTGAATATTTTTATACATCTTTATTTAGTGTTTTCAAACAACATCCGAAAAGTACACTTGATTTGACCTTGAGGTTCACGAGTTTCTAAGTTCACGATTTTCTACGTAATATCTTAAAAACTGAAACATTTTCAGTTGTTGCTATATACCTTGTAAACTACGCGTTCGATGTTAATTTTTCATACTAGTTTTTTAGTGCAATAAATTTACAACAATTTAATACCAACGGCAACTCTGTACGTGCAGTAGTTCCCGAGATGTGGCACTTTAAAAATTGATTTTTTTTTTCTCAAAAAATGGAAATTTTAAGTATTGCTCACTTTTCGGAGCGTATATCGGCGTAAAACTGTTAACCTACGAGAAAAGTCATAAGGAATGAAGTTGTAGTAAAGATAATTATTGGCTTCTCTTTACGTCCAATTTCAATTCTGTACGTCAAATAGTTACCGAGATATGATACTTCAAAAATAGGAAGTAATTGAAATAATTTTTTGATACTTCAAAATATAATCACAAAAATTCACTCTTGTGTGTAGCTAAAGCCAATGACTTTTTATTGGAACAGCCCTTAATTTTGTTATAAAACCGATGGCACTAACGTTCCAAACGCCCGCATTTTATTCTCCAGTAGAAATTAACTTGTCTAAGAAAACTCATAAATAAAATCTAAGGTTAAGACTTAAATAGTTAATTTCTAGATTAATAAATAACCAATAATCCTTTAAATCAATTAGATGGTATTAAATATTAGATAAAGTAAAAAAAAAGAAAAGAAGGTCAGTTTTAAGTGGTCTCTATAATGTCTCCGAACCCTTTGCATAATGAAATAATGACCTCAAAATCCACCTTTACACTATAATATTCTGCTGTTGTCGCTACTCAAGAAAAACTTTTTAACCACCAATTCTATTGAATTATGTAACATCCGATCGATATTAACTACGAAACAAAAAGTTTTTTTTAAAAAAAAGTAGTTATATTTCTCGCTGCAAGCTGCAAATCATTCGAACGAGATCCTTTTTCAATATTGGTTAATATACGATAATTTTGTAAGTTTGTAAAAAATTGAGGATATTAAAATGTTTATTTCTTATCTATTATCTATCATTCGCTTTCAAATCATTATCTCTAATGGCGGAAAGTTATAAATTAAGGGCTATCAAATATATTAGATGCACTTTGCATTTTCATTTAGCTATTAAGGTCAGTCCATTAGATTGTCTTTTTGTACTCTGCAATAGTCAATTTTCTAAACAAACGACATCATTTTACTATGTTTGAGTTATCGTTTATTTATTTGGTATTTGTTGTCGGTCACACTCAAGGTAATTTTTATGACACAATGCAATTGATCTATATTTAGTGTTTCCCCCACGATAGAGTTCTGAAAGTGGTACAGAATAGCAATAAAACTATATTTACTCGTTTAAATTGTAGTTTTGAAAATAAAAGATTTACAAATCAAATATGTTTTTAATTATTATCACAAGTAATTAATAATTTCAATAACATATTTATTTATATATATATATATATATATATATATATATATATATATATATATATATATATATATATATATATATATATATATATATACAAAATAAAATAGACTGCCTATTAGTGTGGCACATAGCTTCCTCGCATCCTATCATGAACTTTATTGTTATATTAACATTAAAATTATTGCTATATTACTTTATTGTTATATTGTTTATTGAGTTGGACAAGCCTATATGGGGCATCATGTATAGAAATGCAAAAACTAACAAATATAATGCGTACATAATTAAAGTGTTTCTTGTATATTGATATAAATTGCATTATTTATGTATTCTTTTTTTTTCTCTCTTGAAAAACCAGACGCTACATCGAAGCCCAGGTAATCTACAACAGATAAATACGCCCAAGATTCCCAAAATCGACCTGAATACAGCTGTGTCTAAAAATAGAGGACTGAATATGGAAATTGTATTAAGAGAAAACTTATGAAATGAAGAAATCGGTGCATTTTTTTTATCAATATATAGAAAAGACTTTAATTTTATGTGCCAGTTTTTTTTCATTTCTACACATGATGCCCCGTATAGGCTAGTTCAACCAAATTGTATTTGAAAAAATTGTTTGCCTCATTGAATAGATGAAATTAGATTTTTTTCCTGACATAAAATTCCAATTTTAAATTTGAAGTTCACGTTTACGCGAGTGTTGCACGCGAACGCTTGGACGGATAACGTTTTCCAACGAACTCGTCCTGGGTATTGGTAAAATGAACATGTCTACCAAATTTCATCAAAATCGGTCTAATTCTACTCAAGTTATCGTTATTTGTATCATTAAAGCGTCTTACAATAAAAATGTATTGAATATATTATATTGTAGTATATAGCCTGAGGGAAAATAACTTTTTTCTACCTACCCGGCCTACTAATTCTTCCCTACTCAAAAACGTCTACTTTTATCAGGTTGAAATTTTACGTGCCTGTTTCAATTGTACTTTAGACGTTGTGTAAGAAGATTTATTAAAATCGTTACGTTAGAACATAAGATATCGGTAAAAACGTTGTTTTCTTTATTTTAAACGTTTAGGTCCGCTTTAATAAATTTAGCGATCTTTATCGCTTCATAGCAGTGTCGGTGTTAGTTTTACTAAAAAACTTTATTTACAAAAGTTGTTTGTCTCATTAAATAGATGATGTTAGAATTTTTTTCCCGTCCTAAAATTCCAATTTTAAATTTGAAGCTTACGTTTACGCGAGTGTTGCGCGTGAACGCTTGGGCGGAAAACGTTGTCTAACCAACTCAGCCTGGGCATTGGTAAAATGAACATGTGTACCAAATTTTAACTCACTTGATCATCTTTTACTCAAGTTATCGCCATCGGTAGATTTCGTGTCGATTGGTTTTGTGACGGTGATTTTGGTCGTTTTTTCGGATTCACTCCCGGGCTCCAGAACGTCCCATAAGGAACTTCGTTCCAAAAACATTTTGTTTTTGGAATAAATGAGGGTAGCTATAAAAAATCATTTCGAGGTGCGTCGTCGGGACTCTACTCGATTATATAAATGATTGTCATCATTTAATTAAATAAACGATAGTATAATACGATTAATCAGATTATTCTTAGAAATAATATAAACATTGCTCCGGATATAACGAAATACCAACTTCTTATAGACGACGCAAAATTACAATCAAATTATTAGTTCCGCCAGTAATAACATTTAATAGACTCCTTCATTATTATTCATTTCTTACACACACACACACACTCATATATATATATATATATATATATATATATATATATATATATATATATATATATATATATATATATATATATATATATATATATATATATATATATATTATATAATATTATATTTTCGCAATTTTTATTGTTACACCTGGACAATGCTGAAAAGAATAATACTCAAGGTCAGTTTCAATCTCTATAATACTTATGTTTTCTTATAAAAAATAAAAATAAATAAAAAAAATAGTTATAATTATAATAAAAATACTTATTGTCACAAATAAGGAACTTAATAGTTATATTGAATTATCTTATATAAAAAAGTGAATTTATTGTCATTAAAATAATATTCTATAAAAATAAAAGTAATTAGATGGTATCAGTGTTAAGAATACGACAGGATAATAAATAAATGTTGTTGTTTTTCTTTTTATCTGATCTAAGATTTAATACGAACTTTACTATTTAAAGTGAAATAGACTACCAATTGGTGTGGCACATAGCTTCCTCGCATCCTATCACGTACTTTATTGATTTTATGCTTCTACAAGCCATTATTGTCCATTTAGTTGAATTGTTTTTTCCCCGTTTGTTAATTCTGTCAAAATTGTTTTGATTATTTACACGAATTAAAGTATAAATTTAGCACAAGTTAAAGAGCGCAGAGGGTTGAAATTAATCTGGGGCTATCTGCATGTTACTTTCGATAAACTATAAAAGTTTCATACAAATCAGATAAGTACTTTTGAAGCTATAAGTGTAAATAAATGTATGTTTGTGCGCATGTGGATGAAAACTAAGGGGCACTGAAAGTTGAAACTTATAAGAGACCAACAATGAGCTAATTATGACCTACCATACAAATATCATTAAAATCGGATGAGTATATAGCTTTTAAGATATTATGTTGGTTCACAAAAATTCAGCGAAAGACCGACAGACAGACACGGAACCAAAATAGTTCCTTGATGTGTTAAAGGGATTTCTGTCTTGGAATTTTTGAAATCTGAGGCATAAATATTATCGTTTTTTAGAACGATCCCATTGCTTCCGTTACCTTCGGTAAGCTCGGAAGCAAAATTATGTCTTTATACCTGAATCTTATTGCTAAACGCTCCTCTTGTAAAATAGGTCTACTATGACAATTACACAATTTTTCTGGATTTTATCCGAAATTTTCCATTATATGTAGTAAAAAGTTTCTATTTTCATTCATATATTTTATATTTAGTAATTTTGTTAAAATACTGCCATAAATCTTAATAAAGACAATGAAATTGCCAGAACGTTTAAGAATAATACCGTTAATTATACACAGCAAGAGTACAAATCGGCCAAGGTCGTGGTTACTCACGATTTTACTTGTCGTCCCTAAACGTAGGTTTACTTCATTAAAATAAGAATTAATAGAATGGGCTATAAATTCACGCGCCCTCCACGTGACTTAAGCAAAAATAATATTTTGTAGTACTTCAAGATAAAATAGCATATCTTTTTCTTCGGAATCACTCATTAAAAGCTCACTGTTTTTACTCAATATAATAACTTCTCAATGTTTCAATATCAGAAAAAAAACAACCCTGATCCCTTCGCTGTTATCGAAGCTCTGACACGAACGTCACATAAAATTAGAGCCAGGGAAAATCCTGGCAAAAGTTTTAATCATTGCTCTCATCGTTGTTCTTATTGTTAATTGCTGTTCCGACACTAAGAAAGTACAAAAGAGCATTATAATGAGTACAATCATTGTGGTATTACTAAAAAAAAAAAAAAAAAAAAAAAAAAAAAAAATCGGTCCGAGACATCTCCGACTCATATACGACTTCATAATACGAGATCATAATTACTTCTCATATACGAGATCGTAATTACTTAGCCCAGTGTTTTACATTTATTAGTTTTCGTAGGTACATTTAATTATTATTGAACATTTCGTCAAAATTTAACATAAAAATAACTTCTCCTGGGCGGGGAATCGAACCCGGCCTCTCTCTGTCCGCGTTTTAATCTATTTTCTCAGGAACTAGATTTTTCCCGGGAAAATGGCTTATGTCATTAGATTCATATTTATGGACTACATTTCAGAATTTTTTTAATCAAAACCGTCGGAACCGTTTTCGAGAAATAATTTTTTTTTTTCACGTTTTTTCAGAGTTTTTGGGGGGTAGCGCCCCTAAATTTGGAGTTGAAATTAATTTTTCGATTTCGCATCAGGGTATGATTTTTCTGAACATGTATGCCAAATTTCGTTTAAATCGGCCCAGTTGTTTAGGCTCCAGGCGTCTCCACAGACAGACGACACACAGACATTTTTTAAAATCCACTTTTTTGGACTCAAGGGACCTCAAAATGTGTAAATCAATAAAAATCTCAAAATCGAATTTTCGTGCCATTACAATACTTTCTCTTTATATGAGAAAGTATAAAAAACAAGTAAAATATTATTATAGAGTATTTCTCACGATAAACTCGGCCTAAAATACAAACTCTAAATACCCAAAAGTGTGTTTCTCTGATAAAAATTATTGTACAGCATTGCTATTGTCAAGTTTACATAAATCATCAGCAAAAACATTTTATACCTGCCAGTGGTTTAAACATTTTAGAACCGAAATAATTTCGTAATCGTAACGAAATAATTTCTATTTGAATATACAATTTAAAAAACAAACAAAAACTAATTAAATGTTTTAATAACTTGCATTATAGTATCGTAAATACATCTGTAAAATATTCAGCTTCCTATGTAGAAAATGTATTACAAACCTCTTTACCGCACAAATAATTTAAGTTTAATAAAAGCGTGTAATAAAATTAATTAGATAGTTAACAGAGTTGACAATAGAAAACAAATTACAAATTAGATAATAACAGTGTAGGTAAAACGGTAGAACAAAAATAAAAAAAAAATATTTGTAAAATCAATGTTTAACAGATGATCCATGAAGGTTAAATTTCAACAATGATTTTGCGGTTGAAGAATATTAAACTGTTCGTGTCAATGGTTGATTCGTGTTTATTCAGGGGTATTATTACAATGAAAAGGCCCTCTTTAGCGAAATATAAATTATACTAATAATAGTATTCAATTTTTTAAGTTTTTGGTAGTTTTCATACTACGGAAAGTTAAATTTTAATTTGATTTAAACTAATAATAGTAGTAAATAGTAGTAGTAGTTTTAAAACTTTTATCTTTGAATCCTGAAAACAATCGTTTTGATAGTTTCTTTAAATAAACTTGGAATTTGGTGTATTCAAATAGTTTTTTATATGGTATAAAAGTTTAAATTGCTTTACTAACAATTTGTCATTCGGGAACTCATATAAAAGTAAAATGTACTTATCTACTTACGGTAGCAAAATGAGGCATTATTGAACTGATTTCGGGAGATTTTTTTTTATTTTAATAATGTTGCAGTAAGAGTTTATATTATTATCTCTATCTTATTTCATTATTTATTACAGTTTAATTTTTAATAGTAATCTTTAATAAATGAACGTTTAATGTATAAAATAATTTGTTTCTAAAATAATTTGGGAATACTTATATAATTACTTATTTTCTTAATTTATTAAATTATTTGCAAGATATTTTGAATAGTTTTAGTAATTTGTTATTCAAAAAATAAAAAAATAAATAAATAAAATAGTTTATATTGTTTTATGCATTATTCATTCAGAAGTTTTATTATAATGCGTGATTTTAATTTTGTTGTTGATTCATTGTTGTTATAGATTCAGTTTGCTATTCACTTATTAGTATTTAAAAGTTTCTTATTTCATTATTTTAATAAACAATTAGTTTTAGTTAATAAGTTATTATCTTATTAATATAACATAGTTAATAACTACGTTTTATATTAATAAAGATGGTATTATATCAGTTTCATTTTTCTTCCGCCCGTAGGAAAAATATTGTATGCAACAAGGCAGCAACAGGAAAAAATTGGTCCGATAAATCGAAAAAAACTTTCTCATATGGATATTGATACTGTATTAACATTCCATAATATCTCATTTAATTGATTTTGTTTAAACATATTTAAAAAGTGTTCAACATGTGGATGTGGATGTTTACTTTTAGTTTTCGATTTTCAACAAAATCAGATTTTCAAGGAAACAGGATTTTTCCCGGGAAATAAGCTTATATCGTTAGATTTGTATTTAAATGAGCTATATTTTAGAATTTTTATAAAAATCGTCGAACCATTTTCAAAACAAAGACATTAAAAAAATACGTTAAACGTTTTTTTTAGTGTTTTTTTTTTTTGTTTTTTTTTTTATTTGTCCATTTTATATTAACTTAGGTTTTGGTTACATTATTTAATAAATGTCATGATCATCTATTTAAAAATTAGATTCGTCTTTATTGACGTGACTCTTCTTTACATTACTAACAGTTTTCAGATAAAAATAACAATAATTAGGAGCTAACATTGTTACCAACAAAAAACAATTAAAACAACTATTACATTGTGAGCTTGATGTAACCTAAGTTTAAACCTAGGTTCATTATAATGTTCCGGGCGGGAATTATGAATCGAATTGGTATATACACAACTGTAAACTTTAATATATATTAAGGGATCTGGAGTCTGTTTTGATATTTACTGTGGAATCTGATCTGATTGCAATATTTAACGCTTCTACCATCTTTTTGCGATTTGACTTGTTTTTAGTAACAATCATTTTTGTGTCCTCAAAATTGAATTTGTGGTTGGTGGCCAACGCATGACAAGATAAGGCAGTATTGGAGTTACCTTTACTTTCATCATGTGCTGTTTAATGCGGTTGCAGATCTGCTTAGTTTAAAATGCTGACTAGTCCTCCTTATGTCATTACTAATAAAACTTAAGATAACTGTCTTATCTAACTCAAAATAAAATCCATACTGATGTCATAAAGAACAAGATTGATAACAATGTATTATTATTGTCTTTATACATTTGAAAAACAATCGACAAAAGAAACAAGAATGACTACTTACTTGTGAATCTGCGTGTTCGTAACGCGGAAATGCGAAATGCACAAATGAATCTAGATAAGTATTATTATTCATTAAGGCAGGTTATTGTCAGGCAACTGGTTTTTAAAAGGAATAATTATAGTTGGAATCCTGTCTTGGTTAATTCAATAATTAATTGTTTCCTTTGTACCGAACTGTCTTCCTATATTGTTATTCCATAGATAATAATAGTTGGTTCCTTCTATTCTAAGTATTATACTCTCTTAGTTTATTTCTTCACTGTAACATACCTGTATTGTTAAAGATAATTCTAATTTTTATCCATCCTAGCCCAAAAAGTAACGAGGAACCAATTTTTAAAATATTTACTTCTACAGATTACTAGCTGGATACCCGTGCTTCACTGCGGAGTGTGTTGTTTTTAAAAAAAAATTGGCAGTTTTTTTCCAAAAAATTGAAAATTTAGGTATTGCTCTTGTTTCGGGCCGAATATCGGCATAAAACCGCTCACCTACGAGAAAAGTAAGAAGAAATGAAGTTGCATCAAATTTGATTGGCTTCCTTTTAAGCGTTTTCTGCTGACTTAACGAATAGGCGGAACCGGTGGCCGTTTAGGGTGTCAATGGATGCGTCCCCTCCATACAGGGAGAAACAGACCCTTCTCTCCAGATTCGTCTTTTATATAGAACGCCCACACAAATCTAATATTCATTTTTTTTTTTTATTGCACCAGAACTATTGGGCCTACAGCCTTCGTTTGTACTGTCAAGGAAGCTAATTAAATTTACTACAACTTGATTTCTTATGAATTTTCTTGTAAGAGAGCGGTTTAATGCCGATATTCGGCCTGAAACGAGACCAATACCTAAAATTTTCATTTTTTTGGGGAAAAAACTACTACTTTTTGAAGTGTCATATCTCAGAAATTATTGAACGTTCAGAATTGCCGTTGGGCTTATGCTGCTGCAAATTTAAAAATAGTAATAACGACTAAAATCGAACAACATAGTAAACGAGTTATATGGCAACAACTGAAAGAAGCCCGACAATTTTTCAGTTTACTTTTGCTACGCAGCGAGCACATGTTTTTCGAAGCTGCATACTTAGGATCACATTACCCTAACTAGTCCTAACAACTTATCAAATAATACTAGCCCATAAAACAAGTAAAACAGGTAAAAAAAAGTTATTTTAAATCCTTTATATCTATCCATTTATTTTGTAAGGGTAAATTAAATAGATAATTAATACATTTTACATTTAAAAATTAATGTATTAATTAATTTGTTAGACTATTTTTTTATTGGTGCAGAGTCTATGTACAAAGTTTCAGCTCGACTGGACGTGAGTTAATTAGCCCTCCAAAGATTGTATGCCAATTAATTAATTTTATTTTTATTACTTTTTAAATTAAATTAATTAATTCATCTTTAAAAAGATAATTAATTAAATTTAAAAATTAATTAATAATTTATTTAATTAAAAAAGACATACGAAACATTTCTTGTTCCGTGTCTGTCTGTTGGTCTGTCCACAATTTTTGCGAACCAACAAGTCATAAAAACTATACTTATCCAATTTTAATGAATTTTGGATGTTCATAATAAGCTTTTTTTGGTTCTATATAAGTTTCATCCTCATTTGCTTGTCTTCCACATACGCACAAACATACAATTAATTTCACCTATATCTTCAAAAGTACTCATATGATTTTTATGATATTTGGGTGGTTTGTCGAAAGTAGACCGCAGATAGTCCCAGATTAATTTAAACCGTCTGCGCACTTTAAATTTTGCTAAAATGAGACTTTAATTCATCTAAAAAATCAAACTATTTTGTCAGATATAAAAAACGGGGAAAATGAAATAATTTTGACAATTATGGGTTGTAAATGCATAAAATCATTTAAGTATCTACGAAATAGGACGCGAGAATGCTATGTGCCACAGCAATTGGCAGATTTGTTTAGTGAATATGTGTGAATTTTGTATTGAAGCCTTGTTTGCTTCTTTAAACACTTTTTTGTATGGTTTTAGATAAAACATTTTTTTTAAAAGAGGTTACTACCTATCCTATACGGTCATGGACACCCTTTTGGGGCCCGCTCTTAGACGTCCGGCTTGTTTACGTTTACCCTCTTCCAGTCGTCCAATCGAGCTGAAACTTGGCACATAGACTACCTACCACAAAAACATTTTAACAAATTAATTAATTAATTAATTTTTCAATTTAATTAACTAACTTTTTAAAAATAAATGGATTAATTAAATATTGAAAAAATTAAGTAATAGAAATAAAATAAAAATTTAATTAAATTAATTAAATTGAAAAATTAATTAATTAATTAATTTGTTAAAATGTTTTTGTGGTAGAGAGTCTATGTTCCAAGTTTCAGCTCGATTGGACGACTGGAAGAGGGTAAACTAGCCGGACGTGTAAGAGCCTCCTATACTGAATAAAGGATGGGAATCCTGCTTTTTTAAAATAAATAAAACATTATAAAATAACATACAATTTTTATTAAAACCCATTCTAGGCACTCAGATTCATGTTCTTTGACATCAAAAACCTAAGAAATGATGTATCGCACGCCCATATTGAATCTAATCAGAAAACCTTAATTTTTCAGTATTTATTTGCCGCCATTTTGATTTTTCTGAAAATGCTCAAGGGTGACAGGGTGGCATCACTCGGATTCTTAAAGTATACATATTATTGAACAAAAATACTAAAAAAAATTTTATGTATACGTTAATTCCAGGTTACCATAAAAATAGCCATTTGGCACCCTGACTATAAACAGAAAAGCAGACATAAAAATTTTTTCGTTGGTGAAACCAAAAAAAGCTTACACAGGTAAAATAGAGCGAAATCAAAATTATCATCTGTTCAAATATAAAATTTAATTTCAACATTTTGCAACCCGCAAAATAGAGACAGCTGGGCTATCTCTTAATTTTGATTGGTGTGAATTTATACAGAATTTTATCGAAATTGATTCAGTAATTTAGGTTTCACGCCACGATTTTGATGATACTTTTTTTTCTTAGTTACTTTTTTGGGCTTCAGGGAGCTTTAAAAACTTTAAATCCATCGAAATATCAAAATGTCATTTTGTTGCTTCACACTTTTATCTCTAACATGACACCTCACGTGATCTTCTAATATAGAAAAGTAAGCATTGGTAACATATTAATAAGCATTGGTCCAGTCTCGAGTAATGACTGCACACAAAATGTTAATGTACGAAGTAGTAACAGATTGCGGATCCTTCCACAGTCACTTATATACACGTGGGCGGTAGTCGGCAGTTATCTGCAGGGACACCTTGAAGTCGTTAGTAACAGTTCCCACAAAAAAGGCGTACAATTCTGATGTACACGACACACGTGGACTCTAAATGACTAAATGTCATGAGAGCGTAAAAATAAAATTGTAGTACAAGAAGCTCAAAACTATAGCGTGGGAATAAAAATTATCTATGTAATGCTTACTGCAAAAGGAAAAAACAGCAGTCAATTATTGTAGCAAATATAACTTCCGTATCCTAAAAATAAGTATGTATTACATTTGTGTTGTTATTTATTCACTATTAGTGTGGTATCCGACATTGCCCACGTCCACTTTATATCGGTGTTCATAATAAAGTACCTGAATATTTTATAAAAGGTAATTTAATACCTCTGTTTCTAGTTTGACATGTTTTGTATACTAAGACCGAACGTTCAGTATAACTGATGTTATGAACATTGTTCGCAACTATTAGACCAAAATCCTACTCACTCATCCCTACATAATAAGATCCTTTTACAGACGTTATACATTTCTTTTGCGACTCCTTGACCAAAAATCACACTTAATCCTATAACACCCTACAGGGTGTTCCAAGACCAAGACTAAGTCGAAATTCAATGAGGACATTTAGAAAGGTCAAAACTAGACTTTTTGTCCCATAATGATATATTATAATAAGCTTCGATGTGTTTTTGTTATAGAGTTTTACCGGTGGTTTCAAGTTTTATCGGGTTCGGTGGGCGACCGCCCAGGGCCCCGCGCCTTGGAGGGCCTCGCGCCTTGGAGGGCCTCGCGCCATAGAAAATTAAAATAAAATACTTATACTTTACGGGCAAATTTATAGTTCATAGTGAAGATTGTCCGCGGGGCCCCGTGCCATGTACAAAACATGAAATATTAGAATAATAAAATTCAGTCGAATTTAGTTTACATGGTAGAGCCTAATACCTAACTACCTTTTCGCGGGGCCCCTCACAATAAAAAAGTCAAATAAATAAGTTATGAAATATTGATTTTTTTTTTTTTTTATGTTTAAGATAGCCCGCGGGGCCCCGCTCCATATAAAATTAAGTGAGTTAACATCCTAGTGTTTTCTCACCCTCCCCCTTTTCAAAATGATGACGATTTTGTTATTTATTCTGTGGGGTAAATCTTCATTATGTGCCCCACCTATATCTAAACGTCTAATTTAATCGTTTTTTTTTTCAAACTGTTCCTTTTTACATTAGAAAAACGATTTCGGTTGTAGCATCTTGATATATTCAATTTTTTTAATTTTAGGGAAAAGTATAGAAGGTTATGGTTAGTTTAGGTTGAGTTTACTACTTTTTGACCTGACCTAACAATAACCTTCTATCATTTCCCTATAAAACGTGACATTTTGTGGATTTTTTTTTTTTTTTTTAACAAATAAATAAAACACTGAATTTATCGAGATACTACATAACCTTAATCGTTTGACAATTTACAGAGATATGTAAAAAAGACAAATCCTATAAAAGGAATAGTAAAAAAAAGTACATACATATATCGGACAGTATACGAAATAATTGGGCCAATTAGTGCAGTTTTATCAATTGATGTCAAAAAGAAACTTCACCTCAGAGGGCTCAGAGATGCTAAAAACGCTGTTTTGAGAGGTCATATTTACAAAATTTTCTCCCGGACCAACTTAAAATGTGTCTTTGAAAATTAAACTAAAAACTCGGCACTAAAATGAAAAGTTATAAGCTGAGAATATGAATTCTGGGAGTAAATTTAGAGTGCTCGAGTATAGATTTCAAATTATAGGACTGATCACAAATAACAAATAACACAGCTTAACTTTTTATTTACAATGATAATTTAACCATAAAACCCAAAATATCATGAAGAAGAATAAATAGTTAAGTATAACAAAGCTTAATTATTGCAGTAAAAATGTTTTTTTTTTTCGATTACGTTTGCAAAGAAAATGATGATTAGTTGAAATGATGATTGATAAATTAAATACAAAATTCAGGACATGATATACAGAACCTATATAATTTGAGGGGTTTATGTTCAAATAATAAGTTAGATTAAAATCATGAGCAGAATTGTAATTATTTAAAAAGTTTTGAATTATTTTGAGAGCAAAAACGTTTGACTGGCCCTAAGTGAAGGGAATAAGCCGTAAAATAGAATCAAGTTATAAGTGTTTTATTATTAAGTTACTTTATTGTTTTTTATCAGCAATCCCCGCTGTATGCTAGAGGGCCCCGCCATTTTGTCTCGACCAGGGCCCCGCAAGATCTAGATCCGCCACTGTCTCCAAGCTTCCAATTCAAAACGAACTCAAATTTTCTTCTGTGTATAATCTTGATACATAGACTCCCATGAAACCCTAAATTGCTATCTCAATTATTTAGTTACATCCACTGCACCTCTTCATTATCTCCAAAATATCATCCAGTAAGAGGGAGTCAATTGTTTTCAAATTGGACTACGTCAAACATAAAAGATATAAGATATTAATACTTTTAATAAATAATGTTTTTTGTTTAACCAAAGTTCTGATGCGCGATAGAGTCTTATGGTTTCCGAGTAAAAATTAATGAAAGTAAAATCATATCAATGATTGATGCAGCGCTAGAAAAGAGTTTAGCTAAAGTATTTGTAAATATTTGAAGCGGGAAATAACACTAAGTGGAAAACTAAACCGAACCGTTTATCCAGTAGGAAAACTATTCAATATTTCAACACTTTTACCCTTAACCTGGATTTACATTTCTCTCACCTCGATGCCCTCAATATCATAACTATTATCCTCTCCATGAATAACTTATAGTGTCACTTTTTAACTATTATGTAATATTTAGTTAACAAAACAGCTATTAATGTCAGAATGAATAGGTTGCAATATCATTATTTACCGATCCATAAATAGTATAACTTAATAATTTTAACTTATTTTTAGATATTATACTAAATATAATCAGTGACTGTATCCCAGAACTAATTATTTTTATTTATTAAATAATTTTTATCGAGCCCCTAAACGGCACAATCACGGATATGGTGCTCGGTAAAAATCAAATACTATTCGTTACAAAAAAATACGAAAAAAAAAATATATATACAAAAAATAATAATAATAGTTAATATATTACTTAATAATTCAGTTAGACAAGAGAGAGGACAATTTATATAATAATAATTGTGTAAGAAGGCTTATGTGCAGGGATAGTAAATAGTAATAAAGATATAATATGTAACACCTCATAGAGTAATCAACAACAACAAATAATAAAGGCTATATAATAAAAACAGTAACAAAAAACAAATTAAAACTTAAATCATATGTTTAACATATATTAATTGTTAGGAAATGCCTGGATTGGTAACTACATTAGTTTATTACCAGAATTCAAAGAACAATAATTCGGTCAAAATGAGCGTCGATTAGCTATTAAAAAGAAAAGTGTTGTGTCCCATATAAATTTGTCGAATTGAAATTGTTCCTCAAAATTGGCACAACTACATTCCTATGGACGAAAAAACTTATTTAGATCTTCTTATGGAGCTGAGATATGATCCAAAATAAGACCTGTGGAAAAAAGCTTAGCAAAAGCCCATTGAACTGCAAGTAAAAAAACGGAAATGGGGCTGAATTGGACTTACACTAAGGAAACAAGAATATCCATTAGAGCGAAATACCTTAGAGTGTAACCCACGAGGATCTAGAAAAATCGGGAGACCAAGAAAGACGTGGAGACGGACGATTGATGAAGATGTAAGGCGCAGTGGGAAAAAGTGGCAAGAAGTTAAGATGATTAATCAGCACCGAAGAAAGTGGCGTGACTTCGTAAAGACTCCAAACGGAGGGACAAAAAGTAAGTCAAGTTATGGAGCTTCAATACATTTTATAACTAAACAAGTAGCGCCCCCAAATTTGAGCTAAAAGTAATTTATCAATTTTGTCTCAGGGAATTATTTTTCTGAACATGTGTGCCATGTGCCATATCATCGAAATCAGTTAAGTAGTTTAAGCTGGACATTTCTGGACAGACTGCAGACTACAGTCACAGGGAAGGTCTGATCACAGACAGACTACTCACACAAAATGGAATATAGGTTTGCTCAATGGACCCACCTACATGGTGGTTTCTACGTCTTCGAGTTCCCCCGGTTAAAGAAGGTACGTACGGTAGTAGGGGAGAGCGGGGTTGGTTGGGACAGTGAGATGAATTGGACACTGCTGTTTTTGGTTGAAAAGAAGGTCAGATTAGCAACTCTGGTGGGCCAGTCAGTAGCCCTTCAGTTGCTATTCAATCCCTCAAGTGGTCTGACGTCTTGTTGATTACCATTGATTTTTAAAAAAAATAAATTCGATTTGGAGGCAAGCTGATGTAAAATTTGAGACCCAATAAAATACCCCCTCTAAAATATTCTTCGGAGTTTCTACTATTTTTACCTGGTACTGGATTTATTTATGATTACAAATCACTTTGGTTGCTTACTGTGGAACTATGGGTTCCAATGTTGTTTGTGTTTTTTTAAAAAAATGGGGTCGAGGGATGAGTTGGACATTAAGTCCTATGCATCCCCAACTGTCCCACTCATCCCCCATATCGGCCCAATGTATCCCACCCATTGGGATACATTGGACAAAGTGAAGGTTTTGGAAAAACATAAAAAATAGTATGATAATGTTTTTTTTAAGTCGCTATAGGTCTGGATTATTTTAGTTAGGATCTCTATGTATGATAATCATACAAAAGCGAAAAAGTTCATGCAAAACTGTGGCTCTCACAGCCTCTTCAAAAAAAAGTGTCCCAACCAACCCCGCTCTCCCCTACTAATGAATACAGCAGAAAAATAATTGATTACTAACTTGATTCGTATTGACGTTCTCGCCCTCCCGCCGCCGCCGCCTCCATCGAGACAAGCGATCCTTCGCTT
Organism: Gerris lacustris; assembly: GCA_951217055.1. Taxonomy (NCBI): domain Eukaryota; kingdom Metazoa; phylum Arthropoda; class Insecta; order Hemiptera; family Gerridae; genus Gerris; species Gerris lacustris. Next base: position 35,308,534 of record OX578276.1, on the reverse strand, counting down.
TCTCACCGAAAACCTAAACAAAATCAAATTAAAAATGAAAAACTTAAATTAATATTTAAAGTTTATAAATATTAGAAGAATTATAATTATGAATTTTAAGAAATGTTTAGCGAACTCGAACTAATGTTCTAGAGTTAGGATAAAAATAAAATTCCGTGTTTTAGAGATAAAAATAAAATTCCGTGTTTTAGAGATAAAAAGAAAATTCCGTGTTTGAGATGAAAATAAAATTTCGTAATGTGCGAAGATTGACTAATATAGCATTATCTGCGGACTACTTATGACAAATTTCTTAGTGCTCATCTTGATCGGATGCCCACTTATAAAGTGATAGGTGCTTAATTATTAAGCTGTCTTTATTTTTTTAAGTTTCTATAATGATATACGTAGGTTTGTTCCACTAAAGGCTAACCACACATTGGAAGTGACAAAATTAGCTATCATAAATTTTGTCTTTCAGTATTACTTTCCATTTAAGTACACACTAAAACCGGGGATAAAAGAGTGAAAAACAATGGATCATGCTCTCTAGAGGTCTGGAGACACAATTCTGGAGACATTCACTGTTTCTTTTAGTCTTCAGTCAATTTGAGGCAAATGGAATATCTGGTGTAAGCTCATAAGAAACAAAAGTAAGTATGAGAAAAAATTATCTCTCTTAGTACGCCACCAGCTTATCAGTACCACCAGCTAATATGTTGATCAGTTCATTCATAAATCATTACAACAAGTAATTGATACAGATTTGTAACAATAACTCAACTTAGTGATCTAAGTGTGTGAACTTGAGAGAGAATAGGCGTTGTAGGTTGTAATTAATATGGGGGCCCCATTTTAGGGTTCATTTTCCCCATCTTTGGACGGAGGGACTGACAGACATAAAGATACGAGTACAAAATTGATCCCTGTTGTCTGAAGCGCATATCTATCGAGAAAAATTTTAAATTTACAATAAAATATTTTTTCCGTGGTAGGCTGTGAAGTAGTAACTTTAGAGCCTAAAAAACATAGCTAAAATCCATTTTTTCATTAGGTGGACTTAAAAAATCTTTTCATTACTCCTAGCTGTAAAGAAAAAATCTTTTACGTCCTAGGAACTAAAAGATTTTTATTTTCCGGCGGGTAGTTGTCAAAACTTCCGTTAGTACCGCTGCATTCTTTGTAGAAATGCTTCTAGTACGATTAAAATCCGCTAGATGTCAATGCGTTTTATTTATCTTTTCTTATAGTGTAACCTCTTTTTAAGGTTTCTTTTTTTAAGTCTTAAGTATGTACTAATATTTGTTATTATATATATTGATTAGTGATTCTGTCTGCTACCTCGGAAAAAATAGCATATGCTACACGACTGTGAAGTGTTTTTTCTTTACCTTGGCAATATTTACTGTCTCGCTTCGCTCGACAGTAAATGTAATTGCCGCGGTAAAGAAAAAACTCACTTCACAGCCTAGTAACATAATATACTGTTTGTTTATTAAATGACTCTGTAGTTTTACTAAATATAAAAACTCAGTAATATATTTATTAATTTAAAATGTCATTGCTCCAAGGTTATAAGTTCTATTATTTAGTTAAAAGTAATGAACATAATATTTATTAGTTGTTTTTTTTATAATTGCTAATCAATATAAATGATTTTTCTGATTGTTTAAGATGAATTGGTAATTAAGAATGATTGATCACGGAAAAAGTACTTGTTAACTCATTAGCACATGTAACTATTTTTGATTAAACTTATTTAATGATGTTTACTACAAATACTGTGTTGCAGCGAACAAAGAAAAGTCATTTTTAAGAAAATATTCAAGATCTTAACAGCGTAGAAGACCGTTAGTAGTATGTGTGCGTCTACTACTTAACACTCATGCTCAATTTATTTTAAGTTTTGATACCTGTGTTGATGAATTAAAATAAAAAATGAGTTTGAAATTAAATTTAAATATTGCATGCACTAATGTATAGGCTGAAATGCCTTTCAGCTGAAGTGATTTTGGGGGCGCGTAAGTGACTCCTGAGCGTGTTTAAGACTTCTTCCCCAACCATAATAAAAAAAAAGTCTGCCAATTCATATGAATTGTTTACCATTTTCTTGAAAAATCTATTAAAATTATATACATATATTTTTTGATATAATTATTAACCATATATAATTTTTTTTTTTTTGCTTCCTAGCATACCAAAGGTAACGGAAGCTATTTGATCGTTCTGAAGAATGAAAATATTTTATTTCTCCGATTTAAAAAATTCCAAGACAGAAATCCATTTCAGACATCAGAGAGCATTTTTGGTTCTGTGTCTGTCGGTCTGTCGGACAGTCACTCAATTTTTGTGAACCAACTCTTAAAAATTACTCGTACGATTTTAATAAAATTTGTATGGTAGGTCATAATTAGCGGATTGTTGGTCCCATAATATAAGTTTCAACCTTCTGCGGCTTTGTTTCATATTGCCCATTGTTTTCTTCAACATTCGCTCAAACATATATTTATTTACACCTTTGTATCTTTAAAAGTATCTAGGTCTCACAGGAGGGAATGATGAGATTCAATATTTCCTTATTTTCCATTACTCCAGACAGGAGGTCCTGACAGGGTGCAATGAGTAACTTTCCTCCCTGTAAACTAGGGAGAAAAGTTCAACTTTTATCCCTTCTTGAGATAAAAATTTATTTTAATCCATATCTCAGAAAATATATTTTCCCCATAGGAAACCGACTATTTTATATGGTTGGGTAGATTTTATTTAATAAAAATGGTCGAAACCGTTTTTGAGAAATAATTGTTGTTCTTTTTGCGTGGCATATCCCTTGTTGTCTCTCACTAACACAAATTGTGTACCTTATTGCAGTGTGCAAAAACACGGTATTACATTGCTACTGTGTTTTGCCAGCCAACACATTAGCAATGTAATACCGTGTTTTTGCACACTGCAATAAGGTACACAATTTGTGTTAGTAAGAGACACCAAGGGATATTCCACGCAAGCGCGACATATAGGAACTGTTCCAACATCCGACAATAAGATGTTGGCTCGGCATTACGCCATGTCCTGCATCGTTTCGTCGCGTCCGACTGTCCGACTCATCAGGGGCCCGACGATGCCCACCCAACTCTGGGCCTATACTAGATCAAGAAGATCAGATATAGGACTTATCAGAGACGAGCGTGCTCTCATACCGTCATTCTTGCTTGGCTGGCAAAACACATTAGCAATGTAATACCATGTTTTTGCACACTGCAATAAGGTACACAATTTGTGTTAGTGAGAGACACCAAGGGATGTGCCATGCAAAAAATATATGTCCTGGCATTTTATTTTATTTCTAGGACTACATAGTAATAGGAAACATAGCTACTAATACCTAGCCTTCACTCACGGGGTGGATATATACGAATGTATATTTAAATTTGGGATAAGAAGAAGCTGCCTCAATTAAATACCTTAATTGTGGTTGTTATGCAAACATTTGTGAAAAAAAAAAAAAAAAACGTTGTAAATAAACATTAGTTATTCTTATTCTTACATTTATTTTTTTAGAATTCTACTCTATCATTTGTTCACTAATCAGGTTTGCCCTTTATCATTTTAAAAAAAAAAAAAAAAAAAAAATTATTAAGTTCTACTAACTCTCCAGTTCTACTAATAATATTGATTATATAATTAATAATTGATATATAAATCATAATTGATGCGAAATGACCAAAGATAACGATTTGAACTCACGAGTCACGAGGAAACTTAATTGGTGTACATACTTACAACAACAAATATTACATAAGGTTTAATTCAAAACAATATTTTTGTATTATCATCATTGCTAAACTGATGTCTTTAGAATAGTTTAAATTTTAAATACATCATTATACACTTGTATGTCTTTTAAAATTATAATGATTGTAATTGCGTTAAAAGCTCTTGAAAACATTTGCAGAGTAAATCAAATTAATAACCTATTGTATTCTAGCTCGTCTAATTTATTCTTTGATCTTATCATTTCTTAACTTTTGCTTCCGATCTTATCGAAGGTAAAGGATGCGTTATGATCACTCAGAGTAACGAAATTGTTTTGCTTTTTCGTGTCTTCAATTTCAAAAGTTCTTGTCTGTCTGTCGGGTTGTTAGTTAATAATTGTTTTTACATATTTATATTTCTTATTAATTTTACAGGAATGCGAATAAAAATTAATATGATATCTACTTATTGAAAAAACAAATAATGTGGCACTTATCATTATCACGTTCAATCACAGGACGAATCACTTGAGTGTAAAACAAAGTGCAATGATTATATATATTTTAAATCATAGATGTTCTTAAAAACTTCAGGATGTGAGAAATAATGCAAAGTAACCCTGCACTGAATTTTTCATGGCTGCATTTTACGTGGCTTTTTACTTTCTCATATAAAATGAAAGTATTGTGATGGCGCGAAAATTCGATTTTGCGATTTTGATGGATATACACGTTTTAAGGTCCCCTGACTCCAAAAATGTGGGTTTTAAAAAATGTCTGTCTGTTTTAAAAATCTAGTTTCTGGAGAAAAAAGCATTAAACGCGGAGGGAGAGAGGCCGGGTTCGATTTCCTGCCGAGGAGAAGTTATTTTTATGATATATTTTGATAAAATGTTTAATAATAATTAAATGTACCAACGAAAACTAATAAATGGAAAACTGTGGGCCAAGTAATTATGAACTTGTATATGAGAAAGTTTGTCTGAGTTGTCTCGGACTGATTTTTTCTTTTTAAACAATGCGAAAAAAATAAAGTAGAAGCGTCGGACCCATCGAACCTCGTAAACCATGCAAGGAAATGAACACGATTGTTTGTACGTAATTCAATTCCTAGCGCGTCCAAATTATTTTTATTTAATGTAGAGACGATTTTGAAGTATCTTCTGAAATAGAAGTACATTCTAGTCTAATTTTAAAGCACCGAAATTAGACCAGTTCGTAAAAATATCGATGGATAACACCAACGAACAGACATGAGACCAAAAATTTTTCCTGATTTCTGATGTCGACTTATTGAATTTGGAGATATGAATAAATTTTGTTCGTTACTTTCGGCAAGCTTGCGGAAGAAATAAAATAATTATGAAACTAAAAAATATCCAATTATCAAAACAAAATATATTATGAATTTATCGACCGGAATACATCTTGATGAAGTTTAAGGTGTTCTGATTGCGACTGCTTCATGGAAGGTTCAGTTACCGAAGTAACTAAACGTACTTAGTGTTGCGAGCATCTTTAAGGGGAGTACTTGTTGTTCCAAGGATGTAACAATTTTAACTAAACCCTATTTGACGTTGTCACAACTGGACAACTTAGTAGTCTGTTCTCCTTTATGAGACTAATCACGGAAGCCTACGTAATAGTTATCAGTGAATCTGTTAGTTTCATTTAAATTAATATAAAATAAAGTAAAAATGAGATTTCAAAATATGAATGTTTCTAGAAATTTAAAATGTGAGCATTCAAAAAATTCCATAAAAATAATGTGATCCCTCTAGGTATGGAAGTGTGATTGTTCAGACCTGTTTTCGATTTCCAGCGGGTTAACATTAATTTTTATTCAATATTAAATGTGCGCAGATGGTTGAAATCAATATGAGACCATCTATATGGACTACTTTAGACAAAGTATACGAAACTCACCAGTGCTTATTCAGATGTTGAAATCTCGACTGGAATGAGTCTGTTAGTTGGATGTCGTGTTTAGCGATGTTTCAATCTAAGAGATTTATCGTGTTTAGACGAAGCAAGTGTTTGTAGCAGGCGATGTATCGTGCTCTCAAAGCAAACCGATACTGACAATGTGATCAGACTTTCTAAACAAGGTTTCGGGGAGGAACAAGGAATCGATCAAGAAGAATTTCGATAAACGATATCGCCGAGTTGTCAGTTTGGTCAAACTGTCGCCAACAGCAACCTTAACCAATATTTATATTTCATAAATCATCTATTTTCAGTTGCTATTCTCGTTTTTTTAAGCTCAGGGTGATGAACTCTACTTAAAAATGTTCTAAACTTGCATATTAACACCTAATTGTGGACGTCGACCTTTGACCTTCTTAACTTTTAGAGTTTATATGATGACACCTAAGGATAAGTTTAATGAGAAATTTGAAAACAATATTTATTATTTTATAAATTATGTACGAAGATCAAAGTAACGATAAGATAGTCGATTGCCGATTATATTATTGATATTTATAGAAATAACATTATTTAAAAACTTTCAAAAGAGCTCAATGCCCTTTGCAAACATCAGGACAATTTCAGATGAAAAATTGACACCGCAAAGACAAGCCGAGGCTAAATATGTATAATTATACAAATATTTATAAATAGTTATTTACTGCAAGTCAATGCTAAGTACGACAAATTGTTAATATTTATTACTGTAGCTGAAGTAACTGGCGTTACCTGGGGGGGGGGGGGGGGAGGGGATGGTTTTTCAAAATTTCTTGAAGACGTGGACCTTCCTCTTGCTTTGAAGGTCAAGTGTGGTAAATTGCATCAAGATCGGAATAAAACTGTAGATTTTACAAAAAACAAAAAAAAAAAACACACTATTGTTAATAATACAAAAAACTCTCATGTACGTAATGAGACATCAGGGTACATGTGTGGTGTGTGGTCCCATTTCTGTCTGTCTGTCGGTAAATATAGATTACGTAGGAAGGGGGAAATAAACATGGTAAAAAAGTAAACGTATTTTAGCTGGACAATGTTTGAATTTGGAGCCATCAATAAGCGTTCATCAGAATTATGTAATTACGGTAAGTATACCGTTACTTTCGGTTACATCTGAAGCAAAAATAGGTCCCACAAACTCTAACAAAAAAACTCTAATACACATAGTGAGACATCCAGGTACATGTTTGGTCCCATTCTGCGATTTGTTGGTCAGTCTGTCACTCAATATTTGCGTGCCTACATATCTTAAAATCCATTGGTCAGATTTTGATGAATTTTGGATTGAGCTGTTTGTTTGTCTCATATAAATTTCAACCTTCTGCGACCATTTGTTTTTATTTTTGTATTTATTTAGTTTTTATTCTTTTTTTCTTTTTACGTATCCAACCTAACCCTCCATAATGATCTCAATATTCTTTTTGTCAGTATTCTATCTACGGTGTGTCCCAAGATAGAGTATCCGAGAGGAAAAATTCCCTTATTTTTGGGTTTTCGAAAAAACTTAATTCTTCATAAAAACTTCTGCTTGTTCTTAAACCTCTAAAAATGACCAAATTTTATTGATTTTGTGTACAGGGGCTGCTGTTTTTTGAAAACTTTAAAATATGACCAAGAGTAAACTACCCTTATTTTTTATGCTATCGAGAAATATTATTATGAAAAGTGGTTGAGAATTGCAAAATACGTATAAATATTAAATATTAATTTATTTTATGAAAACAAAATAAATTACTTATAAATCATAAGTAAGCAAATGTAATAAATAGATAAATAATTATCATCACAACAAGTAATTAATAATTCTTCTTTAAGTATCACGAAAAAATCAACAGAGTTGAAAAATAAAATTTAAAAATTACCATTCACCAATGTATTGTCACCTTCTTCTGCAAATTTCGATTCTACTCGTATTTATGAATTTTTTATAAGCCTTTTGAACTTGCTCAAGGGGATATTTGCGGTGGCCTGTTTAATTTTTTCCTTTAACTCTTCCATGCTATTATCCACTTGATTCTTATCACACTTGTTCATTATAAAAATCCAAAGAGAACTATTTGTTGAAGTTAGCTTATTGCTTAATTTTAGAAAACAAACTCAAATTTAATAATTCATAAAATAAAGTAATATTTTACATTTATACCTTTTTTGCAATTCTGAACCACTTTTTTTAATAATATTTTTCGATAGCATCAAAAATAAGGGTAGTTTACTATTGGTCATATTTTAAAGTTTTCAAAAAACAGCAGCCCCATCCATGAAAAGGTAACTAAACAAAGAAATTTTTCCATTATGCCTGGAAAATTCAAAAACTTACAAGTTTAAGCACTATGGGCCGTCAAAAAAAAGTTTTACTATCGATTTTTTAAAAAAAGACAATTTAAGCGAAATTTTAACTAGAAGGAATAAAAATAAATAAAAATTGATAATTACATTTATTTTAATAAATGTTTTTAGGGTTCTAACGATACCTATAATAATGAGCTACTCCTCTTTGTTCTCGAGATACACTTGTTTAAGTGTAAACAAATAAGCTTAGCCCAAAATTTTAAAAAATGGCTCTAGTCAAAAAACGAAGCCCGAAAGGACATAGGTTAATATAACATTTTTGACTCCTTTTAGGGTCCCCTATACGCCCCTTCTTTTTGGCAGGCTTAAGTTGGGACACCCAGTATAATAGTACTGATATGAACGCTATTAAAATAAAAATAAAAAAGTATCTACAAGGGAAAATTATTTCGACTGATTTAGTTTTTAAAAATGATTTTTCTTTAAACAAAATAAATAACTATAGTGAAGGAAAGAGTTTAAGGAAGTATTAATACAGGTGTAATAGCGGAGTGTGACGTCAAGGCAACATACATTAGAGTCAGAGTAATAACAGGTCCTTATGTAACGTAATAGTAATAAGTCAACCTAGGCACGCTTTTACTCATCTTTATTTTACCTTCCTCAAGGTTATCTTCTTAAATTAAAACACCCGAATAACCTTTATAATTATTTAAAATTTTTATGATCCTTTATAATGTTTAAAAATTAATTAGTTAAATATATATGAGAGAAAATAACTACTGTATGGGGTGTGTATATGTCGAACACCTTATAAACTAATAATACATCACAGAATATTTAATAGATTATGACAAAAATTTAGATGGACTGCTCATAAAGACGACAACTGTAACAGCCAGGAATCTATATGAAAAATTACATCAGCTATGAAAAGACCGTGGCAGGAAGTAAGTATAGACGAGAAAAGTGTGGGTCCGAATTCAAAACCGCAGAAATTTTATCAGTGGCGTATCCAGGAGGATCACAGGGGGCACGAGCCCCCCCCCCCCCCCCCCCCCCAGCACCAATAGATTAAAAAAAACCGACGGATTTTTTTTTTCTTTTAATACATATTTTTTACATTCACATCAGATTCAATTTCACCTCGGAAATGCATAAAACCGCTGTTTTGAGAGGTTATATTTTCAAAATTTTCCTCCCCCTCCCCTCTAAACTTACTTAAAAGTGCCCCCCCCCCCCACCCAGACCTAGTCGCTGGATACGGCACTGAATTTTATAATTTGTTGCGTTTTTTTCTCGTTAACGCTCCTGTAATTTCCACAGTACCCAAACAAAAATTTAAAACTTAGCACTTATGTTATGTGTAATAAGTAATAATTAATAATTGAGCAACACAATAAAAATATAGGGAAGCCTCAAAAAATTAATCCCTCAAAAACACGTGGTTGAACACGGATTTGCGGTATGTGAATGTGGAGGTTAAATATATATATTTGGTTTCATTTTTGCACCACGTCTGAAAACAGACTTTATTCGTACCCATTCTCTATTTTTTTCACAAATAAAGGAAAAGATTCGTCGCATATTTTTTTTAAAGGAAGTAAACAGATTATAATGATAAAACTAGTTTTATTTTACATAATTATTTGTTTTGATGGGTTTCATGGTTAAATTTACTTATAATTATATATTTTATCAATATTTACTAAGAAAATAATCCTACTCGGTGGGGAATCAACCCCAACCTCTCGCCATTTACCCCTAACCTTTTATTAACTCTCACCATTAGTCTTTGTATTTTACCATAGTATACAACTCATTCGGTTAAACTTGCTCTTTAAAGATCCTCTACTGTGTTTTTCTCTAGTGTGTGATAGCGACTAATCATAGAAGAGGTGTAGTTAAAAGGTAAGTTTAAAGTAGTTGACTTTTAGAGTCTCCTTATAACCTACACAGATTATCTGAAGAAGGCTGCTTTAGAACAGCCGAAACCGGTCAATTGTTACAAATACAATTATTTTGTGTGAAGACATTGATTGGTTATTGAACTACACCTCTTCTATGATCTCTTCTATGATCTATGATCTCTTTAAAGTAACTTCAATTTTAGAGCAGAGTCAATTCACGATTTTTCCTCAAGATAAGATTTCTTGGCAAAACTATTCCCATCCGCTGACTAAAAGAGATAGACGGTTCTACTGACTAAAGAGACTAATTTAAAAACCACATTTTTAATTCTTTAAATGTAAAATCTAACAAAATCGTGTAAATTTGAGTTGTTTAAATAAATCACTGTCTCAAATTTAAATTTTTGCAACAACCTATATAAATTTTAATATTTAATATGATTAATCGAAAATATGCTTGGACTGGACAATATAATTTATTATTTCATTACACAAAATATTGATGATCTAAAACAATGATCTATATGTATTGAAAAAAGTTATTTTAATTTGTTAAATAGGTATAAATTATTTCTTGAATAAAATAATAATAATTATAAATAAAAATATCATCAAGGAACTTATCTCAAAGACACCTTTTTACGATTCGCCATCAAGTTACCTACTTCTTTATAACGCTGAAAGAAAATTATTGTAATTGGTGTGAGATAATACTAATCTACCAAAAAAGAGTTTTATTATATTTAAACCCTAACGGGGAAAATAGGGCCAAAGTAAAGAAGGAAGACTTGAGCTCAAACTGATTTTTTAAAGCTAGGAACTTAATACGTGGGCAGAGCTTCTTTAGGATTGTAAGCCATATTAATTAAAAAATCAAGATATTTCCAATTCAAATTCAACCCAGGGATGCAATGAGACCACGGGGGTCGCAGGAAAATTGCAATTCAAATCCTCGGCTTTTCCTAAAAAAAAAAATAACATTTAAAAATGCTTCTCCAGTAGTTACTAATTAGGAAGTTTTGCAAATTATATTTGATCCACGGGGGGGGGGGGGAGGGGGGGGGAGGACTATATATTCTCGCTTAGCAAAAGAATTTTTATGTTTCTCAACAATTGTTTATAAACCTATTAAATTTAAAATAAAATACGTTATAAATAACACACTCCTGAGTGAAGCGCGGGAATTCAGCAATTAATATGATATGATTACAATAAAGAAAAGGAAATAAATAATGTTATAAAAAAAACTATAAAAATTTGTTTTTACCTGTGAGAATTAGTGTTAGTGTTCAACCCATTGTTGCTCTTTGCTATTTAAAACTGTTAACTTTATCATAAACTAAAGAAAACCGACTTTAAAACAAAACTATAACTAAATATAAAAATTATTAATATAATATAAGAAAACTTTGAAATTTTAATTAATAATTTTTTTAAAAACAACTATATAACTAAGAGTAAAAAATAAATCACAATTATAGGAAAAATTATTTTAAAAACTTGATTTTATTTTATATACATATATATTTATAAGTTTACGCCACGAAACTATTTCTTTGAGTCCTCTAGTCTCTGAAACTGTTCGCACGAAACTTGACGAATCGTCACTGAAGGAATTTTCTCACTACATTCTACTTGTGGTTACGAGACAACTGTGCTTACAGACCAACTGATAGTGTATTATTGTAGAGAAGAGCTGCAAAGAAAAACCCCACGCGTATATTGTATTAGCACTACATAATAATATAACAGTGGGACAATGTTTGCGTTCCAACACTCACTACAATGTGACGCGTCGCTTCACGCTCTACAAATTATTATTATTTTTTTTAACACTTACACTATCTACATAACTAATCGACGTAATGCCTTCTTCATACCTCAAAACCCAATTAGAATATTACATTTTTTAAAAAAAAAAAAAAAAAACGCATATATAGAATTAAAAATAAACAAAACAAAAAAGAAAGAAGACAATTGCTCAATAAAATAAAATAAACAAAAAAAAGAAAATTGCTCAATTGGTAATTTACAATGCTCTTTTTTATTATATAATAAGTATACTTATAAAAATAGCCTGCCAATTGGTGTGGCACATAGCTTCCTCGCATCCTACCACGTACTTCTTTAATTTATACGTTTTTATTAGCTTGCATTCTTGTTTGTTTGTTTGTTTGTTTGTTTGTTTGTCCGGTACAAATCTGGCTATCGATTTCTAACTAACTTCCCGAATAGCTAGACATTTGAAACTTTTAGCATAGCTCAGAACACGATGACAATGCATTATTTTAATACTTTTAACCATCTTTCAGCAGAATTTAATTAGTTTTCAGCAAATTTTGCTGTGCGGAAAGTTAGTTCGGAAAAAATCCGCAAGTTATTTTATTTGTTTTGCCATATCAATCTTCATTTTGACGGGTCTCAAATTTGTGATAGATAAACACTGAATGACAGCAAAACTGGAAATATCGATTATATTATTTCAAATATATTGATGGCACGGTTTAGATTTGGTGTTGGGGAGATCCGTTGTACAAAGATTTGTCCTTTTATAGGTTTAAGACCAGCTCTCTATGGTTGTCATTTATGTGAAGTAAATAAATTCGGAACTATTTTTTTTTTTCACTAACATTATATATTATATAACAATAACAATTATATTATCAACATTACATACGATTCAACAGAAAATTTAAAAACGTAGTATATAAAAAGTTATTTTTATCTTGAAATTTTTTTATTTAAATTATTTGCCCTGTTTTTTAAATCTGTCAAAAATGTTTTGATTTTTTTACATGAATTAAAGTATCAATTTAGCAAAAGTTAAAGAGCGTAGACGGTTCAAATTAATCTGGGGCTATCTCCGGGTTACTTTCGATATACCATAAATTTTTATACAAATCAGATGAGTACTTTTGAAGCTATAGGTGTAAATAAATAATGTATGTTTGTGCGCATGAGGAAGAGAAAAAAATGAGCGCAAAATAGGTTAAAACTTATATGAGACCAACAATGAGCTAATTATGAGCTGTCATACAAATTTCATTAAAATCGTGGACTGAGCATTTGCAAATATTTTAGGTACTTTTTCATGCTATACAGTAAGAAAACCAAAACTGCCCTTTACTCTCTGGCGCATTACGGTAATTTTATTAAAGCGATGTGCACAAACATGTGTCGCATGGTAGAGGCTTTGTTTAATCGAAAAATATTAAATAGAACCAGAGTTATTAAAGCTGCACACTTTGCACATAGACTCTGTACTAATACAAAAATATTCTATCAAATATAAGAGCTATTATGATTTTTATTAATATGAAAGATTTTTTTGGGATATTTTTTTTTTACTTTTCCTCACTACTAATAGTAGGAAAAGTATTGTTTTCACCAAAAAATTTTTTTTCGAGATTTCAACGGAATTATCCGTTTTAGGTGTTTTTAAGACCTCATGAGTGGTTTTCAGCATGACGTATGTATGTGTGTGTGGTGTGTGTATGTCTGTATGTGTGTATGTGTGTTATCATCGTAGTGCCCAAGGTATTTAACCTAGGGAGATGAAACTTGGCAGAAAAATCAGTCCTAACCTGTAGTTGTGCCGCCCGGAAAATCAATTTCCGCCATCATGAACCCAGTTTGCTGAGTCAGCAAAAATTTAAAAAATCGTAATCAATCGAAAATGGTCCTGATCGAGTTGAAATTTGGCTCGAATGTACCTCTCTATATGACAAACAAGCCCACTAAATTTCATTTTGATTTTGGCCCCCCATTTTGAAGTTATAAATATTTGAATTTTTAAACTTTGACGGTTAATTATACTGAAATTACACATAGGTTTTTGACTTATATGAACCGGAAAAAAATTAAGGAACAAATATAAAAAAACCCCGATGAAATTCTATTATTAGTTTAAAAGTTACATATAAGTGAATATAATTATTTATTAGTGCGATAATTTTGATGGCGTCAAAGTTTGTTTACATCTGTCAAAATACCGCCAAACTTTAACTTATTAAATAAAATATAGGAATTAAAAATAAGGTTTTTTGAAGAACCCATCCAAGTACTGACCACGTCCAATGCTGCTTCCTCCTGCTGCGAAGCAGCAGGAGGAAGCAGCTTGATTTAAGATTAAACAGATTTAAGAGCTTGATTTAAGATTTAAGCAGCTTGATTTAAGATTAAACAGATTTAAGAGCTTGATTTAAGATTTAAGCAGCTTGATTTAAGATTAAACAGATTTAAGAGCTTGATTTAAGATTTAAGCAGCTTGATTTAGCAGATTTTGATTTAAATATATCTTTTAGTTTAATATAATAACGACTTTAAATGGAATTTAACCACTTTTAGTTAAATATATAACACGTTGCTCCATTTCAAGGCTCTACCGCTCTTTGAGGTTATAAAAATCATTAAATTGAAAATTTTATTGGTTCTAAGCAAGATATCAAAAATCTAATCACAGGCTTCATTCCTAATTTTAATTCTGCACAATTTGAGCCCTATTGCAACACAACGATAAAACTCGTTGTATTAAAATGGCGCCTGTACTTTTTATCATAGGAATTTGAAATAGGGCTCAAATTGTGCAGAATTAAAATTAGGAATGAAGCCTGTGATTAGATTTTTTATATCTTTCTTAGAAGCAGTATAATTTTAATTTTACTGTTTTTCCTAACCTCAAAGGGCGGTAGAGCCTTAAGAAGCGAGTAATTAAATATTTAAGTGCATGGTTGCTATATTGTAATTGCATTGTACGGCTGACCTCATCCCAGTATTTACCAATGAATGGTTAATTATTTAATTTAGAAATTATTAAGGCCTTTCGCTTTAATAAAATTTCGATAGACAGATAGATTATCTAAACCTCGCAAAACAGAAGAGAATAAATAGATAACAAAATAAAAAATATTGATTCGTAAATATATGAAAAAACGTACGAAATGTTAAAAAAAGATAATAATTTTATTTAGTTGTGCGTGTTGATTATATAATATAGCGACTTCTTCCAAGCAATAAAATAAAAACAAGATATGATGCTACCTAGTGATATGCGGTGCTGTCTAGTCAAATAGCATATTGATTTTTACTGATAACGTTTGTTTGCATGCGGTACTATATGATTTCATTAAACACGCACATATTATACAAATATATTGTCATTTCAAAGTACAACGGGTCATTTACCTCATCTAATGATTCATGGTGTTTTACGTGTGAAATGCTGAAAAAAATGGTATAAACAAAATAAGAACAACACAATGTAATGTAAGTAAAATGAAGGAGATCTTTGTTTAGTCAGATTTATCTGAGAGTAAAAACATATAGTTTTTATGGAAGTTAAAATTAATTGGGCAGCCTCACACGAAGGGGATTTTTGCCTGATCAAATCTCTCAAAATCTCATTTTAGTGCTGCTCGGCATGCTGGAAGTAAAGGTATATGCCCAAATTGCTTTCTTTTCTGAACCCAATTTTAAATCAATTTTGATCTATTTACAATTTTGTTCTTTTTATCATCCCCAACAAACATAAACCTAAACATCGTGCCAAATTTTTTTTTTTTTTTTTTTTTTTCTTACTTTTATTTGCCCGAAACATATTTTTACAAAAGAACTCTCATCAGGGTTTTATATTGCTATAAAACATTCCACCCGCATATCCGTTACCCTAAAATTTGCAATATTTTGCAAATAATTAAGCGAATCACCCATATCACATCTGGCAATCAAAATGGCAAATCAAAATATGGCATGTTTACGTTTGTGTGCATTGAAAGATTTGGTCTGTGGTATGCCAGATCGGCGGGAGAGAGAGATTTTGATTTAATGATGAATCCGGACGGCGGGATAGATTGTTTAAAAATTCCCAACGTGTATGCCTACCTTTAAAGAAGGTACGAGGCCCTTCTTAGTAGAATTAATCAGAAGTGAGACTACTTTATAGAGAAAATAGTAGACGGCAATCCAAGTGGTAGCTGTCAAACAGTCTGGAATATTTAAAAGATATAAGAAAGTTATAGTTTAAGATTGAAGAATCCATTTTGAAAAAATAAACTATCAAAATGTCTCCTTTACTAGTTATTAGAATACCTAACATCCACCTAGGAGTACCGGTTTCGATTCCTGCTGACAAAACAGTTTTCTAATATATCAACACTCAATTTTTAAGTTTTTGGTAGTTTTCATACTACGGAAAGTTAAATTTTAATTTAAATCAAATTATAATTATTATTAACTACGGGAAACAGACAGTGAAAAATACACTCCTGTGCCGGGATCCCGGCACAGGAGTGTATTTTTCACTGTCTGTTTCCCGTAGTTAATAATAATTATAATTTGATTTTAATATATCAACACTTAAATATATCTTCCACGGAGCTTATCAGATCAAGGTATCTGTGTAAGTATTATAACTAGGCTCCCATTTGAGGTACCTTTCGCCCTTAGCAAAAATCTTATAGGCGCCCCAAATTTTTTGAAAAAAAAATGAGGTAAATTTCGATTTTTGCTTCCTTTCTTTCCTTCTCACTAGATTTTGGGCGCCCCTCCTAAACCGGCGCCCTGGGCAACGGGTACTCAGTCCGCCCATTGGCATTTCAGGGCTTGATTGTAACTGATGATGGCGTAATAGAGTTTCGAGTATATCTCTGCAGTCCATTATTTTTTATTTTTACATTTTGAACATCCAGGATAGGTCCTAAAATTGTCCATACTATTTCCTAAGGGATGAGATATGGATGATATGTCCTCAGGGACACTCAGGACTCAGGGTGTTATAAAACGAACATTCAGTCAGCCTAAAAGATTCTAGGTTAACTTTTTACGTCCACAAGATATACCAAAATACAAAGTAACAATGGATATCCTAGGAATAATGTCTTGCTACTTTATTAGTTGTAATAAATATTATTAAACTAATTGATTTCAAAACGGATTAAAAATAACCGCAGTTTTTTATGTTATTGTAATTTAAAATAATCAAAAGTTCCTTCACTTTTAATATAATAACGACTTTAAATGGAATTTAACCACTTTTAGTTAAATATATCACTTGTTTAACTGTAGTACTTATATACTAATATGTTCGTGCGATATTGATATTTTATCTATATAATTATATATTTTATACTTTCACTCGTCTGCAACTAAATAATTGTGTATCTAAAAGATAAAAATGTCGTGTTCTATATCAGCCTTAAAGAGAATACTCGACTTAATGTATTGGTGTTTCATGATTACTTCCATTACCGGGAGTTTTATATCTGCTATTTGAATCATTCTAAATATTTGGAAGGCAATAAATCCTTGCATGATTAGTGATTAGTGATTATACTGAAGCCCGTGGCTCTTGAACTTATTAAAAGAACGAAAGTAATAAATTACATTTCTATTAATCTATCTTTCCTTGCGTTTATTTACAGTGTCTCGAAGGATAAAGTATGAAGAGAAAATAGACTGCAAATTGGTGTGGTACATGGCTTCCTCGCATCCTATCACGTACTTCATTGATTTTTATGCTTTTACTAGCCATTATTGTCTAATTTGTTTATTTCCCCCGTTTTTTTAATCTCTCAAAATGGTTTTAATTTTTTTTTTTTTTTTTTTTTTTTTTTTTTTTTTTTTTTTTTTACATGAATTAAAGTATTAGTTTAGCAAAATGTAAAGAGCGCAGACTGTTCCAATTAATCTGGGGCTATCTTCAGGTTACTTTCCATAAACTATAAAAGTTTCATACCAATCAAATAAGTGCTTTTGAAGCTATATAGGTGAAAATAAAAGTATGTTTGTGCGCATGTGGAAGAGAAACAAATGAGCCCAGAAGTATGAAACTTATATGGGACCAACAATGAGCTAATTATGACCTATCATACAAATTTCATTAAAATCAGTCGAGTAGTTTTTATGGCATGTTGGTTCGCCAATATTGAGCGACAGACCGACAGACAGACTTGGAACCAAAAATGTCCCTGATGTCTGAATCGGATTTCTGTCTAGGAATTTTTGAATTCAGAGACATTAAATATTTTCGTTCTTCAGAACGATCACATAGCTTCCATTACCTTCGGTAAGCTTGGAAGCAAAATTTGTTTGTATGGGTTTTCGAGAAAAAGATCATTCTTCTAATAATACAAAATATATTCGTCCAGTGTTTCAGGGGTTACATTTCATTATTACTGAACATTTTATTAAAATTGACTACAAAAACAATTCCTCCCAGACAGAGAATCGAACCCGATCTCTCATCCTTAGCAGTTAGATCTAATTTTCAAGACGTAGACTTTCCCCGGAAACGATTTATTCGATTAATTTCGTTGATAATTGGACTAAATTTTAGATTATTTTAATCAAAAATGTCGGAACCCTCCACAAGGAAAAAAAATGTTCCGCGGTTTAGCGACCCCAAATTTAGAGCTTAACATACGTGTCTATAATTTCATAGAAATGGGCCCAGTAGTTTAGGCTCCACGCATCTGCAAAGACAAACTACAAACATATTTAGGAAACACTTTTGTGGACTTAGGAAACCTCAAAATGCGTAATTCCACAAAACACTAAAAATTAAATTTTCACGCTAACACAATTCTTTCTCTCTCTATATACTACCTACTTGAGAAAGTAAACAAAAATTCTGCTGACAAAAAAAATTAGTTAACTTACGTTTTTATTACGCCAATGGAGTAGGACCTTTTCGTCAAAGTATACTGCCAACACAGCCTACGCATATTGAGTTCGGAATCACCTGAAAAAAAAGGAAAGTATAAGAATATTAGTTGTTATGAGGAATATTGCGACTGTGAATTAAATAAATCTGGCGTGGATCAGTAAAAAAAAAAACAACATTTTGGATTTACTGAGGTTTCAAAAAAAAGTATTTCCTTCTTCAAGATATAAACAAGAATTGTGAATTTGGATTATTTTTAAATTACCTATTTGGCTGCCGAGGCAGGCAATATACACGAGACAGAAATGTTTCCTTTGCTGCCTTGTTGCATACAATATTTTATCTACTCACGCTATGCAGATAAAAAATGGAAGCTTAGGAAGAGTTTGATGAATCGTCGATAAACTCAAACCAAAACAAGTCGTGCTCCAGTGTTTCCACTTCTTACTCGAGATTAATTATTCAAAGACCTAAAATTAATATATTTTTTCAGCTTATCATTTTTAAACTTTTAAATATCAATATTAAATAATTTATTTTATAGAGTAGTTTAGTTTGTCCCTTCTATTAATCTTCGAATATTTTTAATGTGGGTCGTTGAAGGGTAAATAATTAATTCAGACGCAGAGCATCATGCTTTAGAAATGTGGCTATATTTCGCCCCCCTCCGGGGCATATTCATGCCTAAAAACATAACCGTGTATTTATATTAAAACTACTTATTGTAGCCCTAGTTTAGTTATTGCAATTTTATACCATCATTTGACTAAAATTTAAAGATTTGTACTTGGAGGGGGGGGGGGGGGGGTACTAATTAGATAACATGATGCCGGTGGGTATGTTTCCCGAGCCGGACCCTACCTCCCCATCTTTCCTTGTTTGAATGAGATCTGTGTGCTGGTGTTTGATATATCCGTTGATTCTTCTATCATTTGTGATTGGAGTAATGTCTAGACCTGGAATCAGTGGCGCACCCACAGGGGGGTGCCCCCCCCCCCCCCCCCTTCCCCAGAGCCTTTAAGAAAATATACCTTCTTAAAAGAATACTATTTACTTATAGCAAATTTTCGAGAGGAAAACAATGAAAGTGAATTTTTTAATTCTTACTGCTCATAAAACACATGATAAGTTACGTTTTTCTTATATGAACTATCATAAATAATTTTTATCTACAATTGTTTCGAAATATAAACATTGTATCTCTGTTTAGATGCGTAGAAAGTAATTCTTTACGTATTTGTATTCATTGCGCAAGCGTGTCTCATAATTCTGAAGAATTCCTCTTTTTTACCGCCCTAGGGTGGAAAAAAGAAGAATTCTTCACCTTTACGCACGATTAGCGAGTTTGTTTACATTTAACAAAACTAATTTGCTGTTTGTTTAATAAAAGTAACTGTTTATATCGAGTTTTTTGTGAAAATTAATGAGTGATTTAAATGATTATGACGAATATGAGGAGAATAATTCGCCTCCCGAAATAATTAATTCGGCACAAAATACAACTAATGAATTAATGTCATCTTTATCAAAAGAGAAATACGAACTTGCATACAGGAAGTTTATTTTTTTCTGTATTAATTATTTAAATCTAATCGTAGATAAAGTACGGTATGCAACTCGTGCGAAAACGGCATTTTGCATTGGTCGAGTGGTTTTACTACCCTCGCTGTCACTCAGGTGCAAACTCCACACTCGCATGCAAAATGCTTCTTTCCGCACTCGACGCGTAATGTATTATTTCAGTGTTTTTAAATTTTCTAAATTATTAATATATAAGTCCTATACTCACTGTATTAGTAGAAGATTCGGTTTTGATTGATATAGGGTTAGAAATAGAATTTATTGAACTGGAAGTATGAACTTCGTGTATATGATCTGTCATTACTTGTAAAGATGTTAATTTGTCATTAATGATTTTTAGAATTGATTGGGTTTGTGAAGGTAAATGTTTTAACCATAGTGATTTAAGTACATCATCATGGTGGAATAAATGGGAAGGTTTTCTATCGCCTAATTCTATTTCTGTAAGCAGTCGTCTGATCTTTTTATCGCAATTAAATGTCGTTTGTTTCATATTTGTTATTGACTGGAGGTTGTGAAATAATACCTGAAACGTGGTCCAATATTTCGCTATCTTATGATTTTATGACGTAATAAAATTTAGTTGAATCTGATGTTACATTGCTAATCTGAAAATTAGCTTCAGCATGATGAAACCATAGCTCCGGTTTTTATTCAAAAAAGGTGGTAATTTTACCGCCACTGTTGCCACTTCTGAGTTGTCTTCAGGGTCAATATCTAATAAAGAGTTGTTCATTTCTTGAGGTTGAAATTTTAATTCAATAATGCTTTTGAATTTTGCTATTTGAAACAATTTTAAACAAGATATTTTATAACGCAATAAAAATTATTAAATGATTTTACCTTATTGGATGATTGAATGATGTTTTATTAAAATATGAATGCCTGAAGAAAACACCAGAAAGCTCACACTTTCTTCAGACAGGAGATTTCCTATCTATCGTGGACTGGAGTTTCATCCATTTAAACTTGGTCCCCCTGTATGGAAACTCGAGAGCTCCCGGCGCACAGGCTGCAGAAGATGCCGTAGGGAAAGAGAACCACTACCTCACGTTATAATAATTACTGAGTGACGCTTTCAGCCCTGATGAAGAGGAGGCACCAAGTCATATTGCACAGGCTTGAGAAAGCAGCATCATATAAATTTACAATTCGCTCATGAAACAGAATCGTCGGCAACCAAGGACTGCACCCCAATCTCATCATATTATAAAAGGATCAAAAATCCATCATCATAGATGTGACAGAAATAATCATCCAGAGACACACCCTGGATTCCATCTTACAATGATGGCACCATCATCACTTGTAAAGATGTTCAAAAATCCATCGTCATAGATGTGACAGAAATAATCATCCAGAGACACACCCAGGGCCGTCCCTAGGGGGGGTCAACCGGGTCAAGCTGACCCGGGCGCCACGTCTAGGGGGGCGTCGTTAGGCCCCCGTCTTAAAATACTAGGTGAATTTGGCAATAAAGGGGGACGCCACATGTGCTTTTGACCCGGGCGCCTAAACCCCTAGGGACGGCCCTGGACACACCCTGGATTCCATCTTACAATGATGGCACCGAACCTGACGTTCCTTCATAGATGAACTATCATTGAGAGACCTGGATCCCCCCCCCCCCCTCAATTATTTTTAAAGAGAAGTCAACTTCCTCTTCCACCATCACCTATTATACATATCAGTATTACAGAATAAAGCATAACTTCATTAAAACTCAATAAGAATGTTGCACAAGTCAAAAGTTGTACAACCAACAGGGCCGCTGAGAGGATTTCCGGGCCTCTGGGCAAGTAAGCATCCGGGCCCCTTTGAACGGGGGGGGGGGGGGGGTCCGGGGGGCCTCCCCTGAAATTTTTTAAAAATTTAATTACCAAAATATAAGTTTTAAGGATTTCTGAGGACAATTTTGTCCTTTGAGGAAAAGATGTTTGGTGGGGACGAATTGACGTTTAACTAAGATGGGCTAAAAAAAAAAAATAATTGAGTAGTTTTGTAGCTGGTAAGTATCATTAAAAACCCTCTTTTACACTTTTTAAAATGTAAAATACATAATATAACATAAAACATAATATAAATTGTTTGCTAAAATAGTGACATTTAGAGAAAAAAAATCAAAATAATTAAGTAAGGCATTTTTTTATTTTTTTTACAAAAGTTGCATTACTAGAAAAAAAATATTAATATTTATGATTTGTCTGTCAGTTTCTCTCCTATACATTAACATTGACTATATTGAATAAGATAAAAAAATCTAAGTAACTAAATGAAAGCCTAAAATTCAAACTTTCATACTCATGACATGACACGTTAGGAATAAATTTATGTCCTTGACAATCAGTGATGAACTTAGCATCTGAACTCCCTTTGAACAAATAAGGCGGGGGGTCCGGGGGGCCTCCCCCGGAAATTTTTTTAAAATTTAAGTGCAAAAAGATGTGTTTTAAGAATTTCTGAGGGCAAGTTTGTCCTAACAGGAAAAGATTTTTAGTGGGGCGAATTTCAAATACATATGTACTGTTGGTTAAGTTTTGTATTTGTGTCTGTTTAATTTTCGTTGCGTAAATCAACTTTGCCTCACAAACTTAGCTAGGACATTAGGGGCCCTCGCCAAAAAAAAAAAAAAAAAAAAATTATAAGAAAAAAACAAAAAACATTTGCGTTCAGAACTGAATAGGGTCCCCTTACAATAATATAGAAGTATAATTCCAAGTTAGATTTTATTATGCTCTAAAGGGGCCCTACCCTGTTTTTTGTTTTTTTGGAATTGGGGGGGCCCCTTGGCACCAGGGTCCAACCGCAATTTGGGCCCATAGTTCCACTAATTACAATATCCGTCTTGTCTTTTTTGGTTTTAAAAATCTAGGGCCATCCCCCGGAGGCCCGGGGCTCCAGGGGGCCCGGGCCTATGCCTCCCAAACTTAGCTAGGGCATTGGGGCCCTTCAAGAAAAAAAACATTTGTGTTCAGAACTGAATGGGGTCTCCTTACAAGAGTATAGAAGTATAATTTCTAGTTACATTTTATTATGTTCTAAAGGGGCCCCTACCGACATTGGTGCAAAGATAGTAATATCATTTTTTTTTATTTGAGGGCCCCTTGGCACCAGGGTCCGCTCGCAATTCGGGCCCATAGTTATGCCACTAATTACAATATCCATCTTTTTTGCCTGTATCTTTTGTTCCAGCCTTTTTTGGTTGTAAAAAACCAGGTTCGCCCCCGGAGGCCCGGGCCCCCTGGAGACCCGGGCCCCTGGGCATTTGCCCCCCTTACCCCCCCCCTTCTTAGCATCAGATCTAAATGTAGAATCAATCTCAAAAATTTAATTTATATCATGAACAAGACAAATTAAAAAAAAATGAGGGACACTGCAATACACTGCCTTTGTTCTAATCTGGTCAGTGCATGAATGCTGATTGTTCTCTGCTATTGGATACCATCCCCATGTGCTTCTGGCTCAGCTCAGGATTTTGTGGCTATCCAACCTCATTTGAGGAAGGGTTTTTAACTGGTGAGGCATACCACATGGGCCCACAAAAAAAGGAAAGAATTAGGAAGAACATTAGAACTTCTTCTAATGTTGCAAAAGACATTTTTCCCTCCACCCAACAACCGGAAAAACCAGGCCCTGATTTTCCTAAGGGGCATAATGGGCCCAAGGCAACTCTCGTAAATAGCAAACTTTTTTTCTTGCTGAATGCAGAGAACCGATGCTAAACACTGGGGTAGCCCGATCCGGGAATTGAACCAAGATTTGTGGTCACCCATCCAAGATGTGACAACGCCCGAGCCAACTGCCCTCAACAAGAGCTACCTGACTCTCATTACAAAATTAATTATTTTATTAATTATATTAATAATTTAAATTAATTTATTTATTATTTTTTGCAAATTTTAATCAGATTTTTTTTTTAGTTTTAGAAATAAATAAAAGAACTTTTTTTTGTTTAGTAGTAGAATTGTTTGTGCAAGATGTTCACATGTCAAGATGTTGTCCACACAAAGTTTAAAAAGCTAGAAACAATTATTTTCTATAAAGCATAAGTAAAGTGATAATTTTATCCACCAGTTTTGTAATAGGTACAATCCTTCCACTACAAATTTATCCATCTAACTGTGTCCTTAAAAGGTACTAAGGAGAAGAGAGGAGCTGAAAAAATTTTGCCTACTTCAATTTAACCAATAATTCAAATGTTGTGTATAAAATGCCCCTACTTTGTAAATACCCTATAATATGCGCCTAAAGTTAAAATTGTTAAACAAAGAAATGATTAGTTGTTTTGACTGAGATTTTGTGGTACCACTTCATAATTATGACTAGAGAGGTAAATAAAAAGTGTAAAGACTAGAGTAGTCTTTACACTTCTAGTTGTGTTAACACTTAACATAACTAACTTCTAGTTGTGTTACCACTTAACATAACTAAAAGTGTAAAGACTAGAGTAGTCTTTACACTTCTAGTTGTGTTAACACTTAACATAACTAACTTCTAGTTGTGTTACCACTTAACATAACTAGAAGTGTAAAGACTAGAGTAGTCTTTACACTTCTAGTTGTGTTAACACTTAACATAACTAACTTCTAGTTGTGTTACCACTTAACATAACTAAAAGTGTAAAGACTAGAGTAGTCTTTACACTTCTAGTTGTGTTAACACTTAACATAACTAACTTCTAGTTGTGTTACCACTTAACATAACTAAAAGTGTAAAGACTAGAGTAGTCTTTACACTTCTAGTTGTGTTAACACTTAACACAACTAACTTCTAGTTATGTTAACACTTAACATAACTAACTTCTAGTTGTGTTACCACTTAACATAACTAAAAGTGTAAAGACTAGAGTAGTCTTTACACTTCTAGTTGTGTTAACACTTAACACAACTAACTTCTAGTTATGTTAACACTTAACATATCTAGAAGTGTAAAGACTAGAGTAATCTTTACACTTCTACTTGTGTTAACACTTAACTCTGAATATGATATAAAATGTGGAAACGCATTTGTTTATAATTAATAAAACAATTGTGGTGACAATAGTGTTGTGTTACTTTTTGTTAGACAAGCAATCAGTTAAATTTGATTAAAAATGTAAAATAAGGGATATAAATAAAACACAAAAATTAATTTTTAATAAATTTTTGTATACCATTTAAAATTTCACAATAATGCAAAAAATGAGAGAGAGAAAAAAATATATAAATTTGATAATAAGTAAAATCAAAATTAAAAATACCAGGAATAATACGAGTAAAATATTAAGACATAATAATTAAAATAAACAAAAAAAATCTCAAATTCAATTAAAAAAAAATGGAATATTAAACTTAAAAATTAAAAAAAAAATGTACAAACGAAATTACCATCCCTTAATTTCAGACCGGACATAACAGGGTTATAAAATGATTTTTTTTTTTTTTAATATTATTATTTTTATTTCTTTTTATATATATATATATATATCTCGTTATATATAGTCTACATAATAATTTCTCTTCGTATTTTTTTTTATTTTTGATATTACAGGAATAATATATCCATGCACTAAAATTAAGAGCTATCACAGACCATATAATGTCAGGCACCTTGTCCAAAAAATTTAAAATAATAAAAAAAAAAAGAATAAGAGCATAAAATATAATAAAAGTAAAAGATTTTTTTTTTTCCAAAATATATTATGTATTAATTATTCATACGTGAGCCAAAACAAAAATATTTATTTAGAGAAGCATAAATTTACAAGCTGATAAACCAATATGACACATTATTATAATAATATATATGTAATATACAGATTTTTTTTTTTTTATTTAAAAAAAAATATATATATTCCTTTATTAATAGATGACAGCAATTATTAACAATAACAATAGTACAAGAATTATAAATAGTATAAGAATCAACAAATAGTATAAGGCCCTATTCACACGGTGAAACTCAAATCTCCTTGAAACTAGGAGACTCTGCAACCAAGAGACTCAGCACGTGTAATTAGGTGGCGGTATTCAGACGGGGATACTCCAGTACCGGCGACTGGGAGACCGTGCAACTATGAAACCATGCGACTCTGCATGCTGGTCTCCTAGTCTCCCAGTCTCTCAGTTTCCTACAAAACATTCCTTTTACTACTTGCCTGAAGATGATTTATAATTATTAATTAATGTATGATATTTATAATAAAATATATATTATGTTATGTAATATATTATATTATATTATTGTAATATATTATATATTATATTATTATAATATATATTATAAAATATTTATAATAAAATATTTATAATAAAATATATATTATATTATACGAGTATATTATATTATATTATTATAGTATATTATATATTATGTTTTATTATAAAATATTTATTATTATTACCGGTGGTAATAATAAAACTGGATAATGATGTCCTCATCGCTACTAGAATCACTAGACATAGACATTGTTTAGGGAAGTAGATACACAAATATGAAAAAAATGGGTGTTTGCACAGCCTATTGTCGGTGCAAACTGACTTTACTTCCTAAACGTAGTTTGATTGCGCAACTCGAGTCGTGGTAGTGTGAAGATGAAGGGAGACTTGAGTCGAGCAGTCTCCCAGTCTCCTGGTCGCGAGACAGCTCGAAACGCGATTTGAGTTTCACCATGTGAATAGGGCCTAAGAATGTTAGCAAATTAAAGAGGGACAATGTGTTTAGGGTATTAGGAATCGAAATGCTTATTAAGACTATTAAAATCATCAATCAGAATGCTTTTAGGATTAATGATTATAGGATGCTCAGAATCAAAATGCCTTTGAAAACGCTTAGAATCGATATATTTCACGGAATTTGTAATGATTAAGACCGAAGAATGAAGAATTTCACAAAAGAATTACATTTCTTAATAACCTATTTATTTTATAATTTAAATTTTTTTTTTCTTGCTTAGTACATAATTTTTATTTTTTTAAAAAAATGTATACATACATTATATTCATAAAAGCTGTTATCTAAAAATAAAACAAGGTATATATATTTTTTTAAATTATGACACTTACAACTTATCAATCCTTAAATAACCAATAGAAATTCTTATATTTATTTGAATAAATTTAATATATATAATATATACTTATATAATTTTAAACTATAGCATATATATTTTTATTAATTTATTATTTGTTTTTGTTTTACCAAGGCTATGAAAATACATTAAAGAATACAAATTGTATGCAGAAATTAGATGTAATAAAATATATATAATTTAAAAAGATATACATATAAATAATAAAATTATAATAATTTATTAAATTGAAGATAAGAAATAACATTAATTATCTTTTAAGCAGGATGGTAAATTTTAAAATATTATATTTATTATAATTCTGCATAGTTTTGTTTTTTTAAATTTTATTTTCATCGTACAAACATAAACAGATTGATACAAAAATAAATTATTCGGCAACCTGCTTCGTAAAATAAAAAAAATAAAATAAATGAAGAATTTGAAAATAAGCTCACATTTTTATTTTATTTTAGAATAATGCCCAGTAGAAGACAACATGAAAAAAACTTTATCAGAATATAAGTATAGAATTTAAATATTAATATAATCAAATATATAATACTTATATTGTTGGGGAAAAAAGAAAGTGGGGGAACTTAGATTTTTGAACCTCAAAAAGTAGTATTATATCTGCCACTTTGTTACAAATAACTTTAAGAAAGTTATATTTTTAAGAATAAACAAGCGAGATGTTTATATAATGTTATAAATACATCAATTTTACTCATGAGCTTCAACTAACTCAATGTAATAAAATTTATTGAAAAAATAAAAAATGTTATTTAAATAATTATTAAAAGAAAATAAGCACTCCACTGTTTAAATGTGAGAAAAAAAATATACAATTAGGGACTTTTACTTCATTTTCATACAATTTAAGAATAAGAAAGTGTCTAGTATATTCACTTAATTTCCATATTGGGGTGTATCGACAAACCTTGACTTATGAATTCCCAAAAAATGTTTGTAAAAGTTAAATTTTTTGTAAGTTGGATTCATTCCCTCCTCTCTCATTTCTGATTATATACGAATTTATTGTAAATGAAAAAATAAATTACTCAAATTTAAAAAAAGTTTTTTTTTTTTCAAAATTATCACAATTTTTTGTTACAATCAAAATGCTGCTCGAGCCACAATTTTGGGGGGGAAAGGATATTTTATTCTATTATAACTATAACATAGCTTTTTTTCTATTATAGCTCCTTTAACAGCTATCATCATATCAAAGGTTTATCCACCATAGTTGATTTTTGCTAATTGTCCAAGGTAAAATTATTATTTGTATTTTTTTTAAATGATTTTATAGTTGAATGATGTTTTTCTTTACATAGTTATATGAAAAAAAAAAGTGGAAACTAGATAGAAAAACGAACTTGAAATGAACTTTCTTTTAACCATTTCCTTCCATTTTCTTTGTAATAGAAAATGCTATGAGAGTAAATAGAATAATTATTAATTTTAAAGTAGTATTGTTATTTTCATTATATCCTTTTATTTTCATACTTTCTGCTTTGTTATGATGTTCTCGAGAAAAGATGAGTGCATAATTATAAAAAAAAAAATTATTAACCGATGGTGACTCAGTGAGACCTCATATCTCCCCGATGGTGACACAATGAGACCTCATATCTCCCTGATGGTGACACAATGAGACCTCATATCTCCCCGATGGTGACACAGTGGGACCTCATATATCCAAATTGAGAGTTTTTGAGATATTTTAGTTAAAATGTTCAGAAAAAAACAACTTTTTTTTTTAAACAAATCCTAAATTTCTTAATACATAGGTTTAAATGTAATACCGTACTTTACTGTTTAAACACTTATCCCACAAGCAGTGAAGGTCATATGATCGATAATTTAAGATTCCTACAATTTATTTAATTTAATAAAAAAGAAAAAAACATTAACATTAAGAAATAATGATTCATTAAAGATTTAAAAAATTAATAAATAATAATATTTTTGTGACTCCTGAAAACTTTATCATTTGATAGGAAGCCTCACTGTGTCACCATCTTAATAATATTATTAAAGAGGACAAACAATAGATAAACAAAATTGTATCTAGTTTTAGTTAATTGTCCTTAAATAGATTGTTAAATTGTCCTTGAGTTTAGCTTGTAATTCTCATTAGCAATAAAAGAAGTCCATTGATCATAGAACAGTATTCATGGAAACTAAATTCTTATGACTACAAGAAAATGGTTTACACACTGACTAAACTTCCAATTTAGGGGATGTTCCCAAAAGAAGACCTTCTAAAGAGTCATAATGTTGCCACTAATTGTAATCACCTCTAAAATTAGTCATATTGTAGCCATGAGTTCTCAGAGAAAAATGTGGTTTGTGATAGGTTCCCTAGTCCTGTCCACTTTACAAAAAAAGGTTACTATAAGCTCTCGTTTCATGCTTAGCTAGCATTGGGCTAAGGTGGAGCTGGTTAGATGTGGTCTATCCCAAGAGTCCCTTTGTTATAACCCAGTGCTAGGAACATTGTGAAGTAAAAGTCTGGAGATGCACGGTTCAAATCATAGAAGGGGAATTTTATTTTTATCAGCCTTCATCCATTCCTCAGTCAAAATAATAAAAATAATTTAATGGATAACCATTAATTGCAACATGTTTTAGTCAAAATATTCTTTACTTTCACTTCTGTATTTTTCCTGAATTAAAAGCACATTAAGTGAAAAATTTTCTTTAGCACAAAAAACCAAAGATGCAAAAATCTTCTTCAGCATGAAAAACACATTGCAAATTACTAGCAAACATGTAAATACACATGTGTACACAAAAAAATATTCTCCAACATTAAAAGCACACATTTGAAAAAGTTAAAACCAACTGTATTTTAAAAAAGGTCCCAAACTCCTTTAGTTAATCATTTCAAATAATAATAATTATAATATTAGTAATAAAATAAAATTTTAAAATAATTATATAAATTACAACCTCCTAAACTATAAGATGAATAGAATAAAGCATGCAACTAGAATGTAAGCTAAAAAAAATTGTTTACATTTTTATCACAACACAAACGACAAAAAAAAAAATCACATTAATGAAATGAGCACCTGGCTCTATCTGTTGTAAAATTTATGAACTAACATTTAAAATTTTAAAATATAAATAAACTTAAACCCTTAAGATCGATTAAAGTGAAGACAAAAAAAAATATATTAATGACGCACACTAACATATTGTTAACATTAAAATATAACACATAGTAAATATATTCCACCGCAATATAGAATGACATAGATAACTCATTCCTGGACTACACCCCATTTTTAATTATTATTAAATCAATTATAATTAAACTTAAAAAATAATAAATCAAAAATAACATTTTTTTTTTTTTTTTTTTTTTAGTACATTTGAAATTATTTTTGAAAAAATTATAATCATATTTTATTGATATTAATCATAATAATTGATAAGATAAAACTAATTATTTAGAATAATTATAATAATAATGATTTAAATAAAATAGTGAGATGAAGAAAAGATATTTTATTTTTAATCTAAAATCAATTTCACTGTTTCTAAAAATCTGGGTATTTTAGTTTTAAAGATAACTTGAAAGCAGTAGACTGCAGATATAGTTTCTAAAATCACAGAGATTAGCATCTCATTTGTCTAACCACTTTCAGAATTACAGCTATAGATTAACATAATTGTTGCTTATTTTTGGAAGGTGCCACTAAAAAGAGATATTTACACCTTCATCAGGTTTTAATCCTTGATTTAAAAAAAAAGAATTATATTACATCTCACAGCAAATAAAATTCATATTCTTCATAAAAATGTTCATTGTTTCATAGTGAATTCACAATTTATAGTGATACCTAGGTAAACGGTCTTTATTAATGCATTTTTGGGTGGCTTACCGAATTTATTCAAATTTTTTAGCACTTTTAATATCCATACTTTTAAAGTATTTTGTAGATTTTTATAAATACACATATATAAAATTGCTTGAATTTATATATTTGCTTGGCCAAATTTTTATACAACTTTTGGTTTAACCCTAAAATGCATCACTAACTCAAAGGCTTCTGCCACTTGTCAAAATTTGTATGAAGTTAAAGATTTAAAAAGTAGTAGTTCTGTTAACAGTAGACGTCTCATCCAAAAAAACAAAAAAAAAATTAACATACATGTTATTTTAAAGACTTTACGGAACGTCCATGCCAAATTTTAAAAAATAAATCTTAAGAAATAAATTGTATAAAACAATTTTAATGACTACAAGGAACATCCTTGCTAAATTTAAAGAAAATTAAACGATGTGTTTTCTTGTTATTACATAACAAACAAATTTACAGATAGGCAACTGAAATGCCCAAACAGCCGAATGTCAAGTTGAAATAGAGACCTTGCCACGCTCACTCAACTATGTAACAAAACATAATCTTCACAAATTTATTAACTTATCCTCTATTTTTTTCAAAGTCGTACATGGTATTTTCCACACAACTTCATAGGGAAAATTCTGCTTCTTTTAACACTCTTTTTCATACAACGAAGTAACACCATTAACCGAGGTACAGCTGTATATAATTTATGTTTGTTTAATGCTTCATGATTATTTTTGTTTACCACTTAATAAATTATTGACATTTTGTTAAAACTTTTAGTTAAACAAGAAAATATAGATTTCTCAGTGAGTTTCCTAAATCTTTCTTTTATTTCTATACCCCCATTCTCCATGGATCTAAAGTATAATGTGCTAAAACCCCTAATTAGAACTACTAAAGAAACATTTTTCAATGTTAACTTTCCAGAAAAAAATATATGTTTTGTCATCTTATTTTTACAGATTGAATTTTAATATTATCATTTGCTACACTAGTACAATAACAAGCTGAGTCTGTAATATGGCAATTATAGTAATGTATATTTGCCTGTGTGGACAGGTTCCAACCACACTAAAGAATCCATTAAGTGACTCGAGGTTCCCCACTTAAGGAAAAATGTAGACGAACTTAAGTGGAAACTGCTACCCTTTTAAACTAAAAATGATAGCCTGATAAAAATAGAGAAATATATAGCGACATTCTTCACATTGAGTGTTATGTATTTCTAAGTGGCTATCTTCTATATTGTGTAAATAATCAAAATTTAAAAAAAAATATATACCAGTTACACCCGATACCATTTAAGTAAACTTCCTGCAAAATTTTATCTCTAGTAGTTCCAGAGAAATTGTGTTTTGAGTTAGATTCAGTAAAATAGATAAAACACTATTTCAAGGTGCAAAATTTCAAGATTATACCTCAAGTAGTTAAAGAGTAATGTGTTAAGGTGAAATCTAAGTGTCAATGGTATTTGCTTTTTGTTTAAATAGATAAAATAAAAAATATTTTGGTAGATAAAGTGCTAAAGGAACAGTTTGAGATATTCTACAAAACAAAATGTGAGAAAATAAAGTCACTTCAACCATTTTAAGGTGAAATATCCTTTAAAGGGTGCCAACAATTGTTTTATTGCCAACAAAGTTTACCCCTATTATATTTTCAAATTAACAAATAATTTCCATTTTACTAAAATATTAAATGTATAAATAATTGTTTTTTAGATTTTCAAAATATTTCAAGCAATAAACGTTAAAAAAAATTTGACGATTAAGCGTATTTTAATAAAATAAAGTAATTTCTTTCATTTTAAAATGATTTCAAATGCACTTAGTTAAAAAAAAATAAATAAATAAAAAAAATAATAATAATAATCAATATTAATGAATAACAACTAATAATATTGAAAATATATACATATCATACGTATATATAACTAAAAGAAAATCTAGTAAAATATAATAATAATTAAAAAATAAAGAATAACTATTGCAATTAAAAGATTCATTTATTAATGGTTAAATTTATTTTTTTAAATAATTCATTTGCATTATTTATTATTATTATTTATTTGCAACATTTGGTTTAGATTAAATAATGATAATTATTATTATTTAATTAAAAAAATTAAATTTAAAAAGGGAAAATAAATGCTTTTATATAATTTTTTTATTTACAGTAAAACACCTATTAGTTAAAGAAACCGGTGTTTTGAGTTTAGGCATTATTTTATATTTGTTCGAAAGTTAACATTATTTATTACTAAAAGACATTATAATTTACTTACTGTATATATATATATATATATATATATATATATATATATATATATATATATATATATATATATATATATATATATATATATATATATATATATATATATATATATATATATATATATATATATATATATATATATATATATATATATATATATATATATATATATATTATATATATATATATATATATGTATTTTTAATTAGATGTAAACATATATTAAATGATTTTAAACTTTATTAAAACATGCTTAAACAGAAATAATAAAAAGGCAATTATTTTTATTTTCAATGCCATTTATGAATTTATGTTATGAAAAAAACAGGGTTTTTTTGTTGTGATAGTTCTTCTGAAGATATTTCATTTTAAATACTAATAAAGAGTTAAATAAATATAAATAATAATTTTAATGAAGGAATGTTTTAATGAGATACATGCTAGAACAGAAGGTTAATAGATAATGATATAAATTAAATATTTTGAAGAAGATTCTTAAAAAAAGGTATATGAATAGTAGGTGTCTTAATTAAGAAGGATGTATAAATAGGTATTCTAAAGACGGGCATACATCAAAAAATTTCTTTTAGAAACCAGGGCCTTACATTACCTGATATAACATAGTATTTTCGTACTCCACACCTTAACCAGGTAATGGAGGAAAATGGAGTGCAAACATCTAAACCCCTTTGACTTCAGTGTTGAATTGTTCAATTACCTACAATAGACAGGTATCTACAGATATCTTCACTAGACTGTGGTAAACAAGCCTTTCATCTTTTATATACCAGATCAAAAAGGTCGTGACTTTTCAACCCCAAGTAAAGTGAGCAGTTAAACCAATAGCTGATTAAGCTGAGACCATATTATAAAAAGGATTTAACTGTATACAAATGGAAAACAAATTAGCCTACCTTGTTTTTAATTCTTTTTTCAACTTCTATTTTTCTTCATTGTTATCTTCAATTGTACCTTCGCTATCAACTATTTGATAGTTTTCTTATCATCTTGGTTAATATTAGTTCACTGATAAAGACCAACTAAAAAGGTCAAAATTGGTTTGTGATTATCATTTACCTATTGTGTTTTTGTAAACATATCAAGTTTTTTTTTCAGATACAGGAGTGTTGCTGGAGGTCATCTTAATGAATACTTTTTACGTGAAGACAGTTTCTTTGTATTCATATTAAGTTTTATTCATTTTATGAGTATGTAATATAAAATCTCAGAAAAAATTTATTATTTTGTTTAAACCAAAACTGATATAAAGCTGCCACTGAAGAAAATGATAAATTTTGGGGACACATTTGTTATCATTTTACCAATTCCACTTGTGTTTATTTTTCTTCTATACATAACTAAAATTTGAAATAATTATTATAAAAAATTACATTATTATTATTTTTATTGCATGAAATCATTCATTCTGTTTTAAGATGATTTTTCCTAATTATCTTAACCAGTGCTTGATTTCTAGAAATTGAGGTGCCGGAACTATACAACCTACCCTCACCCCATCCCCCCCCCCATAGAAGGGGGGTCCGGGGGTCCTCCTCCGGGAAAAAATTGAAAAATAAACGTTCTAAAACAGCATTTTAAGCAGTTTTAGACATAAACCCACACTCTAAGTGCAAATTTTAGTGCCGATAATTTTTTTTTATTTATCAGAGAGAGAGGTCCCAGAAGGCCGTTCCGCCTCAAATCGAGCCCTGATCTTAAATATGTTAATTAACCATAAGTTAATAGATGAAGATTATTGATCAGTTCAAAGATGATAACAATATATTATCAGTGAACTGATTTAAGTTACTTATCAGTTAAAGATGCTGGTTAGGTATTAGTTCACAAATGATGATTATATATGCATGAGTGAACAGATGATAGTTACTTATCAGTTCAAAGATGATGACAATATATATTAATTAACTAATAAAAGTTACTGTTATCAGTTTAAGATGCTGGTTAGGTATTAGTTCACAAATGATGATTATATATGCATGAGTGAACAGATGATAGGTCTATCAGTTCAAATTTGATGGTCAGGTGTAAGTGAACTAATGGTTAGATAACTAATAAGTTAACTAGATGGTTAGCAATCAGTTCAAAGCTGATGATCACCAATCATTTCAAAGATTATGATAAGGATTATTTTGAAACGAAGCCATTTAAAGTATTAATAAAAGAGACACCTTTAATTAAAATCTACGACAAAATTTAGAAGAGACCAAGATAAAGAAAATAGGTAAGTAAGAAAATATAAATTTTAATCAAAATAGTGATATTATGATTAAGTAATATAAAAAATAATTTAATATTTAAATCACATAAAACGAAAACTACAACGTATAAATCGTAGCATAAAAATATATTTCTTTAAATTTTAAAGGAAAAAAAACTCTTTATAAAGTATTTAAGAAAAACAAGAGAAAAAAACATTAAATTTGGAGACAAAAAATCCCATTACTCAAAATGATCACAATGCTTCCAATTTCTTAGGGAAGCTTGGAAGTTAAAATAAATACATTCCAGAGAAATATATAAGACACAACCCTGAGCATTAGAATTGCTAGAGATTCAAGCAATTTTTTAAAAAATATATTATCTCAGCTTTTAAAAGGTTAAAAATGACTTGTTTTAAATAATAGAAAAAGAAGTTAAATGTTTAACATCTATTACTTGGAAAATAATGTTTTTCATTTTTAAAAAAAATATATAATAAAGCATTTAAATTGTAAGAAAAAAATTGTATTAGATTTTAATTGGTGTTGACAGAGTGTTTTTCTTACTTTAATTTACAATCAAAAATGATCAAATAATTATTATTAGTCCATCAATATTATAAAATATAAAGAATTGGAGAAATATTTAAGTATTATTGGTTATTCAGATATTATATTTAAATAATAATAAATAAATAAATAAAAAACAAAAAAGATGCCAAAAACACACTCTTTATTAAAAAAAAGAGAAATAAACAAATTAAATCAGTCAAAAATAAAATTAAAAAAATAATAAAGTATAATCAAAATATTGTTAAACAGAAGAAAGCACCTCATAATTTAATTAAGCCCAATTTATTTGTCAAGACTGTAGACAAGTCGGAAAAATTGTTAATTGTATTTGGTCAATTTTATTTTTCCTTTATGGAGGCATAATCTTAAATTACATTCTTTTGTTTAACAAACTATATTATTATAATACAACAATCTAATAATTTCTTTTTTTTAAAAAAACATAATTTTTTTTCAATATTAATATATTATGTAAATAAAAATAAGGCAAAAATGTAAAAAAAAAAAAAAATAATAATAATAATGAGAAATTTTTTAAGGATCGTATTGGGTAATCAAGATAATTTTGAGTTAATAAAATATAACTTGTCTTAGCATAAAGACTTCTCAAAATATAGATTACAATAAAATATGGATAGCTTATTATCAATTAGCTATCTTCACAATTGTTTTGGTGATCAACATACATGGATTCAAACCCCTTATCAAATGAATGCGACATGTTGACTAAGAAATTTAAATTAGATAAAGGGTCATTCTCGGGAAACATGTGTTTTTAGAACGGGTAGTACTTAGAGATTTTTGTATTCACTTCCATGCTGGAACGGGCAGTACTTAGAGCCTGGTTTGGGAAGAGGGAGGAGGCAAGACAGTTCCAGTTATTATCAATATTGGAACCTAGAGCACCACAAGTTCATTGTGAGTCGCTACTAGTAAATCGTGAGTTCGTTACTTATAATCAAAAAGACTTTACATATCAACTTCAATATTCCATAACACAGACTGATCACTTATTGTAGCACAATTTTCCAATTGGATTATCAACATAACGGGAATATATATTAATAAAGAAACTTTTAGGGACTGCAAAAACACTTCATACCACCAAGAATGTGGAGGGACTGCACATGGGTAGGTTGCAGAGCCTTAACTGTTCACTTTGAAAATGTTTGCAGATATTTTCTCACATCGAACATTGAAAGTTTCTCTGGGCCCAAGTGACAGACATTGTGTGCAGTAGCGTATAACTGCCTAGCCTCCCCAACAAAACACTCACTATCTTTCACTTGCCTCCACAAACCAGTTTCCAAGTATAATCCAAAAACAAGTGATTCCCAAGAATGAACCATGTACTTTGACATCTCTAAATATTTAGTAATTGTATGTATCCTCATACCTTTCACATTTATAACGAATAAATATAAACATCAAATACAAACTCACAGAGTATAAAAAGAAATAAACAAAAAAAAAAAAAAAAACTTTCAAAGATTCAAATTTGTCAGAGATTAATAACTTTTTTTCATGCAGTCAAATTTTTCACAAATTTGTCTCAATGTTCGAATTTTAATTTAAAGAAAAAACAAAATATACAATTAGTAATAAATTATAATTGGTAAATTAATTCAAAGGTGTAGAAGTTGAATTCTTTATATATAAGTTTGAATACTTTTTTATATTTATGTGCCGGAGCTAGATTTTTTTATTTTAATGAGATTAATAAATCGATAAATCGTTATAATTAAAAAATAATTGCAATCGATACCTTAGGTCATACTTTTGAACAATTGAACAGAGGCAATATGAATACATATATATATTTTTTTAATTGTATTTGATCTAATTAATTAGAAAGGAATGATACATTATTCTAATAAGGCAAAATTGTAAAAGTATTTATTTATTCTTCTATGAACTATATAAAACTTGTTTTTATAGCAATTTCTTAATATTTGACATCATAAAGAACTAAAAACAACAAAGGAATTGTTGAAAACATAAAAAAAAACTTGTGTTTTTATTTAAAAAAAACTTAAACACATTGTAAATTGATTTTAGTATGAAATTTAAGAATGTAATTAATAGGATGTTATATTAAACAAATTTTATTTTTTTTTAAGTTAATCAATTTAACATTCTAAAACGATTATTTCATTTTCTCCCAGTTACGCGAACTTTGTATTCTTAGACGATGTCATCTATAGAAAAAGGCTGCCGACTTTGGAAGTAGTAAATAATGGCTAACCAATATGAAACTGAATAAGTCCACTCCTTGTTTACACAAATTCTATGTTAATAATAACTATATAAAACATTTCATTTAAAATAAAAATACAACATCACAATTAACTTCATTCTTCCACTTCATACATTTATGTTCTTTTTTTTTTACACAAGAACATAAAATTGGGCCGGATAGAAGCATGGGCGACCAGGAGAAGGGGCAGTTGCCTATTTCCTACAAAATATAAGGGAATTCCCACTATTTGTTACTTTTTCTGCCCTAGACCCTCTCCATAAAACTAACAGCCGGCTCGGAACATAAATATAATATATATTTTAATCAAATAATAATAAAATAAAAGAACAATAAAAACTCTAAGGTATCATTAAACATCTTGAAATATAAAAAATAATAAAACAAATTGTGAATAGATAAACATTAAATAAACAAAAGAAACAAAAAACAATAAACAATCAGCTAATTGCTAATTGATAATTCCTAAATTACCTAATTGTTTTACTTTATTAATTAATATATATATATTTTTTATTATTTTAATTATTAGTATTATTTAAGTGCATGCAAATCGGGATCACTATTTTTTTTTTTTTTTTTTTTTTTTTTTTTTAATTTCTGTCATCTAGTTGAGAAAAAATATATATATATTGATTTTTTTTTTTTTTTAAATCGTCACAACTGTTAATTGAATATATATACGTATATATCTGTAGATTTATACAAATATTTGGGTATTTTTTGTTTGTTTTTGTGTTTGCTCTTATTACAGTTCTTCATTGAGTGTAGTACTGGACGGATATCAATACCTGATACGCACTCATAGAGTATGGTAGTAGTTTTCTTGGCGAGACAAATAAAACTTCCAAGATATCACACCGATAGCCATGAGTCCAGCGGCAAGAACGAACCCACCTACACATATTAACATTTATTAGCAACAAATAAATTATTCAATATTATAATTATTTAGGTCATTTTCAAATAAAATGTACCCTCAGGGAAATCAATTTGGCTACTTTATAGAAAATTAAAATAAGCCTTAGACATGATAATATTGATTATTCTGACACATCAGGGACTTAGGATGACATTTTCATTCAAGCAGTCAGTTTTCAAATTAATTTACATATATACGAACATATATACATAAAAAATCACATTTTTGTTGTAATGAGTGTTACTATCATAAAAACCGTATTTTTTAAAGATTTTTTTTTCTGTTTTTATGAAACGTTACTAAATTGTATATATGACGTATATATTCTCTTCCATCCCACCAGAAATATTTTTTAGATCTAAAATATTTGCAATTTTTTTTAAAAAAAAAGTAATGAGTGTTACATTTATCATTTTTTAATGTTTCCTCAAAGCTTCAAAAATGTAAAGGATATGTTTTCAGTGCATTGTAATAAAAAAATTTAATATAAAGAAGAAAAAAAAATCATTTTTATTTATTAAAAAAATAGATGGACACGGCTACTGGCTACCCATAAGACTTTTTTTATTCAAGTAACACTCATTACTAGGGTTAGGAATTGACATAAAAAGCATATTTTTTCCTTAACTTAAATAACACTGAAATGCCTAATTTTCGTATTTTGGGGGCTCTGCCCCCTCCCCTTCAAAAGTTATAAGGACATACAAAAGCATATTTCTGGGTTAAAAGAATATTTTCACATATTTTGCACGTTTGAGAATATTATGTAATATTTTAATGATAAAGAAATTCTAAGGTAAAAAACATGTTTAAAGCCGCGTATAGCAAATAATCTGGGGAAAGACGCAGGTAGTGTTGTCGGGTTCACTACCAATGACCCTTTTATAAGGCATAAGTAGTGTACTTAGAGGATAACCATTGACACATTAGTAGCAATATTGAATGGTTTAGAGATTAACTCCTCCTTTAGAAACAAGTTATATATTTTTGGGATTTTTTACTAACGGTGCCTTTCCTCCCAGTCTCAGGTGAACCTGAGTCATATTGGAGATTCACCTATTTGGCTGTCTGTCGATGAGACAACGGACCCGTGCGGGTGGTTTATGGTTAACGTAATAGTTGGCAAGGGTCATCTAATATTAAGTGGAGAAAACCAACAAAACCACAATAGGGATTGTAGAAGATAAAATGCGGGCTTTTGTGATTGATAGCGCTGCATACATGTTGAAAGCGGGGGAGTGTTTAAAAGTGTTGTACCCTAAATTGGTCAATATAACCTGCTTTACCTATGCTGTTCATCGAGTAGCTGAGGAAGTAAATGACAATTTCAGCAGGTAAAAACTGTTTTATTAAAGCTCTAAGTCGAGTGTCCGTCTTCAAGGAGATGCTGCCAGGGACCCCTCTTCCTCCAAAGCCCATCCTAACAAGATGGGGAACTTGGATAACAGTGGCCCTTTATTACGCCTTTATGAAGAAGTTCTATTAGAAGAATTCGACGAAGAGGATAACATGGCAATTCAAAAAGCGAAGCAGAAACTGGAAAACATTCAAATTTGGACGCAGCTAATTTTATACGAGCTCATTTTTTTAAGTTGCCAGAGGTGATAGAAGAATTGGAGGTGAAAGGCTTCGTTGATTTCAGCTGCTAAAGTTGTCCTGAAGCTACAAAAAGCTGCAATGGAGTGGCCGGCCAAAAAGGAGAGCAAGCCAAAAAAAAAAAAAACTGGGTGCTGTTTTAAATAGAAATCCAGATTACAACGAAATAGTTAATATATTTAAAGTATTGCAAGGCAAAGACGCAGTATTAAGTACTAAAGACTGCTTTATACTGAGGTATATGCCAATTGTTTCTACCGCCGTGGAAAGGTCATTTTCGAAATTAAAAAATATACTAGCATAAAATCGCTTGAAATTATCTTGAAAGATAATTATTCTATAGTATAATAAATTTAATTAAAGTATAGTAGTCTAATAAAAGTATAATACTTTTTTTTTTTAACAAGTTATTTATTGGCATTTTAATATTTGTTGACAACGCATATTTCTATACATAAAAAGAGATTTATAAGTAAAAAATTTTCTTCATCTGACTGCACAAATTCTAATAAATTTAATTAAGTACTATTTTTTTAATTCTACCCCCCCCCCCCCTCGTTGGCTAAATAATTGATAGAGAATATAAAAGAATATTTCGGGCATGCAGAGAGAATATATTGAGGCTTTTTAGAGCATATAATTCCTAACCCTACTCATTACATTTTGGTAACACTTCACACATTAATATATTGGACCTAGAAAAAATTAAATTTTAACACTAACTTTAAACATTAAACATTTATTTACAATTTTTTTTACATACTGCAAATTTATTTTTTGTAAAAACATTAAACTAAATCATTTTTTTAAGTTCTAGAATATACAATATTGTAGAATAAACAGTATTGTACCACTCATTACATTTTTGACTTTAAAAAATCTTTCCTCTGAAACTATGTTTCTTAATTAAACCAATTTAAGTGTACTGATTATATTAATTAATTCTACCAAATCATATTAATAACATAAATAAATTTTGAGTACATCAACAAAAAATGCTAGTAACACTCATTACAATGAATAAAAATACTCAGCTTTTTTTAGTGAAATATTAATTGTAGAGAAGAATAAAGTGCTATCAATCCAAAAAGTCGTTGATTACTGAGTTAAATGTCTTCTTAATATAAACAAACCCTAATCCCTCCTTCTTTCTTTCATACTCACCCTCTAATTCCGCCAACTCTTATCAGTATCACTCATTACTAAACCCTAGGGACATACATATTAATATATTTGTTTCGTTTTTTAACAAGTTTTATTTTTTCCCATCCCATTTATATAAACTTGGATATAGTCCACAGGCCACCATAAGAAGTGAGTCGCTGATTGATAAAGTTTTCTTACCTTATGGAATCGCTTATTTATGCCTTGTCCACCGATGAATTGGGTATATGGCAACTGGGCGCTGGGCCATTTATTTTTTGTTGACATGCCAAACTTGCCCTTCTGCGGGAACATTGAAGAGAGATAGATAAAGTTTTGATTTTCATAGGATAGTTTAATTAAATTATTTCAAAAACAGTGATACACGTGGCCACCGATAAGAGTGGGCCGTTTGGGGTGGCCACCGCCCCAAACATTTCGCTTTGCGGGGACGTTGAAAAGAAAACGGCCCACTCGTATCAGTGGCCACCTTTACCACTGTTTTTGTAATAATTTAATTAAACGATCCTGTGAAAATCAAAACTTTATCTATCTCTTTTCAATGTTCCCGCAGAAGGGCAAGTTTGGCATGTCAACAAAAAATAAATGGCCCAGCGCCTAGTTGCCATATACCCAATTCATCGGTGGACAAGGCATAAATAAGCGATTCCATAAGGTAAGAAAACTTTATCAATCAGCGACTCACTTCTTATGGTGGCCTGTGGACTAATATTTTATTGGTTAAAAAAAAAAATTATAATAAAATAAAAAAAAAAAAAAAACGAATAAAAATCACATCACATATTATCAAAACTACTGTGGGACGTAACACTCATTACGATTTTTAATATCAACATTTTTTGAAGGAAGTAATGTTCACCGTATAAGCCATATGACCCTGATTAACACAATAATAGACAGATGCCTGATCAATAAACC
Organism: Gerris lacustris; assembly: GCA_951217055.1. Classification (NCBI taxonomy): domain Eukaryota; kingdom Metazoa; phylum Arthropoda; class Insecta; order Hemiptera; family Gerridae; genus Gerris; species Gerris lacustris. The sequence goes on along the minus strand of OX578276.1, from coordinate 35,265,559 downwards.
TAAAGGCTTTTCTATTTTTCATTAATATGAATTTTTTTAGTTACAATAAAATTGTAAAATCTTGGGACAGAAAAGGTACATTTTATTTGAAAATGACCCATTTATTACTTAGGAAATCTGGGATTTAGCTTGAACCGTTTGGTTCCCTCAATTAAGAGAGACTACCAATTATTTTCAATGGCAATATAAAAGAGAAACAAGACTGTACTACATACCAATGAAGCTAGGTAGATCAAACTTCCTTCCTGAAGGAGCTGGGGGAGGTTTGGTTGTAGTGGTAGAGTTGGTGGTGGAAGGCTGGCTTGTAGTGGTAGTTGGAACTGTAGTGGTCCCATTGGAATGAGGGGTGGTAGAGGGAGTGATAGTTGTAGTGGTAGAAGCAGTGGTAATTGGAGTGGTATGGTTAGTGGTAGAGGGGGGGGTTATAGTCGAGGTAATGGGAGTGGGAGAGGGAGTGATAGTGGTAGGTGCAACAGTTGTAGTTCCATTAGATGTAGCAGGTGGTACTACTGAAAAATAAATAAATAGTATTTTTAAAAACAATTAGATGTCATTTTACAACAAAGAATAAAGGTATCTCAAACCAATGTAGGATGATGAACATTAAAATAACATTACCTTTCATCTAATTGTTATCGATGGTACTTTTATTTTAAATAAATACCGCATTGCTTTGAATATAAGACGCCCCCGAATATAAGACACACCCGGTTTCAAAGGAAACACCTTCCCTTCTCTCATTTACCAACTTGTTTTGACATCAAATTTATAGTCCCATGTGCCTATTGTTGGAATATTAAATCTTTATTCATATGTAATGATTTAGTAATGAAATATAGTGATTTAGATGGCCCAGTGAAGGCGGCTTTCCTTGATTTGAGGCATTTAAAATGTTTATATTTTTCATTGCGCCAACGTCGCACATTACATTCACTAATACTAAACTATTTTCTCACGGCTCGATTACCATAGCGTTCCGCAAATTGAATCACTTTTCTTTTATCACCGGCTTCATAACGAACCCTTCTTTCTTTCCCTGACATCGCGAAGTGTAAGTTAACCTAGAATACAACAGATGAGCAATAGAAAGAGAACTGAACTAACAAGAAATACCTAGGTACAACGGAACCCCCTCCACCGAACATCTTATCGGAAATTGATCTCATTGAAATTCCTGAAAATTATATTAATGTAAAAGGAGGCCGACAGTAAAATCCCGGCAAAGTCCAGAGAATTGGAAACAAAAAGTAAAAACATAATGTTAACTATTATTGAACGAGAAGGTTGTAGAATAAAGGTTGTTAGATCACGCAACGTTGCTTACAGAAGGAAATGCTATTTCAATCTGTTACACTTGAATTCATCAATTATAAGAGCACCCCGAGTTTTGCGATGCAAAAATGGGAAAAAGTGCGTCTTATATTCGAAGCAATTCGGTATATCAGATACATTAAATGCAATACCCTAAAGTACCATGGAGAACCCTACTTTTTTTTCTTTATCAGTAAATAATTTTTAAATAAAAATATTCAATTCTCTATAAAAAAAAAAAAAAAAAAAAAAAATCCATGCATTAAAAATAAATATAACATGCAGCAATATAAGTGAGACTTGTACAGTAATATAAGTGAAACTAGTGAGGAGTGTGGGTGTAAGTGTCATAATTAGCATATTACTCTATTTCTTAGGCCATCTCTAAGAAATATTTTCTACGATCCACCATCTTGATTCAAGATGGAAGCCATTTTTTATGGTTGCTATATTTCACATATTAAAATTTGGACTAGAACCATGACATTTGGAAATGTTACTTCTTATGACATAAACATGTTCTATGAAAGAATATTTTAATCTTATTTTTAATTCAAAATGGCGGTAATTTATATGATTATATTCCCCTTACTACTCATCACTAAATAGTAAACTATATAATGGTGAAATTTAATTGATTTCCTTAGATGTTGTTCACATCTAAACTAAGCAGTGATTTTTTTTTTTTTTTTTTTTTTTTATTCGCCATTTTTATCATTCAAGATGGTGGTTATTTTTGTGAAATCTTTATGGCGGCTAGGAAAAAAGGAGATTAATTTTCTGCGTATAACCCTCTTTAAACATATACAAGCTTTTCCTAGGACAGAAGTCCGTTCCTAAGGGGTGAATATAAAGGTATGAGAAAGATTGGGTAAGCCAAAAACCAGCCAGAACCCCTTAGAACTACAGTAGAACCCCCCATATCCGTCACCTACGGGACCGGAACATGGTCACAACACAAAAAAGGTCGGATAATCCGAGGAACAAAGAAAAGCGAATATTTCAGTGTAAAAATTAAATCTTTATTATTAAACATACTCTATTCTGAATATATTATGTACATAAGAATATTCATATTAATCCTGTTAAGGAAAACTCTTTAAAGTCTTTCAGACCCTTTTTCCGATCTTTAATTGTTGTTACACCAACTGCTAACTCTGAAGCTAGTTTTAGAACAGACTCACCTTTGTCAAGCCAAACATCTAACTGCTACAGTAATGTACACAAAACCCGTTTTTGTTTCAGTTGAGCCGCCATATTCACTAAAAATATAGCGTAACACTGGATTGTAAATATAGAATGACTCGCACGATAATAAGAAACGAAGTCTAGCGATCAGTGATCAGTACGATAACAAAGACCGACTAGCTACTTTTATTGTTTTATACTCAATATTCTGATAAGGATGAAGTTCGGTCGTGTCAGATTATTATTTTTTTTTTTTTAACCAAGAGGTGTGATGGTCGGATATTCTGAGGAGTCGGATATCCCGAGGTCGGATATGGGGGGTTCTACTGTAGATGGAATATGATACAACACACCATGGCAAAGCATACACTGGTAGTATACTTATTACACTTACCCACACATATAAGTATAACATATAAGTATAATAACGTCATTTATTGAAGTGAATAATTACATGCATATTCTTGTGTTTTTTCTCTACACAATATTATAGTTATGTTATTTTTTATTTACATTGCTTTAGTCTAAGCTTAGTGATCCATTAAGGTCAGATTTTAGATAAATATAAATTATTAATTTTCTTTTCATTTTAATATGCAAATATTATATATAAAAGCCTATTTATGTTTACCTGATGTTGTCGTTATAGGTTGAGGAGGAGTATCATCCCCTGCTAATGAAAAGAAAAAAAAAAATAACTACTACTTAATCATGCAAAAATTAAAATATTTATTAACAATATTAAAAAAAAAAAAAAAAAAAAGAAGTGCAATCAAGAAAAAAAAGTAAAAAGAATGTCTTGTTCAAAATAAAAATCCACATTTTATAGTGCCTCTTTAAAAGAACATCTGTTTTCAATTACACCACAACAAGTGAGAAAGTAATTATTTTTGAACTAGCATAGAAAATGTATTAGAAACTATATTAAAGAAACAAATTGTCTCTAAGAATATTGTGAATCAAAGAGCATCATTTGTTAAAAAAAAAGAGGAAAAAACCTCAATGAGCAAATAGAACTTTTACTTGAAACCCCAAAAAAACTAATGTTTCTTCATCAGTAATCGTAGGATTTTAGGACACACTGTTTACATAATATAAAAGTATTCATCATAAAAGTACATAGTATAAAGCTATTCATCAATAGGTGTGTACGTCTGCTCTACTCTATTTCCTACATATTATGTGAATGCAGGGTTGGCACCAGAGCCGTAACTACAATCTTGGGGACCCTGGGGCAAGATTATTCTGGGGGCCCTTCGTGGTGTCGAGGGGATACCCCCCCCCCCCCCCCCCCCCCCCCAGAAAAAGGGGGTACGGGGGTCCTCCCCCGGAATTTTTTTGAAAAATAACCTCCAAAAACGTGTTTTAATGCATTCTAGAGGTCAAATTTACCTACATCTATAGTACCTATTTTATTTTGCGCATGACCCAAAATCGAAAATGTCAAATTTAGCCTCTATAGCTAAATCCTCACCTACCTCCAGGTTAATTTAGTTAGGCTACTACATAAATACATGTATAACTTATACCAGGGGTGCCCTCAGAGGGTGGTTATGACGCAGACTGCGTCGTTAAAATTCTTGAGGGAGGTAGTAAATGTCACTTTTTTCCACTTTTGGGGGGGGGGGATGGATGTGATAATAAATCTTTTTCTTAGTTATCTAAATTTAAAAGAATTGTACCAACAATAAAGAGTGAACTACAAAACAGTACTAAAGTGAAAGAATAAAAATGATCGTCTATATGATGTGATGTCGTGTCTATACGTATGCTGTAGTCGTAGTGCCAATTTATAGATTCCAAGATAAGGAAAGAGAGGCAACGCCAGTTCGGATGTTTCAGGGAAGTGGCGGGAGTTACCGAGCGCGCACGAGTAGAGCAAGGGTAGTTGGTAGTTCTGATTGAAGTCTCATCCGCCACTAAGACTGCCTATATTGGAGGCTGCAATGTAAAATGCAAGAGGTTGTCTGGTCTGGTTACTATTTGCGTCCGCATGTGTTTTTACAACGCCGTGGGGAGGGGGGGGGGGGGGAATTGCCCAGGGGCCCGGGCTTTCGGGGCGGCCATGGTTTCTTTACAACCAAAAAGCCAAGAAGGATATTGAAGACAGTGGCGTAACTATGGGCCCACCCGCAAATCGGCGGGTGGGCCCCCAATCCAATAAAAACATAAAACTACTATCTTTGTACCAATGTCGATGGGGGACCCTTTAGAGCATAGTAAATACTCCTATACCAGGGGGCCCCATTCAGTTCTGAACGCAAATTTTTATTTTATTGCTCATCAATTTTTTTTGGCGAGAGGCCTCCAATGCCCTAGCTATCACTAATTGTGATGGACTTAAAATAATTTCAAATGTGTCACAGTCTGGAAGTGTGAATTCCTGTGTTTTACTTAGATTGTTGTGATGGTTTTATTTTATTTAATATGGTCAATGTTAATTTACAGTAGAGAAACTGAGAGATAAATCATATTAACCAACTGATATTAATAACTTTTATTTTTTTATTTGTCATTCAGTTTTTGTGTAAATAAACTGTTACTTAACTATTTTGATTTGCTTTCTCTTAATCTCACTATTTTAGCAAACAATTTATATTATACTTTTAAATTGCGTCATAGAGCTTAGGGGGGGGGGGGGGGGGGGCACCCCTGCTTATACGATCTCTTCGTAACAGTTTAAGGAAAAAACGTTGATAAAGGTGAACAATATATTGAGTAAGCGTCAGAGTTTTTTGTCAGTTCACCGTGTAATAGTCTTCAAAAAACTTACTGGTGAACTACGTTTGTCATACGTTGCCACGGGGCCCCTGGTGCGTGGAAATATTAAATCTTTTTCTGTAAATGTCTAGGGGCCCCCTAGTTTTAAAAGAACCGTTCAATAATAGTCCATAATTATTCTCTCCTGAAACTATTTTTTTTTATAAAAGACTTTTAAAATTCACATTATTTCGTTTTGCCTATTGAAATTCAAGTAGGGCCGTAGGATCGGGGGCCCCCGCGGCCGGGGGCCCCGGGGCACTGCCCCGGTTGCCCCGGTGGTAGTTACGGCCCTGGTTGGCACCTGGGTGGGGAATATTAAAAAACCCACCCGGGTAAAATGCAAAAAACCCATGTTAATTTCCCCGGGTTTTTTGTGGGTTTTTTAAAAAATATATATAATAAAAATATTTTATTCTTTTATATCAAGTATTCTTGTGTGATTGCAAGAGCTGTGAGACTAAAAAATATGCAGAATATCACATATATAATAATTCGATGATAACTATAAATTATTTTTGAGCTTTGTATGGCTTAAATCTTCTGAAATCCTGTTTATTCCCAAAATTCTCTATTTTATTCTTGGGCAAAAGCAATTTTTATTTATATCAAAATGTAAATTTATAAATAGGTATTTTACTGAAAAATTAAATTACTATAATATTATTAAAATAAAATAATATAAACTAGGGGGCTCCGCCCACTACTCGCTTCGCTCGTCAACCCCAGAAAAGCGGCCGCTGCCTTTTCTGGCTTTTTACAATTTAACACTCTCACTGAACTTGTTTGTTAAAAAACTTTTATAATAATATAGATAGATATAACAATATAATATACATAAAATGTAGGCACTAAAATAAATACACACTATTACTTTCTCATATAAAGAGAAAGTATTGTGATGGCGCGAAAATTCTATTTTCAGATTTTGATGGATTTACACTTTTTGAGGTACCCTGAGTACAAAAAAGTAGTTTTTAAAAAATGTCTGTCTGTGCAGACGCAGTGAGCCTAAACTACTAGGCCAATTTTGACGAAGTCTGGCATACACGTTCAGAATAATCATACCCCAAGGCGAAATCGAGAAATAAATTTTAGCTCCAAATTTGAAGGTGCTACGCCCCCCCCCCCCCCCCCCATAAAAAAAAAAACGGTTTGAAAAATTCTAAAATGTAGACAATTTATATACGAATCTAACGATATAAGCCGTTTTCCTGGGAATAATTTAGTTCCTGAGAAAATAGCTTAAAACGCGGACGGAGAGAGCCCGGGTTGGATTCCCCGCCCAGGAGAAGTTATTTTTATGATATACATATTTTGATGAAATGTACCATAATAATTAAATCTACATACGAAAGCTAATAAATGGGCTAAGTAATTATGGACTCGTATATGAGAAAGTTTGTCTGAGTTGTCTTGGACCAATTTTTATTATTATTATTAATTTTATTATTGTTATTATTATTATTTCGTAGAAAAAACCTAATACTTACATGCTTATTTATAGGGTTTGCTTGACACAATTTGTCATTTTAATAAGATTTGTTACATTTACACATTTTTCTATGTTAAAAATAACTATTTTTTAAAAACCCCAAATAACCCATAAAAACCCGGGTTTTATTAAAAAACCCAGGTGGGTTGGGCTTTTTCCATAAAACCCGGGTTTTTTCCAACCCTGTGTGAATGTAATAGTACCAAAATGTTATCCTTAAGAATAATATTGTATCGTTAATAATAGGTTGGAAATAAGATGAGGCCACCTTAACGGAAAAAGCCACAAAAAATCTAAACCTAAAACATTCTGGGCACAGAAACCTACGATACCTTAAAGATTTTGATTTAGTTAAAATGCTGTATATCAGAGGTAAATTATTAAGACACATTTAGCAGTTTGACATGACAGCTATATTATACTACTCACTAAAAATAGAAAATTGTTAAAAGTTGTCCAGCATAATGAAGCCCGTTATAATGAGGTATTTAAAAATGTAAATTAATGTTCCTAAATAAAAATCAAAAGTCAATACTTTCAAAATGGCAGCAGGTATTAAGATAAAATATAGAGGACTTATTTATCTTATAGAAAGGTTTCATTAGGGCACATTTCAGCTCAATCGGCAAAATAGTTAAGAAATTATTTAGCGTTAAAGTTTCAAAGTTCAAAAGTCGATATTTTCAAAATGGCGACAGATATCAAAACGAAATTCTGTAAAAATGTTTTTCTTTTAAAGAGGTGTAAATTGGTGCAAATTTCAGAGCAATCGGAAAATATTTAGATTTTTAATGAATTTTCAAAAATTTTCTGAGCAGCAAAATGGGTTAATGACATCACAAATTTATGATTGCCCAGGCAGCACAACTACATGTAAGGACGGGATTTGTTTAAAGTCTCAACTCTCTAGCTTCAAAACTGTGGGAGTTGTGCGTGACATGGACAGACAGACAGAAATACATCCAACTAAAAACCACTCATATCGTCTTAAAAACACCCAAAAAAGATAATTCTGATAAAATCTCAGTTTAAGATTTTTTTACCTTCGGAGAAGGTAAGAAAAAGTTTTTAAAAAAAATGGACATACAATAATTTACATATGAGGTAAAGAATTATTATCTAGAAGAAAAACATGTTGGTTAGACCAAACCAATGTTTAAAACAACTTAACATACACAATATAATTTTGAATGGTATTTTTATTGAAGAATTGTAATACACATCTAAGGAATAATCAGTATATCGTCTTACCACGATATCTAGAAGTACCTTTATATCAGATATTAAGGGCAAGGAACATATAATTTCATTAGCACTGAAAGAAACACAACTTATAAGTGCAACCTTAACATTTTAATTCCAATGATTTTGGGATAATCTTTGTTTTTCCTTTTTATTGAATTATTAATTTTGTGTTGGGTTGATCTTGGTGTGCTTGAGCCAGTCGAAAGATTGTCTATATTAAATATTAGTAATATAATCCAACTAAATAGGAAATTGTGAAAAATATAAGTGCAGAACAGCTTTTTATGGACTTGATAAAACTCGTATTAAAATGGCGCCCGTACTATTTATCATAGGAAGTTGAAATAGGGCTCAAATCGTGCAGAATTAAAATTAGGAATGAAGCCTGTGATTAGATTTTTGATATCTTGCTTAGAACCAATACAATTTTCAATTTAATGATTTTTATTTTCTAACCTCAAAGAGCGGTAGAGCCTTAAGGGATTAGTAATTTTATTAGAGCTCCTGTGTTATCATTTAATTTATTTACTTTACAAAACCAGTTAATGTAAAAAGTGTATGAAGATGTTTTTAATATATCAATATTGGTTGTTAAGTAAATATTTAAAAAAAAAAAATGTCTTATATATTATATTTATGACTAAGTAAGTAAATTTATTTCAATTTTAAAATAAATATTTAATAAAAAAACAAAAACATCTTACATAGATAAATGTACGGTCGGTTATAGCAAGGGTAGGAGCTCAACTGATAATAAGAACTCTTGAAATGTATATATTTTTTTAACAATTCAAAATCAACTTAAGAGATAGTTAGTTTCAATGGAACAAATAAGGAAATTATTAATAACTACACATTCAACAAATAATGATGTTCTACCGATTTATGAGTTGTGTACCGAACATATTGGTTTATGTACATAATCATTTTCCCACCCTTGAAAATAAGTCGAATGTTTTACCACACACTTCTAACAGTGAAAACATATTAAACACTAATACATAAAAACTTGTGCGCGAGGCACAAAACTTCCCCAAGTCCTATTATAAGGCAAATGGTCATATAAGTATAAAATAAAGTAGCATTTGAATTAGCAACCGTTGAAATTATAGATCAGAATAAACTTAGTGAGGTACGGTTAAATAAAAACAACATACATAATGATAAGCCCTATATCTGATCTTCTTGATCTGGTCCAGAGTCGGATGGGCATTGTCAGGCCCCTGATGAGTCAAACGCGACAAAACGATGCAGGAAATGGTACATGGTGCAATTCCGAGTCAACAAATTATTGACGTAATATCTGATGTTGGAACAGTTCCTATGTGCCACGTTTGCATGGTAAGTACATCCCTTGGTGTCTCTCACTTACACAAATAGTGTAAAAACAACATAGCTTAACCAACTAATTTCATATTAAAAATGTATTTACATCATCAGGGTTTAGTATACTATTGCTATATTTACAATTAGTGTTAACTTGGAGTGTTTTGACAGCATGGCAAAATCGGAAAAATGTGGAGGGGAGGAAATGAGAGCACTGGATTTTGAATTCGAGAAGGTTGGGCCAATTAGGCAAATAAAAATGTCACTGGAACCACCCCTCCCACAGGCCTAGTGGCTTTTTTTATCGTACAGGTTTAAATTATTAAATTAAATTATTAAATTATTATTAATTATTATTAAATTAAATTATTAAATTAAATTTACTTTAAATCAAATTATAATTATCAATAACTACGGGAGACATACAGAGAAAAATAGACCCCTGCACCGGGACTCGAACCACAATTTTTAGAATAAGATTGAAAGCTTGGATTCAGGGAATTTGTATCGGTAACGACAGAGAGAAATCATTCTCCCGTATAGCTCAGTTGGTAAGAGCACCTGTAACGGATTAATAGGAGGACCCGTGGTACGAGTCCCGGTGCGGGGGTCAATTTTTCTCTGTATATCTCCTGTAGTTATTGATAATTATAATTTGATTTAAAGTGTCATCATGTCAGTCTACGTCATATAACTATCGCCGATGTGAGAGTTAAATGGTGTCAAAACTTACATGGTGTCAACACTACATGGTGAGAGTTAAAATACGTCAAAACTTGTTGTCTTGCACTCAATGTTACATCCACATAATACATTTTTGACTTGGATACGGAAATAAATCATTAAATATATTATATAATGTTAAATTATAATACACACACAGCAAAAGGAATATTCATATTGTCGGGGGAAAAAAAAAAAATCTGAAATCTAATGTGGTGCAAGGTATCATATTTGTTGCCTTTAAATCTGTTATCACGTGATAAAAAAGTATAAGCCAATCAGCATCTAGTATTTAGCGTGGTAGTTCTTATATCTGCTGCGTGAGTAATCTGACCGCTGTGATAGAACACTCAACTATCTCATCAGACGAGATAGTGTGATGGCTGATAATTCTATAGCGACAAAATCTATCATGTAGTCTACACGGTGATAATCGTTGCGATAGTTGATATAGTGACCGCAACTATCGTGCCAACTATCACCATGTAAACAGGGCTTTAATTGTACAGCAATAGTGGATAAACAATGAGGAACGGGTGGCGTATGTTATGCACCAATAAATTGTTCAAACCATAAATACGTCAAATCCATATTGTTTAATAAATTAAATTTCTCTACCAGACATGGGAGTCTGGGCATACAGTGTATACAGTGCATGCACCAAGGCAAAACAATAAATGAAGCAATAATCAAAGCAGACTGTTTCGTTCGTTTTATGGGTCTCTAGTGGTAGGGTAGAGTGAGGGTTTATTATTCTCGCATCGTGCATCTGTGATTTACAGAAACTTTTACCTGTGGAGCACTCAATGCACCAGCCCGTGCAACTAAGGGTTAATTAACTCCAGTTTAAGCACACTAGATCAACCCACAACTGAATACGGCCAGGATCAACTATTTAATATTACATTTGAAATTTATTACAAAAAAGTATCCTCAAATAACACAATTGAAAGGAAATTATTACTAGAAAGGGAGAAAAATGATTCTAACATCTTTAGAATTAATGTTGTACGTTGCACAGCTGTGGTTTGACAACATACTAAATAGTAAATACCTCTTCTAAAGACTTCATTTGGTAAGTTAAGTTGTACAATTGAGCATTTATGGCTTGACGGTATACTAATTACTTGATACCTCTATAGAATTTATTCAGTAAATTGTGCAAATGTGGTTTGACAATATACTAATAAATAAATACCTTCACATATTTTAATAGTAAGGGGTACAGTTGTGGTTTGAAAATGTACTAATCAGTTTATACCTCTATGTACAGATTTTAGCTAAGCTTTAGAATACGGTGATCAAGCCAGCAAAACAGTGATTTGACTATATTACACTTGGAAATTCAGATACACAGAATAGATTGAGATTATGCCCATAATCTTTAAAGTTTATTAAAGAAAGTGATAATATAATTTATATACAAAAGAATGATTATATCCCTTTGTCACAATAATGATAGTGTAACAAAATATAGTGTTGCAAGCTTGGCAACCATGTTCTAAAGGTGTTCCCTTCGAAATAAAAAAAACTTAAAAAAAAAAAAAATGCCACCTCACTCCAGAAAAATACATCATTAATAGGCCGATTTTTTGCTGACACCATATAATAAATTTCAGCCAACAGGTACTTATTTGGCGTCATACAAACGGCATTCAAATGCTATAATTCTTCAAATATACTCTAATCAGCAACTAGAAAACTACCAAACACATTTTTATTTACTTCCTCGTACGATTAATATTATCCGGAAATAAAAAGAAAATGAATTTTTAGGCTTTTTAGTCGATATAGATCATAATTGTTCAATAATATTGCTACACGGCTTACTTTATAATGATTCAGGTGTTGTTTATTTTAAATTATTTTAGAAATATTGAAGAAACCCCATAAGCTTAGAGGTGCAGTTAGTAAGAAGGAATTTACTATCTCCCATTTATAACATTACTAATAAAACTGTTTGGACAGGAATATCTAGATTAGATAAGTAAGGATCGACTTCATAGCAACTAGAACACACCAACAGTATTACTACGACACATTCACACAAAACTGTAAAATACATGTGTACAAACAAGACCTTCGGCCGTGTAGGTGACTCGCAATATCATTGTAATAACTTACGTCGACAATTAAAATCGACAGATAATTACTCAAATATAGTAAAAAAAAAATATGCATAATAAAATCAGTAAGTAATATACTAACCTTTGTCTGCTTGGTTCGATGCGGAAAACGCCAATCCTAGGATCAAAAAACCGATTACATTATAGGCTAAAAACTTCATGTTGAAAGATATAAAAATTCTGTCGGTGCCGGATAAAAACTAAAAGATTATATAAGAATATGAAAAGATCTTAAACTGTTAACAGATTGTAAAAATTGAAAAGAAAGAAACGTGAGGAAAATCGCTGATCAAAGTACAGTGTATTAATGCAATTATCCTCAAAAGATATCTACAGTACAGAGAAGGAAAGATTGGATGTAACAAATGACGTCAAGAGAAATAACCTAAAACCACCATTTTCTTATAAAATTCGATAAACATATGATTATCAGTTTTGTCGCTAATAAATAGCACCACATTAAAAAAAATATATAATTACAAAATAAATTGTGAATTTTAATTTTTTATTTATTTAATCACAGATTTTTCTTATTTATATCAATATCATATATTAATTTTTTAAAAAGTTTAATATTAACATATTTAAAATATAATCAAAATTAATAAAAATATATATTTTCTTTTTCTAGTAGCTTTGGCTACACTGATAAACATTGTTTTTGTTTCATATTTGATTTCGGAAGTGGGATGTATTTGTGGTGATTTTATTTAGGCGTAAATTTTAAATATTATTATTATTAGTTTTCCCTCCGAATTAAAATAGCCGTATGCAATTTTAAACTTTTTCCATTTGTTTATTTAAGGTCGGATATAAATTAAAATATTCTATAAATGCAAGCGACCGAAATGAATGCGAACGAGCGTAACATCTTTGCTAAGCTAGAAGCTATAAAAGAAATAAGGTTCGATTGCTTTTTTGTGTTTTTTCTTTTATGTAAGATTTACTCGATTTTATTCGATAATTAACGTTTAGATATTAATTTGTTTAATTAAGTATTTTTTTAATTGTTTGTTTAGAAATAAAACGATCCAGTTAGAGAAGTTAAAGACTAAAATAATCGAAGAGATCGAGGCGACGGAGCATGAAGGCAAATGTATTACCGAGTATAAACAAGAAATGGATCTTTTAATGCAGGAAAAAATGGCTCACGTGGAAGAGCTGAGACAAATCCATGCAGATATTAACGCTGTACAGTATTCATTTTTATTTACTTTCGAATTTTGCTTAATATTTCCACTTACGTAGGTTCATTTATTAAAAAGCCTGAATGTGATTTCTTTATTTTGGGTGTTCATCTGGATTTCCATTATAATTTTTAGTTTCCTAATTTTATGCTAATTTCGATCTTTTTGTAGAGATTGAATAATATATTGAAATTTAGATGCCCCTTTGACCTAAAGTTTTATAGACAAAGGGACTCTTCTCTCGCAAATAAATTAAGAGGAAACATTGTAAATTTGAATCTATAACCTGCAAAAAGTTACCTTCCTTATTGTTAAATATCTGAATAAAATATCAATGGGTAATAAGTGATACCTCGTATCTCCAAATTGCCAGGTTCACAGGAGGAACAAAAAACCATTTGAAGAAATAAATTTCCTTAAATTGACTAAGTTTTTTATGTGTTTTATAAATTTGTATAACATGTAACCCTTCTGAAACATTGGTAACTGTCAAATTATAACAGTTCATAAAATAATGTAGTAGACGAGTTCTCACTATGTCACTTTTTTAATAAAGTGAGCACATACGAGGCCTCACTTACGAATTAGCAGCTCAGTTGTGAGGGGTCACTTCTAACCTTCACCAAAACACATACGAGGTCTCAATTACGAATTAGCAGCTCAGTTACGAGGTGCACTACTAACCTTTACCAAAACACATACACCAGAAACACATACGAGTTACTGTCTTTTGTAGTTACAAGCTTTCACATAACAAATAGTTTGCGAATCTGATAAGAGATGTCTCGACTGCCCCTTTTTCTATATGAAGGATTTTTTTTTTTTTTATTTACGAGATCTCGCATGTACTTGCAGACTAGCCTCGTAAGGCCAATATAATGAAAATCTCAAAATCCCCATTTTGGTAGTTACGAGGTAATCACTTATTAGCCATCGATATATAACATCTAAAGGGCCATTGAGTAACTTTAGTTAAAGTACAAACTGTTGACATGTTATAACATCAAGGCCCTACTGCCCTTATTAGTATGTACTTCAAATTAATTTTTGGAAAGATGAATTTTTGGTACTCTTTTAGTTTGGTACCTCCTATTTCAGTCTAAACTTTTCATGACCTGAGTGGGTATGACAATCAGACAAATGAAGAAAAACTCTGTTGGATATAGAAATTATGGCTGAACAGAAGGAGATGTTGTGGTCGAGAATCGCTTGGCGGCACAATTTTGATTGATTTATACACTTGAGAGATCATATCCCTTTGTCACAAAATACATTTGTATGATTTAAACATTTGAGAAATTATATTATGTATGATTTGTTCATAAGAGAGTTAATAATATTAACTCACTTTGTCAAAAAAAATAAGTTGGATTGACTCCCCGCCATCTTTTCTATAAGACGCCTCATATTCTTCAGTTTTACCGAAATTATAATATCTCTTGCTCTAATTATCTATTAAGACAAAGGGATATCTAGTTCAAAGTACTGTTTGGACAATGGAACATCACACTTCCAAACAAAAACGTATTTATATTTAAACTTATTTATAACTTAACAGTTTATTAGACTAAGGGATATATCACTTTTATGTAGGTACTGATGTTGCTTTGTTACAAAATACTGTGGACTACACATCCCCCTGTCTTGATACTTACGGGAGCTACTCAACTTGTAGTGTTACCCCTTTTTAGGAGGGAACTAAAATAAAAGAGTTCCTAAATTTTGCATGCTACTAGAATTGTATGTCAGAGGTATGTAATGTAGATAGGATAATTTATTGAGGCCTGTTGAGTATTATTGTGTTGCAATTATATTAACTTTTGACTGCTCACGATGTCCAGTCTATGTGAGGGTAAAAAGTAAAGCCACTAGGCCTATTTCTATGGGGCCAAACCCCTCTGCCAGTGACATTTTTGGTTGCGTAGTGGGTCATAGATTCTAGAAGGTCTCAATGGCTTCCTTCCTCCGTTTTTTAACCTTCCCAGTTTGTCAAAAGTTAATTTTAGATTATAATCCTACTGTAATTTATACATTATTTAATGTTAAAAATCTACAAGATAAGTTAGGTATCTAGGTTTTGGAAACCTCTGTTTAATTCTTATACCAGGAATAAAGCAAATTCTACTAGCTCAAGTACTGATAGTACAGAATGACCTCCACCAAAGGGATCACAGACCTCCATATATCTTCGATTATGAAGTAGAATATAAATATGCAGTATACTTCTTAATCAGTCCAGTTTGTTGCTTTAAGGAATAAAAGCATAACGTTGAATTTCACATTAAAATGAGCCCAACAAATTATTTGGTACTTTTTTACTTTAGCACCCCCTATATCCCTTTGTGTCGATAGTTATTTAGACAAAGGAACATTATACAGAGTAGCATATATTCCTTAGTCTAAATTATTATTAAGAAGAAGGGATATTCATTCCTATGTACCTTGGGACAAAGGAATGTCACACTTGTGTATATAATTGTGATCATATCCCTTACTCTAATCAACTATTAAGATAAAGGAATATTAAATATAAAACTTTCCCAGGAGTCTCAATGTCTTGGAGAGGCAAACACACAAACCTTTGAGACTTTTGTAGGGCAGACTATTGTTTAGAACTAAGGGGGGTGCTAAAGTAAAAAAGTGCTAATTAGGTAAATAATAATTATGAAAGACACTTGTAACTAACCAAAATTATTAAATTAATAGTTAATATTTTTCCTGTCTTACATGGCTGTCCTTAAGAAAAACCATATGGATTTAATTTACTCTTTCCTGCCAAAAGAACCAAAAACTTCTTTCCTTGTTTAATTTTTGTCTTCTTAGCTTGGTGAAGTTAACAGAAAAGGATTTTATTCATAGAGAAGAATTTATTTAGGGCTATAAATTTAAAAAAAAAAAAAAAAAAAAAAAAAAAAAAACCTTAGCAAAAATCAATTTAAGAAATTAGCGAACATTTTTGGTCTCAAGTCTGTCAGTTGTTCAACTTTTTTTTGCAATCCACCTAATCAAAAACTACATGTACAATTTTATTGAAATTTGTAGGGTAGGTCATATTTAGCCAGCACACAGTTGGTCCCATATTAAAATCAACTGTTAGCGATCATTTAATATTGTGTAAAAATATATGTGACACCACTGGGAACCACAACATGTGACCATTCTTCTAATAAAAGAATGTGAGGAAGCTATGTGCCACACTAATTGGCAGACTATATTATTATAAAATTGTTTTTACCTTTGTTTTTTTAAAGATGGAAAATGTAATTAAAAAGGCGGAGGAAGCAAGGGGTCGATCGTTAGACAGGGCTAAAAGGATTCACGAGGAATATCGACCTTTGAAACACGACATAGATAGAATGAGGCGTGACTACCTCGGACTTGAAAGACTTCCGGAACTTCACGAAGCAGAATCTGATCTCATCACACCTGAGTAACTATCATTTGGTTTTGTCCACAAGTGGACAATATTCTCGTTAAGAACCCTGTTTTTTTTTTTTATTAATAAAGAGAAGCACATTTCTTTTTGCATCCAAATTGTCAAATAAACAGATTTATTTGCTTTATTTTTTTTTTTCATATTCTTTGAGGAATCTATTGGTAATTTAAATGTGATGTTGTGCTAATTTTTTAAACAATTAGAGTATTTTATTCCTCTTAACAACAATTATAAGTTTAACATTTTAATTATGAAAATTTGAAAGCCCTTAAAATAAATTTTGTTTTGTAAGCCCAATTAAAATTTGTAGAGCAGAGGACAAGGTTTGTGTAAAATTTGTGGCTATATTTTACACTGTTTATTTTCTCTGATTTCCTAGAAACTGTTCCACATTTAAAAAAAACAAAAAACTAATTGAATTTCTTTTATTCGTAGGATTTAGTTTGGTTTTAAGAATATCTATGTTTAAATGGTATTCTTTATCTGAAGTTTAAATCAAACTTGTATTTCAGATTGTAAAGGTTAAGGATTGTTTTAGTTGTATTTATTGTGATTTTATTCCAGACTTTTTGCAAATAGTTTGATGGAGAAGCAGATGAAGGAAAGTTGGAGGCCGGACAGCGCTGCTATGTCAAGTTTCGCCCATGCACATCAAGCAGCAGCTGCGGCCGCCGCTGCCTCTGCATTCCTAGCACCGATGCAACCACCTATGCAGCTGTTGGCAAGTACAAGCAAGGCAGAGCAGAGACCTATTCCACCACTCCCTGGGCCCCCTCCAACATTCAGGTAAATCTTTCATTGTCAATAAAGAAATATAATACCATCTGAAAATACCAGTTTCAATAACATCAAGTACAAAGGCTAATGTAAAAAATAAAATAAAATTAGTTATCTGTATGAAAGGAAAGATACAGTACAGTATTTGTATTGTACCTGTATTCTACAAGAATGTCAAAAACACTATACAAGTAGAGAGAAAAGATAATAGATAAAATAGTTAATAAAGAAGTTATCTGTTTTACAAAAAAACATAATCAATAAGCTAAAACTACAAAAGATATAATACCACTTACTTATTATTTGAAATACAAAAATATAATATTACTATTTTTAATAGTTCACCGTTTAATTATAATTTAAATAAATTGGTATAAATTACTAACTAAAATGTGTAAATTTAAAGTAAACATATTATTAGTTAGTAGTTATAGTTATTAGTTTGTAAACTAATGAGTTAGCTAACTACAAAACAAAGTGATATTGAATTTAAATTCCATCATTTCCTTATTTAATTGATTTGTAATTTTAAAAAATCAATTAAAATAATAAGACCCCGCTAAGAAATAAAATATGATATTGTTTGGACCTGTTTCAGTTGCTAGTAGGTTCCCATTTAGGTTTGAAAAAGTTTTGTTGCTAGGTTGGAACAAGTGGTTGACCTTTTTCTAGTCTTTATTTTATTTTAAGTACCTGCTTCTGAAATATCTTTTGTTATTAACAATGTAGTGAGTGTACCTTGTACAAATAAATGTTAATTACTAATTGTAATGTTAATTTGATATTGTTTATTGTAGACAACAGCCACCTCCTATGAAGTCCTGCCTCTCGTGTCACCAGCAGATCCACAGAAATGCACCGATCTGTCCTTTGTGTAAAGCAAAGTCTCGCAGTCGCAACCCCAAGAAACCCAAGAAAAAAGATTAAACGTAAGTGTCTACTTTTTTTTAGTATTTTCTCTTAGCTTAGACTGAGACAAATAAGAACCTAGTGTTTAGGAATAGCACAGCCTCCCTAATCCATCAGACATTGAGAGACCAGTTTATTTATTGAGTTTTATCATTTTAAAAAATTAATTTAAACTAAATAGAGGATGTAAAGCTAAAAATTATGTTTAAAACTTTAATAGCAGCTAAATGTATTATTTCTAGCACCAACCATTATTTGTTTACCTCTTCTGTGTTAATACCAAATTAATATTTGGTATTAATTCTCTTCAAAGATATAACTACGTTTGAAGAATCATGATCATAGTTTATACATTTTTTTGAGGACTTGAGTAAAGTTTCAGTTAGTTTAAAATTGTCAGCATTAACTCAGCTTGGAAATTATTCTTGGCCGGCATTTGGTCCATCATCTTTACCTCGACGATTTCAAGTGTTTTAAAAACGGGTTAATTTTTTCTAAATGTGATTAAACCTTAGGCTTTAATGCAACTGGGCTGTCCTAACACATCAGCACTGCCAAATAATTCCTTTACGTCGTGCTATCTTGCTACCTCAAGAATGGCTGATAATGGCCTGAAATACAAACATGAAGTTAAGCCTAGATATCACTCTACCTGAGCTCTCATTTTATACAGATTCTTAGATAAGTTTGTTGTACTTCTAGAAGTATGCAGTTTTATGGCAATTGGCCCTTGTAAAGTTATGAATTTCAAAAAATATTATTGGATTATTATATTATACAGGAATATTGAATATTACTTGAATTAGCATTATCTATGGAGAGGGGGTAATGGTCAAAATAACACGAGTTCCATAATAATGTGCTATCTGATCTTTACAATCAATACCTTACGCTAACCCATAAAGATTTAGTCATCACTTGTTTTGCAAAACTTAAGCGCCCCCTTGTTTGACTGATATGATTATTGCATGATCCAAGATAAAGTTGTACGATTTCAAAAAAAATATTACTGGAATCCCATAGTAAAGGTCGGAGAGCACATTCTAGTTTATATTTTGAAGACTTGTACTTACTTACTTAATCGGGCCCTCTTCTACCTAAAGGTGTTGAGGGTTTACAAAGAGTTTTCCAAGCGCTGCAATCTTTAGCCTACCTTCTAGCTTGAATCCAGGGCACACCACGCTTTTGGAGTATCGTCTTGATGTTATCCTCCCGTGTAATTCTTCTTCTACCTCGTGGTCTCCTTCCTTCTGGCCTGGCTTCGTAGCTTTGTTTTGGGTATCTATCTTTGTCCATTCTCATGATATGTCCAAACCATCTCAGCTGAGTAGTTTGTACTAAATCTTTAATTGAGCTGATTTGGAGTTTATCTTGGAAGGTCTGATTTCTTATTTTATCTAGTTTTGTTTTTCTTCCACCTTACGTAGATACCTCATTTCTGTGGTTTGTAAGCTTAAGTGTTGTTTATCAGAGAGTGCCCAACATTCAGAACCATAGTTTAAAACAGGAACATAAGTATTTTTGTATATAAGCATGTAGATTTGGATACTTCCTGTTTTCCTAAAAACTTCCTGTTAAGAGCTCCAAACAATTTCCCAGCTCCTGCTTTTCTTGCATTTATTTCGTTTTTAAGTTTGCCATCTGCACTGAAGATAGTTCCTAGGTATTTGAAGTTTTCCACTTGTTACAGCACTTCTCTATTTAGGCATATTCCATGTTGTTTTTTCTCTCTGGATATCACCATAGTTTTCGTCTTATGGTTACTTATTTTCATACCCCTTTTCTTCAGCTCCTGGACCCAACTGTTCAGATTTCTTTGGAGTTTAACAGCAGATTCATTTGGAGACTTGTAATTTCCCTAAATAGGGCTTTCCTGGAACATTCCAAGGGCACGCCATTTTTACCATTTAACAGATTTTTTTAAAAAAACACTTTTTTTTGTAAAACTTAAACCTTTTGAGATTATTTGCCAATTTGGAACTTTTTTGACACCCTGAATATATATATATATATTTTTTTAAAGTGTTGCTATTTGCTAATTTTGTAGGACTAGCACCACTAAATTTTAACTGTTAATGTAAACAAGCTAGCTCATTATCAGTTTGATAAAAAGAAAAATACCAATCAACTTAATTTTAATTATCTTTTCATTCCAGATGCTGAAGAAATCTTCCTTTGTGTAAAAAGTGATACTACTGAGCCATCAGATGTCCAGGTCATTTTTACGGCCAAAATCTCTCTTAGATCTTTTTCTATCGGTTATTTTTAAAACATAAATTTAACCCGTTAAGTGTTAAATTTAACATTTACCTATTGTATGTTTGTTTTCTTAATTATTATTTATGTAAATAATTGTATTAGTGTTCAATGGATGTGCCTAGAGTCTTTTTTCGTGTTGTACTTGTATAGGATGTAATTTAGTTGTATGATTCTACATGTATGTGTCTCTTATTGTACATTTTTTTTAAACAGTTTATTGAAGTATTTACAAAGTGTTCACTATCAGGTTTTACTTCTATTGTTGGAAGTAAACAATTAATTGTAAATATTTTTGGAAAAAAGTAATGTTCAATTTTGTAAAAGTGCAATCAGACATTTTTGATTTTTGTAGCCGTCTTAAGACACTTTATCAAACGTTTCTCTCGCAGGCACGATTCAACATGGGTTGTGTTATCGAAGGATACTTCCCAGCAATTCAAGGGCATTAACCTAAGTTTCCAATTTGTATCTTCTCGATTGCCTAGAAATAGTTTTAAGATATCTCTTGTATATAAGTTATTCTCATTTAATTTAGGGATTTTCTGTCCTGACCACTTCAAACAAAATTTGATATGTTCCTGAGGGAAATTTCGAAGTGATTAGAGAAATGAAACTAATGCTAATTTTGAACCGCATAAGCAAACAAAAGGAGCTAAATAACTTCATATCTTATTTCTTAGATTGTTTCATCTGTATCTTAATAAGGGTGTGCATATTGAATTGTGTGTTCTATAGAGGGATAAATCAGGGGGTTGTTGAATGTATCCTCTTTTTGCACTCACAACCTACTTATAACATCTACATTTTTATTATTAATTTATTAATTGATATGTATGAACATCAAAAACTATCTCTAGTCTGACCTTTACAGCTATCAAATATTATTTTTAAACTTGATTGTACTTTTTAAACTATATGAATCATGTCATTTATAACTTTTCAACGCTTTAAGACTAAAATTATTTATTTTTTATTACAAATGTTGTGTTGCCATTTACTTATTTTTTTAAGATGATTTAGATTAGAGATTTGTAAAATTAATATAATTATATATTGTACGTGCCAAACCTTTTTTTGTAGGTTTATAGTTTTTTGATATAGCGATCTTTGTACATTATTACAGCATTTATGATGTATGTATTTAGTATTTATCATTGATATTGTTGTTGTTTATTGTAAGTTTTTTTTAAAAAAGAATTATTATTATTAATTTGGAAAATTAATAATTGAAGAGTGTAAGGGGAGAATATGGCAAATATCTAACATTTGGTCTTTTCATAAATTTCAAGCTATTTCTATTGAGTAAGGTTGTCCCATTTAAGTAAGTTGGTTCAAAAATTGCTATAAAACAGCCAAATATGGAAATAGCATATATTTTTATCTTATAAAATAAGGATTAATTCACACGTGTATCTCAACTTGACATGCCAAGAAGTCACCATAAACCGTCCAAAGAGGTCTAAAAGTATAAACACAGCCTCGCCCCAATCAAACATTGACACTACACATTCAAGCTTATCGTTTATGAAACATAAAATATATGCTTTTCATGAAAATTTGACTGATTTATTGCTAAGCCAGCAGTATATGGGAAACCTTATAACACTTAATATATATCTGTGTGTAAAAACTATACTTAAGCCATCTACAAATTTATTTATCTACTATTGATACGAAATATAAACATTGTATCTCTGTTAAGATGCATAGAAAGTGATTCTTTACGTACTCGTATTCATTGCGCAGGCACATTTCATAATTCCTCTTTTTTCCACCCTAGTGCGGGAAAAAAGAAGAAGTCTTCACTGAGTTTGTTTACATTTAACAAAACTAATTTGCTGTTTGTTTATGTATTTATTATTAAAATCCAACAACCGTAGATAAAGTACAGTATGCAACTCATGCGAAAACGGCATTTTGCATTGCTCGTGTGGTTTTACTACCCTCGCTATCGCTCGGGTGCAAACTCCACACTCGCATGCAAAATGCTACTTTCCGCACTAGATGTGTAATGTACTATTAAATACACAAATGAATATCTATAGTTTGTCCCACAATAGAGTACCTACTGAAGAGAAACAATTAATTAATTTGTGGAGTTTCGAGAAAAAGTCACTATTATCCCTGCTTGTTCATGATCCACTAAAAATTATATTATTGTCTTGATTTTTTAAAAATTTTAAAAATAATTAGATATGTGGTTCAGAATCGCAAATAAATGCGTAATATTAAATTTTAGTGTATTTGTGAATCCAGTTTCATAGTTCACTCTTGGTAATTTTTTAAAAAATTGAACTCCTAAAAAAAATGCTGTTAAAAATATTTTGTGGTTAAAGAACAAGCAGGAGTTTTTATAAAGATTGACATTTTCTTGATAACCCACAGAAATATTTTTCTCACTGAAAAAATAAAAATGTTATTTAATTTAATAAAAACTACGGAGAATCTCATTACATTTAGTTTTTAACCTATTAATAATTTATTGTTGTTCCCTTGTACCCTTCAATTCTATTTTGTCTGATGCTCTCCCCCATTTAATTAATATGCATTAAATTTAATTTAGTCTACTGAGATTTTGTGGTACTTGTTTAAAGAGGAAAATTGATATTTTTATTGCTAATGTTTAAATACAAAACCTCTCTTACTTGCCTGACCTAGCCCCCTGTGACTTCTTATTTATTCCTAAGACTAAAGAAAACTTCAAAGAGAAAGCAATTCCAGGGTAAAGAAGAAGTAAAGAATAAATCACCAGTCTCTTAACAGCATTTGTTCGGAAACATATAAAAAAATGTTCTGAACTGTGGAAAAACCCTGGAGACAAGTGCATAATATCATCTAATGGACAGTATTTGGATGACTAATGTTTTCAAGATGTTATCTTCAATGTTGTTGCTCAATCAGTTGTATAAACCTAATAATTGATGTAAGCGACCGGTTGTGGATTATAATAATATCTGCAATAGCTAATGTTTAATAGAAAGACCGGTTTTCACCACTTAATAGTTTGATGGTCATGAACAATTGTCAAAAGTGGTTTGTAAGCTATTGTGGGTTTTTTTACAATTGGTTTTTTTACAATTACGTGTAGATCAGTTTGTCTCTTTATGTATTATTGATTATATTAATTTATTATTACTGGTGTTACATAGACAGGTGATCTTTAAAAATTAATTACTGAGGAGTAAAATTAAATAGCAGTGATAAAATGGGATGATAACACCTCCTTTTCACCTCTATTTCCATGTACTGAGAGTATGCCTGTGTCAAGTTCTTAAACATGCCACAAGTTCATATATACTGCTTTACCAAATGCTGATGCCATATTAATTTCAATCTTCTGGGTTCATTTATGAATAAAAATAAATATAATCCCCACTAAAATTTTGGTCCAAAGAACCAAACTTTAATTTCCAGTGGCATCACATTTCTTTGTACTTGTGACTATTCATTCTATAATAAGACATGAGGAAGCTATGTGCCACACTATATTGTCAGACTTGTGTGAAGTGTCTTTTAAGAAAACCCAAAGTCAACTGAATTTTTCTACTGAACTTCAAAATAAATTAGACATTTTTCAACAAAGGTCTATGGCAAGCAAACATCGAGGTTTTACTTTACTATATTTGATGTATAGTTTAAAATAGTGTACCTTTAATGTATAATTTAATATTTTATCAATTCTTGATAAGTTTACATCACACTTTATTTAACTTTTAAGTAATTTTAAATACTTATTATTTAACGCTAGATAGAGATAATGGTATCATCAATTTTTGTAAATTTTTATGATTTACAAATATGATAACTTGAAATTGTTCCAATAGACTTGATTCTTTGGAACTTTTAAGCCGCTTTAATTGTTATATTTACTAAAAAATATTTGGAACTGTTATTGACTCTCTGTTAGCCTTCTTATAATACAACTAATGGAATTTCATTTTATTTTTTTAAGTTAATGTGATTTATATGTATTATATTATTCCTTCGACAGGCTGAACTTAACTCTAGTCTTATCATTATTATTTTTAATTTGTCTTATCTGTGTCAAAATTTAGAACTCAATAGGATTGATTTATTTTTTATGAAATTACTTGTAAATGTTTTGGGAAGGTTAGCTAAATACCAAACCAATTGTACTAGAATATTTATCTAAGGTAACATTTTCTTAACGTGTAAAGTGCCCGATCTAACATACCTTTACAGTACCTGCACTACACTTGTTGCCGCCATAGGCAAGATGGTTTTTGGCCACCCTGCAATGTCATAGGAAATCAATTTTGACTGGAGGGGTAGAAACCATTATTGAAAGATAACTATTTTCTTCGTTGTTATTATCCATGTTGATATGTTTAGACCTTTTTAAAATTGACAAATAGATCGACTACTTACTGTTAGATCCAGAACACGATTAGTATCTCAAATTAATAAAGATAAATAAACAATTTGTAATACAGTGGTCATGATTAAAAACAAATGTATATTATACTGAGATGTGTGTACAATAATCAGTTTAGTGGCCGATATCATAACCCTTAGTAACCAATATATAAGAAAGGGCAACATCTCAAAGAAATATTACATCTTTAAGCCTGAAAGATCCCCCATGACCTCTTACAATTTGATAAGTATTATGTCATTTTATGTTGAAAGTGTTCAAAAATTTACTATTCACCCACAAGGTTTGCTTCCGAGCTTATCACAACATTATGATCTGTAAAAACTATTTATCCAATTTTAATGAAATTTGGATGGTAAGTCATAATTAGCCCACTTGGTGCCGTATTAATTTCAACTGTCAGTGCACATTTAATATTGAATAAAATATCACGAATATAATAAGCAAATGCATTATTATATCATGCATTTTTTTTATTTTCCCATCCCACCCTATATGAAAGTAAAAAATAATAAACAAATTTAGGTTGTATCTTATTACATTTGTGAACAATTTCAATTTAATAGAATTGAATATATTTCTCAGAATGAAGTCACCTATTATATTTTGCATGTATATAATTTTTAGTAGGTCAACATTTTTATTATGTGATATTTAAAATATACCTTTTTTATAAAGTATCCAATTTGTTTTTTTTTTTATGTATACATCCTTTTTTATTACTTCATAGTAGCAAAACACATTTTATTTGAGCCTGTCCAAAAGCTTTTACAGCTATAGGCAATGACGGATGAGATAGGATCAGCATGTTGATTCCATTAGATGTAAAAAAAATAAAACCCTTATCTAAAGGACGTCACTTAAGTAGCTACCCATTAATTTAATGTGTTAGTTATGTGTGAACACTGAATGTGGGTTCAAAACCAGTGTCAGTAATCTAACACTTGAGACCTCTTATGTCTTAAGTGTTAACAGAAGCAATAATATTTATTGTAATTCTATCATAATACTAATCCCCATCAATTACCTTAACTGTGAAAAAAAGAGCCAAGTACCCAAACCCCCTCCCAAAAAAGTCAGCCTATCAAAGTAGTGATATCTTCATTGTGGCCAAGTCTGCTCTTTCTTTAGTCAGCCTATCAAAGTAGTGTTATCTACTTGGTGGCCTAGTCTGCTCTTTCTATAGTCAGCCTATCAAAGTAGTGTTATCTACTTGGTGGCCAAGTCTGCTTTCTTTAGTCCATAACCTCACTTCACTCCTACTTTCATGATCAAGGCAGATTTTTTTTTTTTTTTTTTTTTTATTATTACTTAACACTTAGCCAGTTTCTGAATGAGGCATAAAACAGACTTGGCCACAATGTAGATATCACTGCTTTTATGTGTAGATAGGCTGACTTTTATGGGAGGTGTTTTTTTATTTTCTTCTGAGTTCTCTCCTTCCCATTACCTATGTATAGGGTTACCATACGTCCGGACTGTCCGGAATTGAAACATCTGTCCGGTTTTGCATCCGGATTTGAACATTTTCCGTATTTTAAGAAAAATCAGAAAGCTAAATGGGCTTCCCTACCAAAAGAAGAAACCCCAAAAACTCATGAGAAATGGAAATAAATATTTGAAGCATTTTCTAGAAGAAACGTTTCTTTTTTAATATATTTAAAATAGTAGAATTCGCCATGTGTCTGCCTGGTACTTAAAGGCTCCCACTGAACGTATTTTTTCAATGATGGGGTCTATTTGGACGCCTGAAAGAGAAATATTATCTCTGTCAGTTGCAAAAGAGCTTATTAATATTAAAGCAAATTCTATTATCACATGCTCAGAATTCCACGACAAAATCAAAATTGACAAGCCTTTTCTAAGAAAAATTACTTCATCTGAAAAGTATGATGGGCCCATCAGGTACTAGCTAAGTTGAATATGATATTAATTAATAAGTAAATATTAATAAATATATATTATCAAATATTGTATTAATAAATTTATATATAACGTAATTATATATTAGTAATTTATTTATTTTCCCAATTTCGCAAAAAAAAAATATATATATATAGGTATATATACATTTTTTTTCTTTGCAATTTTTCTTCTTGAGACATGAGTGTGAGGAAAACCGGGTGAGTTGGCTCAAGTAAAGATACACTGCATGCTTACTGTAAATTGGCCATCCGCACAGATAAATATTACTAATTTATTTAATGCAATAAAGGTTTATATTATTAATAATCCAAATTATGATTGTTATAAATAAACTTCTGGAATAACGGCTGGAAATGGTTAAAGTTATAGTTTTTAAAACAAATAAGAAGAAAATTTGTTTGTTTCTTTCAACATATATTTATTTAAATTTACAAACAAAAAATAATAGAAATATCATTTACTTTATACAAAAAAAAAATCATTGGCTTAATAAGAAAAAAAATATTAAACTTAAGGAACAATATTGATAAAATATAATATTATCACTGCTGTGAAATAGCCGAAGCAATAACACATTAGCGAACCATATATAATATCAATTAAATATAATTATATTTCTTTTTAAAAAAAAGTATCACCTTTGTTCAAATTACTTTTTACAAATTGAAACAAAAATCTATATTATACCATTAATAAAACTAATCAATAATAACTAAATGTTACACTTATTTTTCAAAGTAAAAAATACTAATTTTAATAATTATATTTTTAAAAAAAAAACTATTAATAATCGCAAGTGTAAAAAAAACACATATCAATAAGACGCAATAGTAAAATAATCATATTTTTAATATAAAATTAAATTAACTAATTCTTTGAAGAATTGTAACACAAGATAAGATATTTAAAAATAATTATCCATATTCAGGTGAATTTTAAATTAAATATTTAACAACTATAATTATTTTATTAACATTAACTTATTAAACAAATAAAAAAAAAGGAGATATTAATATTTTATTAATTAAATGTGATTTTTATATAAGGAAGCTCCAGAAAAGGCCTTAAGAAAGGCTACAACTCATATTGCTTGTGTACTTTATTAAACGATGACATTTACATGTGTCATATGTACATACATCGTACATGTTAATGATATGTATAAGATCCAGGGCAAAAAGAGATTAAAGTTGTTTTTTTTCATATTACTAATAAATAACATTAACCATTTGACATTTCTCCTAAAGATAAATCTAGATTCACTAGAGTAGGCCAAATCATAGATTCTGTGAATCCCAAATTTTCAAACCTACTTAAGAGATTCTCAAGAGAGTTGTTCATGATGTGAGTCAATTGAAACTCACATCATGAGCAACTCCTTAAAGAATGACCATTGATGAAATGATCTCAATTTACTAGACTCTGATCGCAGAAACCAACGCAATAGAATTCCTCTAAAAATCTTTGAGCAATAAAATAAAATATAGGTTTAATAAAAAATATATCAATCACAGCATTTTTATAACCACCTGAATATTATTTAGGATAATAGTTATCTATTTGCTCTTTTTTTTTTTTTTTTTTTTTTTTTTTTTTTAAAGTAAAAAATATATATTTAGAAGATATATTTTAGGTTGTACTTAATATTTGATTGTTTATGGTCATTATTCATTACAAATAGACATCATATTTTAAATGTGTATAAGATATAACAAGATTATATTAAAAGGAATGATTTTTATTATAAGTTCAATGCTTAAAATATAATAGTATTGTCAAAACTTTTTTTTTTAAATATATATTTTTTATTTTTTTAAAGAAATAAGTGAAAATTTAAAAAAGAGTAAAGTTTGAATTCAAATTATAAAAAAAAAACTATGCAAAGATGTAAAAAAAAATTTTTAAATTAAATGTGCCAGGCATAAATAACCAGTCATTCTGGAACCCGGAAACTATTAAAATAAATACTTAAACTATATCCTTAATTATAAAGTATCATTAATCTTGTGTTACTTTTCACATGAAAATATAAAAGGACTTTTTTTTACAAATTAAAGAAAGTTGAAAGTGGAAGGAGATCAGACAAGAGGGTAGCTAGCGGTAGTAGCGACACCGCAGTTGTTATCCCTATTCCTGGCCATCTTAATGTAACCCTCTTCTCCCCATTGTGGTCCCCATGAATTTTTAACGAGCCAGTAATCATCTCCGTCTTCTGAAGTTCCATATCCTACAACCAGGACACCATGATCCAATTCGGTAGAGCTGCACTGAGGTTCGTAATATACACCTGGAAATTTCATATTATTATTATAACTATTTATAACCATTAGTATTCAAAAGGAAACGAAGCAAGCAATAAGATAACGGAAGAGGGTTGCCTTGAATAAAATTTAATAAGTATTTTAAGGGGTGATCCATCTGTTGGTTTCTTTTTGAAATTGTTACATAAACTACACCGTTGAATCTGTTTAAGTGATTGTTGCTTTATTCAAGAGAGTACACCATCCGATTATTTATAGAAAACATGCCGTGGCTGGCTTAACAGTAGCCCAACCTCTCAATCCCATTTTCCTACATCATATTCAGAATATGACAAACCAAAAATAAAATTTATAAATATACAATTAGTTTCTACTGAAGTTTTATAGAACTTACTCATAGAGAATAAAACTTCAACAACTTGATCAGTTTATATAAACAAAACCACAATAGATGTATTCAATACAGACAGGTTGTGACCACTTTGGTTGGTCATCTGTGAACTGATTCATTTAGTTTTCATATTAAATATTAATTAGTTTTCACTGATTGGCGACCAACTCAAGTGGTCAAAATTTGTCTCTAATGAATATTATCTATTGTGGTTTTTTGACAATGAAAAGTTGGAGTTTTAAACACTATTTTTTAAACCATTTAATATTCATTAATTTGGGAGAGTAATAGGATACTTTACCTTGGCCTTAGAGGAATTAGCAACTTTACTTACACAAATCGAAGCCTACCTGAATTCCTCTCCCTTTTGTCTTATTTCCACTGATCTCAATAGCCACTGACCAGTCCTTTCTTACCCCAAGTCATTTCCTTTTAGGTCAGCCACTGATATTGCCACCAGAGCCTATACCTTGCTTATACCTAGCCTAGCTGCACTGCTTATACCTTGGAAATGGCCTGCAGAAGAGCGGACAGATCATTGGGATCAGTGGAATTAGGAGTAAAGAGGAGGGAATGCGACCAGGCATAGATTTGGGTGTGTAAAGTTCCAAAATCCTCGAAGGTCAGGATAGATTATACCATTACTCTCCTAAGGTGTCTTGATAATCTTTCCTAAGGTGCATTAATAAGCAAATTAATGTAGTTTGATTCTGTTTAGCAATCACCCCTCTTCTACACCATAAGAATTAAGATAAGAAACTAACCAACAGTATATATCCCAAGGTTTTATAATTTAAGATAACTTATTCAATTATGAAACTACCTTGTGAGTAGAACTGGAAGGACTCATGTGAAGCATCAATAGCAATTGAAACGGGACCAACAGTAGCGACGGCAGCCTTGAGTTTACGCTCACTTCCCTCTGGAATATCAACAAGGCCGGTATCAGTCGCTCCAAGATCTCTAGGCTTGTACCTGCATTGGTCATCCTGAAATTACATTTAACCAAATTAAATTCAAAATTATAAGCAATTCAAACTACATAAATAAAAATAAAGTTTGATAAAACTAATATTTAGTGGACGCTGTTTAATGTGATCACTAAGGAACCTAGACAAAGTGATATATTTATTAACCGACTGATAATAAGCAAAAGGTACCACTGAAGAAAGTTTAACTCAAAACAAAACTATTGACAAGATTGAGTTATTTATCCAAATGGACACAAAAGAGGTAATACAAGTTTGTGTTTATTATGTACACTGAATGATGTAATGAAACAGAAAAAATATTGAATTAAAATTAATTTTACTTTTTTATTCTCCTTCAGAAGTAAAGGACTTCGTAATAGAAATAGAGCCAGATAAAAATTAGCAACCATCATTATTACAAAGTATTATACTTTTTTTTATGAGTGAATTATAATGAGGATCAACTCTATATTTTATTAATAGGTGCTTAGATCCTAAAGAAAAGCCCTTTTCTAGATATTAACTTCCTAGCTTAAGAAGATCAGTCTGAACTTAATTCCGCCTTTTTTGCCCCTAATTGCATCATCCTGACAAAGGATTAACCCAACTCAAGGAACCCCCGGGAAATCCAGGTGGGTCATTTTCAAATAAAATGTATCTTTAGGGAAATCAATTTGGCTACTTTATAGAAAATTAAAATAAGCCTTAGACATGATAATATTGATTATTCTGACACATCAGGGACTTAGGATGACATTTTCGTTCAAGAACAGTCAGTTTTCAAATTTATTTACATACATATGACCATATATACATAAAAAATCATATTTTTGTCGTAATGAGTGTTACTATCATAAAAACGGTATTTTTTTAGATTTTGTTTCTCTGTTTTTATGAAACGTTACTAAATTGTATAATTGTATATATGCGTAAATATTCTCTTTCATCCCACCAGAAATATTTTTTAGACCTAAAATATATGTAATTTCTTAAAAAAAAGTAATGAGTGTTACATTTATTATCTTTTAATGTTTCCTCAAAGCTTCAAAAATGTAAAGGATACGTTTTCAGTGCATTGTAATAAAAGTTTTTATTATAAAGAAGAAGAAAAAATAATTTTTCTTTATTAAAAAAATAGTTGGACACGGCTACCCATAAGAATTTGTTGTTATTCAAGTAACACTCATTACATTATGGTAACACTCATTACACATTTATATATTGGACTTAGAAAAAATTAAATTTTAACACAAACTTTAAACATTAAACTTTTTATTTACAATTTTTGTTTACATGTGGCAAATTTATTTTTTGTAAAAACATTAAACTCAATCATTTTTTTTAAGTTTTAAAATATACACTATTGTAGAACTAACGGAATAGTAACACTCATTACAGGTAACACTCATTACATTTTTAACTTTAAAAAATCTTTCCTCGGAAACTATGTTTCTTAATTAAACCAATTTAATGTGTACTGATTATATTAATTAATAACTACTAAATCATATTAATAACAAATAAATGTTGATTACAACTACAAAAAATGATGGTAACACTCATTACAATGAATAAAAATACTCACCATTTTTTTTTAGTGAAATATTAATTGTAAAGAAGAATAAAGTGCTATCAATATAAAAAGTCGTTGATTACTGACTTAAATGTCTTCTTAACATAAACAAACCCTAATCCCTCCTTCTTTCTTTCATACTCACCCTCTAATTCTGTCAACTCTTATCGGTAACACTCATTACAAAACCCTTGGGACATACATATAAATATATTTGTTTCGTTTTGTACTAAAGTTTTATTTTTTCCTATCCCATTTATATAAACTTGGATATTTTATTGGTTAAAAAAAAAATATAATGAAAAAAAACTTATGAAAAAAATGAATAAAAATCACATTACATGTTATCAAAACTACTGTGGGATGTAACACTCATTACAATTTTTAACATTAAAATTTTTTGAAGCAAGAAATTTTCACCTTATAAGCCATAAAATTACCCTGATTAACACAATAATAGACAGACATCTGATCAATAAACCTAAAGGTTTTTTTATTTTTCATTAATATGAATTTTTTTAGTTACAATAAAATTGTAAAATCTTGGGACATAAAAGGTACATTTTATTTGAAAATGACCCAGGTACAATCTACTACGCTGACCTTCTCTCCAGTCATGAGTACATCTTGTAATTGCTTCAAGTAAACATCATGATGCACCACAACCCTAAAGATGCTTCCAGTAAATTCGGATTTCAAAAATAAAAAGCAACAAAATAAAAATAAATCATTACACAGATTTTTTTTTAAATGATTTACCTCGGCTTCATAAGGATAAGATTTCTCTGTATCAACACCATGATTGTCCTTGATGTATTTGAAAGCATTGTCCATGAGACCTCCGTTGCAGCCATTGTTGCCGTAGTTGGTAGAACAATCGATCAGATTCTGTTCACTAAGGGATACAAGTTTTCCAGTCTTACGGAAATGTTGTCCTTCCAAAGAGCCAGTCTAAAACAAATTAAAAGCAAACATTTTAACTAGGATTCAAGTTGGACAAGAATTGAGATTTAAATATGTATTTCTGTGTTCAAAAGGATGGAGCCTAAATGTTTATATAAATTTAAATAAAATTTAATATAATATGTGTCTCGGTTGTATTATAATTTATCAAAAACTCTTCTTTAATGGTCGAAATAGCAATTCAAATCCAATAATAAAATAAAAAGGTAACTACGATCTTCATAGCTTAAATTTAAAATATAAAAGGTTAAAACACATTTTGCTACAAGATACTGCAAACTTCTTCTTCATTATCTTTTAACAAATTTGTAGCCCAAATTGATATTTTAAATTCATCTTGTACTATACAGAAATTTGTAGTTACCAAATATCCTTTAGTCCATAGTTGTTAATAATTCATTTATTCAATATTGTTTTACATCCTGTTATGTTAAATACATCCTGGTCTTATTAATAAAATCACTTCTTAAAATAAACAAGTCTAGGGTTTTTGTTAAAATTTATTTCCTTATTCTAAAATATATCTTTCTAAGAAATATCAATAAAGTAGCAGATGCCCTAATTTACTCTATTTTGCCAAAATAAGCTTTTATAATAGTTTTAAACTGGTTCTTTATAATTATGTATAATTACTAGTGTATAAGTAATTACTATAATCAGTTTTATTATCAATATTCATTTATTTGATAAGAAAATGAATGTTGTTTTGCAATCTGTTTTGAATATTTTTAATTTCCTCATATATCATGCCTGCATATCTTTGTAAGAGCATAATTTTGTTTCTCATATTAAAAGGTTGGGAAACATCCAGCTTTACAGAATCCCGTTAAGAAAAAATGCAAAATTTATATTAAGCCTTGTTTACACGGGCTTAGTAATTAATCATTAATTAATTCCATTCACTAATTGCTTAGCTGACCAAGTGATTAGTGGCTGTTGACACAGGTACTGGGGTTTAGCAGTTAGTGATTAGTGTGTTTTGAATTGATAACAGGTCGTTTGTTTGTAAAATCTTATCACTCACTTGTCACTAAGCACTATACACCTGATGTTTACATTGGATGAGTAGAGTGGAGAGTGAAAAGATTTGTGGTGGGGGTAGCTAATTGTTAATAAAGGTCGACCAAGAAGTCATGAACACGGGAGAAACTGAAAGCTTAGCTTCGTTTAAAGTCGGAACTTCCGAGTATTGCCGAAGTCAGTACAGTCAGGTGCTATGACAATACCCATTTCTAGTTTGTATGACATGTGCAGTTATGTCAAATCTAACGAATAACAACAGGAAGGTTTCCAATCTGTTAGGTTTCCTGTTTTGTTTGTTTTTACGCAGTACGAATTATTGTCCTAAATCCAAATCAAACTCAGAAATAAAGAGGAAGAAAAAAATAGATTAAGAAAGAAGAAAATAGATTTAGATTTGAAGAATATTATTATGAATAATCAATAAATAATAATATAAAGATATTATCGTATATTATTAGTGATTTCTTATCAGGTACAGTGTTGCCTGTTGCAAAATATATTAAAAAAATATAGAAGTTATCAAAAATAAAATTATTAATAACAAAAGAACAACACTGTTTTTTGACAGTGGTCTATTTTATTAAAAACTGACTAAACATGACACCAAAACAACGACACTAGCGCACTCCTCAGATTTCCATGACTTCTTGGTCGACCTCTAGTAAATAGAAACCATTTCTATTCACTCGCACTGGCAAATCTACTAATGCAAATCACTTGTGCTACATGTTTACCTGACACAGAGTTAGTGCGAGTGACTGTTACTAATGATTAGCACTTACTCAAGTGTATATAAGAAGAGGTTTCCTTACCTAGGACAGTTATGTACCTTGAACTCTTGCCCTCAGATGTCCTCTCTCTTCCAGAGAGAGGACATTTTATTCTGTGATACTATTTATCAGAGCGGAGTCTGGCAACACTATTACAGCAACTTTTCTGCCTTCACCAGCTAACATATCAGTGTTATCAGCAATAAATGATTTTTGCTAAGTGTCCAAGGTAAAAGGAACCTCCCACATAATTATTAAAATCATAACTTACAGTTGAGAAAGCCCAGCAAGAGCCGCACTTGCCCTGATCTTTAACTGGAGTAACTGCACCCTTACTTCTCCAGTCAACTTGGTCAGGAAGATCTACATTAGAAGGCAGAAGGAAAGTAGATCCGGTTCTTACATAAGGAGAAGACATCGACTTATTGAAACCATTCCTTACAGCGGTGAACTCTTGTGGAAGCTAAACAAATAAAAACAAAATTAATTAATTTATCAAACAAAGACTGTTTAAAAGATGTCCATTAAAATAAATTATCACAAAAAACATAAAATTGTCACAATTTAAATAAATTGATTATTATAATTATCATACCAAATCAGCAAAGTGGTTGAGTGTTAGCTTAAATTTGGCTTCACCCTTGGCAAATTTAGAATTGTGCCTCAACACCTTCCTCTTGTTTTCCATGTAAATTTTCATCCTGTATTTCTCCTCGATTTCATTGTCATACTGCTTCGAGTGTGTTAACTAGAATCATAAAAGAGGGAGTAAAGATTAGAAAAAAATTAATCTTCTGCTGGTGGTTAAGAAACAAAGAATTTAGATTGAGTAAGAGTTAGATCGTGAAATTGTGGGAAACTTTGAGTAATGACGTTACCTCTTAGAATAAAGAAGTCTTATAATATAAGCGATCTTATTATTACTTTTTATCTAAGGTTTCTCGTAACTCAAAAGCTTCTAAGGTTTAAACATTTGACTAAATAAATTTCCAAAACTAACAAAGAAGAGGAAACTTTTAGATTTTCTAGGAAAATCAAACTGTTAACCTGGCCTTGAGTCTGGTAATGAAACAGCTGAATTTAAAGTGCAGTATCATCAATAGTCAATAATAAGCCAAAAAAAAATGGCTGAAATATTAGAGGCTGGCATAGGGATAAGAAGTTAACTCAAATAGTAACTTAACATATTAAATGTAAGCCTCCCTTTTGAAAGAAAAAAAATCCTACTTATAAGTAGGAGTACACAGTATTTTAAAGAATAGCTCGCTAAATGCTTAAATGTAAACAAAAAACTGAATTATTTTGTCTTTTTCATGCTATTATTTTGTCTTGTTGATGTTACTAATCCAGCTGTTTCATTTCTACACTCAAGGCTAGGTTAAAAGGTTCATTGTCACATTCATGGCATGTGGTCTGTTGTGTAGTTTTCTCTAATTTTAAATTATCTTCCACGAACTAATTTAGCCCCATTTATTTTTGTGTACAGCATTCAGCTACAACACCAAAAAGTCTTTTAAGATAACTAATGTAATAAGTGGTAAAAGTTTATTAATTATTAAGTAAGATTTTCTTAAGTTTTATATTCACATTGTATAACCCAGATAATAAACTCAAAATGAATGGAAAACCTCGTCTAAGACAGAGAAGAACTCTTAGAATTTTTATTCCTCAAATGTTTTTCATTGGTTTTTACACCTAAGCCTTGTATGTGGCAATAAACGGACAAATTTTAAGGGCCCCATAATCATTTAGTTGAATTACTAAGTTAACCCATTCAATGCGTAATCCAATTCATGAACCTACCTTAGTTACCGTATATATCTAAACGACTTTAAAAGTTAATTTAAAAATAAATAAAAATTAAAAAAAAAAAAAGTTTGGATCCACTGTGGATACAAACGTGAGCGGGCCTGACGGAGCCTTGCAAGATGGTTCTACTCGAGGCACGGAGAATAGAGCTACAGAGGGCTGAAATGGAGGGCTTGGATCCACTGTGGATCCAACCGCCAGGCGCGTTAGCACGGCATGGATCCACCCGTATTGAATGGGTTAAAACAAGGTAAACAGATTTGAAAAACATTACTTTAACTCAAATCATTATTCAAAAATCTACAGGGTTTTGATTTTATGAACAAGTTTGTCAAATCTGAAACTTGGTACGAAGATCAGCCCATATACATTAAGACATGTTCAACTATACCAAGTTGTGCATGTCTCAATGTGTATAGGGCCCTTAAGGGCCTGTAGCATCAAAAACCCAAAACAAGCTTGCACATTTCCTGATTATATCTCATTAGTGGCTAGAACAGTATAGTCGCACAAGAAAAAGACTGAACCCTGAAGCAAGAATGCCTTTAAATAGGGATTGTAATAAATTAAAATCAGATCATATACATGAAAAGAAAGGTAAAGTAACTCAAGCAAAGATACAAAAATAGGGACAATGTAATTTTGAAGCTGTGAATGAAATGATTTAATTTAAAAATCAGTTCAGCAAATTAGGTTCTAAAATTAAAAGTCCAGTCATGCACCATGACTTAATGAGCGAATTTTCAAAGAAATCGTTTAGAAATGGTTTAGAATTTGCATGGGTGAAAAAAAAATTTTGTACACAGGGGTACGAGGTACAAAAGTCAAAATCGTATTTCTTCAAGATGCATGTCGTTGGAAAGCTCTTTAAGAGTAGAGTAATTGTTGTT
Source organism: Gerris lacustris (assembly GCA_951217055.1). NCBI lineage: Eukaryota > Metazoa > Arthropoda > Insecta > Hemiptera > Gerridae > Gerris > Gerris lacustris. The sequence goes on along the minus strand of OX578276.1, from coordinate 35,227,844 downwards.
ATGTACACTTTTATCATATTTTCATTTAAAATGGGGGTAAAATGGAAATTACACGTTTTATGCTATTTTTGACCCTAAAGTGTCAAAATTTGACCCCTAAATGAACTCCAAAAATTCTGGCCAACGAACTCATCCTTTCTTTTGATATTATTGACATTTTAAAATTTGTTTGAAATTTTTAAGTGCATCCTAAGGGGAGATATCGTCTAGAGTGACACATATATACATACATACATAAAAAAAAGTGTTAAATTTTAAGAATCGATTCAGAATGGTCTAAAACGGATTTCCATGGAAAAAATTTTCAAAAATTCGCATTACAAAAATTTTGAAGCCATTGCAATAGCGTAATTTTCTTTGAAAATTCGCTAAAAGATTATGATTAAATAGATTCTAAAAATAATAATATATGGTTTCTGATTTTATGAAAATAAATTAATTTACACTGAGTTATATTGAATTTAAACATTCAATTTCAATGACCACCGAAATAAAAGCACTTCCTACATTCATACGATTAACATGATAATACAGGGAAGTATTAAGAGAAATAAAAAAGAAGAGAGAAATTGGCACTCAATCAAAACAAGAGCTGTTTAGAGATATCCCTGGGAAAAAGGTCAAACACAACACAATAATAAACAACTATCATATGGTAGCACTAAATAAAAAACAAATAAATTATTCATTCTGTGACAATGGACATTTATTTTTATTTCATTCTCTTCGACCAAACATTAGATAATAAACCATTGGGTTTTTTTAATATTCTTCTACAAATATTTAATACTGTTTATTTTTTAATAATTTGTTTGGGTTTATACATGAAATTTGCAAATTATGTAGGTTTCAATTAATTTTAATGTTTGGGTTGTTTTTGTAAGGTGCAATACCAACGATTTTTGTTGTTGTTGTTATGAGTCACCTTGTTTTGTTATCTAGCTCATTCATTTTTAATGTCCCAACATTTTTAAAGGTGTTACACGAACCAATATAAAGGAGTAATTAATTTTAATGTCTGAATTCATTATGTAATCTTCAGGTGCTATAATACCTGATGATAACCAACAGTCTTGAATATTTTATCTTCCTATTTTAGGTATTCAACATATGTTATAAAATCTTTTAATTAGACAGTTGCTTAAGTTTTTATGAGTGTTTTAACTTTTCCTCAAGATTATTTTATACTTATACATTCAGAGAAAGTATTGTGATCAAGCAAAAATTCAATTTTGTAACAATCTATTTAAGGGTGCAAATATAAAAATAAATAATACATAATATGTATTAACAATATTGTATTTTTACTACATTTTTATTAGCTTACTTTCTTGTTTGTCCAGTACAAATCTTGCAATCGATTTTTAACTAACTTCCTGACTAAGTAGAAAGCTGAAACTTTCACAGATCATGTATTTCCGTTGACAATACAATAGTCAGTAATTAGATTTACCAAAGTATTACTATTAGTTGATAAATCACTAAATTTCTTAAATATTTAAGCGGTCAAATTCAAAATCAATTGTAAACAAACACGACCAGTGACAGCAAAGGAAATCCACAAGGAAAATTTAAAAACAAAGAATATAAAAAGTTCTTTTTATCTAGTATTATTTGCTTCCAAGCTTACTGAAGACAAAGGAAGAATTGTGATTGCTCTGAAGAGAATTTAATTATATCTCCGAATTCAAAAATTCCTCGATAGAAATCTGTTTCACACATAAGGGAACATTTTAAGTCTCGTGTCAGTTTGTCAATAAATATTTTTGGAGCCACTACATCTTAAACACGACTAGTACAATTTTAATGAAATTTAGATGGTTAGACCATACTTAACACACTTTTTGTCCCACATTACTTTACATCTTTTGCCCATTTTTTTTATCTTCTGAGTGTATATTTACTGTTTTTAACACCTATATCTTTAAATGTAGCTATCCGATTTTAAAGAAATTAAGATGGTTTGTCGAAAGTAAAGCAGAGATGGTCCCAATTTTAACTGTCTGCACACATTTGATATTGAATAAAAATAAGTTAGAAGCAACTGGGAATCAAAACAGTCCTACACAAAGCACACTTTCAATTCCCAGAGGGATTACATTATTTTATAATAATGAGAACTTTAATCCAATAATAGGATGCGAGGAAACTAAGCACCACACTAATCAGCAGAACTACTTATTTAATTATATTATAGTGTGTGTTTGCTAGATTTTGGCCAAAGTTGGAGCTAAAATTCATTTCACGATTTTGCCTCAGATGATATTAACTACAGTTTTATAAAGCATAGAAAATAATGTATTTTGATTATTTCTAATTAAAACAGAAAATCAAACATAGATAAATTAAATAGAATAAGCAAATTACTTAAAAATTAAAATGAGGTTGATAATAAATTGCTGTTTTAAGATAAAGAAAAAACAAACATGGGATCTATTAAAATTATGATATGTTTAAACAGATATAATATGTTATTAGTTGAAAGATAGTAAAATCATTTATTTAGATAGATTGTTGAATATGTTATGCTGATATAGAAGAAACAATTTCTTAGAACTATTTCACAGTCAGGATATGAGAATATATGAAGATAAACAAAACACTTGGTTTTGATAAAGTGGTTTAGAATCCTTACTATCTTGTCCATAACCTTCTATCCTTGTACACCAACTGTTGCTATTACATCATATAACTCAGGGCACTAAAAATGCTAATTACTCTATTAGTCATAAACAAGCCTAACCAGTTTATCTATCGGTATCTAATTGACTAAATAAAGATAAATAAGTTAATCAATAAGGCATTGTGCGCAAAGTAAATAACAAGTACTAAGTAAAGTAAACATTGAGTATAGGCATGCCTATATTGAGTATAGATATGATGCCTTTTTCTTCACCACAAAAAAAAAAAAAATAAATAAAAAAAAAATAATAAAAAAAAAAAAAAAAAAAAAAAAAAAAAAAAAAAAAAAAAATTGGTCCAAGACAACTCAGAACAAACTTTCTCATATACAAGTTCATCATTATTTAGCCCAGTGTTTTCTATAATTAGTCGATTTTTCGTAGGTACATTTAATTATTATTGAACATTTTATCAAAATTTATCATAAAAATAACTTCTTCTGGGCGAGAAATCCAACCCAGCCTCTCTTCGTCCGCGATTAAATCTATTTTCTCAAAAACTAGATTTTTCCCGGGAAAATGGCTTACATTGTTAGATTTGTATTTAAATAGACTACATTTTAAAATTTTTTAATCAAAATTGTCAGACCCGTTTTCGAGAATTTTTTTTTTTCACGTTTTTAAAGAATTTTTGGGCGGGAGCCCCCCCAAAATTCATTTCATGATTTTGCCTCAGATATGATATTTCTAAACATGTATGCCAAATTTCGTCAAAATCAAAAGTTTAGGCTCCAGGCATCTGACATTTTTTTAAAAACCATTTTTTTTGTCTCAGGAGACCTCAAAAACGTGTAAATCTCGATTTTTTCGCATCATCACAATACTTTCTCTTTATATGAGTTACTTTCTCTTAATCTTACTTTTAAATGTGGCGGACAAAAAAATTATTGGTAACAAGTGCTACTTAGAAGCCATTTACAAAATAAAAATAAAATTCCGTAATATAAAGTAAAATTCCAACTATCCAGATCAAGTAAGTAGGAATAAAAGTTTATTGAAACTTCATATAATTCATTTGAATATGTACCTACTACAAATTCAAGTATTTACAAAGTATATTTTGTAATGTATAAAATGTTAGTATTGTAAATTTATCTTAATAGTTTTTTTTAATATTTATATTACATGTTTCCTTTACTAGCATAACTTTATTCATAATACTATCACTCATTCGTTCTTACTAGCATTTACATTTTAAACCTTATATTTTTCAATCATGTTTACAAATAAATAGATATAAATAAAATTAAAATAAATAATTAAATAATAATACAGAAGATAAAGCAATCACATGTTGATTTAATTATACATGTAAATTGATAATAGATTTTTTTTTTTTTTGCAAAAATTGAGAATTTATTTTTAACGATAACAAATTATCAAAACAACCGAGCCTTGGGACGTTGATACTAATGAGGTCAAAAACCCAAGTCAGGTCAATAATTGATTAAAGATCATTAATTAAAGATTAAACTAACCTTTTGTTTTATAATGATGTTAAAATGTATAAAATAAAATGTAAACAACACTCAATTACTGTTCATTATATAACTATCTATATTTGTTTCTATTATATTTTGTGTTATGTCTAATTCATGAGGAAACAAATTTTATTGTGTTATCAATTTTATTATAAAAATTACCCTGATTGACATAAATAATAGCTTATTTATCTTAAGTTATCTATTATCAACTAGATAAGCTGTTCTGTTTATAATCTAAAGTACTCCCATGATTGTGAATATGTAATAAGTCATATAAGGGTAAGATAAAATATATTTATAATGATAGAATTACATTGATAAACTGATAAACATGTTATGTTGGAATCAAAAGTTGGCTAACGTGTATTGGCAAGTGTTTCTTTGCTTCATTTTTATCATATCCTACTCTAAACTCATTGTAAATTAACAAATACAGAAATAATATTACATAATAAATTCAATGAAAACTAAGCTGTACTGTAACATAAGACAAAACAACATAACTTGTTATTTGAAACCGAAATAAAGAGAGGAGAGGGAGAATAAAACTAAAGAAAAGAAAGCTGGAACAAAGAAGTTTTAAGTTGAGAGACCTTCAAAGAACTATCGAGGTAACTTTACACTAACAAATAAAAACAAAGAGATTAAAAGAATCTTGAGACATAACAAAATTAATTACAATAGTACTCAAATTTTATTATATGAGTATATGCTACAAGTATATAATCGCGATATAAATAGGTAGGTGCTTAAGTGAAGTGGTGTCTATCCTGTTACAAATGTTAATTATAACGTTTATACAGCTGATTAAGCAACATGCTAATCCTGTGTCAACCATCACATATCACATATTAAAGTTATATAAGCCTGTGTCTGACTTAAGCCCTCCTCAGGCTGTTGGCCTTTCGATTATAATTCATTCTACCCACATTTAATATAGAATAAAAATAAATGTAACACTCCTGGAAATCAAAACCAGGTTTAATCAACCAAACTTTCAATGCACACTGGAGTCATATTATTTTTATGGAATTTAGTTTCTGAGCTTACCGTAGGTAACGGAATTTTGATTTTTTTCTGAAGGAAGAAAATATTTTACGTCTCCGGTTTCAAAAATTCCAAGACAGAAATCTATTTCAGACATCAGGGAACATTTTTGGTTCTGTGTCGGTCTGTCGCTCAATTTTTGCGAACCAACATATCTTAAAAACTACACGTCCGATATTGATGAAATTTGGATGGTACGTCATTTTACAAAATTAGTCCATTGTTAGTTTCATATAAGTTTCAATTGTGCCAATTTGTTTCTCTTCCACATGCACACAAACTTACATTTATTTACACCTATATCTTCAAAAGCACTCATCAGATTTTTATAAAATTTGGATGGTTTATCGAAAGTAGACAGCAGATACCACCAGATTAATTTCAACTGTATCAGATCTTTAACTTTTGCTTAATTGATACTTTAATTCATGTAAAAAAATCAAAACAATTTTGACAGATTAAAAAAAGGGGGGAAACAATGAAATAAATTAGACAATAATGGCTTGTAAAAGCATAAAATCAATTAAGTACGTTCTAGAATGCGAGGAAGCTATGTGCCACTAATAACACCACTAATTGGCAGATTTTTTTTTCCAATTTCTACAAGATGAGTAGGTGTATGAATGATTTATGAATAATTTTAACTAACTGCTTTTAAAAATTAATTATCAAGAAATTTTATAACTTTGTTAATTTAGCTAAACAATTATGACATTCATTCATCATATTTTAAAGAGTTCAATCAAGTGGTTTATTAATAAAAGCATTGTTTGTGTATAACCTATATAGTGTCAAAGTGCCTGAGTAGTAAACCAATATTTCTAATTTTACAATATTAAAAAAAAAAAAATAATCCATGGAGAAGAAGTTAATCAAAGATAGAGGATTCATAATTTAACAACTTAAGTTGATTTCGATTAACTACAGTGCTTTTCTTTTTAATATGTAAGGGCCCCAAGTAGAGCACATAATAGGTCGCATTAGGTAAAGATAAAAATATTAATAAGAATGCAATTACATTCATCATTAACCCATTCAATGCGGGTGGATCCACTGTGGATCCATGCCGTGCTAACGCCCCTGGCGGGTGGATCCACAGTGGATCCAAGCCCTCCCTTTCAGCCCTCTGTAGCTCTATTCTCCGTGCCTCGAGTAGAACCATCTTGCAAGGCTCTGTCAGGCCCGCTCACGTTTGTATCCACAGTAGATCCAAACTTTTTTTTTATTTTTAAATTAACTTTTAAAATCGTTTAGATATATGTATACGGTAAATAAGGTAGGTTCATGTATTGGATAACGCATTGAATGGGTTAAGCTATGATAGAATCAAAGGTTAGCTGATTTATTAAATGTAGAACAATTTTTTTTTCTTTATTATTTTTAAACAAGAAAACTGTTGTGTTATCAACAAATATTTTCTTTTGTAATCTTAAATTTATAAGGCATTTTGAAATGTAACAGTGTTAATAACTTATTTATTTTTATTTATTTATTTATTTTTTTTTTTTTCAGAGTTGTGAAAATCTTCTCTGAAGGGTGTGATATCTGAAGTGTGGTTCTTTTATTTGCTAGTTTATAACATTTTTTTTTTTTTTTTTCGATTTAGTTATTCATAAATAGATAAAGTTTGATACACATTATTATCACAAGATAAAATATGTTGGAATATGTGCTTTGGGTTGAGTGCACTAACCACTTGACTGAATCAATCCCCCTATTTATTTTATTAGAAATGCCTTAATAAAATATGAATACTGTAAACCAGGTGTGCATTCATGAGTCAATTTAAAAATAACATGATAAGATAATTCCCCTGCTCAGACAAATTTGTGAAACTGTCTTTTGTAAAATTTTTAGAAGAGCCCCCCCCCCCCCCCCCCTCCAAAAAAAAAAAAAAAAAAAAAACTTTGATACCTAATTAAAAATAGGTTTTTCCAGTTTAATTATTGGTTAGGTATATCTGCAAATAAGCTAATTTAACACCATGTTTACAGGTAGCTTTAAAAAAAAAATGGTTGTAGTGTTAGTTTCTATTATCTTATCTAGTCATAATTGGGTAGTTTAATTTTCTATGCTTATTTTATCATTATGTTTAGGGGGAATCTTCTTTCCTAAAAGAGTTTCATGAAACAGTTTTGCAAGTTTGCCAGAGCAAGGACAGTATAAGATTCAAGTTGTGTGACACAAAGCATGTCTTTATCAAGATCCAATATGATTGACATAAATCAGATGTGTTATTATTTGTATCTCGGATTGAGTCCATTAACCACTTGACTATGCCAATCCCCTATTTACAGTATATAAACATCTTATATTATTATCGTAAATAAGAAGTGTGTTCATGATTCAACAAGGAGGGTATAAAATAACTGATAAGAATAAAGTTGAGGGACAAGAAATGGTGTTTATCAGTTTACATTCTGATAAACAGATGTCTCAGATCCACTAAGTACTTCTACCTCCAACGTAAAACTTCATATTCTACATTTTAACTTATAAACAAAATATCCATCTAAGATTCTTCACAATAATAATAATATCTGGCTAACAATAAGGGCTTACACTTTGTGCAAATGAGTCTTGGATGGTACTCTGTGTTATCAATTGCATATTATTAATTTACTTACATATTATAATAATGTATTTATCGAAGACTTTAGGTAGATCTAAGCCCTCTTTGGGCTGTTGGGCCACAAATTATTATTATAATTATATGAGGAAATAAAAATATAGTGAAGGACAACAATTTAATATTTAGTTATATTTTAACCAAAGATGGATTTAACCTTACAGTATATATGTAAATTAAAAAAAAAAGTTTGATATGTAATTATTAATAATCGAGATTATTATGATAAAAAAAATAAAACTACACCAAAAAAAGAAGAAATTAACGTTCTTTCTTATAAATATCACAAAGAAAGTTCGAAAATTGGTTTAAACCAAATAAAACCTGAAATTCAAGTTGTTAAGGAATAAGACCAATATTAAAGAGAAAGGGCAGATTAAATACTTAACATTTCAGTTATGTGATTCACACAATTGTTTAAACAAATATTCTGTGAATCACGTAGCTAATTATTTTTGTAACATTTATATAATAATTAATTGTCACCAAAATATTATTTTCCCTTTTTGATATAATTTATAAAATAATAATTTCTACCTACCTAAATATTTTGGCAGAAAAAGGGTCAAAAATAACAATACGTTTATCAAAAATTTAATGACGAAATTAATAAAGAATAATACGAGTATATTGGTTATAAATATATTATTTTAAGTTTGATAATGATCATTTTAATGATTTGATAAATAAATAAAATATCAGAGATAATAAAAATAAAAGGGATTTTTAGTGGTAATAATTATGAGTAAGATTTAATAATAGAATCGAATCGAAAAGGTGCGTAGTTATAACGGAAATAAACCCAAAACAAAAAAAAACAAATGATGAAACGTACCTTGAACAATTTCCATTCGTCCAACATTAAATCTAGATAAGCCATCGCTTGACAACAAGCCACCATCAAACCGAGAACGAATAACACCTTCATCTTCACTAATAGTTAACTGAAAAATAAGAAAATATATTTAAAAAAAAATTATAATGAAGTACAAGAAAAGACAACAATTAGATACGCAGTAGTCTTAGAAATCCAGTTTGAATTCTATTGAAAATCATTATTATTACTTAAAAACTGTTTATTAATACATACCCAGGTACTTTAGTTAAAAGTTGAACAATACTGATAAATAAATCAAAAAACTTTTAGGACGCAAGACGAAAAATAATAAAAAATAACGACAGATAATTCGTTAGAACCGTTCTTGTTAGTGACACAGACGTAAATAACGAGATCTTTGTTTTTCTCTTCCGTTAGAACCAGTCTGCCAGGCAGAGCCAAGAAAGACCTTGAACAAAAAATATCCCTAAAACCCCCTCTCCTCACTCTTTACTACGATCCTACCAATCAAAGTACGAGTAAAAAACCAATAAAAAAAAATAAGGAATATGAAAACAGGAAAAATTGACTATCTATATCAGTAAACAGTAAAATAAACAACGACCGTTTCAATTTGATAAAATCGAGTTTTTTGCAGGATAAACAAATATATAAAAGTAAATAGAAAAAGATGCTATCACGATATTGTGTGTATATTTCCCAGGTTTATTTATTTTGACATCATAATAATATATAGTTTGAACTAAAAGTTCAATTTAATACATATTATACAATATACGTTTTATTTTTTATTTGTAGAGAGTAAAGAGAAATTATTGTGATAGCGCGAAAATTTGATTTTGAGATTTTTATAGATTTACCCAGTTTTCATTTAAGTCCAAAGTATAGGTCCTTAGGGATTAAGTCCATTAGATTAAATTAAATTTAAATAGTCTAATTTAGTTCATTTATTATTAAACATATTTAAAAAGTGTTCAACAGTTGATTGTTTACATTTAGTTTTTGATTTCCAGCAACATAAAATTTATGTTTATCGATGTCTCTGCAACCAGATTGTTCTCAGGAAATCGACTTATACGGTTAAATTCATAATCAAATGTGTCTATGCACATTTGAAAATTCTTATTTTGTTTATTCTACATTTAGAATTACTTAATAAAAATCGTTGGAATTCGTTTTCTAGAAATGGTTCTTTTTTACGATTTTTTAAGTTTTTAGGGGCAGCGTGGATATTAAACTTTATCGAAATCAGTCTACTAATTTAAGATTCATGCGACTGCCCAAATGGATAGACGACAGACTGACTTTTTAAAAACTGTTATTTTAGACTCAAGAGACCTTAAAATTTCTAAATCCATCAAAATCGAAATTATATGGCAGCATAATCTCTTTATATTTACTACATATTATGTATGAGAAAGTAAAAAGTGGTTCATAATTAATGATAGTTGTTTCTATGGCCGCCTGCGCAGACGCGTAAAAAACAACTGGGCTATTTTCGATAAAATTGTATTAACATGTTTAGGAAGAAAACCGATTTCGAAAACATTTGGTATATTTAAAGCACCTCGTATATAAATTAGTCTTAAATAGCTGTGTCGCGCTCAAGCTTCTGCTTTTGCGGCCAGCTAAACAAATTTAATGTGTCATTTGCAATTGTAATTGTAAATTATATTAACATTTTTTTATGTATTGATATCTTTGTAATTTGTATTAATTAAATAAATAAATAAATAATAAATTTAAAAACAAATCAGCATTCTCTGAATTGATATAGAGAAATTAATATTAACTCAATTTTTTGGAGTGCTGATGCTGTCCAGAAAAATTGTCTCAGTTTGTTAAAACGGTACCTTCTTGACAATTTTGATACAAAACAAAGAAAATTATATAAAGGTACCATTGAAATCATATATTAATTGCTTTTACGGTATAGATTCTAGTTTTTATAGTTTTTTAAGGATTTAGTTTGTAAGATAAAACCGAGTAATCATGACAAATGGGGACTGGGGACTACTACAGAATAAACAGGTCAAGTGTGTGCTAGTGAGCACACAGCGAGGGTCCGTAGGCAACCCTGTATAGTTTAAGTAGTACCCTGTTGATGGTGTTTTTTAAAATGCTAAAAAGCTTACTTTGAACTATCCTATGGGTCTGATATTCTCAAAACACATAAACAAACTTCTGATAAAGTATTTTTTTGCCACTGAACCGGACTACAACCATATAAATACATCGAAAAGACCATAGTTATAAAAAAAGTATTTTGTCAATAAAAAATGAAATAATATTTTTTTCGAAATTTCCAAAAAGTGGTATCTTTACTTTTGGTCGAAGAATGTTCAGGAATTTTTTTCAGATTTTTTGCACTTCACATAAGCGAGATAGAGGGGGGGGGGGGGACACGTTTCACACCCACTTCAAACTTGCCTACGCTCGCCCTATCAAAGTTATAACCAAAGACTTATATATTTTTGTAATCAGCTCGACATACCCTTTCATATGATACCCCTCACGGTGTCGAAGAAAAATAAAAAAAATGTTAACCCTAAAGTTTTTTTACCCTAATTTTTTGAAAAATATTTTTTTTAAGTCGCTATATTTTTAAAATATGTGGGTAGGTACAAGACACATACATGCCAAATTTCAAAGTGATCGGACGAAAGGTGTAGACGTGAGAGCAGGCGACCGGACGGACGGACAGACACACGCAGAAAAATATAAGGGTCCTTGGTTTTGCTTACGGACCCTAAAAAAGATGCGTATGAGAATGTTTGTTAAATTTATTAAATAGATAGGCGAAAGTGGAGGAACAAATCCAGCTTTTAACCATTAATAAGAGGAATTGTTACTATTTACAAACGTTTAAACTTCAAATAGATTGCATATAATATAGCTAAAGAGAAAAGAAAGAAAAAACAATTATTACTTAAGAAAAGTCAGCTGATGACTCTTAAGCTCGATATTGAAGAGATGGTTTGGATTTTTAGGTGTATTGTTTATGTATGTGATTAAAGAAAAATAAATAAAAAAAACTAAGATCAATTACCAACTTAAAATATCATACGTTTCTTGGATTCAGCGTGTTTTAAAAGCCAACTTTTATACACAAATCATCATCAATCATTTGTTAATATTTAATAAAAGTAGGTGTTAATAAAGATAATTTATAATTATTACGAATTAAGATAAAAAAGTTTTTTTTATTATTTTGATGGTTTTCCGCATTTTTTTATAAACTTTACTAATATGCAAAATATAATTATTATAATTAAACGTAGATCTATTAAGAGCTATTAAAATTAAAATTTCTCATTAATATTATATTTTTCAAAAATACGCAATGTGTTAAATCATTAAATATTTAAATGATTCATCAGTCAATTTGTAGGGAATGATGTTAAATAAAAAACATTTGTTTTCTCTAAATACCTTTTTATCATGCGGAAATTAAATCGATCTTGGAGGTTGCAGGTGTTTTCGCGTGATTAGGTAATTTGATATTTTTATCTAGCTTATTTTTATGTCGTTTTACTATTAGTTTAATTTGTTGAGTCAGTTCGAAGTTTATTCTTTGTTATTCTTTGTTTGGTATTTGGTATTTACTATTTACGCTTAAATCTTTAATTAGTCATAAATATAACAGATCAGTATTTCTTTATTTAGTTTTGTTTTTTAATATTATGTATAATTTCAATCAGACTTCAAACCAATTGTTTCTCTTCATAATTTAGGGTAGATAGTAAGTATTTATTTATTTTATATTTGTTCTTTTTGTTTATTTTGTTGAGTAGGTAAGGTTCAAGAAATATCTGTAAAAAGGTTTTCGGGAACGAGGGCTGAAACGCGGAAGAAAATGTTTGTAAATTTTAAATGAACTTTCAATTTAGTGTAAATTTGAGTTTAAATTTATAAAGAATTGAGCAATTATATTGTTTTTCAAGTTTTATAGTAGACCTAACGTTATATTTGTTATAGCAAACCTGTTTTCAGGTAGTAGATGAAACCATTCTTAAGAAACCCTTTTACCTTCAAGCTTCCTAATGTTGTTAATCCCAACGAATCCCATCTTTTTCAACAGCTGTTATTGTTGGCTTTACTTAAGTTCCTTCTTGTCCTTTATTTATTATTCTTTACCATCCTGTAGCTACCTACCATGGAAACTATGCCTTTGTTATGAAGAGGCAATAGACTGGAAGATATTAATCTTTATATATCTCTCCTTTCATCACAACTACCTGCTAAGAAAATTATTATGCCTGTATAATCAATACAGAATGGATTGGAAGATGTTATCGATCTTTAGCTAAATCCTGCTTCAGAACGACATTTTTACGAGGATAACAATTATTCATATTCTTAAATATCTTCTCGTTCATTTAAGAACAAACTCGAAGTGTTTCAGGTTGAATATTTATGTAAAGATGAATGAATCTACAATTTTTGTTTTTTAGGGTTTCGTGGGTAAAACCAAAAAAAGAAACCCTAATAGTTTCGTTCCTGTGTCTGTCTGTCTGTCACTCTGTACGGTTCCAATAACTTTTGAATCAAACGTGATAAAAACATGAAACTTTCCAGTATTAAAGGTCGTTTGGACGCGCACACAGGAAAACATAGCGAACTCAAAATTATCAGCTGTTCAAATTAAAAATGGCAGATAATTATAAATAATAATCGCGCGAAATTTTTTTTTTTTTAAATTTTGAATTAAAAAAAAGGTATTGAAGAGTAGATTACAAAAATATATAACACTTATTGTGGAAAGTGTTTAATTTTCCGCACCATTTTTAATAAAAACGTCAAACTTTTCGTCTCCCCCCCCCCCCCTTATACTAATTTCGTGTTCACAATATCAACGAAACCCTTTTTACGTGAGACTTCACGCCTAACCAATTTTTTTTCTCTCAGTCTAGAAATCATTTTTGCTTCTGAGTTGACCGAGAGAAAAAGAGGCACAAAATTTCTGAAGAACGTTTTTTATGACTCTGAATTCAAAAATTCCTGAATAAATTTTCCTTTTAAAAATATCAGATAATATTTTTGGTCTCGTGTTTGTCTGTCTGCATCATTCAACATTTATGTGAACCACGATATTTTAAAATCTACTCGACCGATTTTAATGAAATTTGGATGATGGTAGACCTTAATTAGCACATTGTTCCCATACATGTTTCCTTCTGGTGCCCATTTGTTTTCTTTCTATCTTTAAAAGAACTCATCTGATTTTAAAGATATTTGGATGGCCACAGACACATCTGTGGGGTTGGACAACATTTTTGTGAAGAACTATAATCTTAAAACCTTCTGGTTAGATTTAAATGAAATTTTGATAGGTCATAATTAACCTGCTGTTGGCCCCACGAACTTTAACCTTCTACGCACGTTTATTTGCTTTTGCGAGCGACAATTTTTTTTATTAACACCAATATCTTTAAAAGCACTCATCCGATTTTGAAGAAATTTGTAGAAAGTAGGCTACAGGTGGCCGCATCCCCATATTAATCCGTTTTCGCATATGACATAAAAACATATAACATTTAATATGAAATAAAAATATATAAAATAACTGGGACTCAAATAAGGTCTAAACAGCCTCACTTTCAACTCCCAGTGGGGTCACTTTTTTGCGTCCTAATTGGCAGAATACTTTTCCACAGTCTAAAATTTAAATGAACAGCGTTGATTTATTTATGCCAGATGTAATCGTCCCTGGTAAGATAATCTTTAACCTGTGGGAAATATACATTGTATGATTCTCAGAAAAATGTCTAAACTCTTTAAATAAATACACAAATCACTTCTTTATTTCAATAAACAGATGATAATTTATGACTTGAATAATAAAATGAAGAATTTAGGGACCTAAAATAATAATTGAAGCGAGCGTAAGCAAGCTTCTTACATTCAACGAAATATGCATCTTGTCTGTCTGCCTGTCTGTCTGCCTGTCTTTCTGTCTGTCTGTCTGTCAGTAAAGTTGACGCGTGTGACGATAACTTGATTAAAAGTTGACCGATTTAGTTGAAATTTGGTATACATGTTCCTCTTACTAATACTCAGGCTAAGTTCGTTGGACAGCGTGATCCGTCCAAGAGTTCGCGCGCAACGCTCGCGTAAACGAGAGGTACAAAAATTAAATTGGAATTTCAGGACGGGAAAAGATTCTATCATCATCTATTCAATGAGACGAACATTTTTTACTAAAACCAACAGCGACACCGCCTATGACTTAATAAAGATCGCTAAAACTATTAAAGCGGACCTAAACGTTTATAATAGAGAAAACAACCTTTTTACCGATATCTAACGTTCTAACGTAACGATTTTAATAAAACTTCATATACACCGTCTAATGCACAGTTGAAACAGGCATGCAAAACTTCAACTTGATACAAGCAGAAGTCTTTGCGTAGTGAAGAGATACATTTAGAATAATTGTTTAAAAGCTACCGCGGGTGGTTAAGATTGTTATAGTCGTATAGTGTATAGGTTTGTTTAGGATGTAAAGCTTTGTACCGAGTACCCCCACTCTTCCCCACACTACCCTCTTCCACTTATCTTCAACTATGACATTCATCATGATTAATAAATTTCAATATTCAGTATTTCATTGCAATACGCTCGCTTCAATGATAGAGCCACGCGATGCCTAGTACTAATATACTTATATATATGTATATACATAATAAAAACCAATAAAGGCTCGCCAACTATATTTATTTAAAAATACTCATCTAATTTAGATGGTTTGTTGAAAGTAGGATATAGGTCGTCAAATATTAATTTCAATCTTCAACCATACAGTCATGGTTAAAAATATTTGTTACGAGACTTATCCATATACTTATACTATGTTCTGGACAGTCATAGTCATGATCATTGTTGCACGACTTATTCTTATACTGTTCTAAATAGTCGCGAGACTTATTCATATACTGTTCTACACATCACGACTATAGTCGCTACACTGGTATTCTTATGTTCCTTACAAGTGGGGGATAAAAGGTGGCACATAGCTTCCTCACATCCTATCATGTACTTTATTGTGATATTAACATTACGTTATATTACTTTATTGTTATATTGTTTATTGTGTAAAAACTATTAATAGTTTTTAGCGATCTATAACACTTCATAGCGGTGTCGCTGTTGGTTTTCCTAAAAAATTGTATTCGAAAAAAATGATTATCTTATTGAATAGATGAAGTATGATTATTTTTCCCGACCTAAAATTCCAATTTTATATTTGAGGTTCGCGTTTACGCGGGCGTTGCGCGTGAACGCTTAAACGTATAACGTTGTCCAACGAACTCGCCCTGGGCATTGGTAAAATGAACATGTCTACCAAATTTCATCAAAATCGATCGACATTTACTCAAGTTATCGTCACACGTTTCAGGATTCGCGGACACACAGACCGACAGACAGACCGACAGACAGACAGACAGACAGAAAGACAGACACGAGACAAAAAAAAAAGGATTTCTGTCTTGGAATTTTTAAAATCGGAGACTTAAAAGTTTTTCGATCTCAAAAGTGAACACAATGCTTCCGTTACCTTCGGTAAGCTCGGAAGCAAAATTAAACTCTATACGGACCACTTTTTGTAAAGGTATGTCATGTTGCTTATATTACTCCCTGATTCGAGGGGTAAGTGAAATTTGCAACAGCAATAGTCATACTATATCTAATTATTTGCCTGCCAGAAACGCGTTCCATGTCAAGTTGAAGATGTGTGTTAACGTCATACTTTATAACTTTACAGTTATTACTGGGTTACGTTGTGTAGCAGGCAAAGAGGCTCGTGGTATTACCATCGCTTCTTCTCGGCTTGTGTCAAGGTCACAATATCATTTTCACGTCTCTGTACCGCTGTGTATGGAAAAATTAAATTTTCAAGGCCAAATATTGCAAAAATGAATTGGTAAAATAACGAAAACAAATATATATATTTGTATGCAGGGCGTCCTCCTCCATTTAATACCCCCACATGACGCATTTCCGTAAAGTAACGCCAACCGCCAACCCCTAGTTTTTGAGCGATGATTTTTAAAGGGATTCTCTATCATTTTTCTGTAATTGGGTTATTACATAAAACGTAACTGCAAAGTATCAAATTTTTGTGTAGGGGCCTTTCGGAGATATGTATACATTTATGGGAATGAATATTGGTATCTGAGAACATAGAAAATCAAAAACAAATATCTATATAAAATACTTCTGTCAATGCTTCCTTTAAAATATTGATATTACTAAAACTTAAGAAGTGAGTATTAATATAATTCTATAAAAATAATGTGACCATGGGAAATTTAAAGTGTGGGGTTTGGGTGCACAGATATTAAAAATTGAAATGGGACCTTCTGTGGGTTAACAGTGGCGTAGCTAGGGCATTGGGGGCCCCTCGCAAGAACTTTAAAAAAAAATTGCGTTTAGAACTGAATGAGTAATACATTTTTTATGAATATATTTAAACCTTTACGTTGTAATGTAATTTAAAATTGTTATATAATGTATTTAAGATTGAATAAACGTATTTAAGTAAACCTGCTACATATATAAAAGAAATAACATATATTTATAAAAATATTGTATAACAATTTAGAGTTTTTCTTTCTTGAAAGAATAAATTAAAAAAATATGAGGTTAAAAAAATTAATTTTAAGTATGAAGTTGAAATATATATTCTAAAAAGAGCAGTATGATAAGGTAGTATATAATATGTATAGCAAAATACTTCGTACAGCATATTACATTATAAATTTGATAAAAACCTTTGTTAAAAATATGACTAAGGAAGGTTGGGTTACTAGATAATAGATACAAATTGTACAAATAATTATGTGGCACATGTTATAAATTAATAAAAAAAGTAATTAAGCATAAATACACAGTAATTACAAAGTAATTAAGCATAGACACTTAAATTTGGGGAATCCTTGATTTTCAAGTAGGCATATAGTCAAAACATGATGTTGCTTGAATTATAATAAGTAATAACAAATAACAGATAAAAAAAAAGTTCAAAAGACGTTGTACACAATTATTTAAAAAAAACAACACATTTATCATGCAAATATTGTCATAAAAATTTGTCAAAGAGTCTACAATCATGCCACACAAGATTGTGTGAATTAATGTTTAACAGCATTCCCTCGACGTATTTTGGGTTGAACACAAAGGGAACAAAATCCCCTGGCAATGGTATAGTATAGAATAGAGTATAGAGTATGATCCCAAGGTACATAGTTCGATTTTATTATCCTCTAAAAGGAGCCCCCATCGACATTTGTACATTAGATTGAGGGCCCCCCTGGCACTGGGGGCCCGCCCGCAATGCGGGCCCATAGTTATGCCACTGTGAGTTAATTATGGCGCACCATCCAAATTTAGTTTTTAGTGTTTATCGCAAATATGTAAAAGGAAAAAAAACAAACCTCTCTGTTAAATGTTGCCAGGGTTTTTTAATGTTTATATTTTGATTATTGTTTTGTGTCAAAGAAAATATAATGTCAGACTCGCTTAAGATTTGAAGAAAGAGTTTCATTTTTTTTGAGTAAAAATAATTTAAGTATTTTAAGTGTAAGAACTTATAGTTCTATTGAGTTGTTCTTACATTTATGGCGACCGTGACCATGGAAAAAACTAAGAAAGCGAGGAAGATTGCTCGAGCGAACTTCACTAAAATATTTAACAAAATCGAAGAGGAGTTAAAGGCTGCAGTTCCATCGTGCGTAATTCTAGAATCACAGTTAGAATGGCTAGGAAAGAGGTTCAAAGAATTAGACGCCTTGCAGACCCAGCTTATCAACCTGATGATGGATGAAGATATACCTGAGGAGGAGATTGAAAAGGAAATCGACGTAGAATACGAGGCTAAGTATTTTGAATGCAATATTAAGATTAAGAAAATACTTGAGGGGTCAAAGATATCTATGGTAGTTCAAAAAGGCTCTGGCTCCCTTAGCTCTCGTAGAGTAAAACTTCCTCCAATCGAACTTAAAAAGTACGATCTTGAGGTAAAAAATTGGTTAGAATTTTGGAGTGGATTTAGGTCAATCCATTTAGATAGTGAGTTGACGGGGGAGCAAAAATTCCAATATTTATTGCAATCTTTTAAAGACGGGTCTAGAGCTAGAGAATTATTGGAAAGTTACCCTCCAACTTCAGAAAATTACGATAAGGCTCTAGATAGCCTTAAATCTAGGTACGGGACGGAAGACCTTTTGATTGAGGTCTATGTTCGAGAGTTGTTAAACCTAGTTTTAAGTAATTCTAAAGTTAAGTTATCGCTTGCACAGCTGTACGATAGGTTAGAGACGCAGCTAAGGGCTTTAGAATCACTGGGTGTAACAAAAGAAAAATATGCAGCTATATTGTATCCACTGGTAGAGTCCAGCTTACCAGAGGAGACGTTACGTGCATGGCAAAGAACATTGGCGTTATAGTACAGTAGAAATAGCGTTAGAGGTGGAACTAATTGCAACAAAAATGATTCTTGTTGTAAATGGTAGGTAACACGCCCCTAATCAACATACTAAAAGTATACATCCGTACCGTCGCGCAAAATGCGTTTTTTTGGCCGCCATCTTGAAAAAACATGAAAATTTAAAAAAAAATCATGTGTGGTATCAAATCACAGGAAATTTAATGCTGAAAAAGAATATGAGGTTGGTTTATAAATGAAAAATGTTTACGAAGATGAAGTAGAGGGAGAAATATGAAAAATTATACCTCAATAATCAAGTATTAGCATCTTAAAAGCTTAAATTATGCTAGATTAATCGAGACTTTAGCAAAACTGATCAGAACCGAGATAAATTTAATCTACAAAAATAATGACTTTTATCAGTTATTGATTTAAGTTCATCAGATATTGCATCAGTTGAAGAAAGCAAGTAAAAAAATTGAAGAAAACACCATTTTAGGGGAAATTGACGAGTCAAAAAAATGCATATATTTTTTAAAAATAATTCACATAATTCCAATGAAGTGTGATCTTCTAGTCAGTCATGTTAGTAAGACATTTATGTTTAAATTGAAATAAGTTGTTATAAATTGTAAGTGTATTAATTAATGTTAAAGTCAGTAAAATTTGTAATGCCTGCATAATAGTTATTATTAGATTTAATAAGGACCAACTACATATTTCCCCCTTGTTTACTCACTTTTTTGGATACCTATCCTAATTAGTTTCAAACACAATAACCTGAAGCCGGTTTCGATTGGTGTGGCTGAAATGCAAGATGCAGGGCCCTCGTTCTCTGATATGCCCAATTCCTCTTATTGTAGACATACAGATTCACAGAAATTTTGATTCTCGTTTCCTATTTGATGAACTTTGCAGCCTTGGATTCATTGTGCCTTATGCTGAAGTGTAGAAATACATACATTCTGCTGTAATGGATGAAAGTAACCAAAGTGTTGAAGTGTACCATCTGGACACTTTTCACAATGTGTCACCGAATATGTCGACCATAATATAGCAGAAATAGAACAAAAAACACAATGGCCACAAAACCTGATGGTGGTGCATCGATTCACCAGTTACCATGGCCTGCTTCTGCAACATTGGGCGATGTCATAAAGCAACACCAATCGTATGTTAACAGAAGGTATGGAAAAGTGAAAATAGTTTTTAACGGGTATAAAAACCAAATATAATAGATGCAGAGCACAGATTGTGTTGTAGTAGTGTTTTTTTATATTAAGAATTTTTATTATTATATTATCTTACAAAAAATACATAAATACACTGTATATTCATCCCTTTTGATCAAAATTCGCCTGTGGTAATCAAGAAAAACAAATTTCTTTCTAACTCTTCAAAAAAAAAAAAAAAAACAACGCATTATCAATATACGTGGGAGTATATTCAAGGAAGAGGCCATTCCGTCATTCATGTAGAAACTGATGCAAACACACTAATTGTCAAAGAAGCTTTAAACATTTATTATAAATTTTCCTTTTATAGTGAATAATAAAAAAAAAGGTTTTTCAACACTACAAATGCTTTGTTTTTCTATCCAAACAAGTTAGTAAAGGGGGGAGAAATATATCTTGCTTTTATAGTAAACTAGCTTTCACCCCGCGCTCCGCGCGGGGCTCATGCAAGGTATTAGTGGCTATGTTTCCTATTGACATGTAGGCCTAGCAATTAAATAAAATGCCTAAATAGTTTTTTTCCAAGCCTTCTAGGAAAAAAATCAGGACTATATTATACACCATTCATTCCGTTTCTAAGAATATAATATTCTCCAAATCGTAGTTTGGAGTCTATATATTATATGTTTAAAACATAGCCAATAGAAACTAATTAATATGTAAAGTAATTAATAAAAAAAACAACTAAAAAAAGGTATAATAAATAAGAAAATAAACGTCGTAAAAACCAATTAGACTGGGAAGTCATTGAACAATCATCAACCATAATGGTGCATTAATTTAATCACCAGTCTCTTCTCTCAATAAGGCAGTTCCACCAATAAATATTTAATAACTCTGGTTTTAGAAAAAAATAATTGAATAATTAATACTTGATTTATAGACCAATAGTGTGAGAATTAAGCACCCCAATCAGAAATTAAATCGGTCAACAATTGCGGACGCCATATGAGCTCAAAATATATTTTTTGTTTGTACAAAAAATCAAATTTAGCTCTATTTAAGGTAGATCCGGTGGAAGACAAAAAGGACCAAAGTTGTAGATCTTTTGAAATCAGTTACCGCTGACGGAATCAGCTTGTCGATACGACTTACCGTTTAGCCACAATAAGCCTCCAAAAAACTATTAAGTGCGTCCACCATCTTTAATTTTTTAAGGGGGGTTTAAATTCTTTTTTTTAACTTTTCGGATTTTTCCAGTCGTTTTGGGCCAATTTCCGACCAAATGCAAAAAACCGCGAGTCTCTAGGTGGTCTAGAGGTACCCAAACATTTTGATTAGCGAGTCTGTGGGGTTTGATTACGGTGGGTCAACCTAATTTTTTTATGTTATGTTTTATATACTTCTTTTTTTTTTAAATTGTCAATAACTTTTGTTCTACTCAATATTTTTAGATGAAACCAAGCCTACAACAGGGTGTTTGCACACACCCCTGAAAAAAAATTAATCGATTTCATTTAGCCAGTTTTGCGCCTATAAAGTCTGACTGGGGCGACAGACATACACACATACACGAAAAAAGTTATGGCCGGATTCGGTTTTCGGAATGTGTAAAATGAAAAAGTATCCAAAAAAATTCAATTTTGACCAATGTACAGACAAAACTTTAATTTTATATATATAGATAGAGTAGTTGGTTCCTTGTATGGTTTAATTTAAATGCTGCTGTGTCTTAAGAAAAAATAATAGCCTCCCTTTAGCGATATTTTAACCCCTCCTTTCTGTCATTCTCAAGCTAGAAACAAATTTTATTAAATCCAATAATTACTATTATACAGCCATCAACAATTTTACTGACATTAACCATTTATAACAACTTATTTTCAATTTAAAAATAAATTTCTTACTAACTTGACTGACTAGAAGATTCACACTTCATTGCAATAATGTGAATTATTTAAAAAAAAAAGTTTTTTAACTCCTCAATTTTCCCTAAAATATGTTGTTTTCTTCCACTTTTTTTACTAGTTTTCTTCAACAGATGAAATATCTGATGAACTAGGATAAAAGTCCTTATTTATGTACAGTAACTTTATTTCGGTTCTGATCAGTTTTGCTAAAGACTTTTAATCTAGCATCATTTAAGCATTTCAGGTGTAAATATGTACTAGGTTATTAAGGTATAATTTTTCATATTTCCCCCTCTACTTCATCTTCGTAAACATTTTACATTTATAAACCAACCTCATATTCTTTTTCAGCATTAAATTTCCTGTGATTTGATACCACACATGATTTTTTTGAAAATTTTCATGTTTTTTCAAGATGGCGGCCAAAAAAAAAGCATTTTGCGCGACGGTACGGATGTATACTTTTAGTATGTTGATTAGGGGCGTGTTACCTACCATTTACAACAAGAATCATTTTTGTTGCAATTAGTTCCACCTTAAGGTGTTTTTTCACTTATTTCTACTGTACTATTAGCAAACCCTGAGCTTAGAGCAGCGGGGGGAGACACTGCAGTTAGCAAACTGACCAAGCTAATTCAGTTTGTAAGATCAGAAGTAGAAAGTGAGCAACGCATACAATTCGCGATATCAGGGTTCGGAGTTTTAGATAGTTCTGGCCAAAGCAAACCTTCCGATAAAAAGCTAAATGTTGCAAAAACAGAGAGTAAGGTCGCTACGCCAACTGTGGCAAATTTATTAGCACCGGTAAGAAAAGAAGAAGTAAGATCGGGAGGAGAGAGCAAGTTTTGGTGCAAATGCGTTTTTTGTGAACTTCAACATGAAAGTAGGGACTGTCTTAAGGCAAAAGCAATATCTTTGGAAGAAAGAACACAAGCTGTAATTGCCAAAAAACATTGTTTCCGTTGTTTACGTCCAAACCATATAGCAAAATTTTGTAAGGTTCGAGTTAGGTGTATGGTTTGTGATAGGGGCCATTTTGAGTTAATGTGTCCTGAAATTAATAAAAGTAAAACTGTCAAAAAAGAAGATACAACGAAGAAATACGATAAAGAAGATTCGGTATTAAGTAATCAGAGAGGTATCAGAGGGAGTTCGAATATTTATTTACAAACTGTCATGATTAAAATTTCGGGTAAAAGAGGGGATTATGTTTGTAGGGCTATTTTAGATTCGGGGTCACATAAATCCTATATTACAAAATCAATAGTTGCAAAATTAGAACTGACACCAAGTAGATCTGAGGTGGTAACTCATGTTCTTTTTGGAGGGTCGGAACAGAAACAGAAGCACTTCTCTTACAGAATTAAAACGAAAGCTATAGATGGGGGTAGTGAATATGAATTTGAAGTTTTGGATCAAGAAAAAATTTGTGGGAAAGTGCCAAGCATTACCGATGTCAGGATTTTAGAAGAATTAAAAGGTAGAGGAATTCAGATAAATGACGTAGGACAATCGGACACGCCAATAGACATTTTGTTAGGGGCAGATGGGATAGGAGAAATATTTAAAGGGATAATTGTCAAATTAGATTGTGGTTTAGTAGCGATAGACACCGAGCTAGGATGGTCAGTTATTGGTAAAACTCAGCCATCTAGTATAAATCCAGAACTCAATACGGCTACGCTTCTCTCATTGGAAGAGACGGAGATAGCCAACCTATGGCGGTTAGATGCTAAAGGAAATTTAGATCAGACAGAAAAGAAGTCACAGTTAGAGAGAGCTAAAAAAGAGCATTTTTTAGAATCGGTTAAATTTAGCACTGCGGCAACACCGGTCAGACCAGTGTTTGATGTATCTTGTAGGGAGAAGGGAAATCCTTCATTAAATAAGTGTTTAGAAAAGGGGCCAAATTTAATTTCTAGCATCAGGTTAATAAAAAATTTGTTAAAGAAAATAGTAGATAGGGCAGTTTTAAGTTTTGAGGAGATGAGTACCGTCCTTTGCGAGAGCGGGGAGTCCAGTACAGCTGATTTGAACGAAGTAGTAACTCTGAACAAGAGAAAGATGGCGGACGACGGCTGATCAAGCTGAAGACTGCATCAGGAGAGATGAACAGACCTGTACAAAGGTTATACCTTATACAGGTACATTCTGAAGAAATGCAGGCGGGTCCAGCTTCTTGGTGTGGAGGATGTTAAATGTTGCCAGGGTTTTTTAATGTTTATATTTTGATTATTGTTTTGTGTCAAAGAAAATATAATGTCAGACTCGCTTAAGATTTGAAGAAAGAGTTTCATTTTTTTTGAGTAAAAATAATTTAAGTATTTTAAGTGTAAGAACTTATAGTTCTATTGAGTTGTTCTTACACTCTCCGACTCGAGTCCGAAAATGTTCTCTTATATCTGAATCGGAATTTAGAGGAAAAAACAATAATGTTTAAGAATGTTAGAGCACAGAGACCAGAAGAAGTGCATATAACATTCGTATACGTATGTTTAAAATACAAAATACCCATGCATAAATAAACCTCAAGGTGACTAGGAAGTGGGTCAAAAATGTATTACATTCAACCTTCACTGTGAGTCAAATCATCAGTTAGGGGGTCAAATTTAAATTTAAAAAATAATCAAATAAAAAAACATTAAATTAATTACTCTTATCACCAAACACCAAATTCGAAGGGGTTAAAGGGCACTGGCACAATTTTAAACAAACTGTGGACTCAGCTACTTTTTTGTAAAAAAAAACAAATTATGAAGTTTTTCTACCACTTAAAATGTTTTTCTATAACTTAATCAACTCTACGAAGTTTTTTGTGTTTTAAAACACTCAAAGTTTTACATGAAACGATATAGGACATGATGCAATGCCGAGCCAACATTTTAACGACATAATGTCTGATGTTGGAACAGTTCCTATGTGCCACGCTTGCGTGACACATCCCTTGGCATCTCTCACTCAGACAAATTGTGTTGCTGATTGGCAGGTACAACACTGCAAAATAAATTATAGTCTGTTTTACCCACTTATATTAACCTTTATGTAAAAATGTTGTCATAGATTTTTAACTCATTGTCCCACTACCTAGAAAGCTGGCTTTCACAGATCATTTATTTTCGATGAATGTTGTTATAATCTTTTTAAAAAATTAAAAAAAAATAAAAATACTATCTAAGATAAAGGAATCTTCCACATGTATGTATATCAGGGCCGGATTTAGGCATATGCTAAAGAAGCGCCCGAAATTTAATGGTTAAAGTAGTCGCAATCGGTTTTTAATTATTATTTGATTATTCGATGAATAAAGTTTCACAAAATCTTTCTATAGAAAAGAAATAATAAATATTGTATGTTAAAATTATCTCACACTTTTTAAAACTACATTTCAGTTTGAGTCATTTTTAATCTCCTTTAACTTTTCTACAGTTAAATAATCTGTGGTTATATCGAACTTCGAAAATACATATCTTTATCCGTAATTTCCTACAAAAGAATAGGAAAATTGATTCATACTGAAAAAAAGATATATTTTCCCTGTTTTCTCGTATGATATGAATTACACAAATTCTGATACTATAGAATAAATAGCATAGAGATTGTATACTATCCTTAATCTAAGTATGTATCACAATTCCCCTTAGCATTGCTGTACTTAGCCAAGGAGAAATTATAAGTATGTATTTAAAAAGAAATCATTCAATACATCGAAAATGTTTCGGTCTACTGTTTCAAGTTGTAAGCTCTCTTCATTAATTTTTAAGAACTACATTTTGCTCTTGATTAATTGAACGTATGATTTTTTTTTATAAATAAAACTTTTTTTCTTACACGCATAGTATACAAGTATATCTAGAAAGACCAAAAAAAGTTGTATTTAAGAAATGTCCATAAATCGTCTGAAAAAAACATGGCTTTCTCGATTCTTATCACGTACTTAAATTATATTATGCTTTTAAATTTACAAACCATTATAATTTATTTTATTCCCCTTTTTTAAAAAAAATTGTCTAAATGTTGTTGGTTTTTTTTTAACATAAAAGTATTCATTTAGCAAAATTTAAAGAGCTCGGACGAAACATCTGTGGGCTACATTTGACAAACCATCTATACTTCTTAAAAATCAGAATAATGTTCTTTTAAAGATATTAGAGTTAATAAAATAGCTTTGCGCATACAGAAGAAACTACAAATAAGCACCAGAAGGTAGAAACCTATATGTATATGGGCCTAATAATGCGGGCTAATCGTGATCTACCTAAAATCGGACGAGTAGTTTTTAAAATATTGTGGTTCGCATAAATTCTGACCGACAGACAAACACGAGACCCAAATGTTCCCTGATGTCTGTCCAGGAATGTTTGATATTGGGGGCAAAAAAAAATGTCGTATTTCAGAATGATAACAATGTTTCAGATTCCTTCGGTAAGTTTGGAAGCAATAACTATAGATTTGAGTTCCTTAAATCTATATTTATAGATTTGAAATTCATTAACAAATTTGTGTGAAATCCAAAAATGGTATTTCATTCAAATATAAGTAGATTTCCTGGGCAAAAACTAATTTGTGTGAAATCCAAAAATGGTATTTCATTCAAATATAAGTAGATTTCCTGGGCAAAAACTAATTTGTGTGAAAATAGCGAGAATTCCAGTTGGGTAAGATTATTTTTACAGTAAATATTTAATACAATTTTTAATAATAATTAAATTTAATCATAGAAATTTCCATTAGAGTTCATTGTAATAGTATTTTTGAGTCATAAAGCTTAGAGTAGTTTTGAGTCATAGAGTCTATTGTAAATTGTAATAGTAATTAGAGTCCATTGTAATAACTAAACAAATGGACGAGGTAGTTATGTATATAAAAAGTTTAATGTTAGTATGTATTATCAAACATCAGGGGTTGCTTTAATCTTACACATCTTATACATAGAATACGATTATCGTGCTACGTACAATATACGTAGAAAGTTTATATGGAGTGACTAGCGAGAAATTTGACAAACTTTTGGAGGCTATACAACACATCATTTGAAACAAAAAAGTCCTCTAATCCTTGAGTCTAATCACTAATTACAATCGTTCTGGAACATTATTATTAGTTTGAGATGTTCTATAAAATTACTCAATGCTCTTAAAATAATTAAGGTAGAGTGTTTGTTGTCATTGGAGAAAAGGGAATATTTTCTTATAGGAAAGTGTATTAAAAGTACTATACAAAAAAAGAAACAAATGCGCTAAATTTAAAATAATCAGGTCAAGTGTGTGCTAGTCAGCACACAGCGAGGGTCCGTAGGCCAGACTATATAGTGTTTAATTGTAAAGTGTATAAACAGTGTTTTTTTAAAATTTTATTGAGAATATCAGACCCATTTTAAGGGTCTGATATTCTCAAAACACACTCTGATAAAGTATTTTTTTGCCACTGAACCGGACTATAACCATATAAATACATCGAAAAGACCATAATTATAAAAAAACGTATTTTGTCAATAAAAAATAAAATAATATTTTTCCGAAATTTCCAAAAAGTGGTATCTTTACTTTTGGTTGAAAAATGTTCAGGAATTTTACACTTCAAATAAGCGAGATAGAGGGGGGGGGACACGTTTCACACCCACTTCAAACTTGCCTACGCTCGCCCTATCAAAGTTATATCCAAAGAATTATATATTTTTGTAATCAGCTCGACGTACCCTTTCATATGATACCCCTCACGGTGTCGAAAAAAAAGTTTTTTTACCCTAATTTTTTTTAAAAATATTTTTTTTTAAGTCGCTATATTTTTAAAATATGTGGGTATGTACAAGACACATACATGCCAAATTTCAAAGTAATCGGACGAAAGGTGTAGCCGTGAGAGCACGCGAGAGGACGGACGGACAGACACACGCAGGAAAATATAAGGGTCTTAGTTCGTATACTTTAATGGTTTTATTATTTTACTAACTATTATTGTCAAATTTGTTTAATTTTTCCCCCGTTCTTTTTAAATGGCAAAATTGTTTTGATTTTTACATGAATTAAAGTATTCATGTAATAAGATTTAAAGAGCACAGGCGGTTGAAATTAATCTGGGAGCTATCTGCGGCCTACTTTCGACAAACTTGGATGGTTTGTCGAAAGTATTACAGAAAAATTTGATGAGTACTTTTGAATATATATGTGTAAATAAATGTATTAGTGTGTGAATGTGGAAGAGAAACAAATGGGCGCAGAAGGTTGAAACCTATATGGGAGCAAACAATGGGCTAATTATGACCTACCATAAAAATTCCCTTAAAATCGGAAGGATAATTTTTAAGAATTTTGGTTTGCAAAAATTGAGCAACCGATAGACCGACAGACTGACACGGAACCAAAAATGTTC
The DNA here is from genome assembly GCA_951217055.1 of Gerris lacustris. Lineage (NCBI taxonomy): Eukaryota > Metazoa > Arthropoda > Insecta > Hemiptera > Gerridae > Gerris > Gerris lacustris. The sequence continues at coordinate 35,199,282 of OX578276.1, read as the reverse complement.
CCTGATGTCTAAACGGATTTCTGTCTTGGAATTTTTGATCTTTAGAACGATCAAAGCTTCTGTTAACTTCGGTAAGCTCGGAAGAAAAAATCATCAAATTGAAGACAACGTTTAAAATAAGCACGTATAACACAAACGTATTTAACGTAGATTATCATCATAACTTCTACAAGGCTTCAAATGTTCTTGTTATTTTTTTACGGATAACTAAATAAGATTATGAAAAATAAAAATCCCCGATTCCGTTATGCAACATAATAGATATCTGATTCATGCGATTAGAACTCTACGACAAGGATAAGCACTAAAATAATACAATAGATAGAATCAGCCAGACAAAATATATAAATGCATACATTCAATTGAGTAAAATAATTTTCATCAAAAGATTACAATATTATACTTACATATATGTATATAAAATAAAATTACATTGTGACGAAAAGTGAATTTTAAGAATTGTAAACTTCAAAGACAGAGGACAATAATTTAGTTCGTTTTTAAATGTATATATATATATATATATATATATATATATATATATATATATATATATATATATATATATATATATATATATATAAAGTTTATTTACAAATAAATTACAGCAAGTTTATTTTTTTCTGTATTTATTATTTAAATCTAACAATCGTAGATAAAGTGCGGTACGCAACTCGTGGGAAAACGGCATTTTGCATTGCTCGTGTGGGTTTACTACCCTCGCTATCGCTCGGGTGCAAACTCCACACTCGCATGCAAAATGCTACTTTCCGCACTCGACGCGTAATGTACTATTACGGGTGTAATCTTATTTATCTTAATCTTAATCTTATTGACTATAAAAAAGAAATAAATTGGGGTCAGATACATTTTGTTATAGAAATAACACTAGCATTGTCATGGAGTAATGTTCTATTACAAATTGCTTCGATAATTTTGAGGCACTTTAAATATTATTAAATTGATTTGCCAATCTTTAACATTTAACACTTCATAGCAGTGTCGCTGTTGGTTTTACTAAAAAAAGTATTGGAAACAAATGTTTGATTAAAGAAATTGATAAATATAGATTCATTTTCCGTCCAAAAATTACAATTCAAAATTTTAAAATCCTGATTTTACCCAAGGGTTGTACGTGAATCAACAGTGAATACATGCGCAAAGCTCGTGTATACGTGAGCTTAAAATTTCAAATAGGAATTTTGGACGGTAAAAGATTCTATATTAATCTTAATTATTTAGATTTAATTTTTTCAGCAAACATTTTTTTTTTAAGAAAAGCGACATTGCTATGAAGTTTTATATATCGCCAAATCAATTTAATCGTATCTAAACGTTTTAAAACAAAATAACAGAAAAAAAAAAAAAAAAAAAAATTGTAAAAAATGTTGTCCCCTACAATATTGATAATAACTACTTTTGCTCTCTGATGCATAGCAGCTGAAATATTAAGCAAAAGCCAAAAAAAGTCTGGTACGTTGGCCCCAACAACATACCCAAAAATTATAGATGCCTGACCTTTTGCAAGCAACCATGTATAATTTGGCGGGGCTATTATTTATTTTTTTAGATATTAATTTATTAATGCACAGTACAACTGTTTACATAAAAAAACTTTTCTTAGAGTTGGTTGGATATATATTTTTTTTATAAGCATATTTTTTTAATTATGCCAGTTACTGCAATCTTTAAAGCTTCTATAGACACCTAAATTTAGTTTAATTTTAAATTTGATTATATTTTCCCGGAAAGGAAGATTAACGTTCATATTAGTGTATTCTAATACTTGCTACTTGTTAAGAATTACAGATTTATTTTATATATTTATTCATTATTGTTTCAGACTTTCAGACGTATATAATCGCATATTATAGTAATAAAAAATCCATAAATACACCGATTGAGACATCTCCTCTTGTAATCATTAAGTATATTAAGATAGATTAATTAATTTATAATTATTATATATATATATATATATATATATATATATATATATATATATATATATATATATATATATATATATATATATATATATATATATATATATATATATATATATATATATATATATATATATATATATATATATATATATATATATATATATATATATATATATATATATACATAATTATATAGAATATCTTTTATATATATATATATATAAAATAAATATTTTTTGTGATCTGAGTATCCAATATTTTATTTATAACACGACTCTTATAATTTTATAATTATAAATTAATTAATCTATCTTAATATACTTAATGATTACAAGAGGAGATGTCTCAATCGGTGTATTTATGGATTTTTTATTACTATAATATGCGATTATATACGTCTGAAAGTCTGAAACAATAATGAATAAATATATAAAATAAATCTGTAATTCTTAACAAGTAGCAAGTATTAGAATACACTAATATGAACGTTAATCTTCCTTTCCGGGAAAATATAATCAAATTTAAAATTAAACTAAATTTAGGTGTCTATAGAAGCTTTAAAGATTGCAGTAACTGGCATAATTAAAAAAATATGCTTATAAAAAAAATATATATCCAACCAACTCTAAGAAAAGTTTTTTTATGTAAACAGTTGTACTGTGCATTAATAAATTAATATCTAAAAAAATAAATAATAGCCCCGCCAAATTATACATGGTTGCTTGCAAAAGGTCAGGCATCTATAATTTTTGGGTATGTTGTTGGGGCCAACGTACCAGACTTTTTTTGGCTTTTGCTTAATATTTCAGCTGCTATGCATCAGAGAGCAAAAGTAGTTATTATCAATATTGTAGGGGACAACATTTTTTACAATTTTTTTTTTTTTTTTTTTTTCTGTTATTTTGTTTTAAAACGTTTAGATACGATTAAATTGATTTGGCGATATATAAAACTTCATAGCAATGTCGCTTTTCTTAAAAAAAAAATGTTTGCTGAAAAAATTAAATCTAAATAATTAAGATTAATATAGAATCTTTTACCGTCCAAAATTCCTATTTGAAATTTTAAGCTCACGTATACACGAGCTTTGCGCATGTATTCACTGTTGATTCACGTACAACCCTTGGGTAAAATCAGGATTTTAAAATTTTGAATTGTAATTTTTGGACGGAAAATGAATCTATATTTATCAATTTCTTTAATCAAACATTTGTTTCCAATACTTTTTTTAGTAAAACCAACAGCGACACTGCTATGAAGTGTTAAATGTTAAAGATTGGCAAATCAATTTAATAATATTTAAAGTGCCTCAAAATTATCGAAGCAATTTGTAATAGAACATTACTCCATGACAATGCTAGTGTTATTTCTATAACAAAATGTATCTGACCCCAATTTATTTCTTTTTTATAGTCAATAAGATTAAGATTAAGATAAATAAGATTACACCCGTAATAGTACATTACGCGTCGAGTGCGGAAAGTAGCATTTTGCATGCGAGTGTGGAGTTTGCACCCGAGCGATAGCGAGGGTAGTAAACCCACACGAGCAATGCAAAATGCCGTTTTCCCACGAGTTGCGTACCGCACTTTATCTACGATTGTTAGATTTAAATAATAAATACAGAAAAAAATAAACTTGCTGTATGTAAGTTCGTATCTCTCTCTTGATAAAGATGGCATTAATTCATTAGTTGTATTTTTTGCCGAATTAGTTATTTCTGGAGGATTATTATTCTCCACATTTTCGTCAAAGTCACTTGATTCACTCATTGTTTTTCACTAAAAACTCGATATAAACAGTTACTTTAATAAAATAATAGCAAATTAGTTTTGTTAAATGTAAACTAACTCGCTAGTCGTGCGTAAAGCTGAAGAATTCCTCTTCTTTACCGCGCTAGCGTGGTAAGAAGAGGAATTCTTCAGAACTATGAGACGCGCATGCGCAATGAATACAAGTACGTAAATAATCACTTTCTACGCATCTAAACAGAGATATAATGTTTATATTTCGTATTAATCGTAGATAAAGAATATTTTTTTAGAAACTTTTCAGTTTTGCAGGGTGGTTCCCAAAATGTAGAATTAAAATTTATTTCTCGATTTTGAATTCGGAGTGTGATTTTTTTGAACATGTGTGCCTAATTTCATTGAAATCGGTTCGGTTGTTTAGGCTCCACGCATATGCAGATGACTAAAAGATTTTTTTTAAACAACTATTTTGGACTCAAGGCACCTCAAAACGAGTGAATTCTTCAAAATTTCAAAATCGAATTTTCACGCCATTACAATATTCTCTGCATAATGTAGATATATACTTTACGTACATGAAAAAGTTAAAAAATGTCTTGTTGAGAGTATGTACTTAAAGTTTCAAGTGGTTGCTGTTGAGTAATTAATAACACAAATAAGATTACAAATGATTATCGAGATGTGCTTGAACTAAACAATATAAATAAGAGTTCAAACTATCCTACATCATTACTAAATGAGTATTTAACCTTTTCCATACCAGAATATACAGGTAAGACAAAATCTCGTTTTATCCACTTTTTTATGTTTTGATAGCTTTTACGACATTTTCAAGTGAAATTAGTCTTACCGTTATATAAAAAATTCCGTCAAGTACATGCTAGCAAGTTACTAAAATGGTTTCTTCGGTCAAAAGAATTCATAAGTGCATTATTATTATTATTTTTTTTTTTTTACAAAAATATGTATAAAAAGTTACACTTTTAAGAAACAAGATGTGCATATAGTTAGTGGCGTAACGCATGGCGGGGGGCCCCCGGGGTGCCAGGGGGGGGGGGGCAAACCAATGTCGAAGGGGGCCCCTTAGACGATAATAAAATCTCACTTATTGTCAAGGGGCCCCTATTCAGTTCTGAAGGTTGATCGTCAATTTTATTTTGGCAGGGGGCCCCCCAAACATTCTTGCGGGGGGGCTCCCAATGTCCTAGCTACGCCACTTCATATATTATCCTTTACTATCTTCGGTATGCACTTATTTGATTATTTTAGGGGTAAAATTATTTTGGAAACACAATATATTGTTAGGAACCAAATTTCAATTCCTTTAAAATGGCACCCAACTTCAAATTTCCAAGTAATAAAAATTTTGGGTCTGCGTAGTTACTGGAATCAACTCCCGGAAATATCATTGGACCACAGAGATGCATATTTTTGCCTTTTTTTAAGACTTGTGCTAATGGGGTAGCCGGGAGGGGACATTTTTTTGCGTTTTTTAAACATTTTTTTGGGGGTCAAATAGCCGCCATTTTGGAAACACGATATATTTTTGTAAATCAAATTTTAATACCTTTAAAATGATACCCGACTTCGAATTTTCAAATAATAAAAATTATGGAGCTCCGTTGTTACGACCCCTAATATTTCTACAATTTTTATTTATTATGTCAACTCGTTAATATCATTGGACCACATATTTTGGAATTTGGTATTTTTAGGACCTATCCTAATGGGGTAGTGCAGGGGGGTACACTTTGCGTTTTGTTTTAATTTTTTCAGGGGTAAAATGGCCGCCATTTTGGAAACGCGATATATATTTGTGGTCTACATTTCAATACCTCTGAAATGATACCCTTACTTAAAAATTACAAAAATATAAAATTTTGAGATCAATTCCTGATCGCAGACATTTTGAGTGGTTAGTTCGCAATAATTTTTCTGTTTTTGGGCAAAAAAGTTTATCTAGTATCTAGAATACAAAATTTCAAATCTCCAGCTACAGTAGGTCGGGAGATATACTCCAAGATGCGACGGACGGACGAACTACCAAAAGCATTTATCATTTCTTATACTGTATCTTTTAATTAAATTTTAATGTTTAAAATAAAATACAACTTGAAATTAAAACAAACTAGAATTTAATAAAAGTGAAAATAAAAAACATGTACCACTAATACAGAATGTCAAACTTGATACCAAACAGTTTCAGCCAACTTCATGACACTTTAACAAATCATAAGCCAGTAATTATTATGACGACCTAAATCAGAGCATCGTCGCACAACCGTGTGAAATATTTGCCTCAACTGGATATGCATCAATGTGTTGAAGTACGACCGCTCACGGTTAATGTATTGATCAATGTAAATAATAAAATTTAAATTTTGTTCAATATTGGAAATGGACTTCAATCCACTCCGCACATGATCAATATTACCCTATATTGTTCAATATATTGACCGTGTAAGCTCTGCTTTATGAATTAAATTATAAATCAATAAATAAGTGAAGAAACTGATAATCTGATTGTAGTTATTACAAAATAAATTTAATTTTTTCTTTCCTTGTTTGTTTTAATGTTAAAATTGGAATAAGAAGTACAAGAGTTAATATAATTTCATTTTTGTTCAATGTCAAATATACTGACATTAATTTGGTCAAGTATTATATGTTTTGATTATATTTGATGTAATATATGTAAAGAAGATTATTATTATAATTAACATTTTTTGCTAGCAAATAAAACTTCATCTATATCATAAAACTCATTCACATAGTCATATTTAATAATATGACATTGACATAATACATATCTTAAAAACTGGCATTTCCGCGATTTTAATTAAATTTGGATGGTAGGTCATAATTAGCCCATTTATGGTCCCATATAAGTTTCAACCCTCTACGCTTATTTTTTTCTCTTCCACATGCGCACAAACATTTATTTATTTACACCTATATCTTCAAAATTACTCATCTGATTTTTATAAAATTTGAATGGTTGTCTAAAGTAGGCCACAGATAGCACCAGATTAATTTAAACCGTCTGCGCTCTTAAACTTTTGCTATATTGATATTTCGCTCCATCACATTACTTTCTCTTTATACGAGATAGTAAAAACGGGGGAAATAATAAGTTTAACAAAAATAGGTCGTAAAAGAATATAATTTCTGAAGTATATGAAGTAGGACGCGAGGAAGCTATGTGTACTATTTTTTGACATTTTCTTAAAATTCATTCATGGCTTTGCTTACGACCTTCGGATTCTTTAAACATGTCAGATAAAAATTATACTTATTGGCAGTATCCTCCGCTCGCTCATCCAAAATATATTTTATTTAAAATACTGATCTGTAATAAATTTAAGGAGGCCATCTTCGGACTTATCTAGAATTTTATTTGTATAATTAATTAATTGCTTTAAATAAAAAAATAATAGTGGCTCTTCGCCTTTTTTATAACAAAGGTTTTTTGTTGAGTTTGTCGATCGATTGATTTCCCTAAAAGTTATTGTGAGTAATTATTAATATCTAAAATTGAAGGATTTCTTTAAATAAAAACTGCTCTATTTCACTCGCTATTCCATCATAAAATATTTGTTATTTGAACCTAACTTACAGTGACAATGACTAACATAGGAATCTATCTTATGATTTGGCTCAATCACTCAATCCAGAGATTGGATTCAATAAAACCTTGACAATTGAAACGATGATTGAAAGATTGCTTGTGAACCAAAAATATTAACTATTGAAGACTAGGTCATAATATATTTGTGTTACATCGTAAACTAATTATAAAAATTAGAATCATTCTACTTTTCAATTTTTAAATAACTTTTAAAGTTTATTAAATGGTTAAAACACTTGCTTATACTTGAAAACTTGGAAAACTTTGTTTATACTTACACTCTTTTTTAAACCATTTAAAATGGTTGACCATTAAATAAGGGCTAAGTTACCCCACCCAAATAAATTAAGCCTATCAAATTAGTGATATCTATACATTGTGGTTAGTCTGCTCTTTCTCCATAACCTTACTTCACTCCTACTTTCATGTGCGAAACTGTTATTTTATTTTGACTGCTCAACACTTTGCCAAATTCTGAATTCTGAATGAAGCATAAAAAAGCATACGACGATTTTTTTGGGAGGGGGTCTAGAACTTTTTTCTTTTAAGTTCTCTCCTTCACATTATCCACGTAACTCCTATGTGGTGGCACATGATACTATGATACTGATGTTTTATGCATTCAGAAACGGGCCAAAAAAAATGCATTCTGGAAATGCATTAAAATAAATAGGTCAAGTGTGTGCTAGTCAGCACACAGCGAGGGTCCGTAGGCAACCCTGTATTGTTTAAGTAGTACCCTATTGATGGTGTTTTTTTAAAATGCTAAAAAGCTTGCTTTGAACTATGCTATGGGTCTGATATTCTCAAAACACATAAACAAACTTCTTATTAAGTATTTTATTGCCAATGAACCGGACTACAACCATATAAATACATCGAAAAGACCATAATTATATAAAAAACGTATTTTGTCAATAAAAAATGAAATAATATTTTTTCGAAATTTCCAAAAATTGGTATCTTTACTTTTGGTCGAAGAATGTTCAGGAATTTTTTCAAATTTTTTGCACTTCACATAAGCGAGATAGAGTTCACACGTTAGAGGACACGTTTCACACCCACTTCAAACTTGCCTACGCTCGCCCTATCAAAGTTATAACTATAACCAAAGAATTATATATTTTTGTAATCAGCGCGACGTATCCTTTCATATGATACCCCTTACGGTGTCGAAAAAAAATAAACAAATTTTAACCCTTAAGTTTTTTTACCCTAATTTTTTGAAAAATATTTTTTTTAAGTCGCTATATTTTTAAAATATGTGGGTAAGTACAAGACACATCACATAAGTACAAGTGATCAGACGAAAGGTGTAGCTGTGAGAGCAGGCGACAGGACGGACGGACAGACACAGGCAGGAAAATATAAGGGTCCTTGGTTTTGCCTACGGACCCTAAAAATTGGTATTGATTAAAGAGTTAAGAAATACTAATTAAAGTGCAGTGTTGCGCATGAAAGTAGGAGGTTATGGACTAAAGAAAGAGCAGTCTTGGCCACAATGTTGATGTCACTAGTTTGATAACAGGCTGCCTTTTTTGGGAGGGGGTCAGGAACTTGGCCCTTTTTCCACAGCTAGGTTTTTTGTTGGGAATATCATTCCTTTCTGCTGGCTTCAGCATCATGGACGTCTTACGAGGCATTGGAGAAAGCGAGGCCCCTGTATTTACCTCATATATACAATATACAATGTTTATAAGTTTTTGGTAGTATTCATACTACGGAACGTTTAAATTTTAATGAGGGGGAGGTCCGTGGTTCGAGTCCCGGCGCAGAAGTCTATTTTTCTCTATCTGTCTCCCTTAGTAAGTATAGTAATTATAATTTCATTTAAACTCATATATACATTAAACCTACGAAGAAGACGGCTTTTACACTGCATGCGAGCCCGAGCATGCGAGACCGACGCTAGCGAAAGAGAACCAATTTTTTTACATTGTCCTAAGCTACTTAAGCTTAATCTATGTTTTAAAATTCAAAAGCCCATCTTAAGATGAAGCAGAGGTATGAGGGAGATAAAAACCGGGTGAATTACTTTAAGTAAAGATACACTGCATGCTTACTGGGCCTTACGCACTGCCGTCCGTTAAGATAAGATATTCTAAGACGAAATCTATAGTTATTCATAACTACGTTAATTTAAATTCTAATAATATTCGGAGTTAAAATTCATCGAGAATGGGTTAACGCGATTAGGAAGGAGTGATGTACGTGTGCGTACTAAATTGATGTGGTTGGAATATAGAAATAGCAGTCGTCTACAATGAAAGACAATTATTATGGTCAGCGTTATTTTATTTTGATACTTTAACTCTCTGACGAAAACATTGCAACTCCCGATCTTCGGACAATTATTATTATATAACATTACTGTTCTTTATTGATTCCGAGCTTACCATAAGGTGACGGAAGCATTGTGGTCATTCTGAAGAAGGAATTTTGTGTCTCCGATTTCCAAAAGTCCTGACAACAGACCCGTTTTAGACATTATGAACTAAGTTTTTACTACTAACGTTTTAGAAGTATGACTGTCGGTTTAATTAAATTATGCTGTATTAATTCAATTTGGATGGTAAACCCAATTAACCCATTTTAGCCTCATATAAGTTTTAACCTTCTTTGCCAATTGGTTTCTCTTCCTCATTCTAACTTTTAATTTGATTAACACTTTTTATTACCGCTTATATTTTTACAAATACTCGTCTGACCTTTAACTCAGGTGAGAATTGAGTGCGCTAACCCCTCGACTGGACCCAATCCCCAAAAAAGGATTTAGTATCAGTGCCGGAACTAGCCGTGTGCATGGGGTCAGCCGCACACGGGCCTCGGGGTAAGGGGGGCCTCACTTCCGCTCGGCCAGTTATAAAAAAAATAAAAAATAAAAATAAAGAATAATTTTACTAAAAAGGTGAAGTTAGTTTATATTTTATTTATTACCATTGTTATTATTAATATTATTTTTATGTGGTAGGCGTCTATATTCTTTTCCACATAATAATTATAATTATTAGTATCATTTTTTGAGACAATTGATGTTAAAGGCTTATTAAGATAATATTATTAATATAAAAAATCGGTCCGAGACAACTCAGTCAAACTTTCTCATATACAAGTTTATAATTACTTAGCCCAGTGTTTCCATTTATTAGTTTTAAAATTTACATTTAAATATTATTGAACATTTAATAAAAATTTATCATAAAAATAACTTCTCCTGGGCGGGGAATCGAACCTGGGCTCTGTCCGTCCGCGTTTTAAGCAAATTTCTCAGGAACTAGATTTTTCCCGGGAAAACGGCTTATATCGTTGGATTCGTATTCAAATGGACTACATTTTCGGAACCGTTTACGAGAAATAATTTTTTTTCATGTTATTTCAGAGTTTTTGGGGGGTAGCGCCCCCAAATTTAGAGCTAAAATTCATTTCTCGATTAAGCCTCGGGGTATGATTTTTCTGAACATGTATGCCAAATTTCGTCAAAATCGGCCAAGTAGTTTAGGTTCCAGGCGTCTGCACAGACGACAGACGACAGACAGACATTTTTTAAAAACCACTTTTTTAGACTCAGGGGGCCTCAAAACGTGTAAATCCATCAAAATCGAATTTTCGCGGCATCACAATACTTTCTCTTTATATGAGAAAGTAAAAAGTGAAAAATTATTACTCGAAAACGGTTCCGACGACTTTGATTAACACATTCTAAAATGTAGTCCATTTAAATTCGAATTTAATTTATTTTGTTTTTTTATCATAAAATAATGATTTCTGTAGCAATTTATTACAAATCTTTGGTCATCTTGGAGGGGGGGGGGGGGGGCCTCAAAAAAAATCTTGCACACGGGCCTCAGCAGGTCTAGTTCCGTCTCTGTTTAGTATGATAATAATTGTGTCTAATATGTTTCAGGACCATGAAGATTATTATTGCTTTGGTTTTGGTGTGTGCTTTGGCACAAGCTGTTCCTCTTAATGATTGGAACGATTACAAGGTACATTTGATATTTTATTACACTTTTACAAAAAATTATTATTTCGGATTCATATTTTTCATGCTACTAAAAAAAAAATATTTCAATTCAGGCCGGTTTCGTCCTCTTAAGTTATTCATATCCACACCAATAAAAATTTGCGTGGTGAGGGCTGTGTTTGTTGAATGTGGTGTGCGTGCGTGGCAGTGTAGACGCTCGGACACAAAATTTATTGACTGTATTGCATGTGGTATTTTTTTTTTTTTTTTTTTTGTTTTAAATATTTTCGCCGCGCAGTAAATTCGACACAAAAAACAATTGGTGCGAATCAGCTTTAGATAACTTCAAACCAGGGTTTGTTGAAAATAGATATTTTAACTGCGGTTTTTTGAACAGCTTGTAATATTAATATTTTCATAATTATTAATTAACCTTAATTCTTTTATCTAAACTAAAAGTATATAATGTTACAAGTATAAGCCTCTACGTTCGGCGTTTAGTACCTCTAAATACTATAATAAGTTGTTAGTACTAATGATAAGTTGTTTTGGATTTGACTAAGATTCTGTGGTACCACTTCATAACTAAGGGGAAACTAACTAACTAAGGAGGGAGGGAAGGGGGGGGGGGCTTAACTCTATAGGGAGGTTAATAGAAAGTAAGACAACAATATTGTCTCCACAATTGAATATTAATAATTAACATACGCGTAAACTCTGAACTTACGGGTAAAGTCTAAACTAACAAACCTAGAGAATTCCAGCATATCTTTAAAATTAGCAATGTTTTTATTAGGCTCTCAACGGAAAAATCTACAGTGGAGATGAGGACACCTACAGGATGAAAGTTTATTTGGAAAACCTAGAGAAGATTGCCGCTCATAACGCCAAATACGATCAGAATCTTATTGGTTACAAGATGGGAGTCAACCAGTTCGCTGATATGGTAAAAGAAAATAAAAATACATTTATAATATTTATTACAACAGATTAATATTGATCTAACTATTTACTTTATGTAATAAATAAGTAAAGTTGCCCATGTACACAAAACATTCATTCAAAAATTGTATCTTTTCGTTTGACTAATCCTCGCTGTCCTAAATTTCTATTTACACTAAGTAAGGGTAAGGGTAATTACTTAGGGTATTGCTTCGCACGTAATTAGGCTGTAAGTCATTATCAGACACGAGGTTCGGACCAATATTTAGGTTGCGGAGCACATGTGCTTTCTGAAGATGCATTGCGTCAGCCCCTACCTGAACAATGCACAGAGCACTAGATGTAACAATGTAAAGACAAATAGGAGGTACCCAGCTTTGCATAGGCTGAGAAGCCCATGATGTATGTATGTAATTATATAATATTTACAGGAATTGTAGTGGTATTATAATAATTATTACCTGAAAATAAAAAAATAATAATTGCAATAGGTTATACATTTAATTTAAATAATATCCAGATGATTCTAGAATATTAACCAGTAGTTGAATTTATTTTATTCACACTTAATCCACCAATTAATTCCCTAGTAAAACACTTTATGTCGATTTGTTGTAGTTGGCTGAAGAAGTCGCTGCTCAAGTTAACGGATTCAGGCCCAACAAAGATCAACCAAGGAACGATTGTACTCTTCCCAAAGTTAAAGCTCCTACCTCTCTCGACTGGAGGACTAAGGGAGCAGTCACCCCTGTCAAGAATCAGGGACAGTGCGGATCATGCTGGGCTTTCTCAAGCGTATGTAAAATTTCGAAATTATAATTTTATTTACATGAGAAGAAAACTAGTATTGCCTCTGCCAGTGAAAAGGCATATACAATTATATTTAATGAATATCACGGGGCCGAAGAGTTGTTCTATCAACCGTATAAACCATATAATTGGGCATTCTGCGCAACCATAAAGACGCCGCTATACTTAAAAAGCTACCTACTTATATCACGATGCTCGTTGAACACCAAACTTAAGATCAAGAAGAAGTGCTCTGAGTCCCCTTACCACAATCGGCTATCAAAGGGGTAACCTCCTACTTGACAAGCGCATATGATAGCAATGAGCTACAGAGGACCAAAATTCACAACAAGTATTAGGTCCTGCACACACCAATGTACCACCGAAGCGAATTCGGTGTGATCCATGTATATATAGATGCCGGTACTTCTTTAGATTGTTACTCCCCTATGTTGTTTTAGAATATAAATGACTTTGACTAAATTCCTTTGGGATAATGGAATATCACACTTCTGTTTTATAAGGGGAGTAATAGTCTAAAGAAGAACATTCCGAATTCCGAAACCTTCTTTAGAATGTTTCGGAACTCCCCTCTGTTTTTTTATAAGGGGAGTAACAATCTAAAGAAATGCCTAGATGCCTAGGCATGGAATCAAACCCGTGACCTTCACCTTGATTTATAGATGGCCAAGGAAAGGCTTAAAATATTAGGACCATTGTCCTAATATTTTAAGCAACTCACAATATCTCAAACTAAATTCTCCTTCATTTATCATGTTTATCTTGTGAATTCGTATTTTTTTAAGACTGGTTCATTGGAAGGTCAAAATTATCTGGAAAACAAAACGCTGGTTTCTTTGAGTGAACAGAATCTTGTAGACTGCTCTGGAAACTTTGGTAACGAAGGTTGCGACGGTGGTTTGATGGACCAGGCCTTCCAGTACATTAAGGCGAATGGAGGTATCGACACTGAACAATCATACCCCTACACTGGCGAGGTATCTCTTTTTATTGACATTTTAAATCTGTCTATTACTAACATATTAAGATCTTTTATTAAGATCTCCCCAACACATAGTAACAACATTATCTATCTGGTAGTTGTATTGTTTTGGATATATAGGTATATATATTGTACGATTAAGTACATACTAAGTGGAAATTGAATCTGATATAATGGTATTTTACTGTGTGTTAAATAAAGTTATAATTTCTAAAGCTTTTTGCTTATATATTTCAGGACGGTACCTGCGAGTTCAAGAAGAACGACGTTGGAGCTACTGATACAGGTTTCTGTGACATCACACGGGGTGATGAGAACGCTCTTCTCCAAGCAGTTTACTCTATTGGACCCATCTCAGTTGCTATTGATGCTAGCCAGTCATCCTTCCTGCTTTACAGCGGAGGTAATATTATTATAGGTTTTTAAGTACATATTACGCAAACTAAGTAAGAGTTTTTAAGAATAACTTTGCCTTTATTTGAAGTTATATAAACAGAGGTATTTTTCAACCACCTAAATAATTAATTAGTTAAAACGCATCACTGGATCTATTGTCATTTTTACAATCAATCATTTAGTTCACTTGTATGTCATGAAAAAATTGTCATTTAAAAAATGTGAAAAAATTGTCAAATCCCTGATTAATATAAATTCCTACGCCTCGAAGGACACAAATCATTGTACAAGATTATCCTGATCTCTAAACGTACCCTTGGCCCTTAGATCACTTGATTTATTTTCAGGTGAACGATCTTCAGGGGCCGCTTAGAAGCTGAAGCGTCTGTTTTTTTCACTTAAGAGATTAAAAAGTTTCTGAGCAGATGTCACCAGTTTAGGAGAGTAAAAATTTGAGAGAATTTATTTTAAGTGAGTGACTAACAGTGCTGAAATAGATTTAAAGATGGGAAGCAGGCGCTTTCTTTTGGTGGTAATTGGAAGAAATGTAAGGAGATAAGAGAAGGCCGATGCACGAGAGAGATGTGAAAAGAGATAGAAATTGTGTAGATAATAGTTGTCAATAAATACCGTATTCCGTGAGATAGTCTCGCCAAGTAAACAAGCTCATGCCTTGCTATGAACCCAGGGTCTAACTAATTCTATGACAATTCCAATAAAGCCTTAAGACGGCAATGTCCCATCATGACTCTTAACACCTAACTATTCTGGAGCGTGATCTGTTAAGCTATGGCTCATTAAAGTCTCCATTTTCTTCATTAGGAGATGAAATTAACAATTAGCAATAGCTTATCTGCATTCTGCACACTCTCCAATCTTCCAAAGTTACATTCTTCCTTGAATTCCTGTAACTCCAAACTGACCCAGTAAAGGGATTCATAAATGATTGCACTAAACAATAGTTTCCCTACCCTACATCAATATTTATCGTAATGTCCACTATAATAACACCCTTTATTCCATTAATAAACTAAATTAACTAGATATTATACAATTTGCTAAATTACCATTAATTTTTGTTCAGGAGTGTACGACGAGCCTAACTGCAGCACAACTGCGCTGGACCATGGTGTATTGGTTGTTGGATACGGCACTGAGAATGGCATTGACTTTTGGATTGTGAAGAACTCGTGGGGTGCAGACTGGGGTGAGAGTGGTTACATCAGGATGTCGAGGAACAAAAACAACCAGTGTGGTATCGCCACCCAGGCTAGTTACCCTCTCGTCTAAAAACTTTACACATCTGTATAAACTTAACTTATCTGTGATTAAAAAAGTATTTTGTTTTATTTTATTCGTTAAATATTTATTTTTTTATATAATATCTATAACCAATCTCTCCCTAAGTACATTTATTTGAAGTTAATGAAGTCTACATATATTTGAATAAGTTTTGGACTTTCCATCTATTACAAATAATTTTTGTTGATAAATGTACAATTTAGTCCGTGTCTGTGTGGATTAAACCCTGTAGGGACCCCCAGGCAGCAAAATGGAACCCTCTTGGAAATTATCTAATCTAATACGTTTACAGCCTTTTCCTCTTAGCTGGTGAGCCAAAAAGGACTAACGGACACCTATAATCCAGTAAGAATGTCTTCTTCAATTTTCTATTTTTCTGCCTTGCAGTTAAACTATGCAAAACAAAAATAAATTACAAATTGTCGAAAAAATAGTATATTCCCCTACAAATGAGTGTTTCTTGGCTAGAAGAAAACTTGGAACTTACTTACAACGATATACTGTTGTCTTATATAGAGGTTAGGTAACAGTGTTGCAGTGACAGAGGCCTGGGTTGGAAACCTCTCCGAGAGGCCTTCCCCTTACAATAATATGCAAAATAAAATAGTAAATAAATAAACCAAAGATCAACTAGGCATAAATATAGGTTAAATCACCTTTAATTTTGTGGTTATCGGAACAAATATTATACTCCCCCACACATGTATAATATAGACTTTTCTTACGAACACCTAAACAAAAAATAACTTGACTAAGACGGACCCTGTATAACACAGAAACCTGACTTAACGGAAAAAAATACGAAAACCTGTGTAACCCGGAAAAGAAAAGAAATTATAGCCAGGAATATTAGGGTAAACTGTATAAGACGGAACCGCTAAATCATTTTGTGTAAGTATCTGGCCAGATAAGATTACATCAAAGTCTTTTGCACGTTCTTTTTAAATTGTTATTTATTTTTAACTATTCCTCGCACACGTAAATTTCTGTTTCGTCATTTACATAAATTGATTTTCGTACATTTTAGCGAATTTTCGATGAAAATTAAGCTATTGCAATTGCTTCAAAATTTTTGAGAATTTTCTCCATGAAAATCCGTTTTAGACCATTCTTAATCGATTCCTGAAATTAAACACTTTTATTATGTATGTATATGATTACCACGGCCCAGGCCGATTTATGACAAGTGAAAAATATAGCTCAGCACAAATAATTGTATTGTGAAATGTTTATTATGTCATTATAAATGTTTATTTATTGGAACGAAGTTCCTTATGGCACGTTCTGGAGCCCGGGAGTGAATCCAAAAAAACGACCAAAATCACCGTCACAAAATAACCATCACAAAATCACCGTCACAAAATCACCGTCACGCAAAAACCGTCACGAAATCTACTGATGAAGATAACTTGAGTAAAAGATCACCGAGTTAGTTGAAATTTGGTACACATGTTCATTTTACCAATGTCCAGGCTGAGTTCGTTGGAAAACGTTATCCGCCCAAGCGTTCACGCGCAACGCTCGCGTAAACGTAAGCTTCAAAAAGACGGGGAAAAATGTTATTATGGAAGCCTGTTACTTGACTTGTTTATTTTTGTTATACGTCAAAATATCACTTGGTTTTGTAAATATCGAACATATAATCACGAATCACGGTCTTGTTAAAAGTAAAATTGATCTGTGCTTATTGCTTATTTCAATATATTAGGTATATTATTATAATACTGCGTATTTTATCCAAGAAAATATTCTAACTTCATCTATTTAATGAGACAAACAACTTTTTTAAATATTTTTTTTAGTAAAACGAACACCGACACTGTTATGAAGTGATAAAGATCGCTAAATTCATTAAAGTGGACCCAAACGTTTAAAATAAAGAAAACAACGTTTTTACCGATATCTTCTGTTCTAACGTACAACGATTTTAATCAAACTTCTAACACATTGTCTGAAGTACAATTGAAACAGGCATGTAAAATTTCAACCGGAAAAAAAAGTGAACATAACAACAATTACTGGACTCTTAAAGAGCTTTCCAAAGACATGCATCTTGAAGGGTATATACAATTTTGAATTTTGTACCCCGTACCCCTGTGAACTGTGAATCAATTTTTTTTTCTGAAAAGTAGTATCTGAAACATTTTAACTTGCAGTATATTGGGAATCAGCGCAAAATTTCCTGTAAGGCCACCTAGGATTAGTAATAGCTGCTCATGCGCAAATCTAAAATTTGTTGTAACAGCCATAACTCCGGAATTAATAGACTAATATCGGTGAAATATTCAGGGATTGAGCGGGTTAGCCTAGCCCCTGCCCTAGACGGTTCTCTAAGAATTTTATTGCCGTCGTACCTACCAATAGCAATGTGTGCGCATGCGCAAACGTGTTTTTTAAATTTTTATGTTTGTATCTTTTATAATATGCAGATTTCTTTGAAAGTTCGCTCATTAAATTAAATCATGGTGCATGACTGTTTTATTTTAACTGTCGAACTCTTTTCAATGTTTTGTTTATTTCGTGTAACACAGAAAGTGAGAATTTTTTATCATTTTCCACTAGCCCTCCTGCCTGTTAAACTCGTAAATCTCTGTTTCGCCTTTTACATCATTTGTCATACTAATTTCAATTTTTGCTTTTTTCCGTGTAACACAGAAAGAGATTTTTTGTTCATTGTAAAACAAGCTCATTAATAATATAGTGAGTCTTTTTCGTCTTTTATATAATTTTATTTTTATAAAAAAAAAAAAAAAAAAAAAAAAAAAAAAAAAAAAAAAAAAAAAAAAAAAAAAATGAACGGTGTTACTCTAGAAGCATATAAAAAAAAGAAATATTTCGCCTAAACAATTAATTCAAAAATGAAAACGGGAAAACCCAAGTGCGAGATGTCTTAAAGAAAGATAGAATCAAGAATGAGTATGAGGCTTGGTGTCAGCTGAAATAGCGTAAAAAGTGATTTTAAAGCATGTAGTTTTCAAATCAAATTTACGGGGGAGAGGGGCCGGACCCCCCTTGAAGGGGGGTCCACCGTATCATACCGCCCAGGGCCCTGCAAGGCCTAGAACCGCCACTGGTTAAGTATTAAGTATGTACTACTAATATTTGATATTATTATATTGATTATTGATTAATATTTAATGTTTTTTCATTGTCTGCTACCACGGAAAAAATATCATATGCTACACGACTGTAAAGTGTTTTTTCTTAAAAAAAAACACACTTCACAGCCTAGTAACATAATATACTATTTTTTGCGTAGAATGTGTTCCCAACACTAAGGAAATTCTAGTATGTTTTTCTTGATATTTTAATGTATTTTTTTGCTTGAATAAGTATTTTTTAATTAGCATAAAAATATTTAAATCGTGTGTGTAACTGTTGTGCTTTAACCTTGTAGTTCAGTTCCAAAAATTACTTAATAAATAATAAAAATAAATAAAATATGTATAGATTTGTCAATATCTTGTTTTGGGATTTGTAGTTTGTAGTGGTACTACTGTACTAAATAAAACTATTGATTCATAAATATAAAATATAATACTCGTACAAATGTAGAGGGATTAACTTGTGCTAAATTCATGTTCAGTATTATAAAAACTTATTATTTGAACAACTCAGTAAATTTCGTTGTATTTTATAGCTTATTCATAATCCCTAAACTAACTTTGTTTTTGTTTATGACGTTATTACCATTAACAACGTTGTGAGCCGATCTAAATTCAATAAAATAAAGATTAAAAAAATGGGCTACATTATAGAACTTTTTAATCAAAATCGTCGGAACCGTTTTCAAGAAATAATTATTTATTATTTTTCACGTTTTTTCAGAATTTTTGGGGGGTAGCGCCCCCCTAATTTGGAGCTAAAATTCGTTCTCGATTTCGCCTCGGAGTATGATTTTTCTCAACATGTATGCCAAATTTCGTCAACATCTGCCCAGTATTGTAGGCTCCAGGCGTCTGCGCAGACACTTTTTTGGACTCAGGGGACCTCAAAACGTGTAAATCCATCAAAATCGAATTTTCGCGCCATCACAATACTTTCTCTTTATATGATATGAGAAAGTAAAAATAATCGGTACGGTAGGTAATTATATAAATACTTTGTTTCTGAATTCTTAATGTGATATAGAATAGCTAATTAATAGAATAATAATAATAACAAAAGAAGTTTTGCTAAAATTAATATCCACAAATTTTACTTCTGCCATGAAAAATTTTCCAGCAGTATTGCAAAATTAAATTTATTGTAAAATATGAAGTTAATAAACGGTTTTTCCCCCCTACAGTAGATTTAGTCTTGTTACTTCACTTATCATGCCTTGGGGCTCTAATGGTAAATTTTACCTATAAAACGTGATTTTAGAGATTACATTATCCAAAATTTGTTGACCCCACCCCCCGCTTTCCTTAGCGTTATTCCCCTAAGAACCTCTAGCGTTCCGGTACTGGAAAATTAGCGAATGCACCTCTGTACTGTCTGTAGTCTGTACATCTTATAATTTTACTAGACCTACAAGTTGCAACTTTATTTAATTGAAATTGTAGAATAAGCGAAGGTTATGCGATGTTATAGGTATGCGAATCGAATATTAAAATTATGTAAGTCACAAATAAATTATCGCGAAAGCAGTGGGGTAGCTAGGGCATTGGGGCCCCCCCCCCGCAATCTCTTTTTGGGGCCCCTCGACAAAGAAAATTGATGAGAAAAAAAAACTGAACAGGGCCCTTAACAAATTTTGATATGCTCTAATTGAAGGGGCCCCCATCAACGTTGGTACGAAGATAATAATTAATTATTTTTTTGTTTTGGATATGGGGCCTCCAAATGCGGGCCCGCAATGCGAGCCTGTGCGGGCCCATAGTTACGCCACTGAGCGAAAGTTAAAGACAAACTGTAGATACTAGACGGAGATGCAATTTGTTTATTCAAATTTACGTTTAAAATTTGGCGGTAAATAAGACATGGAAATAACGTAGTAAATTTATGGCGGGAGTAGGTGCAAGTGCAAACCTGGTCATCCTGATAGAATCTCTTATCTGTTATCAGTCGAGTTGCAGTGAGCTCAAGTGGAACGCGATCATGTAACATATTCACTGTTACGAAAACACTGTAATTATGTGATATAATATACTTTATTTATTGCATGTCATTCCTTTGCACATTCAAAATAGGTTCATAATTTCACGCTTATGCTTTCCAACTTCAACCCGTCATACTAGGTCCTTGTCCACTTAGCCCCGACATGGATTGTCTCATCTTAGTTTTTCTCGCTGTGATACCGTTTGTCCGTTGTGATTGCGGCTGTAGTTCTGGCATTAGACGTGTAGAGTCCGTAGACAAATTTAATTCCTGTAGGAGTGTCACTTTCAAAAGTATTCTAGCGGGGATGAGAGATAACATGCGTAGTATGGTCCTACTCGACGGTGGCCTGTTCAAGATGGGAACGGACAAGCCTATCATACAAGCGGACGGGGAATCTCCTGAGAGAGAAGTCACTGTAAACCCGTTTTACTTAGATCGATTCCAAGTGAGCAACGACGAGTTCGCAAAGTTCGTGCGGGCCACCGATTACAGGACAGAAGCCGAAGTGTTCGGAAATTCGTTCGTGTTCGAGGGTTTGTTGAGTGAAGACGTAAAGTCTACGATAACGCAAGCAGTGGCTGCAGCGCCTTGGTGGTTACCAGTTAACAAGACGTCTTGGAAACAACCTGAGGGGCCAGGCTCCAACTTAGAAGGTTTGTATTAGATAGTAGATAGGGCTCTTACTCTTTCATTTAAGTTTAAAACACTAAATCAGTAGTCTTATCAAGATACACAGTAGTCTTTGTTGTTTTATTATGCAAACGCTAATTTGTCTAGTCCCTTTAACTTGCATGTACTGTTCAACAAGGATGTTAACTCAACAAAATGGTTGCTACATTGAAATAAGCATTTATCGGAATTCTATGCGCGGGGTCCCGCCTTAGAGAATCGCGTTGGCCGTCACGCTGTGGTGTTCACACCCCATTTTAATTTTTTCAGGAATAGTTTACCTTGTTGAAAAACCGAATATAAAGCATGTGCTGTGAAACAAAAACCTTTCATCCAGTCACGGTGATTGTACCGAGCAAACAGAATGTACACGATGGTGATATTTAGTGCGCCAATAATAAACTAATAAAAAGCAGAGGATCTTATTTTGCTAGTAACTACACTTGATAATTCAGGAAGTGCAGTCCTCATGGGCCTGAAAGTTAATTGAGTTTGACCAATCCAAACTAATTCATGTCTTCATTACCTCAGAAAATTAGAGCTTTAGGGTAACACTTTCCAAGAGTCTCTTTTACCAAGAGTCAACCTTAATTATACTAGGCATCGCGTGGCTCTATCATTGAAGCGAGCGTATTGCAATGAAATACTGAATATTGAAATTTATTAATCATGATGAATGTCATAGTTGAAGATAAGTATAGATATGTTGAAGGGTAGTGTAGGGAAGAGTGGGGGTACTGGGTACAAAGCTTTACTTCCTAAACAAACCATACACTATACGACTATAACAATCTTCACCACCCGCGGTAGCTTTTAAACAATTATTATAAATGTATCTCGTCACTACGCAAAGAATTTTGCTTGTATCAAGTTGAAATTTTGCATACCTGTTTCAATTGTGCATTAGATGGTGTATATGAAGTTTTATTAGAATCGTTTCGTTAGAACGTAAGATATCGGTAAAAAGGATGTTTTCTCTATTATAAACGTTTAGGTCCGCTTTAATAGTTTTAGCGATCTTTATTAAGTCATAGCGGTGTCGCTGTTGGTTTTAGTAAAAAATTTTATTTGTAAAAAATGTTCGTCTCATCGAGTAGATGATGATAGAATCTTTTCCCGTCCTGCAATTCCAATTTAATTTTTGTACCTCTTGTTTACGCGAGCGTTGCGCGCGAACTCATGGACGGATCACGCTGTCCAACGAACTTAGCCTGAGTATTAGTAAGAGGAACATGTATACCAAATTTCAACTAAATCGGTCAACTTTTACTCAAGTTATCGTCACACGCGTAAACGTTACTGACAGACAGACAGACAGACAGACAGACAGACAGACAGACAGACAGACAGACAGACAGACACGGAGCATAGTTCGTTGAATGTAGGAAGCTCGCTACGCTCGCTTCAATAAAATCTTCCACTGTAAATACAGTGAAGGGCCGAATTACACGTGAAAGTTAGACCATAGAGCTACCTAAGTAAGAGTCCTCAGGGTGTCTGTTCTCAGTATTCTCAGTAAGAATCAGATATTGAAGTAACCAGTAGCGGTTCACCTCAAGGCTTGGTGCTAGGCGCATACACCTTTATAGTTGACGTAGAGGATGCAGGGCCTTATATGAACCTAACAACATCCCCAGACTGTGTCGAGGATTTTGTATTTGTTTTTTAATGATTCCAGTATCATTCATGAACACAAGAACATAGAAAAGCTGAAACAAATAGGAAGTCAAAGATTGGATACCATGAAAGAGTGGTTTAAAGCAAATAACTTTGAATTGAATGTCAGTAAAGCCCAAGTACTTACTTTCAGCCTTAGAAATAAAGAAGAATCTTCCCTGGACGTTATGATGACATGGAAACCTCACAAAAATATGGTCAGAGATAAAGTAACTAAATGTATCTATGTTCCAAGAAAACTAAAAAATTAAGTGTCAGAAAAAAAAATTTAGTTAATGTATATAAGGCAATGATGCAGTGTATACTAAGTTATGGTTCTGTGGGGACATACTAATCTGCAAACACTCCTAATTCTTCAAAAGAAAGCACTAAAGATTATAGAGGGAGCTGAGAAGCACAAATTTGTTCATAAAATGTAATATAAAGACAGTGGTGAATCTATTCATGTATAACTCGCTACTACTTATAAAAGTAAATAGTCATTTATTTAGAAACAATAGTAGTTACCACACAATACCAAAACGAAAGACAAGCTCATGATTCCTTACCATAGGCTTAAGAAATCTGAGGTTGGTCATTTTATAATGGGAATAAGATTGTATAACCTACTTTTAGTAATGATATAAAATATTTAGACTTTGTTGATTAAAAAAAAGACTAGACAGTTGTTGTTAAGCTATATATACTAATATACTATAAATTAGAGGAATGTTACCAAAAAATGTTTGTGTTCATTGGGTTTTTGTACATGAATTGATTGAATGTAAAGTATATGTGACTTTTACTAATGTTACAAAGTTAACTTAATGGAAATAAATTTATTCTTATGTCACTGGGTTGAGGAAGGAATACTGTATCTATCTACTGTTATCTAGCCTTTGGAGAGTACAACAGGGAAAGATTAGGAGGTGTAGACAGTGTTGGGTATTATCTAGCTCTCGGAGGTTATATTTAAGTAACTGGTTAATTAATTTAACTGTTTATATTTAACCCATTACAGACATTATCAGACCTAGAATCCATAATTAAGTTAGAAAATATTTATTTTAAATTAACCATTATAATATAAATTATTAATCATGATCCTCAGATCTTTTTTAAGTCAGTGGGACAAAGATGATCAGAGTAACCCAGATTTATTAAAGTTTTAGATTATTAAGAATTCTTCTTCAAAACTCATTATTTTATCCGTTAATGAATGAAAAGAGAATAAACAATTTTATATTAATATATTGTTAAAATGGATTTGTATATTGATTGAACATGATGTGAATTGTCCTGGTCAGGTAGAGGTAACCACCCTGTGATTCATGTGTCGTGGAAGGATGCATCTGAGTACTGCTCTTGGTCGGGTAAACGCCTGCCAACGGAAGCAGAGTGGGAATACGCCTGCAGGGGAGGACTGATTGGGCGCCTCTTCCCATGGGGAAACTTACTCAACCCTGGTTCCGGTAAACACAGGTATGGTGTGACATCTTCCTAGTGGAAAAACATTTTATTGCCAATGTATGTGGTGTGTTGAGAAATTATAGGAGAGTTAGTACACCTCCTAACATTTAAAATCATACTCATCACTATCTCAGCCAGGAGTGTTGTCTTTTGATTTTTAAAATTTTTGATGCTTGTGGCAGTTTTCAGAGCATATTCATTGGTTTCATTCATTTAAGAGTTGTATAAATAGTTATGATTGAATATTGATGAAACAACTACATTCTTTGTTCTTCAGGATTCACTCAACCGTGCTACATCACAGACCATAGTTTTTACATCTAATTTTATCCCAACTATCACTATAATTTTTCATCAACCATGATCAGATTAACTATTGTTGAGTGAATCCTGTACAGGAAGCCGATTCTGTAACTTTTTTGATATATATCCACTGTGACATTATATATCAAACATCTCTATATATCAAAGTGTTGTTATATAATGTAGTGAATCTGTAAAGTGATGCCAGCGCTTGTATGTGGCCGAATACCAAACTACGGATTGACAGCATCCTTTTTAGTGACTATTTTGTAGTTATTTCTGTCAGAAAACAGAAAAAGTGAATGAAAACAACAAAAATGGCGTCTCTTTGTTTTGGTTTTTAGCATTTGATATATAACAATATAACCTGACGAATTATATCAACAACAATTTTGAGTGGATCAAACCTTATATACCAATTTCTCCTTATATAATAACAGACAAAGTTATAGATTCACGTTGACAGGTTGCGCGCACATGTTCATAACAACAGTTTGATAATAACCACATGAAAAGAGAGGTTTCAAAGTTACAGAATCGGCCTCCAGTTCCTTTAGTTAACTTTTCACAATTTTTTGAACAAGGCTGTGTTAGAACAAACCTCAGATAAAGTTTGTAAAAAGGGCCCAAATATTAAATGGTCTACTTACTAGGTTTGAACAAGTAAGTAGTGGTTAGATGTTTGAACAAGTAACTGGTGGTTAGCTTGAACAAGTGGTCTGCCTCCCCTTTGTTACCATTTCTATTCACAAAATAGGAACGGATTGTCCTGTCCAGTTCTAATAATAATAATACTATGGGTCATAATTTGTGATTTTGCTATTTTTTTTTATACTTTAAACCTGTTTTTGTGTTCAGGTGTAACATATGGCAGGGGATATTCCCGAATAAGAATACTGGTGAAGATGGTTACTTTGGAACCTCACCTGTAAACAGCTTCCTTCCTAACAACTATGGACTGTACAACATGGTAGGAAACGTATGGGAATGGACTAGCGATTGGTGGACAACATCACATGACAGCAGTAATGGACCTATAAGCAATCCTGTCAGTATTATTTATTGCTTTTTTAAACTAAATTCTTTCTACTTTCAACACTTATTATGGGGTATTTTATATTGAACTGTGACATGAAAACAGCGCCGGTGCTACACTTTTGGCCGCCACAGGCAAGACGGTTTTTGGCCGCCCCATCGAAATAGGATTTTTTTTACCGAGGGGGGGGGGGAGAGAAGTGTGATTTTTTGGGGCTTTTCTAGATTTATGTGATTGGTTTATTACACAATAAATAACTGGAAAGTCTCAAATTTGTGTTGGGTTCGTTTACTTTCTCATATAAAGAGAAAGTTATTAAACAATTTTTTTTTTAATAACGGTTTTTAAAAAATGTCTGATTATCGTCTGTGTAGACGCCTGGAGCCTAATCTACTGGGCTAGTTTTGACAAAATTTGGCAAACATGTTCAGAAAAATCATACCCTGAAATGAATTTTAGCTCCAAATTTGGAGCTCCGTTACAAAACCACCGTCACAAAATCAAGCGTCACGAAATCTACCGATGACGATAACCTGAGTAAAAGATGACCGAGTTAGTTGAAATTTGGTACACATGTTCATTTTATCAATGCCCAGGTTAAGTTCGTTGGACAACGTTATTCGCTTAAGCGTTCACACGCAACGCTCGTGTAAACGTAAGCTTAAAATTTAAAATTGGAATTTTAGGCCGGAATAAAATTCTAACTTTATCTATTTAATGAGACAAACAACTTTCATAATTTTTTTTTTTATTTATGACTATAACTTCTCTAGGTACAAACAGATTAGTTAGTTACTATTAATTTTGTCTTTTTTCTAACTCCGCCATGCATAAGTAGTTAGCAACATATATTCGTACTTAGCAGTGTGATTTTATCATTTATATGAAAAATGCAAGGAACTTCGTTCCCACCGGGGGTCCCGTGACACCACACGTATTTTTTTTATTAGGATTAGGAGGGGTATAACAATTAATAAATTAGGGAAAGGTAGAAAATGTAACAGCTATAAAGGGGTAATAAAGAGTCAAGTGAATAAAAAAAAAGATATGACGTATAATGGAAAAGGCTTAGGAGGGTTACGAGAGAAATAAAAATACATACAAAGATAAATATTATGTACTCATATAATAGCAAAGACAGCCGATAGTTTGTTTTTAGGAATAAAAAGAAATAACACCGGTGTAACTAAGAATCATCCCGAAATGTGATTTGCCCGGCTACTTAACTAAAACAGCACCTGATAAGGTATTGTCTAGGTGTTATTACTAGGGTTCCTTCTCTAATTGCCTACTCAGTACGGGGGTTACGCACATTATTATCGTTTTGGTATTTCTCTTTACTATGGATTTTGTTTTTCAATTTGTAAAATAAAACAAACTGCGGTCGTCATCGGCCGCCCCCTGAGTTTGGCAGCCACAGGCGGCCGCCTGCCCCGCCTGTGCGTAGTGCCGGCGCTGCATGAAAAGGATGTATAGAGATGTAAATTTCTATTGTAAAACAATAGCAAACATTTTTTTCTTTCTCATATGCATGGTATAATTAGTCGGACCTCGATATAACGTAATTGATGGTTCCAGAAGAAAATGTACTTTATAGAGATTTTGTTGTGGAGAATTTCTTCTTTTTTTTAGAGAGAAAACATGGGTAGCCCTGAAAGAGGAAGATGTTTATCTCATTTTTACCCATTACAGAACTACTTCATCTACGTCTTCATACTTAGAATCTCTATATTTATTCAAAAAATCTCCACTTATTTTTTTTTATAATTTTAATATTGAACCCCAGTTTTTCAAAATAAATTGTAGACACTGAACTCAGAGCGATTTGATATTTATGGGATACATCTCATCTTTGTCCTTCACTCCTTTCTGTATGCCTTTTAATAAATTATTTTTTTCTGTAAGCGATTTTCTTTTAGACATTTGTGCAGTGAGTAAATTACACTGTAAAAAGTCAAGAGCTTTATAAACTCCCGAAACTAATTCTAAACTGAGAGTAAAAGATTTCTCTATACTGTGCCAAGATGATTCCAATTCCACTTAAACTAATAGATGTAGAATATGCAAAATTGAGTGCTAGTGCTAGAACTCCTAAAAATAAGGTTCCAAGCTAATAAATAAATGAAAAATTACCGCCAATATTACTTTTTCCATATATTCACAGAAACATTGTCGGTCGGATCTTTTTAGCTATGCTTATTCTAAACTCTACTTAACTCTATACTTCTTTTAAAGTTACCTTATCAAATTTGCACTATTTAATAATGAACATGTTAGATATTACCTCAAGGGACCAAATATAGCTATAGCTATTTTAATTAATTATTAATCATCTAACATTTTTTTTGGCTCCTTCTTGACTAACACTTAAAAGATTTATTATATGTACCTATTAACATTGTTTGCATTCAAGAGTAGATAAGTGGATAAGTTGACTTCAAATATTGATAGGACATTTTATATTTAAGAATAGGTTGGTTTGATAATAAAATAGGTTAGTTTGATAATAAAGTGTGTCTTATGATGGATGATGGAGTGAAGAGGAAACATTTGTTTATTTTTGGGTTTTTTCAGAAAAAGTCAAAGTTTATAAAACAACTGTTTGTTTGTAACCCACTTAAAATGACAATATTTTCTTGATTTTTTGTAGAGGGTGTTCAATTTCAGTTGTTCAGTTTATGCAGAAAGCGTGGATAATAGCGTTGATGAAGTAAGAAATTGAATTACACAGATCTTAGCCAATATTCTCCTTCGGCATGTTCAAAATGAGTCAAATTTTGCTCAGAAGTAGGAGGCAATACGTAATAATGATTTCCTTTTTTTTGTATATTTTTCTTTTAAACACTTGTGAGGTTTTTGTGATATTTGTTTTCTAAATGTGTAAAAAATTAGAATTATTAATTAATTGTTGTAAAATAAATCTACTTTGTTATTTTCTTGTGCTAGATTTTTAATCCTTTTTCTTACCTAAAGGCAAATTATTGTTTTCACCCAAAAAAATCTGAATTATCCGTTTTGGTTGTTTGTTTTCAAGACGTTTTTGAGAGTTTTTAACTGGATGGATGTCCATATGTGTCTGTTTGTCTGTGTCTCTGAACTCTTTTCATAAACTTTTTGCTAAGTCATCTAAAAATTCATGAAAAATCATAAAATTTTCCGATTGCGCTGAAATTTGCACCTAATATACCTCTTTATAAGATCAACATTTCCACTGAATTTAGTTCTGATATCTGCCATCATTTTAAAAATATCGACTTTTGAACTTCGAAAATTTAACCCTAAATTATTTCAGAACTAAAATGCCGATTAAGCTGAAATTCATACCAATTATACGTTTGTATAAGATAAATAAGTCTTCTATATTACAACTTAATAGCGGGTGTCATTTTGGAATTATTTGGTAAGGAAAAGTTCTGAGACGCCCCAATTTTTTTGTTGTATTTGTAAAAAATAAACTCAAATTTAATTGAAACATGATATCAAGGGATTACTGTATATTTGTATACTCCTAGTGCAGTTTGAAATGAAATTTTGAATTCGAGAATAGATAATTAAACATTTTAATAATTAAATATGTGTAAACAATTTGTTATTTTTTTTATTATCTTATTTATTAACAGAGGCTATGCTTGTGTTTCAGAAAGGACCTCCTTCTGGGAAGGATAAAGTAAAGAAAGGTGGCTCCTTCCTTTGTCATAAAGACTATTGCTATCGGTACCGCTGTGCAGCCAGGAGTTATAATACACCAGACAGTTCCGCAAGCAACTTGGGCTTTCGATGTGCTAAAACCTTTAAATAAAATTCTAACAATGTGCATAGTTTTAACTATTGTTTTCAGTTGTGGAACAACTATGGATCTGGTAAGTTACTTTTAAATAATGATTCTTTTTTTTTTACTGAAACTAATTATATTCATTTGGTGACAATTTAGAGAAAAATCCTTTGAGCTTATAGAATGGTAACGGAAGAAACGTGATCGTTATGAAGAACAATTTTTATTTTACTGAACAGAAATGCGTTTCAGACATCAGGGAACATTTTTTATGTTTATTGGTTTGTCAGCATTTTTGCGAATGCCTACATTTTATAAACTACTAGTTTTAATTTTGACTATTAAAATTATGAATTCATTTTAATCAGATTTTTCTAACGATCTATAAGTGGTAATCTACTAAGTTCATCTCGTTAAATTATAAATGTCCAGATTGCAGATATTTAGTATTTTTTTTATTTTTTGGGGGGGGGGGGGGATGGATCTCAACCTATCGTTTCTTCCTACTTCTTGTAAGTTTATAGCTTAGCAATAATGGGGATAATGTTCTAATGTAGAAGGAAATAACATTACAATATCAAGGTTGAATAGATTTGTAGACTAACATGTTACATCAAAGTTGTAATATGTTACAAGATTTAGTACTTTTGTAAAAACTAAGTCGCTGTAACTACCACATCTCTGAAGCTTCTACATCACTGTAGGTACTACATCAATGTAGGTACTCCATCAATGTAGCTTCTACATCACTGTAGGTACTACATCAATGTAGGTACTCCATCAATGTAGCTTCTACATCACTGTAGGTACTACATCAATGTAGGTACTCCATCAATGTAGCTTCTACATCACTGTAGGTACTACATCAATGTAGGTACTCCATCAATGTAGCTTCTACATCACTGTAGGCACTACATCATTGTAGATACTACATCATTGTAGATACTACATCACGGCAGCTAAGTCAATGGAGCTACTACATCTCTGAAGCTTCTACATCACTGTAGCTACTACATCACTGCAGCTACTAAGTTGCTGTAGCTACCACATCTCTGAAGCTTCTACATCACTGTAGGTACTACATCAATGTAGGTACTCCATCAATGTAGCTTCTACATCACTGTAGGTACTACATCAATGTAGGTACTCCATCAATGTAGCTTCTACATCACTGTAGGCACTACATCATTGTAGATACTACATCATTGTAGATACTACATCACGGCAGCTAAGTCAATGGAGCTACTACATCTCTGAAGCTTCTACATCACTGTAGCTACTACATCACTGCAGCTACTAAGTCACTGTAGCTACTAAGTCACTGTAGCTACTAAATCTCTGTAGTATCTACATCAATGTAGATACTACATCAATGTAGATACTACATCAATGTAGATACTACATCAATGTAGCTACAACATCACTGCAGCTACTAAGTCACTGTAGCTACTAAGTCACTGTAGCTACTAAATCTCTGTAGTATCTACATCACTGTAGATACTACATCAATGTAGAATTACATCAATGTAGATACTACATCAATGTAGCTACTACATCACTGCAGCTACTAAGTCACTGTAGCTACTAAATCTCTGTTGTATCTACATCACTGTAGATACTACATCAATGTAGCTACTACATCACTGCAGCTACTAAGTCACTGTAGCTACTAAATCTCTGTAGTATCTACATTGCTGTAGGGCTGATATTATGTTCCTACTTTATTCAACTTACTTAGCGGAAATGAGTAATTATGAAAATTAAATAAATTCAGTATAGGTCCAGATAACATTTCGCTGTAACAAATTTAAGCATCATGAAGCCTATTAACTATGCTAAATGTTTTATTAACATCATTAATAATTATGGTTATAAAATAAATATTTAAATTTTTAAAAAGTTTTAAGAGATTCCTCTGAGGGATTGTACAAGTCGTGGGGGAGAATTTAGAATCAGTTTGTCTATATGGGTGTTGAGGGCTGAAAGTCAAATATAGACCTATTATTGATTACTTCGGCGACCATAGAAATAAAAAATTAATTGATATTTTAACCCCCTTCTCCTCCTTTCTTAAATGGTTATTTCAATTTTATATTTCTTATGTTTCAGTTGCTTGGTATTCTAAGAGGACATTCTCATTTAAAGTCTGACTGCTGTGGTCCATTTAGTGACTACTTTTTTAAGTGATAAAGTTTTATTGTTATTACTGTTAATTGACTAACTTGTAAGACTGTTAAACATTATCGAGTACCTCTTTGCCTTCATTTTATAACTGTACCAAAAAAAAGAAATATTATGGTTACTAGTTATAAAAGTAACTTAAAAAGAAAACAATCTAAAATATTTTTTAATTTATACCACGATATTTTAAATTGATTTTTTTTTTTTTTTAAAAAAAGGCCTCAAATTATGCAATTTTAATTATTTATTACTTATGAATTTTTATTTATGAAAATTCACTTGGTCGTATTTTTATTGCTTGAATGAGTGTTTTATATGGGTAAGGTTACTTTTTTTGTGTGATTTCCTGCTCTTTTTAATTCTCTCACTTATCTATTGATAAATCGTGCACTTGAAGGTAAAGGGAATTTATTGATTTTACTATTATTATTATTATTATTATTATTATTATTATTATTATTATTATATTTGTTAAGTTTTATTTTATGGCAATCCATGTCGAAACTATTCAAGTCATTAATATTATTATTTAAAGTGGAAGGTAGAAATACGATAAAAAATTGTCCACTGCCCCCAAATATTGATCCATGAACCCTTGAGTTAATACTGTATCGCTTCAAACACTGAGTTAGGTGTGGGAATCTCGATTAAAGTTTTACAGAATTAGAAGATAATTCTTTTAAGGCGAATATACACATGCCGTCAAATTGGGGAAGTAGCTTGCATGCTAAAAGAGGGTATTTGCCAGTAACTGGCATACCAAGGATTTTCATTAAGTTTTTATCTGCTTGCTTGCCAAAAACAAAATTGAATCCGTACATAATAGTAGGTAAACACACTTAATTACCAGTAAATAACATTTAGAAAACGTTTACCTACGGCCATTAATTATATCTGCTGAAACTGTAAAAGCCCTTGCTTCTTGGTTCCATGGCTTTGCTGGGTAAAACTCCATATCTAAGTATAATATTAAACTCTCAGGTGTCCGTGGTTTGGCTCCTAACAACAAGTCAATTTTTATGTGTTATGAATTTGATTTAGAGTCTTAAAATTAAGTGATTTATGGTTGAAACAACTTTAACATTAATTAATTACCAGTTACCAACAAACAGGGCAACTTTTAGATGTGGTCTCCTTTAGAAGATAGCTACACTTAGACTTCCAAATATTGTTGAGTGTATACATATATTACGAATGATTTTATAATAATAAAATAAAATGTTTAGTGCCTTCAGTAAGTCTAATACTAACAAATGCTATTTTTACATGTGTTAAACGAATACAAAAAATAAATCTCAAAAAAGTCTTCCACATTTTGGTTACCAATTTGATTTGAATAATTTTGTTTTATTTTTAAATTTATTTTTGTTAATGAACTTCGTATATTTTTTGTAAACTTATTTGTTTTATTAAATAAAATTTGTACTTACTTAAAAATTAATAAATAATAACCATCAGTGTTAACTGTGATAATGCAACTGTATTTGTAAGACTTTTTTTTCTTTTTTTTTGAGGAATTATTTCTTATTATAATAAATATGACTAATTATGATTCAGATAATATTATTTATTATTTATTTATATTTATATAAATTTCAATTTTTTAATGGCTAAAGAGTTTTTTCTTTGCATTATCATTAAAAAAGGAAATGTATTTATGACTTAATATTTTATGTTTTTTAGGTACGACATAAACATTCCTAAATGTTATGTTTATTTAAAAAAAAATATATAAATAAAATTTGAGTTTAATTGATTTTTTTTAAATTTTATTAACACAAAATATTTATTGTTGGAATATAAGTGTATAAAAAGGGTAAGGGGCGTAAAGATATACATTGTTGAATCTTATTTTATCTTTAACTCTAATAGAACTCTTATAGTCCACTGGCCACCATAAGAAGTGAGTCGCTGATTGATAAAGTTTTCTTACCTTATGGAATCGCTTATTTATGCCGTGTCCACCGATGAATTGGGTATATGGCAACAGGGCGCTGGGCCATTTCTTTTTTGTTGACATGCCAAACTTGCCCTTCTGCGGTAACATTGAAAAGAGATAGATAAAGTTTTGATTTTTACAGGATCGTTTAATTAAATTATTTAAAAAACAGTGGTACACCACCGATAAGAGTGGGCCGTTTGGGGTGTCCACCACCCCAAACATATCGCTCTGCGGGGACGTTGAAAAGAAAACGGCCCACTCTTATCTGTGGCCAACTTTACCACTGTTTTTGAAATAATTTAATTAAACGATCCTGTGAAAATCAAAACGTTATCTATCTCTTTTCAATGTTCCTGCAGAAGGGCAAGTTTGGCATGTCAACAAAAAAGAAATGGCCCAGTGCCCAGTTGCCATATACCCAATTCATCGGTGTACATGGCATAAATAAGCGATTCCATAAGGTAAGAAAACTTTATCAATCAGCGACTCACTTCTTATGGTGGCCTGGGGACTATTAACAATATTGTTAGAATATAGAATTTTATTTTGCAGGTATGAATCATTAATTGTAATAGTAGGCAATAAAAATTATTATACCATCTTATACACCCTTGGGTTAAGATGTCACTGCTGTGCGGGGTAAAACACCATATCTATAAGAATAACAATGAACTCTCATTTTTTTTGTACTTTCTTGTTTATTAACTATATAAAACAATGGTAAATGAGATTAAATGGAATAAAACCGAAATTAAGAAGACAAATAAAAAGAAGAATATTAAAACAATATAAAATGGGTCACTAAAATATAATAAAAAACATATTTATTTAAAAATTAAAATAGCAAGAAAAAAAATTCACCATAAAATGATTAAAAATGAACTATTAAATATTAATTAACTTAGTGGCAATTAGGTAGGCCATTGCTCAGGGAGAGGGGGAGGTTATCAGGATGAGAAGGCTATGGAGTTTATATGAAGGTAAAAATGCAATGATTTAAAT
Source organism: Gerris lacustris (assembly GCA_951217055.1). Taxonomy (NCBI): domain Eukaryota; kingdom Metazoa; phylum Arthropoda; class Insecta; order Hemiptera; family Gerridae; genus Gerris; species Gerris lacustris. Next base: position 35,164,442 of record OX578276.1, on the reverse strand, counting down.
TTTAAGACTTTTAATTAACAAAAGAAAATTAAAGAAAATCAATTCAGGCATAATCTCTGGATTCTTCATAAATTTGCAGACCCCTCCTATTTATAAATTCGTTGAGGTTGTTTAAGACCAGCTTTCTATAGCTACTCGTCATAGCAAAGCCATTGAGGTAGTGACCCACTGTAAAGGATTGCTCCAAAAGCGACCTAAATCTGTAGCGTCCTTTTTCTCGGAAGATGTTCTTTCTTTTTTTAACTTCCACTACAGTTAGTTCTGGTCTGTTTCACCACAATGATGCTAAAGTTCTACTTCATTTTTTGGAGGTAAATTATAAAATCCGGCGAAGGTTTTGCAAGATTCTATGAGATTTTCCATTGACATGGTCAACATTTACGACGGTTGTAGTTTTGACAATGCCAATGATGGAGTGTATTCTTCACCAAAACGCACTTTAGTGTGTGTAGGGTAAAACGCCACGTCTATTAATAACCAATATCTAATGCATTGTTCTCTATAGTACCAACATCAGGAAAGTTATTAGCTGGGTTTTTATTTTGTGATGGGTACACCATGTAAAAAGGAAGGTAATTGTGTAGAAAAATGTGATGGCCCTTCTGATTAATTAAAAATGCACGAATTTAAAGATGAAAACAAATGTACGAAGTTTGATATTAAGCAGTATTTATGGTTAATGGATTGTCCAATATTCCAACACTACCCTCCCTAGTTGGTTTAGAAACTCATCCATCAAAGGTTTTAAATTAGAGGCTTACTGTATGTATGTTCTTCAGCATGCAGGATTACTATTTTTAAAACCACAAGCTCCCTGAAAACGATTCCGAGGATTTCTGTTCTGTAGCTTCTTTACCATATAAGCCTTTTCTTGTCTCTGCCCTTCTGAAATTCTGTGTTAAACAAAAACCATTATAAAAAAGATTGGGAAAACTAAATTTGTCAAATTTAGAAAAAAATACCATAGTAGCTTGATGTTTACCTGTGGTGAGAACGGTGGGAAGAGCTCATCTAGTGTGTAGACTTTGGTGATCTTGGAATTATATTAACACTACTAAAAAAAAAAAACTACTAAAAACAGGTTAAGCAAACATTAGTTTAACTGCAAATATCAGTAACTACTATCATATTTAAAAAAATTATGATTGGATTTTAAATTTAGGTTTACTATATGTGAAGAAAGAGAAAAAATATTTTAAGTCCAATGTTTTGTAGCTTGAGTGCGGAAAAAGTCAAACTAAAGATAAGAAAAATGTGGTTAATTTATTGGCATCTCCAGCTTCTGATTTTCTTATTTTAGTTTATTGCGATATCATGTACAAATATTGTTAGGTTTTTTTAATGTTAATTCTCCAGCATTGCTTCAGGATCAATTAGTTTATTCAGCAATAACTGTCAAGCCTTATTTATTTAATTACTAATACTTTAGGCCAAATTTTGTATAAAACTCTTAAATATAATGAAGTAGGTAAACTACAGTGTAAAAAATATCCGGCTTTAATGCAAATCCTTTTTTACTCTGATCCTGGAAATTTGGAGTTTATTGTTTAAACTTAAATAGATAATGCTAGTTCAATCCTTTGGCACTATAGCGATCAAAATATGGACATAGGTATCGACTTGCTAATTAAAAATACTTTTTTTAAAGTAGGATTCATGCAGACTGTAATAATTTAAATATAAAAAAAAGTGAAAATATGTAAGGTTCTAACTACTCTAAACACCGAGTATAAGATATATGACATCCCGAGAAGTTGCTTTACAATAAAATTTGATAGCTTAGTTAGACATAAGGAATATTTGTGTATAATTTTTAATTTTTTTCATCATAAAACTTTGATAAATAAACAATGTCAGTATATTTTTCTTGACTTACATTGGCGTGGCAAAGTAAATTGTTGAGAATCAAGTGTTGAAGGTCCAGGGCACTGTTTGATATTCTTAATTGACTGTCTAACTCGAAATCCATTATAATTATCTCTTATCAGCACTGTTGATGGAAGGTTGGATTTAGCAATGATATCTTTTATTTTTTAATTAGGGAATGGACACTTTTTTATATTCACTCAAAAACAAATGTGTCCTACTTTTAATAAGTTTCTACTTAACGTTTATTGCCTTGAATGGGGTGGGACCAACTCTTGACAAACCAACATTCTCTATCCAGTCAGCTGGTTCTCCATTCTTTTCTTAAGATCAATGAGGCCCATATTCTTATCACATTCAAGGTAAGAATGGCCTCAAACAGGATATGTGATTTCGACTGAATCTAAACTATCCACAGTGTTTACAATGAAATGAATAAAGAGAACCACTGTATAGTTCTTATTTTGGCCCTCCGCACCATCACAGAAAATATGCAAAAGTCTAACTTCTTCAGGCAATTTGTTTATGGCGAAATAAAAAAAAAAGGACAAACTTCATCTGCGCCCTTTTTGGAGACATATTGAGGATATGTGTAAAAATAACAGCTTGAATCTGAAAGGACATGAACATTAATTTTTAACCTGAAATTAAACATTGAAAGTTGTTGTCTGAATAATACGTTGTTTGTTGTTTTTAGAAATATTTGGCAGAGAAACATTTTTTTGGTAATCCATTGTAATGCATTCAAAACTTTTGTTGGTTAATACGTTCACTTCTTTTCCTGTCGTAAAAAGCTTGAGCTTTGTGCAAATGAATTTCTTTTTCGGTCTTTAAATTATTTGACTAAGACAAATAAGAAAAATATTCATGTGTTTGAGCAAGGAAAATGAAGACTGATAATTTAAGGTAATAGTGTAAACTACAGAGAAGGTTGCACACGGTTGCTGAGCACAAGGGACACCTCTTGTTCTCTTCCACTCTTCAAGGGACATACCTTTTCAACCGTGCATCCAAATATTTTAAACTCTTTTACTTGGACATTCCCTGTTTTGCGAAAACAAAATACAGGATCTAATAGTACTCCTCAGTTGCCAACAAATGGCATCACAAGCTCATTTTTGAATTTTTTGGACATTCCATGTATCCTCCCAACCCAACACCCTCCATATATTATATAAAATCCAGGCCCGGACTTTAAGTGAATGGCGCCCTGGGCTGCTCTCAGCTTTGGCGCCCCTCCTATTTATGTATAAATATTGTTTTTAATCTAATTTCTATCAAGACGATCTCCACTAATACTAATGGAGGCAAAGGAACAAACCTACACCAACTATTGGTTATTTATAAAAATACATTTTGACTGAAGATGAATCTTATGAGTCAAAACGTTTTATAGTTAATTATAAGAATCTTAATCTAAATATTAAACCTTTAACAAAACCATTAGCAACCGAATTTATAGAAAAAAAAATTACTGGAAATTTTAAAATACATACCTAAAAGGGACTTAAAAAAAAACAATTGTTGAATGCGGAAAAGCGTTAAAACAGGGTTTCACTGGTTATTGGGTATATAAAAAAATAAGTACATTAAAATTATTGAACTAAAGGAACTTTAAGTTGGCTAGGCATTTTTAATTATTTAAAAGATTTTTTCCTTAATTTTAATTTAGCAAAATTTGCTATAACTTCTGAAAAGTTTGTTTTAAGAGTTATATCATGCTCAGAACACATTAACACCAGAGCATTTAGTTTTTGCATAAGCTTTTCTTCTTTTCGACAAGTTTGATATTATTGAATCAATTATTTTTAGAAAAACTCCAGTTCTAAAAGCTGATCTTCCATCATGTTTCACTTCATTCTTACTGGTCTCATCTGAAAATATTTTGCGTTTCCTAACCCTGGAATAAGTAGGAGTTTCACACCAATAAACAGCCGCAGTAGATTCTTCGTACTTTTCAAACTCGTCTCTTTTTTCTTTGACATATCCTTCTAAAGAGTGGAGCAGTTTAGTAGCCACTGCCAGATCTATGGTTTGCATTTATAAGTACACTTGTCAAACCTTTCTAAGATGTCATTCCAGAAAATACATAAAAAAGCAATTTCAAAATTTCAAAATTGTTTTTCAAGAGCTTGGGCTTCTAATCGAGCTCCAGGTTTTACTAAGGGATCTTCAGATAACGCCCTCAGAGAATTTTGAATTTCCTTATACCCTTTTACTACAGCTTTCAGGGCATCTGCTCTAGCTGACCACCTGGTATCAGATAGCGACTTTACCACTAGTGTATAGTTTTGATCCAAGTGCTCTTTTAAAATTTCCCATCTGTAACTTGACAGAGAGAAAAAATTATAGAGTTCTTGTATAAAACCAAAGAATTTTACCACTTCAGTACAGCATTCAGCAGCAGCGGAACCAACAAGGTTTAGTGAATGCCCTGCGCAAGGGACAAAATCTGCAACCGAGTTGTGATTTTTAATCCTAGCTTGCAGTCCTGTGTAGGCTCCGGACATGTTAGATGCATTGTCATAACTTTTTCCTCTACAATACTTAATATCTAATCCTAATTCGGAAAGACAGTTCATTACAGCTTCTTCTAAGGAACTGGATGAGTGACCTATCCCAGGCAAAAGTCGTTACAGACGTTCTTTGGGTTCCAACTCTTCCAAAGACACGTATCGAAGCACAATAGCTAACTGATCTGTGTGAGAGCAGTCGGGAGTAGAATCAACAATAAGGGCGTAGTAAAGAACATATTTAATCTCATTCAGAATTGTTTGAAGCACAGCATTTCCCATTATATCAATAAACTCATTGCAAGTTCTCGAAGATAAGTAGGATACATGTCCCGGGCCTTTATTTCCATATTTTGTTATATGTTGAGCAAGGAATGGATCGTATTCACTAATTAGCTCCAGACATCCCAGATACAGCCCGTTGGAAGTAGACCCAAAGTGTTCATTGTCACCTCGAAAAGGTAATCCTCTTACAGCAAGAAATCTTACAACCGAAACTACTCTTGATACGACGTTTTGCCAATATTTAACTTCTTCTTCATATTGTGTCGTTATCAGGGTATTAACTTGAGTGTTCTTCTTTTGTCTGGTTATGTAAGTGAGCATGTTACATCTGTGGTCAGCTGAGTGTTCGTGCTGTTTTATAAGAGTATGGCCATGCTTCCAGTCATTAAAACCGGAACAAAAATGGGTTTTCTTGCTGTCTGGTTGGAATAAGCGACAGGGAGTGCAAAACAACTTCCCAGTTGATGAGGAGAACAGCAGCCAGTCTCTAAAATATATCTCTCCATTAGGGAGTACATCTTTAAATAAGTTAAGGGATAAACTACGTTTTTGATCAATGTAAACACGCTCAGACTTTGAAAAATCGGCATGCATGTTTTGTTTAGGAGAATTTCCAATAATATTTTCAATAACCAGAGTGTCAAAAATGTTCCAAGTTGCAGGGTCTTTTAACACAAATTCATTAGGCAATACCTTGTTTACATTGGAGATTGTAGAGTCGGATTGTACAGCTTCTGGGACTAGATTGGATTGGTCAGTACAATGTGGCCGTGTGGGGTCATATAGGCCTACCGAAGTCGACAATGTTGTTTTTTTTTTAGTAAAAAGATGTCTTCGAAAATTGCGCCCCCCAAAATTTGGCGCCCTGGGCTATAGCCCAGTCAGCCCATTTACAAGTCTGGGCCTGATAAAATCATCATCAAAACGTCCATTCTTAGATATTAACTATAAATCAAAAGTTCTATTACAATAAAGCTAAAACACTACAAAATATTAACATGCGGGTACTAATACACTTTTATACGAAGTGAAAAACTACGAATATATTTTTAACAATTATATAAATAAAACTGTCATGAGCTGTCGAGATCAAAAAAATAATAATTAAAAAAATGCAAGTTCCTGCATTCCTCCCCCCTAGTGACTTCCCTTGGGGGGGGGGGGGGGGGCACGACTCTCATTCTTGGAACGTAACTATCTTTTTTACTTCACCAGAGGTATATTTTTCTTCCTCCCAGATATACGCAGGCTTCAACCGGTCAATTGTTATTATTTTTTTCTGTCTGTCCAAATCAACCTAAAAAGCCTTCTCACCTTGTTTTAGAATTTTGTATGGTCCTTGATATGGTGGGTCCAGAGGCTTTCTCACTTTGTCCACATTCACAAATACATGTGTTGCACTGGCTAGATCTGGGTGGATAAACACTTTTGTTGAACCATGCCTCTTCACTGGCCCAGGCCTTTGCTTTCCAACTTATCTTTTAATTTATTTACAAATTCTTTCCCAGTATCTTTTTCTTTAGATGTTGTGAAGAACTGTCCTGGGAGTCTTAGTACTTGACCATATGTGAGCTCAGCAGTACTGGTTTATAGATCTGGCTTATAACTTGCTCTTAGTCCTAGTAAGACTAGGGGTAGTGCCTCGCTCCATTTGCATGTTGGGTGGCATTTCAAGGCTGCTTTCAGGGTTCGGTGCACTGTTTCGACCATGCCGATGGCGGCAGGAGGGTATGCTGTTGTTCTTGTTTTCTTTATTCCACACAGGTCCAGCATTCGATGAAACAGTTCGGCTTCGAACTGTCGTCCTTGATCGGTGGTCACCGTCTCTGGACTTTCAAACCGTGCGATCCAGTGTGAAAAAAATGCATCCGCAACTGTGTCTGATGTAATATCATTTAGAGGAACTGCTTCTAACCAGCGTGTGCAACGATGTGTGCATGTCAATAAGTACCTGTAAGCGTCAGATGGGGGGGGGGGGGGGGGGTCATGATTTAGTGGTCCCACTAAATCTATATGTATGTGAGTCCGCGAATTCTCCAATTGGAGCCTTGGTGTGCCGGTGCACTTTTACCTTTTGACACAGGATGCAGGACCGTACTCTTGCTGCTATCTCCTTACATATTTTTGGCCAAAAACATTTTTCTTACCATTCTAGATGTTGCTCTGCGACCAGGGTGGGACAAGTTGTGAGCACATTTAAAAGCCTGTTTTCTCAGTGGTTCTGGAACGTATGGTCTTCCATCATTTTTAGAAGTTTCAATTTCACAATGCTATCATTATTTTGATTAGGTTATCCAGTTCAGAGTCAGTCATTTGTAGTTTTGCTAACGCCTCATAGTCTATTCCTTTTAAAGTAATAATTTCTTGAATACGTGACAGTGTGTCAGTCACAATATTTTTTTCACCCGATACATGCCTTAAATCTGTTGTAAATTGACTTATGTAGTTGAAATATCTCATTTGTCTGGGAGAACCTTTGTCGGATTTTTGTTGGAACTCGTATATTAACGGCTTTTGGTCTGTATAAACTGTAAACAATCGACCTTCCAACAGGTGTTTGAAATATTTGATTGCCTCGTATATTGCAAGAAGCTCTTTGTCATAAGTGCTGTATCTCTTTTGGCAGGGTGTTAATTTTCTTGAAAAGAAACCTATCGGTCTTTGCACTCCAGCTTGTTGTTGTTGCAAGACAGCACCTATAGCGACATCCGATACGTCCGTCATCGTCCGCCAATCAAAGTCATTGGCTCTGTAGCCGAAGATAAGCTAATGTAGCAGCATCAGACAGTGCTTCTTTACATTTTTCGAAAGCAGTCTCTGCTCCTGCATTCCATTCTACTGGGCGTTTGTCCTTCTTCTTCGCGTTCTTAGTCAGTGCAGTGAGAGGGGCTTGAATATGTGCTATCTTCTCTACAAAATGGTGGTAGAAGTTGACCATACCGATAAATCTTCTCAGTTCTTAAATTGTCTTTGGTTTCGGAAAGTTTGTTTTGGCTTCAACTTTACTTGACAATGGTTTGACACCATCAGCACATCTTTCGTGACCCAGAAATGTTACCTGTTTTTGCCCAAACACTCACTTGTTGGCATTCACTGCTATACCATATTCCTTTAGGCGTTGGAAAACAAGTTTTAAATTTGCCATATGCTCTTCTTCATTACTTGAGGTTATGAGAATGTCATCTATGTAGGGGTGTGCAAAGTGCAAACCTGACAGCATCTCGGTGACATGTCGTTGGAACGTCTGCGCGGCTTCGTGCAGCCGAATGGCATTCGCACATGCCAAAAGAAGTAGTGATGGCAGTTTCCTGAATGTCCTTTTGCTCCATAGGAATCTGGTATTAATCTTTCCTGAGCTAGTTAGCTGAAAAAATTGTTATATTTTCTAGGCTCGATATGATGTCCTGGATATGCGGCAAAGGGTATCTATCAGGTATTGTGCCGTAATTAAGCTTTCTGTAGTCTCCACATGGGCGCCATTCGTTGTTCTTCTTTCGCACCATGTGAAGGGGGCTAGCCCAACTGCTTCGTGAAGGTCTGCAGATGCCCTGTGGTACCATTTCTTCAAATGCTTTCTTAGCATCTCTTAACTTCTCGGGGTTGAGTCGCCGAAATTTATGGTATACCGGAGGATCTTTTGCTAGTAGATGATGCGTAGTGGAGTGTTTAGGTTGTGTTCGGAACGCATCTTCTTCACAAAGTAGTTCAGGATTTTCTCGAAGTTGTGGCGGCATATTATTTATATTTGTTTATTTTCAAATACTTCTTTTTTTTCTTCGACCCCTTAATTAGGTCTGTGAGCGGAGATTGAATTTTAGAAATATTTGGAATAAATCTATGATAGAAGTTAACAAGAGCAAGAAAACGTCTTACTTCATGTACCGTTTCCGGGCGTTTAAAATCTTTGATTGCTTTTACCTTGTCTGGAAGAGGTTCAATTCCAAAATTTAATAGTTCGTTTACCAAATACACATTTTCAGGGTATACCGTAGTCCCTGCGTCTTTGGAACACTTGTTGTAAATGGTTCAAGTGCTGATCTTCTGACGTAGAAGCTATCAGGAATTCATCCATTTATATAAAAACAAAATCAAAACCACGTAGCACGTTGTGGATAAAGCGTTGGAACGTTTGGCCTGCGTTCCGGAGACCAAAGGGCATACGAACGAAATCGAAAAGACCGAACGGCGTGATTACCGCGGTTTTAGGAACGTCCCATGGTTCTACCGGAATTTGGTGGTATGCTTTTGTGAGATCGAGAGTAGAGAAAATTTTATTTCCATGAAGACCTTGAGCTAAGTCATGAATGTGAGGTAGTGGGTACCTGTCGGGGACTGAGATAGCGTTATGTGTTCTATAGTCACCGCAGGGACGCCACGAGTTATTCTTCTTTAAGACCATGTGTAGCGGACTAGCCCAATTGCTGTCGGAAGGACGACATATTCCCTGAGCAATCATAGCATCAAATTCGGCCTTTGCATCAGAGAGTTTCTTAGGGTCTAATCTTCTTGCTTTTGCAAACACTGGAGGTCTAGTAGTGTTGATATGGTGAGTAGTTGAGTGTTGAACTTCTGCAGGTAAAACTCTGTTCCATCACCACCGCAAGAACAGGGCTGACCAGCTTTCCGAAAAGTTACAAGGTTGTATACATCTTCTTGCATCTCTTCCATATTTCCTATGTAACTAGCAAGTACTACTTTTATCGTCACCTTTTCGTGTTGAGCTCGACCGGGTATTCGAATTAGAACGACCTCGCGATCGCGTCCGGTACTGATTTCGGCCGCGTACGATTTTAGTTAGCTTAGCTACTTGTTCAGTGAGTGCAGAAACCTGAGCTTGTAAGCTAGAATCTGCAGATGTGTGTGCCACCGGTGCTAGGTTTGAAGTTGAAGCTTGATTTTCAGCCACTTCCATAATTTTATCAGCTATTAGTGCAACCTTAGCTATATCATTCTCATCCGTCACGGACAGGATGGCTTGAACATTGGAGGGCAAACGTTGCAACCATAGAGATTTTAAAAACTGATCAGTTACTTTAGATTTGGCTAACTCACGCATACGACGGAGTACGTGGCTAGGTTTGCTATCTCCTAATTCTATCGAAGTCAAGAGTTGCCTAATTTGCTTTTCTTCTGAGTCAGAGTACGCTTCGATTAGTTTTTTCTTAAGCTGTTCATGTTCATAAGCTCCAGTAGCTGGTGGAGAAGCTACAATATTGGATATATATGATCCAAAACTTCCATCTCGAGGGCTCCGACAACATGATAAAATTTTGTTTGGTCAACCATTATGTTGGCCGTCACAAACTGTGCCTCGAGTTGGATAAACCAAAGATGGGGTTTAGTTTTCCAAAATGGTGGTACTTTTACTCTGACAAAGTTAGCTGAAGCACCGTTTGAGTTATTAGATGCATTTGGAACTGGAGGAAGAGGAGGGGGGGGGGGGGGTGTCATCTCGGATTTTCTCACGAGCCGTAAAAAATTAAGTTTTTATAAATTTAAAAAAAAAATTAAATTTTGGACAAATATGACAAATTATGTCAAAAAAATAAAGTTATAAACGATAAGTTTTAACTTACGATACCGTCCGATTTTCCGCGTTCTTTCCGTCGGGGGTCACCAGTTATGGATGGCTGGGTATAACTGTATAACTAACTAGTTTCTTAACTTATAATAAGGGATTTGCTTCAAACTGAGCGACACAGACATTTTTAACAAAATCTATTTTTTAAGAATGAAATTGTGACATATCAAAAACAAAAAAAATACTCTGCCAATTAATGTGGCACATAGCTTCATCGCAAAGAAAAGACCGAATTAAGAAAATACCTCGATAAAAATAATCAAAAAGTTGGAACGGCGTGGCACTGTTCCAGTAAATATTTAATAAAGTTGAAGAAATTTAAACATTTGTTGGAGAAACAAAGCCTCCAACAAGCACCAAAAGTTAGCGCACATATAATTAATTTAATAAACAAATATAAAACTGCAACCAAATTACGATTTAAAAATAAAAAAAAACTTTTTTTTTTAGTCCCCTCAAAACTAAACTTACTTACTTACTTAATCCAGGCCTCTTCTACCCTGCGGTGTAGAGGCGTTACAAAAGGACTTCCAGGCTGCTCTATCTTTAGAATGGCGCAAACCGGCAAGTCTCTAGCTCTTCTGGAAGTGGGTAAACATTAATGTCAGTCAGTGAGTCAGTTAGCCATGCGGCTTTATAGTATAAGCCATATTAATTTAGCACGATTTAAAGTGCGCAGAAAGTTGAAATTAGGCAGGTGTTTGCAGGCTACTTTCGACAAACCATAAAAATTTCATACAAATCAGATGATTACTTTTAAAGATATGGCAGTAAATAAATGTATGTTTGTGAGCATGTGGAAGATAAAAAAATAAGAGCAGAAGGTTGAATCTTGTATGGGACCAACAATGGACTAATTATGACCTGCCACCCAAATTTCATTAAAATGAAATTGGACGTGTAGTTTTTAAGATATGGTGGTTCGCAAAAATTGAACGACAGACAGACACGGGACCAAAAATGTTCCCTGATGTCTGAAACGGATTTCTGTCTTGGAATTTTTGAAATCGAAGATATAAAATATTTTCGTTCTTCAGAACGATCACATAGCTTCCGTTACCTTCGGTAAGCTCAGAAGCAAAATAAGTATTTGAAAATAAGCAATATAAATAACATGCCGCCACAGTCTTCAATAATCAATCTTCACCGAATCATGGAAGTGGTCTTCAGTGAGAGGAGCTTTCCTATCCCCAGCTGCCCATTCAGTGAACGCCTTCTTGCGTCGAGCATTGTGGAGCACAAGGGCAATTGGTAGAGCTCCTTTGTCTGAGTTGCGAGCAACCCCAAAGTGGCAAACAGAGCCCAGTCTGGAGAGCACAGAAGAAGCCATCGCCCTTTTGCCTTTTATTGACTCCGAGATGACACTCACTTCTGGAAGCAACTTGAAGGTTTGGAAAAATGCCTTCTCCCTAGCTTGGCTGATACTTTGTATCCGATGTTAACGCCAGATTTATGGCGATGGTCATAGGACCCAGGCTCTGAATGAGGTGTCTCTGAGGCGTCTTCATTGAAGACGCCTCTAGGGTTGTATGTGCATCCTGCAAGGTGTGGTGTATGTTCACTTGCGAGCCCGAAATGCTCGATTTGGATTTCGTCCGTTTTATCACCCGCTTTTTATGGACCACGTGAGTGTTACCTATTCTGACTTCTGCGAACCTATTTCGATACAGGCAGGACAGAGTCAGGATGGCGGAAAGCGTTCCGGTTTTCTGGCGGTTTGCCTCTTCGTTAAGGTAGGTGAAGCCGTACTGCGTTGCCAGGGCATCGTAGACCTCTGTGAGTACTTGCATCGTTAGCGGTGTCGGGGATCCCTTGATGTTGGCGGGCCCAGTCCAGGTGACCTTGCTGGAGACGTTACCAGTGTTGTTTGCTATTTGCCATCTACAAGTATGAATGGTAAACATAATCGATGTTATATCTGCTACCAGGTCTATACAGTACGGATCGGCGCCCTATCTGGTTATGGCCTCGTGGTGAAAGTGGATGATGAATCCGTATGCCAGCATCTTTGAGGTCTTGTCCGGGATGACCCTATTCCGTTTTGTGTCCGGGACCTCCTGCCCTTCTACATTCACAGTTCGCCTCTTCTTTGCGGGTGGCTCTGGGACTACTTCCTGGGTATCTACTGCCATCGGCGTATCGTCTGCTGCCATCGTATAAAGCTGCTAAGACTGGGGAAGAATAAATTGTGTTAAATCGTATAAGAACGGTATTGCAGATGCTACGAGTTCAGCATTTCCAGAACCTGAGGGTCGCATATATCTTGTCACGGATGCTTCTGATTCAGCTGTGGGAGCAGCCTTGCACCAAATTGAAGGAAAAGGAGCGCGCCCGCTCGGTTTTTTCTCGACAAAGCTGACAGACACAAAAAAAGATATAGCGCCTATGACAGAGAGCTTCTGTATACTCCGCTATTAAGTACTTCAAGCATATGCTTGAAGGTCGTCATTTTCGTATTTACACAGATCACAAGCCTTTAACTTTTGCCTTTCAACAAAAATCCGATAAATTCACTCCAAGACAACTCAGATATCTGGATTACATATCTCAATTTTCTACCGATATCCCACACATCACTGGTTCGGAAAATATTGTTGCTGATGCTTTGTCTCGTGTAAACGCCATTTTACCGCCATCTACCATAGACTATGAAGAAATAGGTAAAAGCAGCTAGAAGATGAAGAACTAAAAAGTTGTTACAAGGAACTTCGTCCTTAAAACTTCAACTCACTACTTTACCGATGTCAAAATTCCACTTTACTGCTCTATAGATAACAAAATACGTCCATACGTTCCAAAAGTATCTAGGAACCAAGTAATAAACTGTATGCACCATCTTGCTCACCCCGTTCGTAAAGTTACTGCTAAGCTAGTTAAAGATCGTTTTGTATGGCCTGGGATAGAGAATTTTGCGTGAATTTTGTAAAATCCTGCGAAGCTTGCCAAAAATCGAAGATCCATCAGCACACCAGGACACCTATTTCAGATTTCCCACAAAATTACCAACGTTTTGAAACGGTTCACATCGATCTCGTTGGACCTCTACCTCCTCGTCAAGGTTTTCGGTATCTCTTAACTTGTATAGATAGGTACACAAGATGGCCTGAGGTCATACCTATCTCTGACATATCGGCAGAAACTGGTCGCATATGCTTTTTATTTAAACTGGATAGCTAGGTTCGGCTCTCCAGTCACAATTGTTAGCGATCAGGGAAAGCAATTTGAATCTCAACTGTTTCAGGCTTTAGCTAAGCTTGTGGGTGCAAAAAAGGTGAGAACCACAGCCTACCACCCTGAGGCCAATGGTATGGTTGAGCGTATCCATCGACAATTAAAGGCTGCGCTCAAATGTCAAGAGAACAGTAACTGGATCGAAACTTTACCTACAGTTTTACTTGGCATAAGAGCAGCTCCAAAAGAAGATTTGAAAGCCTGTCCTGCAGAATTAGTCTATGGTTGTAACATAAGACTCCCAGGAGAACTCTTCCAATCTAATAGAAAAGCTGCTAAGGATACTCCATCAGAGTTCGTGGAAAAATTAAGAACTTCCTTCCGAAATTTAAGACCTTTACCAGCAACTCACCACGCTATAAGAAAAATATTCATCCATCCAGGTCTTCAAAAATGCTCTCTTTTCTTAAGAGAAGATAGAGTAAAGAAACCATTAGAACAACTTTACTCTGGTCCTCATAAAGTTTCAAAAAGAGGAAAGAAAAACTTTACCATCTTAATTGGAGGAAAAGAAAAGGGTAGTTGCTGTAGACAGAGTAAAACTGCTTACTGCTTGAACACTGTAGAGGATACACATCTCATAGAAACTAGCACGAAGGATAAGAAAGTTAGTTTCGCCCCAGATTAAAAAAGGGGGGAATCCTGTGGCGGCATATTATTTATATTTGTTAATTTTCAAATACTTCTTTTTTTTATGTTTTTGATATGTCACATTTTCATTCTTAAAAAATAGATTTTGTTAGAAATATCTGTGTCGCTCAGTTTGAAGCAAATCACCTATTATAAGTTAAGAAACTAGTTATACTCAGCCATCCATAAAGTAATTCATAGTATTTATTGCTTTTCTGTACAGCTCTAATAGTGACTGGAGGTGTTTGTATTGTCTTGCCAGTAACGGTTAAATTTGTAAGGCTATCTATTAGTCTTGATCTCTTTAAGTCAAGTAGAAGGCCATGCTTACTTAAGAAGTCTGCTCCGATAATAGGGTTTCCTACATCTGCAATAAAAAAAAGTCCACCCATAAATACGTCGAAGTCCGATATCTATGTCCATTGTTACCACGCCATCAGTTCTGATAGGAGTACCATTCGCTGCAAAAAGTTTAACTGTCGTAGATCTTTTTTTTAAATTTTATTTTAGGTGGTATCACAGATATGTCTGCTCCTGACTCTATTAAAAAATTTAATTTTGTTGTATTGTCTCGAATAAAAAGGCGGCTCCTAGATTTGCCTGTCACTTCTGCCGCAGACTGCGACTGGCTATCTAGTTTTCCGGGTTCTTATTAGAACATCGTTGTCTGCATCTTCTTGCTTCTTTTTCCAAATTTATCATGAAAATAGCAGTTTCCAGTAGTGCTCCTATGTGGTGTTTGTGACTTTCTTCTACTTGTCGATCTGAAGCGTGAGTAATTAGATCTGGACCTGGTGCGAGCTAAACGTCCTTTCAGGTAAGCTATCTCAGTCTTAAGAGATGCCATTTCCTCAATTAGAGTCTTAATAGGATAATTTTGGTTCAGTGTATGTGAATATGAGTATATGTAAATTAGTTTATCTACGATTGATACGAAATATAAACATTATATCTCTGTTTAGATGCGTAGAAAGTGATTATTTACGTACTTGTATTCATTGCGCATGCGCGTCTCATAGTTCTGAAGAATTCCTTTTCTTTACCGCGCTAGCGTGGTTCATGGTAAAGCTGAATTCTTCAGCTTTACGCACGATTAGCGAGTTTGTTTACATTTAACAAAACTAATTTGCTATTCTTTTATTAAAGTAACTGTTTAATCGAGTTTTTAGTTAAAAACAATGAATGAATCAAGTGGCTTTGACGAAAATGTAGAGAATAATACTCCTCCAGAAATAATTAATTCGGCAAAAAATACAACTCAAGATTAATGCCATCTTTATCAAGAGAAGAGATACGAACTTACATGCAAGTTTATTTTTTTCTGTATTTATTATTTAAATCTAACAATCGTAGATAAAGTACGGTACACAACTCGTGCGAAAACGGTATTTTGCATTGCTCGTGAGGTTTTACTACCCTCGCTTTCGCTCGGGTGCAAACTCCACACTAGCATGCAAAATGCTACTTTCCGCACTTGACGCGTAATGTACTATTAAAGCTGAATACAGCTTTTTTTTTACAAAGGAGTGACAATAATAATGTCATTTTTACAATATGGCTCAATAACATTAAGTCAAAAATAATACAGGTGGCTTATACTATGTATACCACACGATTCTATATAAAAAGAAAACCTCTAGTTCTATAAAAATAAGTGTAGTACAAGATAAAGGATAGCATAAAAACAAAAAGCAAATGAAAATGAAAACTTCTCAGGTTACAATACCAACCTATATATAAATTTGGTTTGAACGTACAAAGGTTTCTTTCAATAAAAACGTTTTGATGTGATCCATACAAGAATCTTATTTCATTTATTTAGTTTGTGTGTTGTTCATTTGATCTTTTTCCCCCTTTAATTTTGTTATTAAGAGATAAAGGTAATAAAGATATTAAAGTTTTTACATAAATTAAAAGGAAAACGTTACTCATTTAATAAAAATGACCTAAGTTTCAGAGTACTTAGGAAAAAGCAGAGAATTTTCTTGCCTGTAGTTTTTTGTTTTATATCTAGAAAGGTAGCAATTCTGTTGGACTTATCAAAAATATCAAGAACGTTGGTTAAAGGTGTAGCTAACTCTGGCTGCAAGAATTGTTCCCTTTGGGAATTGTTAGTTGGGCACTCAAATACAATATGAAATAAATCTTCCTCAACATTCATATTGCATAGGGTACACAAGTGATCTGTGCGAATCTTATAAATAATGCCTTTACTTGTAATTTTTAAATGGTCAAAGCCTGATTTTCGTATTTGAGACATAAGTTTTTGGCTAGTGAATGCTAAGTTTAAATATAAATATTTTGTATTTGTTTTTTTGAGCAAAATCGGAGAATTTGCAAAAGCCATTAAAAGTTGATTCCATAATCCTCTTAAGGTCTTGTTCTACTAAGCTTTCTTGGTACTGGCAAACTATTTTATTTAATGCTGTTTTACAGATGGGTTTTGAAATTTCGTCTGGTTCTAGTTTAATTTGATGTAGTATACTTTATAATTGGCTAAACCAATTGAGCTTGTGTGAATTACTTGGTGCAGCATCCAAAGATTTTAGTCGTTCAAAACATATCCTAAGAAGGCAGTTATTTTTGAGTGTGTAGCTATGATTAACCCAATTTAACGTTTGTTTTAAGACTGTGACTGCCACATGGGGGATGTCGAATCTGCTCTGATAAGGTAGTGTGGCACGTTTCTCTGCAGTGAAAAATATCTTTTAAAGAAACAGCTGATCGTTCAGTGTATGTTGGTTGGTTGATAGTTTGCTCGGTGTTGCTACCGAATTTATGGATTTGGAAAGTATTATAGGATCTTGAATTTCAAATATTTTATCGGCCATGGACGCTAGTTTTGGCAGATCTCTTTGCTTATGGACAGATTGACTGAACATTGCTAGGTAAGTGTTGCAACCATAGTGATCTAAGTACCTCATCACCAATTTTGCCATTAGCGAGCTCTTTCGTGTACCTTAATAGCTGCGATGGTTTACGATCACCTAACTCTATATCACTTAGCAAACGTCTTATTTTCTTTTCACTATTATCTGAAAATGCTGATATAAGTGCAGTTTTAATTGTTTCATATTTTTTCGTCTCAGGAGGTTTGGAAACAATGTCAGAGACGTGCTCTAACATGACCCCTTCAAGAGCTTTTATGACATAATGAAACTTAGTAATGTCACTTTTAATTTTTGATATTTCAAAATTTGACTCAGCGTGAATGAATCAAAGTTCTGCCCTATTTCGCCAGAATGGTGGTAGCTTTACATCCACTGTTGTACCTCTTCTTGTGGTAATACTTCATCCATGTCTATGAGAGATTCATTGTTAGACATTTCATTTTTTTTTAATTTTAATAAAAGTTT
This sequence comes from Gerris lacustris, assembly GCA_951217055.1. Classification (NCBI taxonomy): domain Eukaryota; kingdom Metazoa; phylum Arthropoda; class Insecta; order Hemiptera; family Gerridae; genus Gerris; species Gerris lacustris. Next base: position 35,146,980 of record OX578276.1, on the reverse strand, counting down.
GCTTAAAAAAAAATTGTAAGTTAAAGTATTAAATAAAGTAAAGTCTGTCTCACGATTTGTATGCCTTTGTCTCAGAAGGAATGTTCTGCGTCGGGGTCCACTTTGCGGGTACTAACACACTTTTATACGAAGGGCAAAACTACGAATATATTTGTAACAATTATATAAATAAAACTGTCACTGGCAAGTTCCTGCAAAAACTTTAATATCAGTAGTTCGATAAAAACTGCGCTTAAACATAAAGTTTTAAGGCAATGTCCATGGATTATCATAGATTGCCGACTTGCCGAACCCTTTAATGCAATATCTATATAGGACGTAGAGCTATTAGCTAGAGTCAAAGGACCTCCCACTTTGTTATTTGCTAAACTCGATCCTCTAAAAACCCCATGCTTTGGTCTGGGCTCAGGCTCAGAACCATTTGTAGGGTTAATTTATAATTCTACCTTAATAGTCCAGTGCAATTATACAATTTGGTGTACAAAAGATCAGGCAGTTCTAATTTTTTAATATGTTGTTAGTATAGGGACTGTTATAGGAGACTGACGATAAGGAATGAGAGATTTGTTCGGAGAAGGATTTTACCTGTCAAATCTTTTAAAAATCCCCTTCGTGTGCCTACCTATTTAGATTGACAATTTACAAGTATTATTATTATTTAAACAAGTTATTATAGTCCAGTGCAATTGTCAAATAAATAGGGGGTTGCTGTGCAAAAGATCAGGTAGTTCTAATTTTTTAATATGTTGTTAGTATAGGGACTGTTACTAGGAATCCAAGTTTTCGACCTCGGCACGCACAGGCGCGCCAGTTGGCAGCGAAAAAAGTCTATTTTTTCGACTCTCTTCCTGTTTTTTCGGAATAACACAAATGCTATCAACTTTTCAACAAAAGTTATTCTATCCTAACTCAAATTAGAGTTAATTTGCTAAAATTCAAGCCTATTAGCTGCTCTGTACATCCTTTGGTTTCCGAGATATGACACTGAGACATGAGACATGTTTTTTCCAAAAAATTGAAATATTAAGTTTTGCTCGTGTTTTCGACTTTCTTCCTGTTTATTCGGAATAACACAAAAACTATCGACCTTTCAACAACATATGTTCTAATCAAATTTAAAGTATAGTAAATTTACAACAATTTAAGCCCAATCGCACTTCGGTACATCCTATGGTTTCCAAGATATGACACTTTAAACATTGGAAAAAATGGAGAGCAGTCAAATTTCTTTCATTAGATTTTTTTTTTTTTTTTTTTTTCAAAATAACACTAAAACTATCAACTTTTCAATAAAAAATTATTGTATTCAAAGAAAACAACTACATTTCAACTACATTCACGAACAACAAAAATTCAAGGATGAATTAATACAATAATAACCAAACAAAATATATATTTGTACTCAGGCGTCCTCCTATTTCATTTAACACCTAACAAAATGCATTTCCGGTAACAAAAAATTGTCAACTCCTTAAACTTCAACACCTTGTTTTTGATGGATGATTTTTTGGGGCTTGCCTATTTTCCTGGTTTGGTTATGTGTAATATAACTGCAAATTTTCATGCTGGATATTTTCGGAGATCAGGTTCAGGTGCGTTACAGACAATAGAGGGTAGCCTACAAAGAAAGCAAACATGCTAAACATGCTTAACATTTAATTAATAAATCTGAATTGAACAAAAAGTATTTGTAAACAGTAACTCTAACGAGGCCTCTTCACAGTCCTGTCATTGACGCGCGTTTGCTGGTTCTCCTTCAGGTTATTAACATATGCATTTGGTTTCTTTGTGTTGATACGTTACACTGGATATTGATACGTTACACTGGATAGAGGAAACGAGTGTTTTTTATGCAAGGGGAGTTTAAATTATTTCATGCTATGAGAGGAATCATAGTGGTGACTCCTGACAATTGTATTACTCCTGATAAACCTATCATAAAATTATCCACCTGCTCATCCAGCGAAATGATTAAAAAGAGTGATAATATTCAACTTGAAATTTTTCATAAACAGAAAATCACTGGATTGGAAACTGTTGAGATTGCTGATGTTAAAAATATTCATCCCATTTTAAAAGAAATTATGCCAAACCATACACTACACATCTACTCTGGCTATACGGTAAGACTTCAGCACTTATGACTTTGCCTGGATGGAACGGATTTATGGAAGAAGCGACTGAAGGAAAATTTTATGAACGTTCCCGAGTTGTGTGCCTTCCTTTCATCAATAACCCGCCATCACAATTTGATACTATACTGTCAAGTATTCGTACAGCTCAACAGAAATGCAAAACATTCAACATGAAAACATGCTTTATCATGTTTGATCAGCCACTTTTTTTGAAGGCCATGGAATTAGCCAATAATCCTGATATCGAAAACGTTGTTATAAGGCTGGGAGGCTTTCACCTCCTTTTATGTTTTATGGGCTCCATCGGTTTTCATTATGGATGGAAGTGGCTTAAAAACTATTCAGTTTGATCTACGCAGTGAACACCGTTGACAAAATTATGAGTGGACATGCATATGCACGGGCTGTGCGTGCTCACAGCTTGGCTCACCTTGCTTTGGCTAAAGTAATCATGGAGGGTATGCATTTTTCTGAGCAAGATGGCTCATCTGAGATAGGAAACATGCTCAAGGATAGACATAAAGCAGACATCAACGCCGTTGAAAATAAAGTAGTCCAGTCTCTGTACGCTGAATTCAAGGAGGCATTGCAAGATTCCTAAAACGTTGGACCTACAGCTATGTTATGTTACTTTCATATGTCTACTTTGATGAAGCAGTTCATTGAAGATGAACGGATGGGACACAGGGAACTTCATCTCACTACAGTACAACAAATGCTACCATTCTTCCACGCTGCAGGGCATTTCTTTTATGCCAAATCCAGTCAATTATATTTGCAGCAGATGCTGGAATTAGAAAAGAAAATTGATCCACTCGATTACCAAAAATTCACCCAAAAATTGGTATTCCCTCAGATCAAACCATAGAGCAGACCCTAATGAGAACAATGAAAACTTCTGGTCGTCTGACTCGGGGCCGTGGAGTTATAGAAAGTGTTCTTACTCGATGTACACTGGGCATGACTCATCTTCAGAACATTTGTCACAAACTTGAGAGTTATTGTGAAATTACATCTGCCGCAAGTGAACATCATGTAGATATGCCCCCTTCTCGCTTGACGCGAGATAATGACGATGTTGAAAAGATGGTACAGTGGTTTTCTCAACATTCACCATTTCCTGTCACTGATTTATTAATATCTATTAGCTCTGGAGTGATTAGAGGTGCAGAAGTTAACTGCCACATGGCTCAACAGATTGGTCTAGATGGAATCTCCAGAATACTGGTGGTAACTACGGAGATGTAACCGGCAGAGCAAAAGTGGGAAAAGAGAAAGTCATTATGGACCCACTGACGCTGTTCCATAGAATCTGTCTTGCAAAGCAGTCGCATGAGGACTTAAAGTTGGAGGATTGACACATACTTTGTGTCAACCGACAACTTGTCAGATGTAATTTATATATGTATATTGTAAATATATTCTCAGTCTTGGATTAACCACAGAACGGTATTGTTATTTCTTAAGATAGAACAAGGAGGAAGTTGTCCCACCAACACTGCTTGATGACATCTATGATGAGCTGGAGGAAGGTGAGATTGATCCAAAAGATGTGGAAACAGCAGTAGAACAATTCACAGAAGATTCTGGGGAGGTGCGTCCTGGGCCATCAAAGAAACAGAAAATATAACTATTACTCACTATAATGCACTACCTGTTGACTACTGATAATACCTACTTTCGGGAATTTGTATTGATCAATGCTGTATTAGTCGTACAAAATTGTCTACTAGTACCTATAAACTGTTTAATTTTTCAAATACCTTATAAAATGCTTTTTGCTCAAAAATCCAATTTTTCGTGTTTTTTTTATTTTTTTACGATTGCAACAGAAATATTGAGTTTACAGACATGGTTTTGTGCTTAAATGGAAGCCAATTTAATTTACTACAGCTTCGTTTCCTGTGACTTTTCTCGTAGGTGAGCGGTATGTACTGATATTCGGCCCGAAACAATAGCAAAACTTAAAATTTCCATTTTTAGGGGAAAAGCGCCAATTTTCGAAGTGTCATAGGATGTACAGAGCTGCAAATAGGATTGAATTGTTGCAAATTTACTCTAATTTAAATTAGAATAGAATAACTTTTGTTAAAAAGTTTATTAGAACTACCTGATCTTTTGCACAGCAACCCCCTATTTTTTGACTATTGCACTGGACTATAATAACTTGTTTAAATAATAATAATACTTGTAAATTGTCAATCTAAATAGGTAGGCACACACGAAGGGGATTTTTAAAAGGCCCTACACACGACCCGACACGACCACCCGACCGTCAGGGCGAACGGGGTTGGCCCCGATAGTTGGAGCGTGTGTAGGCTTGTCGGCGGACTAAAACTGCCGGACCCGACGATCGGGTGGCCCGACCGTCGGGAGCTCCCCACCTTTGATTCCCCTTGATTCCTGTCGGGTCCGATCGTGGGTAGCGCTGTCGGCCGACTGCTCAACCCGACACGACCAAACTCCCCATAAAGAGAGGAGTTTGGTCGTGTCGGGTCGTGTGTAGAGACGGCCCCGACAAGCATTGTCGGGGAGTTTGGTCGTGTCGGGTCGTGTGTAGGGCCTTTAAAAGATTTGATTGGTAAAATCCCTCACTAAACAAATCTCTCATTCCTTATCGTTACGTTAGTGCTGCCCGGCGTGCTGGATCCGTGAAACATCAGACCTTTTGACACTTTTTTCTCCAAAGGGAATGTTATTTATGTTTGTGACCGGTTACTGTTAAAACGTGAATAAATCATAAAAAAATAGTTTGAAATTTATTATAATTTCTTTATTTATAATTAAAAATTATAATGGACTGAACTAAAGATGTTTTGTCTGAATTGATTGAAATGTACAGAAAAATACCGTGTTTATGGAAAATTAGAGATAAGACTTATTTAAACAAAAACCTAAAACGCGAACCGTATGATGAAATTTTAGTTTAAAAAAAAAACAAATTATGTGAATATCATGATTAAAGACGTAAAAGGTAAAATACAAAATTTAAGAAATGCCTTTAGAGAAGAAGTAAAGAAAATTGAAGACAGCAAAAAAAGTGGAGCTGGCTGCGAAGATGTATATACCTACTCTCTGGTAAACTATTACCATCATGTTATGAATGTAATGTCATATTTAAAGTAATTTGAATTGTCTTTAAAAAACGAAAAATTAGACATGCTTTTTTTATAATATAGGAACTATCCATTGCTGCTGTTTACTCAAGATCAAGATACGCCTTCATAGCATCTATTGATAATGCGGGAAGTTCCAATTTGGATATTCTTGACAATACTCCGCGCACCAATGATGAATATGACACAAATGAAGAACTTTTGGAAGATATAACTTCATCTGATACGTCATTTATAAGTGCACAAAAAATAATACATTGGTAAGCATAATTTATTTTTATTTGTTTAATGATAAAATACAGTTAAATATAATTAAGTTGTGATGTTATAAGAATTATAGTTGAATTAAATTTTAATTTAACTTTTGCGTGCTCTTATCATATCTTCTTGCCCTGGAACTCGACCTGAGCCATTATAATATTCCATATACTTTTCACAATTATTGATTTTCGCTACAGATGAAGTGTTTCTGGTATAATCTTGCAATGGCACCATGATATTGCTTGTGTTTATGAGCTGTTCTCGCCTATACACGTATTCTAAATTTGACGAATGACTACTACTATCATCTTCATGGAATGTTTTTGATGTTGATTTAGCATATGAGGGGTGAGGGGGCTACGTTTTCGTAAAAAATCATACAAATGACAAACACAACATAATTTATTTTTTCAGGTGCTATGTTAATAGGAGTATAAAACACTAGCTATGAGTCCAAAAGTATTTTCTACGAGGCAAGTTCGATTTTGAATATGGCGTTAACAGATTAGGTCCGAGTGGGAAAGCTTCGTCACCAATAAAACTGAAATTAAAACCTTCTTCAGGTTCATTAATGTCTGGTAAATTTAAACTATTGTCTTTCAATCCCTGTCCAAAATGCGTGGCACTAAATACTCCACCGTCAGATATTCTGCCTTGTTTCCCAACATCAACATATACAAATTCATAATTGTAATTAACTACAGCTAGTAATACAATGCTGTAGAAATTTTTATAGTTGTAATAAAGGGCTCCAGATCCAGCAGGTGGGGTTATACGTATATGTTTTCCGTCAATTACTCCACCGCAGTTAATTACTTGCCATCGATTTTTAAAGCCTGAAGCTGTTTCATTCCATTCTTCTTTGGTATCTGGCATCTAAAAAATATTAATATTTGAAATTTTACTGTGTTACAGGTAGGATTTAAACATCCTCAACAACCAAAGGGCACCTTCAAATCCAAGAAACGAATGAATAATGACTATGACTCAGAAGTAAGGGAACTTATGAAAGCCTGTACCAAAACATTGTCAGCCCCAGAAAGGCACGATGATGAGTACGATAACATTTTTATGCCCTTCGGCGCCAAAATGAGAAAAATGGAACCACGGCAACAAATTTTGGCGGAATCACTTATTCATAAAGTAATTACTTAAGGCTTGCTAGGAAATTTAAATGGAAATTTCGATATCGTGAATAATTTTCCGCAATATTTCCAGACACCGCCGTTGAGTAATAACCGTCAATATCTTCAGCCTCACTGCACATCCACACCATTGAAATCCCCTCTATGAGTCGTCATCACATTTAGTACTTACTAAATATTTTAATGCAGTTAATGAAGATATCAACAAATAATTAATTTGAAAAGAATTATGTGTAATATGTATCAAGTGACTAATTTTAATACTGATTTTTTTTTTATAATATACTTGTAAAACAATAAACAAATAAAAATGTTAAACTTAATTGCTTACTTTTAAATATTTCCTTAAAGCTATACATATTGCCTGGCATGTTTCTGGAATAATGTAACCCAAGGTTTGAGCTGCTATTCCTGTGGAAAATTTTAAATCTGAATTGAACGCCCAGTAGCTAAATATCGTTGCAAATAATCTTTCTTTGTTGAAATGGAGTCTCGCATTACGTTATCTTGTTTTGTTATATCCGGGGAAACCAATCCTAAAGTAGGAAAAAATAAATAAAATAACTATATGCATATTTATCTTCAACCATGTTTAGCCAAGAAGACATAATGTTATATGTGTATGTGCTATAGATACGAAAAGAACTTACCTAACAATTCATCGAAATTTGAAGCACTCATTCTCAAATAATTTTTGTAATCACTTAGTACATTATTACCTAGTTCTCGAAGCAAAGACATATGCCCAAATTTTGTTCTTGAACCCATTTTGATCTATTTAAAGTTTTTACAAATTACGGATACGCTGACATCGAGATTTGATGGTGACACATATCGGCGTAGACTTGAAGTCAAAAATGACCTGGCACCACTAAGCATGAATAAAAGTGAATATTTAGATTGGCCAGAACAACTTCATCAGCAGGCTAGAACTTGAACGCTACTATTGAAGATCATAGTAATAGCTGTGTTGCGAGGATTACCAGAAAAATATCACCACATAGCAATCCAGTATGACAGTGAACCTAAAGCGACAATAGCTGCTGTAAGAAGGAGTTTTAAACTAGATGAGGAACGTTCAAACCAAGTAGAAACGGGACATGATTTATCTGCGCTTAAGGCTGGCCCAGGACAAGGCACTAGCAAGGGAAAATGTTTTATTTGTAACAAAGCTTCACATATAGCTAATGATTGCTGGTATAACTATAAAAATAAAAATCGATTTAGGAAGAAACCAAAGCCAAAGAATAATTTTAGAAACCATGCTAAGGGTACGAACACAGTGGAGTCTAGCTGGTCGCTTACTCGCATACTCCCTTACAAGCCGGAAAAATTGACCCGTGCTTCTTTAAGGGGACGAACACAGTGGAGCCTGGCAGGTTACCTGGTTGGGTGCAGCAAGCTAGAAGAATTCCTTCCTCGATTGTTACATATGTCTCTATGTGTAGTAGATTGGCCTCGAGTGTGTGCGCTGAACCAAAAAACAAGCTGCAATGTGTGTATGGCCCGCTACATAATAGGTAACCAGCTAGGTAACATGCGACCTGCCCTGTTACCAACCAGGCTCCACTCTGTACGGACGTGTAGAAAAAGTGTTAAATTGCCCGCATTCAAGGCCAATCTACTTCCCATAGAGCTATATAACAATCGAGGTAGGAATTCTTCAAGCTTGCTGCTATGCTTACTGCACCCAACCAGGTAACCTGCCAGGCTCCACTGTGTTCATGCCCGTAAAGAAGCACGGGTAAATTTTTCCAGCCTGTAAGCGAGTATGCGAGTAATAAGCGACCAGCTAGGCTCCACAGTGGCATAGGAGAAGTAATTATACTCTAAGAGGGAAACGAATTCAAGCTGGATGAGGTACAACTTGTTCCAAGCCTGAAGGCTAACCTACTTTCTGTCTGTAAGCTAACCTTAAATGATCAATATGTGAAATTTTAGTGCGATTGAGGCGTGGTCAAAAATAAGAGTGGTAAAGCAATACTGAGTGCAAAGCGAGTGAATGCATTTTATGTTATAAATGAGTCTTGTGAACATGCATGTTTAATAATTGGGTTTGATATCTGGCACAAAAAACTTGGGCACATAATTGAACGATATATTCAATATTTGCACGAACACTGGCTTGTGATCGGAGCCATACAGGTCGTCGGATATCCACCATTAGGTTTTCGGTAATAATGGTTGGGTGCAGAACGCCAGATCGATATGTGTCCAGTTACCTGTGGCTAGATGTAAAAATGTAGGCTCACCCTCGTTAAGGAGTACTAAGTTTTGGAGTGCTATCTCTTCAATAACTCCCCCGCTACGTCTGCTACTGGTGAACCCCATGCAGGGTGGTGGCTATTGAAATCTCCTAAGAAAATAGACGCTCGCGGGAGTGCTCTCAGAGTTCTTCTTATCATTGCTGGGGTCATGATTGCAGGGTTTGGGACGTAGCAGTTAGTTAGATTAAAGCTAATCCCTAATCCATTTATATGTACTGACACTGCTTGCGGAATCCCTGGTATTTGCATTATTTCACTGTGAAGTCTCAGCGAGACAAAAGTTGCTACTCCTCCCGTTGCTCTTTGTCTTCCTGCATCCTTTCGGAAACACCTATACCCAGCAAGGTTGAACTTCCTTGCTGGGGTTAGGTTAGTTTCCTGCACACAAATGATATCCGGCCTTTGGTCTTTTATGAGGATCTGCAGATCAGCTAGCCTAGCAGCTAGCCCCCTCTAGTGTTCCATTGAAGGATTTTCATAATTTTGGGAAAGTTCAGTTCGTGCCGGATCTTTACTGTTAGGGTGTGGGGAAACTGGGGTTACTGGTAGGGGAGGGTAAATTAGTGGTGGGGAGGCTTCTTTTGGCTGTAAGCTCGAGTCTGAGTTACTGCTTGTTATGCCTGGTGGTGTGGTGGGTGTTGGAGGTAGAAGGGAGGGCGGGAGAATAATCGTGCTCTCTGTTGCTTGTTGGTCTTGATTGCTCAATGGTTCAACAGGCTTGGCCGTATGGGTTGGGGATGTATTCTTAGTCACTGGCTTTATCGCAGGAGAGTCAGGGACTATTTTATTTTTTTGTTGCCGCCCTTGGATTATTTTGGGTGCTAGAGTGATTTTAGATGTTTTTGAATTCTTGGGAGTTTTCGTGGTGGGGAAGTTTTGGGGTGCTACTGCAGTAGTGGTTGCCTTTGTGATGAGATTTTTGGATGTTGACGGCTTGGGGGGTGGAGCACTCCTGGGTGATGTGTGGTTTTTAAAGTGAAAGACTGGGGGAAGGTTAGGAAAGTCTATTACGGAGGTGGGGTCTGGGGTCTCTTGCACATTCAATTTGGCTCCAGGATTCCGTTGATAGAAGAGCCTTCTTGCTTCTGCTTGACTCACTCTCTCTGTAAACCTGATATTTTGGATGTCCTGTTCCCGAACATACCTTGGACATTTGCGTGACCAGAGTGAGTGCCCTCCTCCACAGTTCAGGCACGCTGGCTTACCACACTCTGTATCGGGCTCTCCCTGTCCTCCACACTTTTTACACGTAATTTCTCGTTTAAAGTTAGCTTTAGAGTGTCCAAATCGCAGACATCTGAGGCACCTGAAGGGTGGGGGGATATATGGGCGTATCTCCAATCTGAGATACCCTGCTTTAATATGAGTTGGGGGCTGGAGAGCGTGGAATTTTAGTTTGTAAAGGTGAGTGGGTTGCGGGGAAAGATTTCTGTTCGATTGAATACGTTCAATGTCACAGACTCCGTACTCCTCCATATCTTGTATTAACTCGTCTACGTTGACGCCATCAAATTCTGGGCAATAAACCACTCCGTGGCTATAATTAAGGGTAGGGTGTTCTCTGACTGCCACCGAAAACGTGCCTCTCTTAGTAATAAGTGTATTTGCAGCTGCAAGCGTCGCTGATTGTTGATCAGTGAACGTTTCTACTAAAAGGGACCCTTCTTTCAGTTTTTTAAGTGTTTTAGGGTTTCCAATCATCCCGGAGATGGTATTGTACAATAGAAAAGGAGAAACCGTTTTGAATGACCCATCCTCTTGGTCCACCCTACTTATAATGAAGTAGCGGGGAAGCTAATCAGATGCTAGTACCCATGTTGGAGCCGTCTGAAGACTCATGAGGGACCGGATTGTGGGGTCCTGTCTGATCCTTTTCAATGTAGGCTCATGGTCTGTTTTTCCGGCCTCCATGTGGGTGATGTAGGAACCCTCCATATCACCTAATTGATACAAATTTTTAATCTTCGTCAATTTGAAATAAACGCAACTTTCTCTTGACAAAACAAACAACAATTAGCTCAAATTAAACACGTAAACTAAACAAGAGTAATTAGGGTTCACTTGATTCACTCAAGAGAGCTAATAAATAAGGAAAAGTAATAATAACCAAGTCCTGAATCTACACACATGAACTCGCAACGGATAGAGTACAACCTTGAAAAACTGAAACTTAATTTTTTAATACTTTCTCAACTCTCTTTACTTCACACCTGGAAATAAAAATATACAAGAGAATGAATCGAAATTTATTTGAATTATTTAATTTATATGTTATGTAATTATTGTAAAAACATAATAAGAACACCAACCAAAAGTAATGATGTTATAACACCACAAGAAAAATTGAGTGACATTAAACCTAACGTGTCATTTCTAAGAGTGTTTAGGTGCATGTGTCAATTCTGGGTAGACAAATTTAAAAGGAAAAAGTTCGACCCTAAAACTAAAAGTGGAATATCTGTAGCGTATTCTAGAATTAGAAAAGCATACAGAAAATTTGATGTAAGTAAAAAGAAAATCATAGAGTCACGTGATGTAAAATTTTTTGAAGGAAACATGGGTTACTATTTACTTGATAGACCAACAGAGGAAAATAAATATGACATTTATAAATTCAACGATGAGGAAGAATTAAACGAAGAAAGAAAAATAAACAATTTGGAGAACAGCGACTATCAAGAAAATAGAAGGGAAGAGAAAAATCAAAATGAGCTGAAACTGGAAGACCAATTCGTAATGTAAGGCAGAAGAAAATAAACTATAAGGTAAGATCTGATGTTGCACCAGGTAACGAGACGAAAAAGAAAGATTTAGAAGTACCGAACAATTACAAAGAAGCAATCAAAATACCTGAGTGGAAAGCGGCTACGGAGAAAGAACTTCAATCAATGGATTCACATAAGGTGCGAGAGTTAGTAGAGCTACCTGAAGGAGAGAAAACAGTCTAAAGTCGGTGGATAATTACGGTGAAAAATCCTAATTCAAATTCAATACAACGTTGTCGTCTAAATCTGCTCACTCAGTGCGACAAGTTGGGTTTATAAATCAAGCTGTTTTAAATTATTGGTTTTAAGTAAACGAATGTACAAGATTGTAACTTCCGCCCGTATATGTTTGAACTCACACATTTATAATATAATAATTTGAACATATACTTGACATACACTTAACAAAATACTTGTCTAAAAATAACAAGTGACGTCAGACCTGTGTAAAGAAACAAGTCTAACACTCCCCCTTTCGAGCATCAGGGATGGCTGTCAGCCCGAGTCTGGTCCTGAAGTCTATATGCTTCGGGCCAGCTACTGACTTGGTTAGAATGACGGCCTCCATATTTTCAGTAGGTCGATTTTGCCGCTCTTGATTGTTTCCCTTATAAAGTGATCTTTTATGTTAATTAGGATTCGAAGACAGTTTTTGCGCAGCTTGATTGTCATTAAATTAAGATTTTCTGTTGATTGTGTATTCTGCCCAAGATCATGGTCCAACTGTTTCAGGTGAATGGCCTCCTTGGCAGCTTCTGTAAGGGCCATGTACTCTGCCTCCGCGGTTTCCTTTGTTCCCTTGTCCTTGGGTTCTTTGTTTCCTCGATTCCCAGCTGATGGGCGCACTGGCAAATAAGAAACAATAGCCAGTATACGATCTCCACAGTACACGCGGCCCAGTCAGCATAAGCAAGTCCAAATAACTCTTCTCCTGTTTTTTTGTATGTCAGGGCTAAGTCTGAGTTGCCTTTGAGATAGCGAAGCACTCGTTTGGGAGCAAGCCAATGTTCGTTTCCAAAGAAGGTGTTAAATTGACTGAGGTACAGGCCCGTCGAGAGCCGTGGCGGGCCCTACGGCTAGACCCCTAAGGGCCCCCTTCTTTTTACTGGATTTTATTCGTCATTGTGGGACTTTACTCTAATAACATGTGTATTGACCTTTTCCACTCTTATCCTTATATTAAGTTCTAATTTATATTTATTTTAAGTGCATATCAATAAAATCGTTCCGAGACAACTCAGACAAACTTTCTCATATTCGAGTTCATAATTACTTAGCCCAGTCTTTTCCATTTATTAGTTTTCGTATACGTACATTTAATTATTATTGAACATCTCATCAAAATTTATCATAAAAATAACTTCTATATCTTCTTTGGTGGGTCGTGAAGGGGTGATTAAAAATTACTTTGACTCCACCAGTATGTATGTTACTAGTTTAAAAAAAAACTATGATAGTTATGCATTGTTAATACGTATTAATATGAAGCACATAACCTGTAGTACCTTTTAATGTATATTACAACATTAGATATTGGTCATATGATTAAAATAATTACGAAATTCATACGAAAAACAACTTTTTTTTTCACAATTTTCACTATTTTGCTATGTATGTATATCTCTTAATATTTTATCTCTTTACTTATTGACTTACTTTTGAGTTATATTAGTTAATAAAAGTATATCATTTATGTAAATAATAAAAAAACACGGATAATATTGCATTATAAAAGTGATATTTTGAAGTTTACTAGATAAAATCTAAAAAATTTTTTATATACCAATTTTCAAATAAAAAGCGGCACCATTTAAAATTTTCCGATTGACCTGAAACTTTTCAAAAATCATTTTTTCATGTATTCGCACAAAGTTAGGGGTTGGGAGCTAAAATTAAAAAATTGTAAATTATTAAGGCCCACCCTATTAAACATCCAAGAATCGACACAAAATAACCGGAAAATTAAAGAAGACCAAAGACAAATACCATTTTTAGGGTTTCGTTGGTAAAACCAAAAAAAGAAACCCTTATAGTTTCGTTCCTGTGTCTGTCTGTCACTCTGTACGGTTCCAATAACTTTTGAACCAAAAGAGATAAAAACGTGAAACTTTCCAGTATAAAAGATCGTTTTGACGCGCACACAGGAAAAATATAGCGAACTCAAAATTATCAGCTTTTCCAATTCAAAATGGCGGATAATTCACGTCGCGTAAAAAAAAGATTTTTTAAAAATTTTGAGTGGGGTCTCATAGGAAAGGTATTGAAGAGTAGATTACAAATATATATACCATTTTGTCAAAAAACATCGAAATTTTGCGTGTCCCCTGTCCCCCTCCCCCCTAAAATCGTATTTACGCTGTTACTAAAAATATAGAAAAATATGCAAAATGTGTGGTCTGCTGGGCCATAGAAAAAATAAGATTAGCAATTTGATCTGATTTACTGGAAATCCAAGATGGCGGATAATTCACGTCACTCGAAAAAAAATATTTTTTTTAAAATTTTGAGTGGGGTATCGAATGAAAGGTATTGAAGAGTAGATTACAAATATATATACCACTTAGGGATAGTGTTTAATTTTCGGCGCCATTTTGTCAAAAAAACTTTTCTCCCCCCCCCCTCTAATTTTGTGTTCACAATACCAACGAAACCCTTTTTACTTGAGACTTCACGCCTTACCAATTTATTAAATAACGTTTTAGAGCTATTCAAGTATAAATTACAACCAAATCTGTCATGTAGTCAAGAATGACATCAGAATAGGGAAACTACTGTTAGACCAAAATTCCCAAGACTCCAGTTGGAGCCATTTGAAGGAAAAATTGTAAAATGGTCATTGTTTTGGGAGCAATTTGGACAGTGCGCAATTTGCAATTTGGGAGTCGTCAGTGGACAGCAACCCTATAACTGCTCCAATAAATAAACAAGTAAATCTCCGAAATTTGTTGAAAGGAGAAGCATTTGATATAATAGAAGGTTTGGAACTGTCAAAAGAAAAAATTATGAATTAATAAACAAACAAAAATTCAAAAGAAATTACAGTGGCAAAAAGAAAACTATAAACAATCACATCAACTTTATGGAGGGTGTTGAAAATCTTTGAAAAGTAAACAAAACGGTGTCATGGGGACATGTCATAAAATAAAATAACAAGATAGATGTAATAATATTTTAAGTCGAGTTTTTTGTTAGATTCAGCGGAGACTGGTTTTTGTATTAGATTCCTTGTAGTTTTTTTTTTTTTTTATTATGGATCCTCTGTAGACTAATAATCGAATTCTGTGATTGTGTTATATTAGACGTGTATTAAAAGTTTCCAGAGTCAAACGTTTTTACGTCTTTGATTTATATTATACTTTGAAAGGACGGAACGACGGTTAGTTGAACCGGCCTTAGATTTTCTTTTGTGAAAGAGGGATTGACAACTATAATAGGATCTAGCATTGTTGAACAAAATAACCTTTACATAAAAATTCAATCGCAAGTTGACAATTTAAAATCTTTACTTAACAAGAAAATTTTTTCCTGAGGAACTAGGTATTAAATGGTCAGAGTTTTGGAATTTGATGAGAGTAATCTTATAGAACTAATGACCTTCATGGACAAATATTTTGTAAAAAGATTGAAATTGGATGAACTAAAAGTTGAAAAAACGGTGGAACCTTCTGGTTCAGATCCCTGCACCTGATTACCATCTGGTAATCAGATAAGATCTACTATTGAAACATTGAATATAAGAACTAAAGAAAAAATTACCAATGTGACTGCCACAAGGGCAGTGTAAGAATAGAGAAACGTTTTACTGAGATATGACTGGTATATTATATTGAACACAGCTTTTGTTTATATAATAGACATCTCCTCTAAATCTCGTAAAAGAAGTTTCCCTCTCCTACTTGGATCAGGACAGACCAAGATGACAGAAATGTCACTTAAAACAACTCTGCCTGACCAAGTAGGATCAGGAAACAACCCAAATAATAAAAAATACTAAAATTTGGTGACACAAATTAATCCAAAATAAACTAAACCAATAAACTGACCACAGCGGCCACAACCAACCTTTATAAACTTGAAAAGAAATGAGAAAATTAGAAAAATATGTGCATTTTGTGAGGAGAGAGACTAACATTGATCAAGATTGTTAAAATCATACCTCTGTTGAAAAAAGAAAACAATGTTTTATAGAAACGCAAATGTTTTATTTGCTTATTTAGTAGCGAGGAATTACAAATAATCTTGAAAATGAAAATAAAAAGGTTTCATATCAGTTAATGAAGCTATTGGTCCTGGACCAAATTTAAACCCAGAAACTACAGGCGTCTCACTACGGTGCAGATTAAACAAATACGCTTTGTGTGGAGATGGGAAACAAGCATTTTTGCAACTTATTTTAAATGAAGATGACAGAGATGCAACAAGGTTTATTTGGTACGACATTGAAAATACAGACTCTGGATTTGTAACAGGAAGTAATAAAGTTATTTACAGGTTATAGAGACATCCCTTTGGTTTAATCTGTTCTTCGTATTTACTAGCAGCAGCCTTAAGGGAAACATCTGTTAATAAAAAATATAAAAAACCTAATTTCAAGTTTCTTATTATTATTGGTTCTTACTACATGCCCTGCCCATAACCACTTACTTCTTATTGCATCTTTAGCTATGTCTCCTATGTTAGTTTATTCCTTTATCCATTTATTGCTTTTTTTTTTGCCTCTTCTCGTTATTTTGAGCATGATCATTGCAATTCTTCTCACTCTATTCTTAATCCATTTATATTAATTTTATTAAGACAACGTCTCGCAGCTATAGCATAACTGGATTTACTGAACTCTTCCATAACTTAACTTTCCCTTTTATGTCTACATCTGATCTATACCACATCCTGTGCTTATTAAAGGCTCACAATCCTAAAGGTGCGAATTCTCTGGTGCGTGGCTTCCCGTCAGTTGACGCTCGACGTTACTTTTATTCACATACCCCGAATCTAACCTGACGCTGGCCAGTCAAAAAGAAGGCAAAATGACAGGAGCCGTCTTCTCTGATACGTCCCGACCGCCCGACGGTCGTGCGGTGCAGAAGTCACACCCTCCGATCAGTTATGGTTTGATTTCCATCGGTCGGGACGTCCGACGTTACTTTTATACTTTCTTATATACTACATTCATATGAGAAAGTATTGTGATGGGGCGAAAAAATAGTATGATCATAGAGGGACAGGGCAAAAACACTAGCACAAATGAATCATTATTTTTGAATTAATTACTTTTCATTTATACGCATTTAATAATTCATTTCGATTTATACTACTACATTCACAAAATGCAGTTGACACTATTTATTTATTTATTTATTTTTTTATATTTGTGTACAAATAATAATCTAAAATCTAGGGCGATCGAGGTTTATATTACAACAAAAATGTGTCTTTTCTAATTCGGTTTTTGCGTTATATGGTTATGGGGATTATATTGACTATATTATGCATTTATCTTTCTAAAACAATTAAAAAAAAAACGCATTAATATCCAGAATCAATGCCGAAGCTAATATAACAGTGACGGTAGACGTTGAAACCGCAGCCGTAGCAGAAGTGACACCCCTACAGCCGTGTTGTTGAAGATTAATTTTTGTTGAACTGCATGTTTAGTATTTTTGTTTTGTTTTATGTAAACCTGTTTTTTTTTCCCTTGTGTCAACTTTGTGTCAAACTAAATTATTCTATTAATTTTTTTATTCTCAAGAAAGAAATTGTTCTTTGTAATACAGAATAAAAGCCGTGGTTTATTTCAATCTCTAAACTCTGCTTCATTAGGTTATGGAGCCCAAGCAAGAAGATTGAAGCTTGAAAGTAAGTTTTGAGGTTTTTTTTTAGTTTTCAATTTTTTTTTATTAAATTTTCATAAAGAAAAAAAAAAATCAGTTATGGAACCTCAGAAGATTTATATTGATAAATTGGAGGGCCAGAATAACTGGGTGGATTGGAAATTCCAGATAAGGATTCATCTACAGGCTCACGGGCTAATGTCCGCGGTAGAAGGAACCTTAAGAAAACCAAAACCACTTCTTGAAGACTCAAAAGAAAGTGATGTCCTAGAGTTTGAGAAGCAGGATGCGGCTTTCCTAAAGGTAGAATACATGGCGCAGAGTATTATAGTTTCGTCTCTTACACCAAATGTAAGAAAACTTGTGAATATGTGCTCAACAGCCAAAGAAATCTGGAACAAACTAGTTGGCATATACGAACAAAGGACCGAACAACGTCAAGATCGACTGTTCAATGATTTCTTCGGAATCAAGGAGAAGAACCCTGTTGATAGCATAGCAGCGCACATCGCTAAGCTTGAGAAAATCTGGGTCGAACTTACAGACGAAACATGGAAGGAAGATAATGTGAAGCTTCCAGATTCCTTATTTTTAAACCGCGTTTTAAATACTCTACCAGTTGAGTACATGGAGTTTGTAAATGCCTGGGAGTCCGTTCCTAAGGAATATCGGACTATCAACGTTTTACGTGAAAGGCTATGTACAGTAGAACAGAGGTTTCTAGATAGAAAGACGAGTATTACAGAAGCTAGTACATCAGGGCTTGTGGTATCACATAACAAACACTACCATCAGAAGTCAGGAAAACAGAACAGTCAACCTATAGTGAAGAGTGAGAAGACCAAGAAAGCCACTGTAACCTGCTTTAAGTGCCAGGGTGGACATTATCGCTCTCAGTGTCCTCAGGTTAAAGCAGAAGGCAACAAAAATAATAAGGTAAATAGAACATATTTTATTAGTGGGGAAGCATTGCTCTTAGATGATAGGGAACTTTGGGTCGCAGATTCTGGGGCAACCCAGCATATAACTAATAGAAGGGACTGGTTTTCGACTTGGGAGACTTTTATTTCACCCCCTGAAATATTTGTAGGTAACGGGCAGGGGATGAAGGCTTTAGGTAGAGGAAATATTAATGTGAAAATGCATGCCAATGGCATCTGGGATGAAGGGTGTCTAGAAAATGTTTGTAATGTCCCTGACGCAGCTAGGAATTTATTTTCCCTTTTATCAGCTGTAGATAAAGGTGTAACAGCAAGTCTGGAAAAAGATGTATGTAGACTACTTCGAGAAAATAAAGCCGTAGCTACTGCAGAAAGACGTGGTGGTCTATATCTGATGAGAATGAAAGTTGAAATACCAGAAGTAGCAGCTATTGCTCGGACAGTCGACACACTACAGTTATGGCATGAGAGATTAGGTCACCAAAATAAAAGACACGTAAAATCACTTCTTAAAAATATGGGAATCAATGTAAAAGTTGACAAAGAATTTTGTGAGGCCTGTGTGTACGGCAAACAACATCGGCTTAGTTTTGGTACACGTCAACAAAGAGGAGAAAGGCCTGGTGACTTAGTACATGCAGATGTGTGCGGTCCAATGCCAGTAACATCACTTGGTGGGGCTCGTTACTTTGTTTGTTTTAAGGACGATTTTTCTAGATTTAGGGCAGTGTATTTCTTAAAAGAAAAATCAGAAGTTAAAACAAAACTAGTTGACTTTCTGTCTGAAGTCAAGGTAAAAGGGCATGTTGTGAAAGAACTTTTAACTGACGGTGGTACTGAATTTGACAGCAGTGAAATAAGGCAAGTGATCTCTAGGGCTGGTTTACATCACAGGATAGTTATGCCATACTGTCCTGAGCAGAATGGGGCAGCAGAGAGAGGAAACAGGACACTTGTTGAGGCAGCAAGAACAATGCTGCATTCCAAGAATCTGCCAGAGTATTTATGGGCAGAAGCAATTAATACGGCCGCTTACATCTTAAATAGATCAGCTCCTACTCCTTTAAAAGATAAAACCCCAATTCAGATTTGGTCCGGAAAAACATCAAAATTAAATCACTTGAAAATTTTTGGTACTGTTGTTTTTGTGCATGTTCCTAAACAGAGTAGGAAGAAATGGGACAAAAAATCATTAAAGGGTTATCTTGTAGGCTACTGTGACTATGATGGCTTTAGGATTTGGGTTCCCGAGAAGAAAAGGGTAGTACTTAGTAGGGATGTAGTTTTCAAACCTGAGTCAGTTATAGAGGAGTCTTCATCAAGATATACAGACAGTATTGAAATTCCTTTTCCTGCTAATACCTCTAACGTTCCTGAGAACTCGATAGGAACAGGTAGAATTTTGAATAAATCGTCTGATGAGCAAGGAGAGTTCAGATCAGGAGGGAACACTCATTTTATAGGAGACTCTGATGCAGGGGGGAAAGATCGAGTAGATAATACCCGTAGTGCATCAGTGAATCCAGGTGTATTAGGTTCTCAAGAATTAGGTTTTGATTCAGAACAGACTGTAGGATACCATCTTAGGGATAGGCGTCAATTAAAAAGGCCAGATTTCTACGGAGAGTGGGTTACAGTGGCTGAATTGGAACCTACTACAGTGAGAGAAGCCTTGGCGTCTTCTGAATCTAGAAAGTGGAAGGCTGCAATGGAAGATGAGATGGAGTCTTTAGAAGAAAACAACACCTGGGAACTCGTAGATCTACCGCCTGGGAGGAAAGCAATAACCAGCAAGTGGGTCTTTAAAGTGAAACCCAATGCAGATGGGACGCCTGGCAGATATAAGGCTCGTTTAGTTGCTCGAGGCTACTCCCAGAAGGCAGGCACAGACTATGACGAGACATTTTCACCTGTAGCACGTTTCGATACCATCAGAACAATTCTATCTGTGGCTGCAAAAGAAGATCTCAAACTTCAACAATTTGATATCAAGACGTCATTCTTATATGGCCACTTAGAGGAAGAGATCTACATGGTTCAACCTGAAGGCTATGAAGATGGAACAAACCGGTGCTGTAGACTGAAGAAAAGCTTGTATGGCCTTAAGCAAGCGCCCCGGTGCTGGAACCGGAGATTTTCAGAATATCTCAATAAGGTTGGTTTGAAGCAGAGCACAGCAGATCCATGTTTGTTTATTCGGAGCAGTCCAAAGAAAATTATTGTAGGACTATACGTGGATGATGGTTTGGTAGCAGCTGAAGATGAAGAAACAATTCTCAAGTTTTTAGGTGAGCTGAAAAAAGAATTTAAATTGACATCAGGTGCACTAAATCAATATCTTGGAGTGACAATTGAACAAACCAAATCAGGAATCTTCATTCACCAAGAGTCCTACATACAGAAAGTCTTAAAGAGATTTCGTTTGGACACTGCAAATACAAAATCTATTCCTATGGAAATAGGTTTCACGTCAGAAGATATAGAGCACAAGCCTTTGGATTTGAGTACACCTTACAGAGAGGCTATAGGTAGTCTAATGTATCTAGCAGTGGCAACACGGCCGGATATAGCCTTTGCTGTAAACTTCTTGGCTCAACATATAGAAAAGCCAGAAGAGCATCACTGGCAAGCAGTGAAGAGAGTGTGCCAGTATCTTAAAGCAACTGCACATCTTGGCATCCAGTACACCCGTGGAAGCCAAGAAGGACTAGAATCTTTTTGTGATGCGGACTACGCGTCAGACGCACGGACAAGAAGATCGGTGTCGGGAGGAATTTGTATGTTTGCTGGAGGAGCTATAACCTGGTTCAGCAGGAAGCAGAGGTGCACAGCAACATCTAGTACTGAGGCTGAGTATATTGCTGGTAGCGAAGCAGTTAAAGAGTTAGTGTGGCTCCGTCAACTACTTAGTGAGATTGCTACAGATGCAAAGGTTATACCCACGCTTTGGATGGACAACCTCGGAGCTATCAAGTTAGCGAAAAATCCTAGCTTCCATAAACTCACTAAACACATTGATGTCAGGTTCCACTTCATTCGTGAAAAATTTGAAGAAGGTATTTTTCGACTTGAACATATAGCTGGTGAGAGACAGGCAGCAGACATGATGACAAAACCTTTGCCACCATGCAGACTGAAGACCCTGGGAAAACGCATAGGGCTAAATGACTGCAGTTCAGGGGGGAATGTTGAAGATTAATTTTTGTTGAACTGCATGTTTAGTATTTTTGTTTTGTTTTATGTAAACCTGTTTTTTTTTCCCTTGTGTCAACTTTGTGTCAAACTAAATTATTCTATTAATTTTTTTATTCTCAAGAAAGAAATTGTTCTTTGTAATACAGAATAAAAGCCGTGGTTTATTTCAATCTCTAAACTCTGCTTCATTACGTGTGTTCAGTTCAGACCGCCGCCGAATAAAAGACACGTCTAGCTTCAACTGCCGGGAAGTCACGCACCAGAGAATTCGCACCTTAAACCAACCCTTCTTTGATTTCTTTACTGATACCTTCCTCATTTGAAATTAGTTGTCCTAAATATATCGTTTGATCTGTTGTTTCCATTGACTCTTCTTTGATTTAAACTTGTCCTTCGGTTTGTCTTCTTTGTATTTCCCTTTAGTCTAGCAACTCAGTTTTCCATTTGTCCAACAAGGAAGCAAGGAAACTATGAGCCACACTATTGGCAGTTTCTAGTTGTTCTATAGATTTTCCACAAATGGCATTATGAATTGTTTGTACCAGGGGTATGTAGCATGACCTGGCCACAAATCTTGAATAAAAATAAGGAGCAATGATAAAGTAAACAAAGTATTAAAAATTGAACGGACTTTAGGTTACAGGTAATGATAATATATTTTGAGTGGTACAGCATGAGAATGTATATAATAAGAATTAATCTTCCGGAGATGAAGAATGAATCACACTTAGATGGAATAAAATGAACATTTAATTGAATGGCTCTTTACAAGACAATTATTAACCTTTGATCATGCTCAGTTTTGTTTTACAAGACCCATAAACTAATAAATTGTCAAAATACATCTTTACTCCTGGAAGGTCACCAAATGATTCAATATTTTTTTTTTCTGAAAAACCTCAGAAGCCACTGATTTTCCAAAAGGTAATTTTTTAAATCTATACCTCCCAAAAAAGAGGTATTGAAAGTCATTAAGAAAGAACTAGGTTCATCAAGTTGGAGCAACCAAAAACCACTTTTAACATCTAAAGAAGAGAAATACTGAGCACCTTCAGGATCAAGTCTTACCTCTTTAAGAGTAGGAATATGAAAATGAGACCTAAGTAAAACATTTTTAGATTCCTAGAATCTATACATATACGTAGTTTTGGAATGTTATCATTCTTTTTCTCGATTACTACCATAGAACTCACCCATTCGGTAGGCTCCGTGACGGGTACCATCACGTTGTCAGCAACCATATGGTCTAATTGTTCTTTGACACTCGAATAATATTTAAAAGATAATTTTCTAGGTGTATCAATAATAGGCTTAGTATTAGGCTTAAGTTTCAACGAGCAAGTACCCTCTAAACATCCTAAACCAGTAAACATTTTTGCTAAATTCAACTTTTAATTTTTCATAATAATTATATCAGTATCAACAGAATGTATTCTTTTAACTAAATTTAAGTTACAACATGTATATAAGCTTAATAATGTTGCAAAAGGTGGATGAATTATACAGAAATTCAGATGGCAAGAATAATCATTAATAGTAAGATTTAAAGTACATTGACCTATAAGAGGGATAGTACTCCACCAAACGACAATAATTTACGGTTAGGTCAGTTATCAAAGATTTGGGTAACTCAAGTAAATTAAAAGTAGCAAGAGATAAACAATTTGACTCAGCTCTCCGGTATCAAGAGTTGCTATAATAGTCTTATTACTAGGCATCGCGTGGCTCTATCATTGAAGCGAGCGTATTGCAATGAAATACTGAATATTGAAATTTATTAATCACAATGAATGTCATAGTTCAAGGTAAGTGGAAGAGGGTAGTGTGGGGAAGAGTGGGGGTACTCGGTACAAAGCTTTACATCCTAAACAAACCTATACACTATCACTATACGACTATAACAATCTTAACCACCCGCGGTAGCTTTTAAACAATTATTATAAATGTATCTCTTCACAATGCAAAGACTTCTGCTTGTATCAAGTTGAAATTTTGCATGCCTGTTTAAATTGTGCATTAGATGGTGTATATGAAGTTTTATTAAAATCGTTTCGTTAGAACGTAAGATATCGGTAAAAAGGTTGTTTTCTCTATTGAAAACGTTTAGGTCCGCTTTAATAGTTTTAGCGATCTTTATTAATTCATAGCGGTGTCGCTGTTGGTTTTAGTAAAACATGTTATTTGAAAAAAATGTTTGTCTCATCGAATAGATGATGATAGAATCTTTTCCCGTCCTGAAATTCCAATTTAATTTTTGTACCTCTCGTTTACGCGAGCGTTGCGCGCGTCTTGGACGGATCACGCTGTCCAACGAACTTAGCCTGAGCATTAGTACACCACACACACATACACACAACATGTATACCAAATTTCAACTAAATCGGTAAACTTTTACTCAAGTTATCGTCACACGCGTAAACGTTACTGACAGACAGACAGACAAGATGCATATTTCGTTGAATGTAAGAAGCTCGCTTACGCTCGCTTCAATTAAATATTACAGGGATAGTTCACAAATTCTTTGTTTTGGATTCAATAGGGATGTCAATGTAATTAGAATTGACAAGACAAGACACTTAACAAATAAAAGACGACTGGACAGATTCATCATACCATAAATTACTATCATACGGATTGACAGATTGACAGATTCATATGACTGATTAACCGACTGTACATTAGATATTTGATTAATATTTTGATTTTTCGCTACAGTAAGAAGCTGAGTCAAGCACTTTTTAGCAAAATGATCTGAAAGATTACATCAGGAACATATTTTACCTTTAGCTGGGCATCTAAATTGATGTACTTTGCCATAGCAGGGACATTCATTTGAGTTATTATTGTTGTCAGATTTAATAGAAGTACTAACATATTTAAAATTATACGTCGAATTACCACGATGAGATGAAGGATGATAAGTCTCTTGACCATAATTTTTAGAATATCTTATTTGTCCATTATTAGATCCAGGTGAGTTATAATTTTGACTAGCTCCACAATACCGTATAGACGATGTAGGACGGTTATTAACAGCTTGAACCAAGCTGTTTTCTGAAACAGCCACAGCACCACAAGCGTCAGGAGTAGATGTAGATGTCTCCGACATCCTTGACTCGAGCTCTAAAGTGCGACAAATATCTAGGACCTTGTCAAGGTTTAAATCAGCATTTTGAAGCAATTTTTTCCTTTATATGAGATCGATTATTGGTAAGGCCACAAATCAAAAGACAGTAATAAGACTTTCTCTAAGATTACCAAAATCACATGTCAAAGAAAGATTTCTGAGAGCAAATTCATTAATACCCTCTGAAGGCTGTTGCTTTCTTGACAAAAAGCGATGTAGCTCTATAGTTCTATTTGTCCTTGGAGTATGAGTGTTACTAAAAATATAAGGATGTTAGAGGAAGGGGAAGCCATGTCCGCATATTGAATCAATATGAGCCATTTGTAAAGTCCAGTAAATTATCTAGTTATCAAATATGAAAAAGATCAAAAGAAAATTAACTTTTGTTCAATCTATTTCCTTTTCTCAATTCAATTCTTTTTTGGTTTTATTACACATTCAATTAACAATTCTGTTTACATTGAGTGACATTGTCATGTCACTCACACTACGCCCGTTTGCTAGTCTTCCTCATCATTCACTTCGAGTGGGATGAGCTTATTCAGTGCCCGAATCAGGATGGGTCTGTTAGCAGTTTCCAACTTTGGTTTCACTGGCCATGGTCCCTGTATTTTGGTGTTACAGTTTTTGTATACTTTTGGAACTTTTTTGGACATAAACTTGAGTGATGATTTTTTTATTCCTTTACAGTGATAACATGGTTTTGTGGAGGCGCAATCTCTTATAATGTGTGAAGATTTAAAACAGTTTAGACATAATCCTTTTAACTTGTTTCTTCAATCTTCTATTGTGGTATAAGTTGTACATTCGTCACTGTAGTGTTTTTGTTTTCAAAATTTACCAGTGATTTCACGTGAGTTAGAAGGGAGGGCATCTACTGAAATTGGTTTTGGTTTATGATAATAATTATATTGATGTTTTTCTTTAAATTCCAAATTTTCTGGTTTAAAATTTTTTGTAATAAAGTCTACTTTTTCTCAGGCTTTTTATTATATTGTCTAAATATGTAATCAGTTCACTTGGTTTAGTAGAAGATGTATCTATCTTTTCTTCAACTTTCAGGAGAAGAGTTGGTGGAATTTTAGCTCAGATAAGAGGAAATAAACATTATTGTTCAGGGTATTCACCTAAAGATTCTTGAGATCTGATGCATGTTTCTATATCATGTAAACTTTATCTAATTGTTGGTGTATAGTTAGGAGCTTGGGGTAATAATCTTGGTACTCTTTTTTCTAAAAGAGATGTGGCAACACTTTAGTTTGGTACCCCCCGTTTATTTTTATTTAAATACATGTTGAAATGGTGTATGTTATATATTTAAAAAAAAATAACAATCTTCATAGGGGAATGTTTAATAGCAGTGGGGCTTTTGTGTGGGGTTGAGAAAGGGGAAAAAAGATAGGGGTACCAAACTATAAGAGGCTCCCCTATAAGCCTCTTTTAGTTTGATACCCCCCTAAGGAAAAGTAATAATTTATTAGGGGGGGTACCAAACTAAAAGAGGCGTATAGGGGCACCTCTTTTTGTTCGGTACCCCCCTTAGAAAAATAAATAATCTAGTAGGGGGGTACCAAACTAAAAGAAGCGTACAGAGGCACCTCTTTTAGTTCGGTACCCCCTTAGAAAAAGGAATAATCTAGATGGGTTATTTAATTAAATTAATTTAGGACAGGAATTAAAATAGAAAAGTGAGAAACACCTGTCTAATGTAATGTCTAAACACCTGTATTATGTATAATTTCTTGTGGTTTTTTTTTTTAATTGAATGATCTGTTCTATGTCAAAATAGGCATTGTCAATTAAATTTTATTTCGTTGACAAAAAAAATATTAGATTTGTCTAAAGTGAAATTAAAATAAGTTGAGTTTTAGAGGAATTGAAAGGTATAAATTTCAGTGTAATTCAGTTTAATTGACAATTAGATGATAGGGAGTTTTACCAAAGGTTGCAAAGTAAGTTACTTAAACATTTTTGTGAAAGATAGTATGAGGTATTTTATTTCCTAAAATTTGAACACATTAAAAGATAGTTATGAAGACAAGAAGATTAGATATGAGTGAGCAACACTAGGTTATTTTCATTCAAAAATTGTTGTATTCCATTTAATGTATTGTTGTTATCTATGGCTGCACAAAATGAATCCCAGAACCCGGTCCATTTTTATATATCTCCTTCAAATTTATCTAAGTTTAAAGGACCTAATTTTACATTATAATTATTAGCATTATTACGGTTTACGTTAGTGATTTCGTTTGCCATGTCAATGGCTGTCATAGTGTCTAATTTTGTTTGTATGTCAGCTTCAATATCGTCATATAATAATAGTAGGAATGTTTCTTCATCTGTCTCATCAATTCTTTGTAATTCAGTTTCGTTATTTAAAGACAATTCTTTGATTTGATTTGTTACATTTATATATCGTTGGTAATAATTATTTAATTTTTATTATTTAAGATTTATTAGTTTGGTTCTATTCACTGTTTTAGTTTCTAATTCCTCTTTAGAAAGATTTATTGTGTCAACCAACCTTCTTTTAATTTGTCCTGCGGATTTCCTGAGAATTGATAACTCCATTCGACTTGATCACTTGATTTAACACTTGATCACTTCAACACTTTTCACTTGATTACTATTCAACTATTTGACTAGTAAATCACGCTCTGCTACCATATGAAAAAGATCAAAAGAAAATACAATTTTTGTTCAACCTTTTTCTTTTTCTCAATTCAATTCTTTTTTGGTTTTTATTAAACTTTCAATTATCAATTCGATTCAATAATCAAAAATTAAAATATTTTTCTTTTTACATTGAGTGACATTGTCATGTCATTCACATCAAATGTGACCGTTCAAAAAAAGGTTGACAGTCAGAAGACTAAAAAAGTTCTCTGTTGTTTGAAACGTTTTCTTGTTTATAGTCCAGTCAAATGGTGCATGAAAAGGGCTCAAAGTGGAAAGTTCTGGTGTAATTGTTGTTAGTGGCTTACTTTATGTTTTTTGGGGTGCTGAACACGAATCTGAAGTTGTCCAACAAAATTTCCCTCGGCAAATATGAGAAATCATCGAAAAACTACAAAAAAAAAATGTTTTTTATTGGTTTTCAGCTTATAACTTGCAAAGCAATCTACTCACGCAAAAAGTGGTCTAGTAGTAAAATAAAAAGGAGAAAATAATCTACAATTTATCTCTGTAACATTTATTTGTACGTCGTATGGTTTTCACGCAAATGGGAGTTGAAATATTGGGAAGAGGTGGCGGGTGGAGGGTACAGGCTGAAGGGTAAACGGTTGGTGGCCAGACTGCGCTGGCAGTTAATTTTATGTTTTTGGGTGTGCTGAACACGAATCTAAAGTTGTCCAACAAAAATTTTACTTGTGAATATGAGAAATCATCATATAACCACTTTTTACTTTTATTTTTTTAGTGGATTTCGCCTTATAACTTACAAAGCAAGCTATTTACGCAAAAAGTGGAAGGGTAGTAAAATAAAGAGGAGAAAATAACCTACAAATAATTTCTTTACCATTTTTTTGTAAATCGAATGGTTTCTATGCAAAAGAGGGGTTGAAATAACCGGGAAATCAGTAATTTTTGAAAAACAACAAGTAACACCATAAATATTTATTCTTTATTTCATGTAGGTAAACATTGTTATTATCAACCCCTCTTTTGCATAGAAACCATTTGACTTACAAAAAAATGGTAAAGAAATAATTTGTAGGTTATTTTCTCCTCTTTATTTTACTACTCTTCCACTTTTTGCGTAAATATCTTGTTTTGTAAGTTATAAGGCGAAATCCACTAAAAAAATAAAAGTAAAAAGTGGTTATATGATGATTTCTCATATTCACAAGTAAAATTTTTGTTGGACAACTTTAGATTCGTGTTCAGCACACCCAAAAACATAAAATTAACTGCCAGCGCAGTCTGGCCACCAACCGTTTACCCTTCAGCCTGTACCCTCCACCCGCCACCTCTTCCCAATATTTCAACTCCCATTTGCGTGAAAACCATACGACGTACAAATAAATGTTACAGACATAAATTGTAGATTATTTTCTCCTTTTTATTTTACTACTAGACCACTTTTTGCATGAGTAGATTGCTTTGCAAGTTATAAGCTGAAAACCAATAAAAAACATTTTTTTTTGTAGTTTTTCGATGATTTCTCATATTTGCCGAGGGAAATTTTGTTGGACAACTTCAGATTCGTGTTCAGCACCCCAAAAAACATAAAGTAAGTCACTAACAACAATTACACCAGAACTTTCCACTTCAAACTACCATTTGACTGGACTATTAAGGAAATGTTCAATTTGAAGATACAAAAAACAAGGTATCGGTTAGCTTGGAAGCAAAATTACAGAGTCACTACACTAAGGCTTCATCGAAAACAATATTATGTATAGCTATATTATAGCTTGGTGTTTAGGAATCGCTAAATCATAATCGGTTGCAACGTATGTCAAGATTTGAGATTCTTCGATCTTATTAAGTCCATATTGTTTTAGCGTAATTCCTTCTTTTTCAAGTAAATCACGAATAATTGACAAAGCTGTTGCTTCATTAGAATGTTCGCTTAATTTATCTTCAAACTGCTCCCTAAGCATCGATGCGTCAACTTCTCCATTCATTATTAAATACACAAAGCAATGTCTTAGTCTATTTGGCATCATAACTGAAGCTGAATCGCTCATCATTTCGAACATATAATTCTCCGATTCTCACAATCCTGCTGCTTTTGCTGCTTCCTGGAAAGTCGAATATTTTACTCCTTCTATAGTAAGTAATTCTTGAAAACTTGTAATGTCTTTTGCGTCTCTAAGTAATAATTTTAAATGAAAACGTTCCACCTCTCGTAGCGAAACAATATTAAGCCTTGCGACCACTTTACAAGTATTTTGACGTATTTGCCACTTCTTTTGCGTTACTTTCCACGGATAATGTAATGGAATTTGTGAATAAGGGTATTGTCGAGCGTTAGCGTCTGTTTTTATTTAATTCGAAAAACGCTAATAATTTTGTTGTTACTTTTTTTTGTAGATAACGCTTCTTGTTCTTTTCCTTCTGTAAATGCAATCTGATTTTGTCCTGGCAAATGAATAGGCAGTAATTCTACGTTGTGGGATCTAGCATGCATCGGTAATTCCATTATATGCCACGAACTTTCTATTGCACTTACATATCGAGAATCTAAGTACGATTGAACTTCATCAGGCACTTCGTCTTTATCAACTGTGATACTATACGTGCTCTGACCTTTATGGATATATTTATATATGTAAATAATAGTCATGACAGAAGCGCAATACAACATTGACGTGACAATCAAAACGTTTTAGTTAGTAAGGGTTGTGTGGTACAATCATCGGATTCTCAATTTATACTATTTTTCCATGATATGTGTTACCGTCTAAACTCTAAACGATTGTCTCTTCGTCTGTATAATGGGAAGCTTGGTTTTGTCATATCGGTTGCTTCATTAAATTGTATTGGAAAGTGTTTGGAACAGATTTGGGTTTCTTCATCCCAACATGGTGAACGGTTGACGTGCGGACCGTGTGACATAATGTTTGGTCACCTTATACCATAACGAAGGATCAGATTCTCTACTTGGAATTTTCGCACAAACAAATCTATCCACATCGTCCGCTGTTAGTAATTTCTTATTTAATGTAACCAACAAATGCCTATGTGGCAAACCTCTTTTTTGAAACTCAAACATATAAATATATGCGCCAAATCTTTTGGTAAAACAAACGACAAACAAATGTAGGAATGTCCGAAGCAGTTGTGCCCGGGGGAAATGATTTTATAAATATTTTTATTTCTTGCCAATAAATGTTACATGTCATATTTATGAATAAATCTGGACAGCCAATGCTACGTGATATTGACACAAAGAGGCTAAAATTAAATTAATGCAGTGTCGTATCCAAATTTGTATCAATAAATTTATCGGACAAGAACAATAGCATATTAAAGTACCGCCAGTCATTTTGAACTACGGTGGCTAAAATTATCGTGTAAGGATACATTTTCATTTTGTCAAATGGTGATTGCATTTTCTTGGAGTTAATTGATCGGACAAAAACAATAACATTAAAGTACCGCCAACCATTTTGAACATTTGGTGCACAACACCTGATTGACTGATTTGTTTAGTTTTTTAAATTGCTTTCCGAATTCATGTCTCAGTTTTTCCAGCCTTTTCTTTACTTCTTTCTCAAAAATGAATAAAATTTGTTAGAACTCCATTTGAAATTTTTTGAGTGGTTTGTCTGAGAGCCTCGCAAAAACTAACAAACACAAAATAAGTATTATATCTTTTGTCAGGTTTTAACTACAGTTGCTAAAATTATCAGAGAGGTTTGGGTGGTTTTATGGGACACTTTTCAACCAATTCATATGGAAACTCCAAAAACACCACTTTTTCGAAGATGTGCGCGCAGGAGGGTTTTTTAAATTGCTCTAATTACCAAACGCGCTAAAAATTCCAGATAGGGCATAATGGTTCACTAATAAGCAAGGGAAGAAAAGAGGTAGCATAGGAATTTAAAATAATACAAAAAAAAAGGAAAAATATGTCATGTACATTTATTTTACTAGTCTAGTTGTAATTATAAATGACAATAAATCAAAGTTGTTTATATAAAAAAAAGTTAAAAAAGAAAATTGATTAGAGCTCATAAATATAAAGTGGATAATTATATTGGCAAATGAAATTAAAGTAAGAGCTTTTCAAAAACAAACAAAAAATGGTACTTAAATGAACAAAGCTGAAATGACAAGGTGACGATTTTGGCGCTCGTCCTCTTGAAGGAGATAACGTCACGTAGGACAGTCCTTGTGAAGCTGGACTTGACCTCTTGGAGGTAATCGTGAAACCGAGCAGTAGATATACATGTATAAATCGCATTGTATGACAAAATACCTCTTGAAGGAAAAAACTTGACTGAGCACTGGTCCAAGTAAACGATACGACTTCTTGAGCCAGACTGACTGGGCTCTCTTCCCAGGTGTAAGGAAAATGAGTAATTTAAAAAGAAGTTAATTTAAAATTAGAGCTCTATCAAAGAAAATAGACTGCCAATTAGTGTGGCACATAGCTTCCTCGCATCCTATCATGTACATTATTGTTATATTAACATTAAAATTATTGTTATATTACTTTATTGTTATATTGTTAATTGTGTAAAAACTATTAATAGTGTTGCGATCTTTAACACTTCATAGCGGTGTCGCTGTTGGTTTTACTAAAAAATTGTATTTGAAAAAAATGTTTGTCTCATTCAATAGAGGAAGTTAGATTTTCTTCCCGACCTAAAATTCCAATTTTAAATTTGAAGTTCACGTTTACACGAGCCTTGCTCGTGAATCCTTAGACGGATAACGTTGTCCAACGAACTCGTCCTCGGCATTGGTAAAATGAACATGTCTACCAAATTTCATCAAAATCGGTCGACATTTACTCAAGTTATCGTCGCACGTTTCATAATTCGCGGACACACAGACCGACAGACAGACAGACAGACAGACAGACAGACAGACAGACAGACACGGAACCAAAAATGTTCCCTGATGTCTGAAACGGATTTCTGTCTTGGAATTTTTAAAATCGGAGGCATAAAAGTTTTTCGTTCTCAAAAGTGAACACAATGCTTCCGTTACCTTCG
Organism: Gerris lacustris; assembly: GCA_951217055.1. Classification (NCBI taxonomy): domain Eukaryota; kingdom Metazoa; phylum Arthropoda; class Insecta; order Hemiptera; family Gerridae; genus Gerris; species Gerris lacustris. The sequence goes on along the minus strand of OX578276.1, from coordinate 35,114,524 downwards.
GTAAGCTCGGAAGCAATAAAATTATAATAGAAAATAGACTGCCAATTAGTGTGGCACATAGCTTCCTCGCATCCTATCATATACTATAACAATTATTGTTATATTACTTTATTGTAATATTGTTTATTTTGTAAAAACTATTAATAGTTTTAGCGATCTTTAACACTTCATAGCGGTGTCGCTGTTGGTTTTACTAAAAAATTGTATTTGAAAAAAATGTTTGTCTCATTGAATAGATGAAGTTAGATTTTTTCCCCGACCAAAAATTCCAATTTTAATTTTAAAGTTCACGTTTACGCGAGCATTGCTCGTGAACGCTTGGACGGATAACGTTGTCCAACGAACTCGTCCTGAGCATTGCTAAAATGAACATGTCTACCAAATTTCATCAAAATCGGTCGACATTTACTCAAGTTATCGTCGCACGTTTCATAATTCGCGGACACACAGACCGACAGACAGACAGACTGACAGACACGAGACCAAAAATGTTCCCTGATGTCTGAAACGGATTTCTGTCTTGGAAGTTTTGAAATCGGAGGCATAAAAGTTTTTCGTTCTCAAAAGTGAACACAATGCTTCCGTTACCTTCGGTAAGCTCGGAAGCAAAAAATCAAATTTTACAAAAATTAGATGTTGGATTTATATAAACTAATGCTATTAGCCCCACATAATTAAATTAACTGCAAGAAAGGAAAAAACGTACAAATCTAAATTAAAAATAAACTTCAGTTCTAACGTGTCAGGAAATTTCCAAATTGCATGGGGGCATTAGATGGTAAACAAGTCAAGATCAAATGCCCAGCCTTCTCAGGGTATATGTTTTATAATAATTATAAAGGACGTTTCTCCAGGGGTTAGCCGACGACCATTAAAGATGCTGGAGGGTATGGAAAACAAAGCGATGGCGACACTTTTCAAGAGTCCTTGCTGTGTAAGAGCTAAAGGAAAGAAATAAGCATAACATTCCTGACGACACAAACTTGCCACGCAAAACAGAAAAAGCGCCATTTTTTTTATCACTGTCGAGGCTTATATCTTAAAGGAATTCATTATGAAGCCATTTTCAGCAAAATCGATGGGGGAAAATAAGGAAATATTTAATAATAGCTTGTTGAAAGCATGAAAGACAATAGAATGTGCTCTCGGAATTTTATTTGCTAAGTGGAGACTACTGAGTGGCTACATAGAAACAGCTCTTCAAACGCCTTATGTTACTGTAAAGTCAATTTGTATTCTGTAAAATATTATCATTGACAAAAAAGGCGACAGTATAAATGTTACAGACTTTCCAACAATTTCTACGAGGTTCAACCTGAGGAAAGAAAAGATCAACGCTCGAAACAAAGCGAAAAATGTGCGAAACAATTTCATGTATTACCTAAGCTTTGTTATCCCAGATGCACAAAACAATAATACAAATTGATAAGCAACAATGAATACTGAATTAATATTCTAGAGTTTTGGATTCTTGTTCTTGGTACGAAAATCAGCTACCGGCGATTTGGGAGTTGCATCAGGGCGTTGTTAAGGGAGACGGAAATCTCGCTAGATTTCTGTTGAAACCCAAATTCTTTCTCCTACCTCTACATTAATGCATCTATATGTTTTGTGCGTTTAATATTTGTTTCTTTAAATTATTTAAAAATTCCCATTAATACATTTTAGATACCCGTAATCTACTTTACAATTTTTTGTTTGCTACATTTATTTTATACTTATATAATAATAAACTCTATTACATATTTTTTGAAAGTTTATCGGGCCATGAACTATAGTCCTTATATATGTGCATAAAATTCTTACAAATTCAGAAATCTAGGCTCTGGAATTTTTTGTTAATTTCTCTTTTGTTTTTAACAAACTATTTTGTTTTTAAAAGCATCTTGCTAAACCTCCATGCAAGCCTCCATGTAGGCGACCTACGCCTACACCGCGAGCTGCTCGGCATGTGCTGCCCAATTTATTACAATGGTTTTGTTTTACCTAGATGGGGCATTACCTGCACCTTCACCTATACTGACACCTCCTCGGCATGCGTTTACCCTAACACGGGTTAAGAGTATATAGTATTATATATTATGATACTAGTAAAACCCGGCAGACGTTGTCCTACCTGTATATAATTAATTACCTCTGTATATTTAAATATGAGTGCGATCCAGAATCTATATTCGTTGTAAAATAATGAAAGATGGCTTATACTGTTGAGATTCCATAATTGTTATTGGTATAAATAGATAATGAACTAAATACAATTTTTATTTTATTAATAATTAACGTGAATGAAAACTATTATTCACTATACCATTCGCTATATAATTAAACTTAAAATACAATAAACTAATGCTAATTATTATCGTAACGCGAGTGGATAAATATTCTGTCTTTTGTTTATTAATTTTTCAATTATCTATTGTTGCTATGTCAACGAAATGTCAAATGTTTTGTTGTGACACAAAAATAAATCAGTTTATTTTTTACTATGCTAATACGAAACGTTTTAATATATTTGAATCTAATTGATACATAACAAAGTTGGCGACGAGTATAAAAAATTTGGCAGAATGGAACAAGAACTCAACTCGTTGATCGGAGATTTAACTGGCATAGTTTGATCACTTCAGCAGTCTACAGCTCAAGCTAACAATCAAAATACATCTATTAAAGAACAATTGAAAACTCAATCAATACAGTTTGAGAAATATGACGAATCAGTTGAAAGTTTTGAGAACTATACGTTACGATTGGAAAATTATTTTAAATTGAAAAGCCTAACTGGTACAAATACTGATTGAAGCAGATGAAGCTAAAGTTATGGTCTTAATAAATTTTCTAGGATGTAAATCTTTTCAAATATTATCGAATGTTAGGTCACCTGAGACACCTAGTAGTAAAACGTATGCAGAGCTGATACAGCTATTAAAAAATCATTTAGCTCCGCAAATTACTACATCCATTTCTATCTAGGAAGTAAAATTCAGGAGAACACATAAACGAATATATTACGGAATTCAAAGAACTAATTAAACCATGTAACTTTAAGGCTAAATGTGGCACAAAAGTATGTTCTACTTATATTATGAACCAACTTCTAAGAGCTCATTTTATAAGAAGTCTCTATGATACAGATATACGTCAAGCTATACTACAATGTACGGATGTAGAATTTGGTAAAACACAAGAACTTGCTCTAGCTATTGAAAGTTAGAAAATACAAAATATAGAGACATTCAGAGATAATCCTAGTACAAGTAGCGATGTAAATAAACTCTCAAGTACTAATCATAACAACAGAGGGTTAATTGGTTTAATAAAGGTACACCGCATGCTTACCGTGGCCTTGAGCACTGCCGTGTGCTCAGATTTTTTTACATTGCGCTTTTTAAATTCACTTTTATTTGGGTAAAAAAAAATTTTAACACATTTTTAACCCAATTTCGGACTACCTAAGTTTAAATTTACATGATTAACTATGTATTTACCAAGTAAATAAAAAAATAGTCTGCCAATTAGTGTGGCACATAACTTCCTCGCGTCCTGTTTCGTATACTTGGTTATGATTTTGGTTTTAACTTTTACATTTGTTTTACTTTAATGGCGGTTTTGGTTTTCGTAATATGTGGAATAAAGTATCCAACAATTATGCAATTATGATAAATGAACAGGTAAAACTATAATTTTATAAATAAACATTATAGTCGTGATGAAGATTAAATGCAGTGAATTGTCAGTGAAGTAGGGATGTAGAGCTGGTAGCTGGAGTCTAAGAAACCCCCACTCCGCTTACTTGGCTTTCCCCTCTACAACCATCCCACCCTCCAAGCCTATAGACATTGCCCTAGGCAGGCCCAGTCCAGACCTCAGTGGGCTCAGTGTTAGTTTGTATTCCGTCGAGATCACATGTCTCACTCAGCTAGCTGCTTACGCACCTCTTACTCGTACTTACCTCTTCGCCATTTCTAAAATTTTAGATTTATGGTGGCCGTACGTAGGTCTTAGCTTTCTCTACTTTGCTGTAAATACCATCTTTATAAAATTTCTAGAATAGTTAATTTGGTAAATGGGTTTGAATGGAAACTTCCTATGACAAGCAGTGACTCGATATAAATTAGCGCTGATTTAATCTTCTTTTACGCCTCTCGTTTCGGGTGTGATTAAAGAAGAATATAAAAGTTGTGACATTACTCTTTTCGTAGTTCACAAGGTAATACAAGAGTAGTGGAAATATAATCTGATTACTCATTACAATTTGCAGTTTTTTTATTACTTTTCTTTCTCAAACCTGATTATGACTGGTATGAATTTATTGGTGTTTAGATTTCTCTTCGGCTGAATTTTGTTTCTGACCTTACCTAATGTAACGGAAGCTATCTGATCGTTCTGAAGAACGAACATCTTTTTATATCTCTGATTTCAAAAATTCCAAGACAGAAATCAGTTTCATACATCAGGGAACATTTTTGGTTCCGTGTCGGTCTGTTTGTCACTCAATTTTTGCGAAACAACAATATCTTAAAAACTACTTGTCCGATTTTGAGTAAATTTAAATGTTATGTCATAATTAGCCCATCGTTAATCCCATATAAGTTTTAAAATTCTGCACCCATTTGTTACTCTTCCACATTGCGCACATAAATTTATTTAATTACACCATTGTTTTTAAAAGTACTCATCTGATTGTTATGAAATTTGAATGGTTCGTCGAAAGTAGCCCACAGATAGCCCTAGATTAATTTCATCGTCAGCGCTCTCACACATTAACCTACTTTATTGTTGCATTAAATGTTAATGGCTATTAAATACTGGTAATTATGTTTCTTGTTCGTTCATGAAACATATGGTAGGGATAATCGTCCATTAATTTAATTGACATTTTTTTTTAATTAAAAATTTGGTCAGTTTCTAAAACATCTAATAAATTATTTTAATATTTACTAATATGTAGGTATAAATGACACTTTAAACTGGCAGGTTTCTCAAACATTGATTATGAATCTGGATTTTTTTTTAACGATATCGGGCCATTTAATCATCTATTAAGAATAAAAAAATTGCTTGATTTGTTATTCATATTTCATGCGATCAATATTTTATCCGATTTTTCAAGTTTTCAAAATGAATATGATTGCTTACTACTCGAGTTCAGATGAAGAATTGATAGGAGTGGAGAACATTATTCATTTTAGGTGTTTTGTTTGAAGGAAAGACTATTTAAACTATTTTTCTGATGAGGAATTCGTCATGAGGTTTTGTTTAACCAAAGAAACAACAGTTCAGGTATTAAATATTAATTGTGATAATATACAATCCTTCGCGAATTGGAATAACCCCTTAAAAGCAATGGACAAGCTGCTAATGGCCTTCAGATTAATACTACTGGGTGTTTCCAATCAGTGGTTTGCGGCCTAATAAATATTCATAAATCAACAGTTCGCAGAGTCATGAAGTTGGTATCTCATCAGTTGCAGTATCCTAACTTTATGAAAATGCCTACTACAAATGAAGAAATACTATGGAATCGGACGATTTCCTAATGTCCTAATGAAATAGGGCGTATTCTTGGGTGTCATATTAGATATCACCTGGGTATCTTGAAGCTGAACTTTACAGAAATAGAAAGGCTATTTTTCAATAAATGTTAAGCAATATGCAACGCAGAGTTACTTATTACAGAAATTACGGCAAACAGGTGCGTTCTACTCATGATTTTTGTTTTAGAAACTCACAAGTCTATGCTAATTTTGAAATAGATCGCTTTCCAGATTGTTTTATTGCTGGGTGACAGCGGTTCTCCATATTAAAATTATTTACTAACTCGCTTATTAAACCCATCTAAAAGAGCAGAAGAAGGTATAATAGGAGCCATGTAAATACTAGGAACACAATTAAAAAAATGTTTGCATAATAGTTTCTACAAGTGTACTACATAATATTGCTTCCACTAATAGAGAGATAATTCCGCCAGATGAACAGATGAACATGTAGTATTGCCAGTGTCGGACTGGCAGCTTTTTTGGGCCCTCGACAAAATTTAGTCGTGGGCCCCCTCATGTTTTAATTTTTATGCGGAATATACATCATAGTAATAGTGTAGAGTGTAGAGGATTAATTATGAAATATTTACAATGTCGTCATATACCCTACTTAGACCACAATGCATTTTTTTTTTTTTTTTTTTTTTTTTTTTTTTTTTTTTTTTTTTAGAAGAGGGAATTGTTATATTATTTTATATAATATAATTTTTACAATGTACAATAACAATTTCAATGTATAATACATTATGATTGACATGATGTCAATAATCCTTCAACAAATAAAATATAACTATACTACACCACCCCCTCCCTAAGTTTTTTCTCCCCTTCCTTCTTCGTCTTCTGCTTTCCTTAACTGATCTGCATGTTTTCTTTTAATCTCATTATTTATGTTTCCTTTATATGACAACTCTCCTGTTTTTTCCACTACCGTTCCTTTCTGCCATCCTTCCTGTCTGTCATTCTTTACCCATACTTTTCCATATTTTTCAAATTCTCTTGCTTTTACCTTCTTGTCGTGATCTTCTTTCATTTTAAATTGATAATTTTCTACTCTAATGATATGATCAATTCTCAAATTGTCCAATCTTGTCCTCAACCTTCTTCCCATCAATAATTCTGAGGGTGTCTTTCCTGTTAATCTGTTTGGTGTGTTCCTATATGACATTAGGAAATACTGCATTTTTAATTGTATGTCACCTTTGTTGCTTCGCAGCCTTTAGCCTGTCTTTTAAAGTTCTTACAAATCTTTCAACTTGTCCATTCGATTTAGGATGGTAAAGTGTAGTTCGTATGTGGAATGCAATAAAATGTATATATATTTTAAAATATTCTTGATATTGTTAAAATACGATTCAAATGGAATTACCAAAATCGCATCATTAGTTTTTCCTAAGTTCGTCCCTTTTACATGTAATTTCATCTATTATTTCACGTTTGTTAATATTGTTGGTATAAGTCCCTTTCGGAGTTCATCAGCATTAAATAACTTAAACATTCCTGGCCCAGGCCGAAAGAATTTCTTAGGCTGATTGAGAAGACAGATCATACAGTACAGTAAAAGCACAAGATGAACATTGGAAACATAACGTTAGGATCAATTCTACACAAAGACACAAGCTAAGTCATTAACACTTGATCCTTTCTTTATCATGAGCAAGATCTTCTATACATTCTATTTCCAGGAAGAGCTTGGAACCATCATACTGGGCGGCAAACTGCCTCATTCAGCTCAATGATATCTGATCTGCTCAGCTAATGTTTGTTAAATTGGACACTGTTGGTTAGCGAAGTCGTAAACAAAAATCGTTAACAAAAAAATAATGACGGGTGACCATTTTCAAAAATTTTGGGATCCAAAATAGCACAATCTTTTAATAAATCCTAATTTAGAACAAAGTTAGAGTTTAGTTCTTCAATGCTTCTCATATTACAGTCCAAAATGTTAACATTTACCTTAAAATTTCTGAATAGTACTGACAAAGCGTGAATCCATCCTGTGCATGTTATCCTGGCGTTACCTTTTTTGGCTTTTCTTTTCAGAAACAGGTGAAGTTAAGTTACTACGAATAGATCCAAAATGATAAAAGATGTAAATACATTTCCTACATTACAGTTCATAATTACATTTGAAAATTTAGTCCATTGGTGAATGAGTGTTCGAGATGTGAACTTGGTTTGCAATAAAAGTTTTCATATTAAATGTATAATAATACATGAAACAGATTCACCAACTTCCGAGAAACGTCGCGTCGGTGCAGTCAAAATAATCTGAAAATAATTCAAAGTCATTTAAAGAACTAAATGCTTTTTGCCAGCATTACCACCTATATAGTAGCCCCATTTTTGTTGTCTATATAGTTTTTCTTGATGACTGTTCGTGTTTTCTTTCCAATAGTTATTCTTTTAAAGGACTGACTGAGAAAACAAGCCGTTTCTTTCTTCACACCAAATATGCCTTCCTCCTGAAGATATTTCAGTGTAGAATCACAACCATCAGACTTAAAACTGTTATTCAGTGGGTGTATAGTGTATCGTATTCGGGTTTTCATTCTTCAGATGAGCTTGTGGCCTATTATAAGTATAACAACCCTTCATGTCGACAGCCATGAAAAGAACAAGATGTTTTTCTGAAAAACAACATTTTTCAGAGAGATTCCACATTTTGTTAAATCTAGTTTAATCTAGGAATCTCGTACGACTCACAAGTAAAGAAGTCTCTCTTACACCTTTCCTTGCTCTACTTACCAAACGAAGATATCCAGTTCGTTCATGACTGCTATATCTTGTGGAAAATCCATTATCATACTGCAGATAATGCTATCAGATAAATCTTTCAAAATCATATTCCTCTTAAGGTTACCTAATGTCTTTCTTTATTAATTTAGTACGTTCGTCATATCTTTTTTTAATTCGCGAATCTCTGGCTCTCATTCTGGTCCCACTGCAGACATAATAACGTGGGTTATGGCCGCGCATCTTAATCTTCAAATTGTTCTGCTTTCCTTTTTTCATTTTTAATAATTATGTCTTCGATCAAAAATTGCCGACTTTGAGGTATTTCGGCAACAAGATTAGAGTACATTTCACCTTGAGGAGGATACGATTCAGTGTTTACAGCGATAATGCGTTTATCTTCTCTTATAATTGCTGCAGCAGCTTCAACTATTCGTAGACGTTTATATATTCGTACCAAGCATTAGAAAGAATAGTAGCTTGAGTATCGCGGAAGCAAATCATTGTCTTTTTTCTTTTTTTGGTTTTGTTTTAATAAAAATGTTCTTGCTTCTTGTTGTAATAAAAATGTTCTTGCTTCTTGTTGTAATAAAAATACTTTTCAATCAATTTTGGAGCATAATCTCCAAGCCCATCCTTCAGCTCCGCCAACGTGAAATGACAATCTTCGTGATTTTCTATGTAATAGAAAACGTTATTCATATTCGTGGACATTTTTTCATCTCTTGACCGGCCCTTTTTACCACCAGGTGCAGGTTTTAAGAAACGAGTGAAACAGGTTTTTGAGGTAAATTGCTTTTGCAGCAACTTAATCACATTCGAAGTTGACACGATTTTTACTAACTTACCGTAATGATCACCACGTGCGTCTGCTGCTTTGATGACAGTGTCTTTGAATGTAGATGAACATACATTACAAATGCTCGATCTTTTTTCTTTTATTTTATTCTCTCGCTGACAGGTGCGGTACAAAACAAACAAATTTTGAAAATCGAAATCGAACGTCATTCTTTTTTTTGTGGAGGACTACATTGCAATGCACTCGGGCTCTCTTCGACGTTTTATGTTTCAATGCTTTTTTTTTGAATATTTTCGACACTCCACATGCACTGTTACAGAGTTAATAATAGTTAAATGTTCATCACCTCTTGTGATACTTGTTTCTTTCAAATTTCAAATACCACGGTCCACAGTCATGGTGGGACCGATGCCGAGAAGAGATGGGAGAGTTTGTTACATATAAAACAATGTTTCGATATTGCGATTTTCACCGTAACAATTGCCTTTGTAAAATATAAAACCCTGGAGCACGAATATTTTTAAACTATGTCAAAACAAACGTGAAATGTCGCTCGCAGGTATAGAATATCGGTTTCCACCGTGGAGATGCTGTTGATGCGCCTTTTGCGGAAACTTCAGAGCACTTTCTACATAAACTGTTCGTTGTACGGAAATTTCAGAGCACTTCATACATAAACTGTTCGTTGTACGTAAAAATAATCATAATGTTTCATGTGGTAAATTTTATAATCTTAAATTTTGATCTGATCCTTAATTTGTCTCCGAGCCAGAGGAAGCGAGATATTCACAAAAAGAAGTCCTGCAAAACAGGCACTACGCAAGTTATAGTAAACCTTGTACGTAAAAAATAAACGAAACCTTTTCTGTGGGGAATTTAATTTTAGTTTTGTCGCCGAGCCATAGGAAGGATATTCGTAAAAATACGTAAAAAGTGGTGCGGCGTAGGATACTAAATTTTCGTAGATATTCTTCGCCCCATAAACCGTTCATTTTAGGTAAAAAATGAATGAGACTTTTTTTGTGGGAAATTTTATCTTTAATTTTGATAACCACGTTGATTGGTGTCGGAGCCTTAGGAAGCGAGATTTTCGCAAATAACCGAATTTGTTGACCTTTGCCCTTTAATATCTATTAACGCGACCACGATCTCGTTGACGATTTTGGATGTCTTTCAGAACGTCAAAATGAAGCGATAAAAAAAACAAAAGAAAATGTTAGCTCTATTTTTTTAGAACAGAAAACCTAAATTGGCTGGACTATTAGTATTTGGTTAAACTTTGTATTATATTTTATTTTTTAACAGATAAATTAAATCACTCAATATAATTTAAAAATGTGTAAAGAACATAAAAGTATTCATACAGGTGGCTAAGTATGGTCTTATGACGTTTTACTTAATCTTATAATGACGCTAGGAAACAGGCGAACTAAAGATGTTCAAATCTTCCTCCTTCAACTGCTATGCATTGTTGACTTCTTTTAACCACTGATCCGGTTGCTCTTGCAATTTGATTATTGCACAATTTTTAATTTTTAATTAGATAATTGAACCATTAATTCTTCTAAATTCCGAGTAGAATAATTGTATACTTCTTCTTTTAATACTTCCCAGAGATAAAAGCTTAAGGGTTTAAGATCAGGGGATTGGTGGGCCAGTAGCTTGGCCCCCTCGACCAATCCAGCGATCAGAGTACTGCTGTGACTACCACCATTTTTTGGCCTGAGACCATAATGAACGGGGCACCCGTTTAATTGAAACCATTGGTCCCTTCTTAAATTAATTGGGATGTCTTCTTGAAGTATGACTAAATCATTTTCAAGATGTAATAAAAAGTGTTCTGCGTTAAATCTATCAGGTAAAATCGAGGGCTTAGAGCCAGACAACCTTATCTACAATATCTTGATTTTAAGAAAAACACAAATAACTTTAATAAAATACTATACTCTTAATTTGAATCGAATTTTTGAAGCATCTACAAAAAATATTGAGATACATTTAACATTTGTTTTTTCGTTAGAGTTTAAGCTCTAATTTAGCTTAATTTCAAGTATTAGAATTAATTACTTAATGAGTTATAAAATAAATAAATCATTAAGGTGAAGATAACGTCCTCTGTCATTAAACAAAGTATCCAAGTTATAATGGCAAAAACGTTATCTGCCCATTAATTCACAGATTTTTTTTTTTTTTTTAAATCATGCCTTTATTAATACTTTTGAAAGTAAATACAAATATATATTTTATAGTAAAAATAAAATATATTTTAAAGTATAACAAATATTTGATTTTATTCTACATTATATTGCATATTGTTATATTATACATTGTAGGAAATTTATTGAAAATAATTAGCATTTTATAGATTTATAAAATTGTATATTACATATCGTTCTTTTATAATTGCCTTTATTACATGAATCCATTAAATCGATTAATTTATCCTTGACAATTTTAATCGGCGATGCATATTTATTCATCAATTATCAATACTTTCCCAAGAAAAGTTTCGTAACCTTCTTAGAATTTGGAACGAGCTAAAGTCGTCATCGTTGTTATTCTTACTCTCTGTTCAAATGAAATGTCAACACCTGGTTCATGTTTACCCCTAAGATATTTTTCAAATATTATTAATAATATTAATAACATTATAGCTTAGTAAAATATTTCTTTAAAAACTAATTTAAATGAGCTATTATGAAGCAAAATCACATTTGGTCCTAAAATTAAAATAAGTATAATAATTTGTAGGGAATATCTAAAAAAAAAACAACTTGATGAACTTTCATTGTTCCTCTGAAGGTTGGAATATTGAGGGAATTATATTCTTTTTAGACTCTATTTCTTCTTCTTTAATTAGGCATAAAGCTACATTTCTTTCATTACTCTGAAGGGCTTCCAAAAACTCTGAAAGGTGTCAATATCTTGACCTTGTGCGACTACACGGTCTGTCCTTTTCAAGCACCCTCCTACGCCATCAGGCGCTCCCTTTCCTTGACCTGCAGCTGTGTAGTTCCATCTGGCAATTGAAACATCAAGAGATTCTCTGGTTGAAGAAAGAATATAATTGTACTTAAATTTGCCCCAAGAAAAATAGGTTAAAAATCTTTCTCACAAAAATAATTATTAAGTACATTACAAGTCAACATTTAGAGGAATGCGATAAGAGTGGTCACGACTTGAAATAAATCAACTTAAAGTAAAAATATTTCAAATAAAATGTAAAGTATTGCTGTTTGCTGTTTCATCAAGATTCTCACTCCCTAGGTGAATGGAATTTGTGTATCAGACTAGTGTAGGGAGTGAGAGGCTAGGGAGTCAGGTTTTAGTGCCAAATGAGTTATGATGTAAACTGGGATGTCTCCAGGTTAATCCAGCTTGTGGCCAAGGCTGTATTTTAAAAACTGTACTATAAATTAAAAGCAATCCTAAAAAAATACTTTCCTTCATTTAATTATAATGCTCTAGGGAGTGAGGATGAATAAAAATACTCGTTAACAGTCAGTACTAAACCACCATAAGAGACAAGAAGTCCTGGATTGTAACCTGATAAAACCTACTTCTATCCAGCACGTTGAATTAATGTTGCCTCTTTATGAAGCTAGCTTCTTTTTATGACCCTATGACACGAATTGTACCGAAATTTTGAAATGTCCCCGATAACGTTGTGCTATTTATAAAGTATAATAGATAGAGAAATATGCCCCAGCTAGCTTATGTATTAAAAAATAAGCATTCTAAAGGTGTGTATAACTCAAAATCGCAAAAATTGTAGATATATATCTGACTCTTAGCCCTCGAAATGTGTGGGCCTGATATTTTATTATTTATCATGCCACTCCAAACATTTACTTTAAATTGCCTTTGAAATGGATTTTCTTTCATAAAATGAGGGCTTTCATGAGCCCCTAAATGGATGTTGTGGACATTAAATAATCCTGTTCTAGTGAACGTTGCTTCGTCGGTCCATATCACCGAGCGAGGAAACAGATAATTTTCCTCGTACTTTTGAATAAACCAATTGCAAAACTCTTCTTTTATTATCTACAGGCAACATTTCCATTACAGGTGTACAATGATACGGATGACAGTGGTCAAACTCAAGAGTTTTTCTAATGGTCTCTCTAGGAATACACCGATGGACGCCTTAAATCAGTTCCAGTTAATATTGGTAGTTATTGAGCTACTAACCCTATCCCTTAATTCATAGGGAATGAGCCCACTTCCCTATTCTTCCATCTTGGTCAGCGAACACAAGACTTGCGAGCTAAAAAGACCTAATTTAAATAAAAAAGTCAATCTTTTGCTGTGATGGATGGATGATAAGGTGTAAAAAATTATAACGAATTCCTCCTTTTCTTCTTGAGACGTTTCGACCCTTCTTAAGGTCATCCTCGGCTCTTATTTATATAGTGTAGTGTTATGCAGTAGTTAACATTTTTTTAAAACAATTTCAAAATCTGTCTCCATAAGAGAGCATCAATACTTGTCTAAAATTTAATTTAAAAGAATTTGTATAATATAGAGAAAACAATTTAAATAACAACATCACATGAAAAATTAACAAAAACATAAAATTTCATAACATATAACAATATAAACCTGCCTGTAAATATTGTCAGTTCTGTTCTTTGCGCTCCTAAGATTATTCCCTGACATGCTAACCTCTGAAGATGCTCTAATTGCTTCTTTGTAATGGACAGTAGTAATCTCATCCTATTACTCTATAATTAGTTTTCTTTCTTTAACCTCCAACTTTGTTATAAAAAATGAGGATTTTATGATTTTGTTAGTGTTAAGATTCTCTTCTGCTGGTTTTTTTAAATTTCACTGAGTGAAATATTTCGAGAAAAGTTGAATTGAGTCCCATGTAACAAATTTCCATTGAGTTGAGTGCGATAGAAAATTTTACCACCATTGACTTGAGTCCCTTAGAAAATTTTAGGGACATTGAATTGAGTCCCATTATACCTGAGATCCTGAGATCATTAAGATGGTTTTAGATAGATTATGTAAGGACGTCCTGAAAATTAATGAACAGATTTAGATTTCTCAAGCATTTCCCATAGGACGTAATAATAATGAAAAAGAAATGCTGTTTGTGGAGTTCGGTTCGTATACTGTTGTAGTAAAGATTTTATCCCGTGTCAGGAAAACAAAGGATACTGGTTGTTTCGGCCCGTAGGAGGGATACTCTTATACGGGTACCGAAGGGTAAGTAGTAGTAGTTACCTAGTACTTCCTACTAGACGGGTAGGACGAACCACTTGTTCGAACCTCGCAATCAGGCCTTACAGTAGACCCATTTTACTTTCCCCGTGGTGGAGAGTTCCAGCTACTTCACACATCATACGTTTGTACCGCCGAAGCGAGTATGATGTGGTCATTAGTAAGCTATATAAGCGTGTATCAAAGTGTGGGGGGGAAGAGAACCCCTTAGGGGGTGCCCTCGCCCTGCTCCGTCCTCGAACCATAGATACAAATCACATCTCATGACACGGATCGAACCCACATCAAAGTGTGGGGGAAGAGAACCTCTCGTGGGGTGCCCTCGCCCTGCTCCGTCCGCGATTCATAGATGCAATTCAGAGTACCATGGCACGGGATCGAACCCACGACCTCGAGTTGCCTCGACTTATTGATAGCTGTGCGGTGTCTATAGCACCTCGGTCACCCTGGCTCCCTATCTAATCCTTACGAAGGGTAAGGATTAGAAAGGAATCAGATGACCAGTCAAAAGAGGTAGGACTAACAGGTGGACTGTAGGTTAAAGAACAAGTAGTACTGTTGAATAATAAGTTTATTAGACGTGTATGAGAGTTGAACTAGTTAAATAAATAAATTGATTGATAAATAAATAAATTAATTTATTAATAAATTAACACTTAAAATTAATACATATAACTATTAAAACTGGGGCCGGCCTAAATAGGGATGATGGGGAAGTTAATGAACATGTAACATGCAATAGGTCGAAGATGGGCACTGAAAGAAAGAAATTTACATTCATTTAAATAACAATATAACAACTAAGCAATAAATAAGTGGTAATAAGCATTAAATAAATAAATAAATATCACAGGCAATTAAACAGTGTAGATTAATAAATTAATTGATAGGTATATCATATATGATGACGGCGTGTGAGATTTAAGGTGATCCTGTCAACTGTCAACGAGCGTTGTCCCAAGTTTTTAGAAGTTCAGCAGGCCGGCATAACGATAAATGTAGGTGTAATAAGTTTAAATGTTTCATGCAATAAATTGAGGCAAACAATAATTATAAAAGTAAATGTTAATCAAGCACCCAAAAAAAGCTATTCTACCATGCTTAAGGGTACGGCCAGAGTGCACGCGGGTTCCGAATCAGGTTCAGGCTCCGAAAACAGGCTCGTGGTATGTCAGCTTGAGGAAAGCAGGTGATGGCCACAGTGGAGGCAGGTAGAAATACGCGCTGACGTAATGTAACGTAAACAAAACAAAATCAAGGAGTTGTCTTATGAAGTTTTAGCGTGTTTTTTTTATGGCCACAGAGAGTTAATTTAATATTAAAATATAGAAGAATTGCTTTTTATGAAATTATTACTAAGTTAAGGAGTGCATATGAGGAATACCACCGCTTATTTGAGCAGTTAGAGAACATGAAACGTTTCTTCCTACATTTGGAATGGAAGTGGAGGCATTCTACTATTTTAGAAAAATACTTTCGTGATAAGCGTTTCTTTCTTTATTATATTAACATTAAAAAATAAATCGAAACGAAGAAAATCAAACAAGAATCAAAAGACGCGAAGTACGATGTATTTGTATATAACCAAGAAAAAGGTTTCATAAACAACTACAAGTGTTTGTGTGTAGTTACAATACAGTCCGTGGGCGCTGATATCAGCCGAAATCTGAAACAAGAACCTAAACATTCCGGTAAACCCTCTGACTCCGAACGCTGCGCGCGCAACCAGTTGCCTGCTTCCACTATGGCCACCCTGTTGCAATACCACTGTTTATTTCTCGCATTTGTTTTCTGAGTCTGAACCTGATTCGGAACCAGCGTGCACTGTGGCCGTACCCTAAGAGAATCTAGAATCTGCTATCTACCCCTAAACCAGCTGTAGATAAGGTTGGGTAAGGTTATCGTGCGCTATACTTTATGAACAGCTCCGTCGCTGCTGCCTTCCGGAACGGGCAAATGAAAACCGTAAACCAGACAATTCAACCACATTGTTATTGCTTGTTTATTTGTAAACAGTAAACTTAGAGCTGGATTCATCTCTCGTAACAAATTATAAGCAGTATCCTGTTGTTGAAGAGTTCAGTTGTGATGTGTGATGTGTAGTTCTTGTTACAATGTGTTTATAATAATCATAAGTATAATTAAAAAATACACGTAAGTAAAAGAATGTTCATTCACTTCGAACACGGCAAACTAAAGTTTAAGAAAGAGTAAACACGCAACATTAAAGAAAAAAAGTGTTTACAAGTATACAAATCATAATAAATGGTTTAGGTACAGGCCTCATCCAATCAGAAGCGGGTACAGAACCATCCAATCCTCTTGATGTTTCTGTGATCACGACACATCTGAATGGCGTTGCCTGCCGCCTTGAAAATAATCGACCAATAAAACACCACCTTCGTCGGTTAAGCTTAACGGATAAGGTTCTTAGGGATCGGAGTGTCTTTAGAGACAAATGTAGAAGAGTTGAAAAAAGAATTAGCTTGGACTAACCTTACTTGGACTAAGCCTAAAAGCTGGGGTGTGAAGCCACGCTAAGACTACGGTCGAATCAGTGAAGAAATTAACGCTAGGTTAAATTGGCAAACGCTGGCAGAAAGGCTGTAAGGATTGCCACAGACGTGCAGCAAGAAGAGAAGCACACAACTACAGGCGTGGTATGGTGACGAGTTTCACCGGGGCTAACTTTGTTTTAGCCATCAGGAGATGAGAGGATACACCACTGGGATGAGTAGTGCGCAGGAACGCAGACGCACAGTAGGCTCTTTCTGATGCCTCAGCAAAAATTAAAATGTTGATTTCTGATGTGTCAACTGGTGAGATCCAACGAGGGATGCGTATATCTGATAGCGAGGGCAGTTCATCAATGAGCACCTTCCAGTCAGCTTCCAAATCCTCCGGAAACTTCTCGTCCCAATCGAGTTGGAGTTTCCAATTTTAAAAATCAAAATAAAAGGGTTTAGGTACAGGCCTAAACACTGGTATAGAGCCAAAAAGGCCCAGCTCTTTGAAACAAAAAGAGAAATATTTAATAAATACAGTGATGTAAAAAATTCAATCAGAAAGGCAATTCTAGTATTAATTGATCGAAAAGAGCGTAAAGAGAAATTTCGGTGGCCTGGGCTGGTGGCGGAGGGAAGAATGGTGAGAAAATATTGCTCCAATTAACTGCTTCCAGTGCAACTATAAAAGTTCCTAGTCACAATGGTTTTCTTTCTGCGTCAACAAATTCAAGTTCAAGTTCCTCTTGAAGTCCTCGAATTCTCGACGTCTTCGAGTTCTCTTGAAGTCCTCGTAAACTACAAGGAGGTAAGCACCACATCAGCAACAAAGTAAACACTCAGGACCATACTGTGTAAAGTAGGGAACAACGATTTTGTAGAGTTTATTGAAAAATACGATGTATTTCATTTGGGTGAAACCTTTGTTACTAGAGGTCGACCAAGAAGTCATGAACACGGGAGAAACTGAAAGCTTAACTTCGTTTAAAATCGGAACTTCCGAGTAGTGCCGAAGTCAGTACAGTCGGGTGCTAAGACAATACCCATTTCTACTTTGTATGACATGCGCAGTTATGTAAAATCTCACGAATAACAACAGGAAGGTTCCCAATCTGTTAGGTTTCCTGTTTTGTTTGTTTAAATACAGTACGAATTATAGTCACAATTATCCTAAACGATTTGTGTACGATCCACAAATCCACGGGATGATGCAAATGCAAAGGACGCTTCAAATAACGGGGTTGGAACAAACTTATTATAATATGTAACTTAATAATATTAACTTATTATATGTATTTGTTATTATAAAAATGATTGCTCTCCATGACAATTAATATCTGTATGGATAGGTACTTCTGTTGTTGAACTGCCACTCCCGCCAATGTTGTCTCTTCACGTCCTTGACTGTGAAGAGTCTTTCTTCCTAATTTTGAATTCGTGTTATTATCCATGTTTTTATTAATACCAGGAAATTTAATTTACTAAAGAGAAAATTGCCAAAAACAAACCGAGAGAGGTAATAGTAAAAAAATTATTCACAAAAAAAAGCAACAACTAAAATCCAGAAATAAAAAAGTAACAAATCAAACTCAGAAATAAAGAGGAAGAAAAAAATTGGTTAAGAAAGAAGAAAATCGATTTAGATTTAAAGAATAGTATTATAAATAATAATATAAAGATATATTATCGTATATTATTAGTGATTTCTTATCAGGTACAGTGTTGCCTGATGCAAAATAAATATAGAAGTTATCAAAAATAAAATGATTAATAACAAAAGAACAACACTGTGTTTTTTGACAATGGTCTATTTTATTAAAAACTGACTATACATGACGACAGTAGCGCACTCCTCTCATTTCCATGACTTCTTGGTCGACCTCTAACATTGATATTGCTGGGTATAAATTTCTATTTCAAAATTATTAAGTTGCACTGGGTAGCTGCGGACTAAGAGAATAAACCAAGGCGCGCTAAGGGTGTCATTGACTACAAACCAATGATTGATATAAGTTGAATGTACAATCAATTATGGATATTGATTGGCCTTTGAATGGGTTTATTAGTATTTTGATTATTTTCTAAAGGCTGAGGTTAATTGCTAGGTCCTGGCTGTACGTTAAATACAGTAGTAGTAGTTGTATTATTGCGATTTCTGTAAACATTTTTTGAGCTACTTTTATTTTGCACAGAATTTTCGATATATCCTTCGGTCACGGTTGTGGACCGCCATCCATCGTGACGTTTTAGCGTAATCATATTAGCTTTAGATTCGGCTAATATTGAGGCCGAAGGTCTTCTAAAACAATGGCCAGTATATATTCCTGAGTTTCCAGATTAAAAAAAACTGGAAAATTCCGTATTCACCGAATTTAATTTTTCCCTACAACCTGTGTAGTACATTTCCCATTACTGTATTTAATAGAGAATCTATCGTGGATATTGGCCCTAATTTGATATATTCTTGACATAATTCTATATAAGTTTGATTTACAAAAACAAAAGATCTGTTTTTGTTGGTTTTAGTTCTATTTAGATGTATAATTAAGTTGTTTCGATCTTCGTGAACATCGCTATTTTTAAATTTAATAGATGCAGCGGCACGCGCCAAGCACACGAGCAAAGCAAAATGCAGTTTTCGCACGAGTTGCGTACCGTACTTTATCTTCGATTGTTGGTTTTTGATAATAAATACAGAAAAAAATATTTCAAAATCATTAAATAAACATTTAGTCAGGGTGACCATGAGCAAAAAAATCAATTATACATACTCTTTCCAAACCTCTTGTATGGCTTGTTTAGGGCAAGTCTGACTGTTTTCCTCTGTGACTTTCTTTGGTTTTGGGGCGTTTTTCCTGTATTTTTTTTCTGAAACATGCCGTTTTTACACATACTTAAAAGTGATAGATACTGTTTTTATTTTTGTTTGAATTGCTTGATAACTTGATAAACGACTATCGGAAAAGTGATAAATAACCAGCTGATTTTCTCAAGATACATTATTTGAACCTTATAACTCAACATTGTAATATTGTCTAACACAAAAAATTTTCCGATTTTCCAGTCTGACAGTCATTCGATTTCACGACCTAAAAAAAGTATTAATAATCGTCAGACATTTATATATTATGTGCAAAATATCAATACTTAATATCTGGTACAAGAGTCTGATGAATTCATTTGGGCATAATTAGAGTCTGACGAAAAAACATTAATTTTCAGTAGCCACAGTACTGTACATTGACTAGTAATGTAAGTTCAGCTTAAATAATTATTCAGGTGCATACGATATTATAAATAAAATGTGCAGTATGAGGGTAATTTATAAATTAATATATATGTACTTATTGTTAAATTATTTTATTTATTAAAAAAAAAAAAAAAAATCAAAAATTGCGAACAAAAAAATAAATTTAAAGGTATTTTTTTCTCATTCTTGATTTAAAATATCTACGGCTAATCTACAACCTGTGATGCTTTTCATGGCCATTCCTAATAATATGTGTTTTCTAGTGCTTACTTTGCCATTATGTATACTAAAAATTGAGTCTTGGGAAAAAGCAGAAGATACACGATCAATTTCATCGGTAGTTCGATATTTCATTCGTGGTCCACCTAATGCGTACTTCCAAAAAGCATTCAACCAATCAGGAATATCACATTCTCCTTTATCTAACACATTGCTATCAATATAATCTGGCAGGGATTTTTTTGTATATTTAAAATGCGCCTTCTATAATCACGAGACTTCACGCCTAACCAGTTTATTTGACACGTTTTCACGCCAGCTTCAAGAAATTTACTCCAAAATATAAGGGGAATGCGCACTAAACATACGGATCTGCTTAAGTTACTAATACTTACGTTATTTAAAGAAATTATAAAATAATAAACTTTGTAAACAGTTGAGCCTACTTTTTTTTCGTTAAAAAAAAATCAGTGTTGCCTGTTATGCAACAATGATTAAGTTGGCAGTTCTGTTTAACTGAATGACTCGACAAGCTAACAGCTGTTTTTTTTTTTTTTTTTTGCAAGTTCAGTACTGTTATTATTTCGCAATTCGAATGAATAAAAGATCATGGACCATAAAAGGATCATACAAAGACATGATACATTTATGAGGCTTGCTTTGCCAGCTAAGGTTAAGCTGGAGTCTGTGCTATATATGCTTGCCACCGGAACCAGTTTAAGGAGGCTGCAACACCTATTTAGGGTGCCAAAGTCTACAATTTCATTAATCATCCCAGAAGTGTGCCAAGCTATTTACAGCGCACTAAAAGACTATATTAAGGTAAAAAAGAAGTAATATTATATGAGTTATTAAATAGTTTTAATTGCAAATATTTTAATTTAAAAATAAAAAATATTTAGCATTAACGTTCATTATATTCACTGGTCGAAAGTGCCATTGATAAAATATTGCTAGTTTGGGTAATGATTTGGGGTTCCGGGGTAGTAGGCACAAGCCCACCAGTTTGCGTGATAAAGTATTCTGATAACGGTGACATAAGTTGTTAAGCTGATGATGGAGATTCTGGAAAGGTTGATGATGATGGTGGAGGCGATGAAACCCAAGAAGAAGCAGATGATTGAGCATGAGCTGGCTCATCAACAGAGGTTGGCACACGTTTAGTCTCTGTTGTTCTTTGTTGCAGCTGCTGAAGACGTGCGTCAATAAATAATTTTGAATATGCATCTGGCTTTTTAGCGCTAAATGTATAGGCATGCTTTTCAACTGAGCGGCCACACTGGATAAAAAACAACAAACTCTTTGACTGAGTTATTGAAGGGTTGAGCATTTAATGAGTGAGAAGCTTTTTTCACTTCGTCAACTAAATCATTGACATCCCTCAGGCTTCTCTTTCGTGGTATTTTCGTGTTATTAGGACGTCTTTCATTTTCGATTGCGTCGCCACCGCCTCCTAGAACTTCATTTGGGCTGTCCATATCATCATCCATTATAGATCCAGAGTGTTCCTCATTATGTTCCTAAAAAACAAATAACGTGAATTATTTTTATATTTTTGTAGATACCTAATCAGGAAGTATGGAAAGCAAGTGAACGAGGTTTTAGAAATACCTGGTCTTTTCCGGGCTGCTGTGGTTCAATTGATGGAAAACACTTAGTGATCAAAGCGCCATCAGAGGCAGGAAGTTATTACTATAATTACAAGAAGCAGAATTGCATTGTTTTATCGACAGTGGTTGATAGTAATTATTGCTTTTCATAACATGATGTTGGTTGCACGTGCTGATGGTTTTTTTTTTTTTTGAAAATTGTCAACTGAGTAACGCTCTTGAAAATAATTTAATACCAGAAGAGAAGGACACCTTCTTGTAGGGGACAATGCTTTTTTTTGAAACCATATTTATTAAAACCATATGGGGGATATAACTTGACATGCAAGTAAAAGATATTCAACTAAAGATTATCTCGAGCTAGAAGGATGGTGGAAAATGCTTTCGGCATGCTAGTATCTCGTTTTAGGATTTTTGAAAATTCATTACCATTTCAGCCTGACAAGATAGACACAATCATTATTGCTTGTTTGGCGTTACATAACTGGATGAGAAAGACCAATAATTCCGTTCATAGAGTAACATTTAATAACACTTGTGGAAAGCGTTTAATTTTTCACGCCATTTTGCCAAAAAACATCAACATTTTACGTGCCCCCCCCCCCCAAAAAAAACAAACTATATTTACTGTTTCTTAAAATATGCAAAATGTGCTTCGATCTGAATCTGATCTGTTTAACTGGGAATCCAAGATGGCGGCTAAATCCTGTCACGGTTTTTTATTTTGAGTGAGGTATCAAATAAAAGGTATTGAAGAGTAGATTAAAAAAATATATAACACGTATGGAACATTTTTTTTATGCCATATTGTCAAAAAACATATAAAATTTGCCCCTCCCCCTGATCTTCCTGATACTAATTTCATGTTTACAATTAAATACCAACGAAACCCTTTTTACGTAAGACTTCACGCACTACCAATTTATTTATTAATATACTTATATAAAAACTTTTTTCGACCTCTGTCCAAAAAAATATAATATTGATGAAATATCCTCATTATTTATTGAGATATTTATATAAAACACTTTTTTATTTATTGAGATATTTATATAAAACACATTTTTTACCTTTATCACCAAAACAATGAACTGTAGATAGAAAAAAGGAATCAGTCTAATACGTATTAGTGTAATAGACACTTCTTTGCTTCTGCCCACTAGAAAATATGTCCCTGTTTGACCTTGTCGTGCGATTGACTCGAAGGAGGCGGGATTCAATATTTACAAAGGCGGGGCATATTACACTAGACTCGTGTTTGTCCATTGTCCATCTGGCCATGACATGGGATTTGTCATTGTCTGAGAAAAGTGATGTCTGATAAAGTTATTATGAAAATCAGAAAGTATCAAATGTTGATAGAATAAGATTTATTTAGTGCATCTATAGGACGAAATGGCAAGGGGCAATTTTAATCTAAATTTAAATCGGTGTAAAAGATTTTATCTATATTTTATTTCCAAATGTTTTTGTACAACTCACCACCTGTAACGTGTGATGCCGGTAACTCTTTTGATAGTCAAGGTATTGGGAGTGAAGAATAATTACTACAATTGTTTAAAGTACTGAAATTTAATCTATGCAGTTATTCAAGTAAAAATACATATAATAATAAAAAAAAGAATCAGTAAAAAATACAATTACTTTTAAAAATGTATTTGAAGCAGAGCTGATACAAACTATAAACAATAATACAATAAAAATAATTTATGTCCAAAATTAAGATTTTTTCAGTTACTAAAATACTAAACTACAATGCTAAGAAAATCCTTATTATCCTTATTAATTAATAATACAAACTAACTACAGAAATAACTTAACTATTAAACTTGTGCACCTCATTTTCACAATATTTGACAATACTACCGATGTAACAGAATAAATTGACACTAATATCTATCTGAAAAAGCAAACTGTAAATTTCTTTTCTTCTTGCCGAACTAGTCCATCACTTTTTCCTCGAAACCTGGCGACTTGGCTCTTTTCCTGTGGACACTGAGAAGGCTCAAGCTTGACAGACGGTCCTCTCCAATAGTGCTTCTCAGCCACGTCTTTACTCTACGCAGTGTGCTGAAGGATCGCTCTCGACGGTGCATGTTGTGGGGGGGATAGTTAGGTAGAATACAAGCATCCTCCTGACTGCTGGGTAGAACATAGTTTCTGGGAGTATATCATGGAGCCTTGTTTTCTCCAAACACTCCTTATTTGTCCAGACGTCATACCACAACCTGGCTTCTGCATCCAAGTTGACGATTTGATAAACGTGCTGCAAACGTTTAATGTCTCTCATGAACACGTCTTTCTTCTCCTTTTTCATATGGATGAAGAATTCCACCTTTAAAAGGTATGTCTGTACTTTTTTCAAATCTTGTTCCAAGTGACTTGATTAGAGGATCCATGTATGGAGAGTAAATTGCCATTCTATAATATTTTTCGGGTGATTAAGACTGGACATTGCATCTGTGGGTTTGCCTTGCAGCCAATCTTGGAATTTTAATTTCTACGTCAAGTTCCTCACAATCTTGTTTCACTCCTTCAAAAATGTCTATGAACTCTTCATTGCTTTCTCTGTGCTTTTGAAAATTGGCTAGCAGGTCAGTGGTGATATATCTGTAGACTGTGTAGATCCATATCAGAATATTGGAGTTTGTTCACTATTAGTTCTAAATATGACGAATATCTCGATATAATGTGTAGACAAGTAATAAATGTAGTTGATGACGTTGCGCTGTCTAGTTGGCAGCATGGGATCTAGTGTCTTGATTGACCTCACAGTTATTTGAAAGATATTCAGACTATTCTTGAATGTCAAGATATGTTCTTTGAATAGTGTGATGGATTTGTATTTGTGAG
This sequence comes from Gerris lacustris, assembly GCA_951217055.1. NCBI lineage: Eukaryota > Metazoa > Arthropoda > Insecta > Hemiptera > Gerridae > Gerris > Gerris lacustris. Next base: position 35,089,787 of record OX578276.1, on the reverse strand, counting down.
ACCATCTCGTTTCACAGAACATCGGTATATTAGGTATTGTTTTCCTACGCAACACACTTTCTCTAAAGAACCTAATGACCTGTTTTATTAGCTTAATCCTGTTAAAGGACTAAGTCCTTTAAGAAGCTCGCACATCTCCCTTCCGCGCTTGTCTACTGTTAAATCGGGAAATCTTCTACTTTGATACAATTGACCTTTACAATCTATATCTGGGATTACATATAAGCCTCCAACCCTCGAGTTAAAGTCACCTCCTACAATTAATATTCCGTTTTTCTCCTGTACTAATAATTAAAAATAAACTGGCTTCAAATATATCGTATATTATATTATGTTCCATTGCAAGCCTTGGTAAATTATACGTTACCAACAATAATATTTAAAATCCAATATTTATTTTTCTTGATGACTGTTATATTGATGCTGGCGCTCGTGAGAATAACAAGTGGTGGCTGCTGTTGAGACGACGTGGTGGTTCGACTAGCTCGTTCTTTATGTTTCACTCAGGCATGAGTGAAACATACGTCCCAGTGCATAAATTTCTCGCTGTTTTCAATAAAATGTTGATAGGCGTTTTAGTTCCTAAAGCCTACACTAAATTTCTGACCTTGAGTGCTGCCTTGTAGCTAGGGCATTGGGGGCCCCCTTGCAATGCGGGCCCGTGTGGGCTATTGTTGCGCCACTGCAGGCCTTAAGCTGTTGTCGTCGTCACTTCCTACTAGTTTTACTTCTTTCATATAAGTAGAGTATGAGGCGGCATCCAAACTGGTCAACATATTAAATGAAACAATATATAAATGTATTATTAAATTACATACTATCTATGTACATACTATCCAAATTATATTTAAATTACTTTCAACTCAATTCCATATTATTTATTTTTATCAAGGTGTGCATATAATATTATCCTTTAGGATCTTAGGTTTGCACTTAATTGATTCTTTTAGGGGTAAAATGGCCGCCATTTTGGCTACACGATATATATTTGTAATCCAAATTTTAATACCTTCATAATGATACCCAACCTTTAAAGTAAAAAAAATAAAATTGCGATCAATTCGCAATTGATCGCTGATCACAGATATTTGGAGTGTTTAAGTCCGCAATAGTTTTTCTGCTTTTGGGCAAAAAAGTTTAACTTGTATACCGAATTTCTACCTGGAGTAGTTCAGGAGATATACTCCAAGATGCGACGGACGGACGAACTAATAAAAGCATAAGGGTTTTTAGGATGACCTCGAAACCCTAAAAACCATTTTTTGGATTTTGGGGACTTCAAAACCTGTAAATCCATTAAAATCGAATTGTCGCGCCATCATAATACTTTCCCTTTTTATGAGAAAGTAAAAAGGATAATATTTCCATGTTATATAATAGGGTTTATTGTTTGGTCGTTACATTTAGCATATCTTTTAAAGCCTCACACACTTGTGGGACAAACCCCGATGTAGCACTTTTGGAGATTTTAAATAAATAACTAAGACTTGCATAAGAATCTCCACTGGCTAAAAATCGCATTGTCAATGCCAGATTTTCTTTTGCGGGAGGGGCTAATCGCCAATTTGTGTCGGTCTTAGCAATTTTCGGTCATACTTGAAGCATCAAATGTTCAAAGTCACTGCTTGCCATTCTCAAAACGTTTTTGGAACTACCATCTGTCAGCAATTCTCCTGACAGTGGATCAATATCATCCCTGTTCATCTACCAAAAGTGCACTGCCACTATATCTGGTTCTTGCTCGTAGCGACGGTCTTATCTAGTATCTTCTTGGTACGTTTTTCAGTAGCCAAAATATAACAAGCACTTGCAGCTGCAATTACGTCCTCCACTCTCCACATCTGGAATAACACTAGCCATCCTAATAAAATGTTCAAAAAAAAAAAGTTTTATGTATCCAATAAAATGTTTGAAACAATTATTGACTTTTAAACGCAAACTAGCTTGTTTACAACTTTTTTGTTTCAAACCAAAAAGTTTGAAACTAAAATGTTGCAAACAAACCTAAAAGTTGCAAACTGCAGTGTAAACGCGGCTTTAGTTTCCGACATAACTTTTCTATTCAATAAACAAACGTTTAAGTGTAATAAACGAATGTAATAACGTGTAATAAACGAAAATGTTAAAGTGTTCTGGCAGTACCATATCCTTCTTGAATTTCTGCCAGGTCCATTATTCCATAAAAGGTATTATTCACCCTTTGTCATAATAAAATTTTTCGGAGTAATTAACATTATCTTGTTGTTCTTACCTAGGAACTTTTGAATCCCACCATAGGCAGCCCATCCATCAGATATTATAGTGGAACCTGGCATAACGTGCTCCCTCAACGTAGATAAAAGGGTGTCAGTATCCCTTCGCTGGACCGGAGTTATGAAGGCCCTTCCACTTCCTCTTTCAATTCCACCAAAATACCATTGCTCTGCCACCTGAAAAACAAAAACCATTATATACTTACTTGCCTATATTTTTTTTTATTTAATTTTCTATCGTTTACTTACACATCTTCTTCTATTGTATTTCCTCTTGGTTATGACGGTCTCATCAATCTCAATAAACAATTCTGGTCCTCCCAGTTTAATTTTGTTTCTTTTAAAGTGCACATCACACACATCTCTGTACAATTTTTTTTAGATTTTTTAACCCCCATTAAAATCAGTAACATATTACCTGAAGAAATTGCACCCCAACCCACGATGGTTTTACTCGATAACGTGGTTCCATCCGCCTACAGATTTACTACACTTTTTTTTAAATACAAATCCATGATCCGTATCTTCGGTCTTGTTTGGGGGCCCTCATTTTCATCTCATGCCCGCATTCGCATTTTAACTCTTTTTTTATTGCTCCAATTTCTGAAATATAAGTATTAAATAAATTTATAAATACATATATTGGCCTTGCCCTGAGATCCTGGCCAACAGCACTACCATTACTTCAGGGTAATCTAGAGCCAATTGGTTCAACGAAAGTTGAGTTCACTTCTATGGTGTCATCTTTCTAACTTTAATCCGGCTTATTCGATGCTTGGCCATATCGTTTTCCATTTTTCTTATTATTGCATTTTTGTCACTAATTGTTCTTTGACGTTGTTCCAGTCTCATTTTTTCTACTTTACTTAGAGTGGAGCCAGCCTGGACAGCAACTATATAACTTTTTAGACAAAGTGATTTGCACTGCCTTTGAGTTGCATGCCACTACATTAACGCTCTGGTTTGATAGGAGCTCCTCTGGGTGAAGTTAACTCTTTTTCTCAATAATAAATTTAGCTACGATCGAATTAAATTGTTCTGCCGAATTACTTGTTACATTTTGAATAATGCTTCTTGCGTGAAGTGATAAATCCCTAAAACTTTTTGCACAATTTTTATAGTAACCAAAAAAATTATCTAGAATATTTTTTTTTCTTTTTCACCAAAGAATTTTATTTGTTCAGACAAGCTACTTTTGTCTAAGGTTTGCCTGTATTCTACAGCTTTTTTTTACCGCGGACCTTATGTTCATTACCTTACTGAGTAGTTTACTTCTTAAAGTTAGTGGTCCAAGCCGTTTATTTTTAGTAACGTCTCTGATCTTAATACAAAAGGTGCGCAGTAAGTGGTTACAGCATTCAACTTTTTCAATGGACGTTTTATGATAAGGCCGGCCATTTTTAATTTATAATAAACGCAGGAATCACCATCGGCTATTAATTTATTATAGCGAACTCCACACATAGTTGCTCTAATTTTGAAGCCCTCTTAAATGACATCACGGCTCATTGCAGAAGAAGGTCCGTTCCAATTTTTATAGAAACGTGGTCAGGATTTGGAACTGCCATGTTCTTCTCTCGTTCAAACAAAGCAGTATTTATTTCTTACTCCCAAGAAAATGACTTTTTTAATGCGGTAGCCAATAATCACAGCCTGAATAAAAATAATATATATTCATGAATGTAGTGTAAAGCTTGATGTTTAATTCATAATCGAACCACATCAGTAAAAGTTAAATAATTCTTACTAAACCGCAGAGGGTGAATTGTAATCAGAGCGATATGAGCGTTTTGCCCAACAGCCATCTGCTGATACAGGAATTAAAGGTAAGCGGTTTTCATCTACGTCACCCATTTCAATACCTATTGTTTTTCTTTATAAGCAGCATCTTCCATTACCTTCTAGGCTGTTTTTTCTATAGCGTTACCGCGTTCCTTTTCTATTTTCGTAAATGTTTTATGATCCACCATTGCCATATTCATCGTGGCCATGGATTCTTCCAATTGGGTAAATCCTTTACCGACTATATCGTCCTAATTTCTGTTGCCGGTTTTGTATTAATTTTCTCATCTCCGGGAACCTCTAACGAAATATATTCCACAGTCTTATATTCCACACATTGAGCACTGAAGACAGATTGTGGAGGTTGGTCCGATATGATGTTCCCTAGTTACCACCATATTCGAAAATTTGCATTCATTAGCGGGGTTGTGATTTCAAGCCTCCGAATAACATTCACAAAATAATTTAGTCAATTATACGTGTGCCTTTTTACACAAAACTCTTATTGCTCTGAGATTTCTTGGTATTGTCCATTCCGCACAAATTTCTTTTGTCCTCGAGCACCAGTTTAAAATTTGTTAAATAGAGGATAAGTAGTCAATGTATAAATAATATTGATGTATTAATTATAGCATATAAATATACATAGATAGATATTAATTGAGAATAAGTAAACATAAATACAGATATTGAGGCTAACACTAAAAAGATAGATAATGATATTAATAAATAAATAGATAGACTGAGTATTTTGAAGTTAACCTGGGTATAAGGTTTGCAGAATCCATAAGAAATTGATGAAACCGGTGCAACTTTGGTGTTCTGGTCTTCCAATAGAACTCCCCAAGGTAAACTTCCATGTCGAATCGTTGGCCATATCGTGGAATGTGACCTCGAACTTCACGCCAAACACATTCAATGTTTTGCTTATGGGCCCCAGTGTTTGTGTCAACAAAGTTGACTGAGTGGTTAACCGAAAAATGTTGATAACCTTCTTGTAACGACAAGCAATCGTAGGCACGCCATATCTCAGACATAATGGTCGTGCCTGGTAGGATCTTCTCCCTGATTATCGCAAGAAGGGTAGTAGCATTTCTGGATGGGACAGAAACCACAAAGCATTTCTGGATGGGACAGAAACCACAAAAGAGAATTTCGACCCCCTTTCAATCCCTCCAAAGACCCAAACACCATCCAAGATTCGGCCACGATTATATTTCCTCCTGCCGAACTTGCAGGAGCAGCAACTTGCTTCGTCGATCTCCACTATCCTTCCAGGGCTACCAAGAGGAGCGGAATCACGTTGCACAGCTAGGTCCACCACTTCCCGACAGTACTGAGACCAGTCTGTTATGGTGTGTTCACTCAACCCAAGATTTTCCCTAATGACAGAAAACCTAGGGATGGGTAACATCAACCACGACATGACAAACTCAAGTATAACTACAAAGCTCAGTTTTGACTCAAAAAAAGTGTTAGCCCTTACAGACGAAGAAAAATTGCAAATAGATACTCTCTTCCCAACCACCTTTTGTCTTTCGACCCCTATACATTTTTTGGTCCTCTCTCTATGTACACTCCCCACCACATGTCGGACACATCTTCGTGGTCGGGAGGCAGCCATGATCTGCCAAGATCGTCATGGCTACCTTCTCTGGACCCAGCGTAATATTCCTTATTTCATATAGCCGCGCATGGTGCAACCACTACATGTCTGAGACAAATAAAGATAAATCAAGTAATTCAGTACATTAATTCACGTAATTAAAGAAATTAAATTACATAAAATTACTATGTCGTACTACTGCGCGAAGACTGTTGTATCTCAAATAATTGAGTTTTGAGAAATACGCGTTTAAAGATTTACGTTTTTTAAAACTAATTATTTCATTCATAGTTTGAGTTATTTTGTTATATATTTTTTAAATTTATTACAACTTTATTACCTGCTAGTCCATATAATTTTATTTAATTCAATACTAGTTAAAATTTATTGAAATATAAATTTAGTCAGAGATGTAACCATCTTCGAGCAACTTAATGCGAAATAAAGTAGATGTTACCATTATTATTATTTATTGCTTTAGCATATTTTTAGTAATTTAAACGTAATAATACGCAGCTATTCTACACAGTTCCTACAATATTAAGTAGGCTCATAGATAGATGCAAGTATTAACTTTGATGGATAAACTTTGAGGGGAGTAAATTTGAGGGAAAATATAAAAATAAAAAAAAAAAATCAACAAGAACAAGAGTATATATTTTTTTATTAATAAAAAAACAACACTGTCTTAAGAGTAAAAGTATAGTAAGCACATTATTTATGTTAAAGTTTTAACCCAAATTATTAAACATCACAACCTCAGTTGATCTTAGTTTAATGACTTAAAATACAATATATTACTTAAAAACTAAACTTTACTACTTAACCTATGACAATAGTTTTTATAGAGTTAAACTACGGAAAAAATATAAGATATTATAAATGAAATTAAAAAAAATATACAAACTATAATTTAAGATTAAGGCCACATTCTATTATCTTAACGTTGAAACTTATATTTAAACATGGTTTATAAAAATATTGCTATATTTGGCCCTTAACAAATTCAAATAGAGTTAAAACTAAAAAGGCCAGTCTTTATGGTAAAACCAACTATCTCAATTTATTCTAATTATTATCAAAGTTAACAATAACCTTAAATATTGCAAACATTAAAAAAAAAAGAATAAAAACATTGTAAATAACAAATTAAAATCTTAAATAAGAGAAAAAGCTCTAAATAACTGGAACAGTTAATAAAATTTAAAACAAATAATATAAAAAAAGCTGACAACGGTAATTCAAATTAGTCCCAAAGTTTTGTTGTTGGGTGTTTCTTTTAGCGCTAGTTGTAAAATTGTAAGATTCCTACCAGCAAAAGCCATCTAAAAAAGAGAGAATTGAAAAAAAGAGAACATTGATGAAACGCACGAATTATACGCAATCACTTTTTAAAATAAAATGCAATTCATATATTCTCTGTCTACCTGCACACTTTTATTTTCTGAGTATAATAAATAAATAAAAGTATTAATACATTTTTACTGTGTAATTTCGTTTACAAACTATAGCATGGTTTAAATTATTTGATATTATCTGCTTTAATAATAAAAAAAAGGAATTTATGAAACATGACTCAGTTGAATAACGAGATATATATTCCATTAGAGAGAGTTATAAATCAATTATTGATTAAAAATATACAAACGAAGAACGTTATAAATAAAGATAAAACAATAATACTTGTAGATTTTGACATACCTTACAGTCGAAGATAGTTATCTCAGGATATAACTATATTCGTGAGTCCACCTTGACCTTCCGGTTATAACTAACAGTCTCGAGATGTCACCTTCTTCGTATGATATTACTATACCTACTCCCCCATTCGAAGAGCGCAACTTGCTCTCTCAAGCGGCTAATATTTGAGTTATTGATATAACGGTCTTACTAGCAGATAGAGCCCGTTTTTCTGCGTCTGACTGTGAACATAACTCAAAACCGACAAAAATTGAGATGTAACAGTCTTCTCGCGGTTGTGCGATGTATTTGAAAATAGACATTTTTCAGTTTGACTTGTCACTCTAAGAGGAGTATTAAAAATAAAAAAAATGCATCACAAAATAAATAGATAGAATATAATTTATGATACTTACTTCGTATCTCCATATTATCTTTCACTCGGTGTTTTCGAAAAATGATAATTTTATTAAGTTTAGTTAATAATTTAATGAATATTTGAGGACCGGCACAGTGACAGAGCATAAACAGATACAGAAGCAGATTTCTTGGTGTGACGAGTCTTACATCTTGCGCTACAAAACTGATGACTCTTTGAACACTTAAGTTTGTCATATATCGATATATTCTCCTAATATATCGATAGTCACTGTTATCTACTGATAACAATGTATATAATGGCCGACGAAGATTTTTCGAAAGGGTTTTAACGATGTTTTTTCCATTATAAAACATTTATTTACGAAGAGTTTTGTCTGTTTTTATATTTGGCATCCAATTCCAGTGTTTTTAGCTATCTTGAGTGAATCCCCCACCCTTAAATCCCCCCCCTTCCCAACATTTCCCGTATGTACGTGAGTGGATATTTTATATATTTTTTTAAAAAAAGCTATTGATTAAATTAAATTGTACCGCAGGTGACAGAGCAAGCATTACCTGCTTTGCGGTAACCGCACCTTCCCCACAACCAGTTTTACATCGGCAAAATAATGTATGAATAATTGCTTCAGGCGTCACAGGGTCATTTGTGGTCACTGGGATTAGCCCTCCATCTTCTCTGGTCCAACCCCATTGGGTGGGTGGTATAGGGTTGTTGATCCACTGTTGTATCTGTAAAAAATAATGGGACCAGCATGAGTACTACTTACACAAACTGATATTGATGATTCTTACATTAATAACTGATAAGATATAATCAATTGTTATTTATAATCCCAGTAAAATCTAATGTGCATAAGATGTAATGAATTGCCTCTAAATAGGCTGTGAGCGAATGTTGTTTTGCAGACCCTCTGGTGGGAGGAAGAGAGGCTTAGAAGAGGCTTTCGAAAATGACATATATCGATAACTATCGAGGGTTTTTGTTGTTTATGCGCTTGATAGATGGATTGAAAGATTTTCTTGCCAGCCTGTTTAATCTCCTCTGATGACAATGAGATTTCTTTTGCAAAAGTAGGATGTTTAGTGAACAGCTTCACCATTGCCACTTTGCTCTTACTATTATGGCCGATATTATGTCGCACCCGCTGAAACTGTGAAGTAGGAGGATTGTGTCTGCATACGGGAGGCCCTTGATTGTTCTTCTTGTCGGCTTTGCACCTCCATCAGGCAGCAACATATTCTTTGCGAAGCCAGGCCGTGGGAAGATTCGAACCAAATTGTTTTCTGTGCGAAAACTACTACAGCAGCTCCTCTATGCAGGCACAATGCTACTACTTCTGGAGGAGTTAGCAATTCAATAATAATTGATGATTTGTTTTCTGTAAAAGGTGATAATGTCAACCTCAAGATTTGAGGGTAGGGAGCGACTGATGGTGCGACGGATACAAAGTCACTGCTGACATCACAATTTCAGTCTGCTGAAACTGCAAATGGTGAAAAACAGAAGCCAAGCTGTGTATATAACTTAATCACATTTTGATAAAGGCCCAAGTTACTTTAATGAAATCTAGTTATAGTATTCTTCTGATTCATCAATAAAGTATTCTTAGGCGAAAAGGTGTAGAAATAATGGCTAACAGTACCAATAGTATGTTTAAAAAAAAAATAAAATATGTATAGTTGGCCTCAACTTCCATGTAAAAATTTCAAGCTAAATTGCTCGTCAAAGTTCACTTGGGATGGAAGGCAAAATTTATCCCCACATTTTGGAACATCAGGGATGTTACGAGGCAAAGGAATTTAGTTCAAGGCACTTATGTGAGATCAAACCTTGCTATAGGAATCCCTCAGACAAGCCACAAACCTTATTAATGATATGATTAAATACATTTTAGGATAGCGAGGATCAGTCAAAATTACAAAGACATGGTTTTAGTTTCTGAACGATGCACATCATAGACAATGAGACAAAGTTTTACTTATCTTTTTAATTGAATTCTTTAGCAAAAATCATTTAAATAAATTACGCACGCACAAAATAACTAAATGTAAAAAAAAATAGCAGTAGTATCTAACGAAAAGGAAGCAGTGGGAATCCTTTCAATAACCTCTCCTCCATTAGCTAACATAAGCTGTATAAGAACTGCGTACTAAGCGTAGACCAAGCGTCCACTTCAGTAATTCCAGCATCCGCAGCAAAAGTATCACCTCCACCTCTCCGATAGCCGTGCATGCTTAAGGTCACCGTATAAAAGTCACATCTAGAGTCAACAGAAGGAAATTCTCCCGTCAGAGAATACGCACCTTTAAGACTAGGCGCAGAATGGAGACTGGAGACGCAGGGTGACACCACGTAGGAAACTGCAAGCAAACACTTTTCTCGTCCTCACGGCCTCAATACATTTTTTTTTTTAATTATTAATAGGCAAGTATAACACAATTTAAGTAAAAATAGTAATTAAAAGAAAGGTAATTACAAAACTAAATATGAAAAAGAAAACAAATATTACGATTTAATTTATAAAAAGATTTTTAATTAAAATATTTTTTTTTTTATGGAGTAGTTTAGTTTGTCCCTTCTATTACCCACATTAAAATTATATAAAAAATTATTTTGTTTATATTTCCAACAATCCTCTTCTTTTCTTTGAATTAATAAACGTGTTAATTATTTTATCATAATCAAGATTGCTGGTGCGTTTGTTTTTTTCAATACTAAGGATGGGCAGAGAACTTAATCTATTATTGGTCATAGTTGATCGTAAAAAGGTTTTTCTGCGTTTCAATTTTGAAAACGATCTCACCCCTGACGCCGAGGTTACTGATAATGTAAAATAAAGAAAGATTGCCGTACAAAGGTCAGGTAAACTACGTGCAAGATTATTATTTTCAATCAATAAAAATTCCGCTGTCTTTCACTGAGTCTATTTTTTTATTTTGGATAATATTTTTGAATGCTAGAACTTCGTTAATCAAAGAAAATGAAACGTCTGTTTCATATTTTTCACAAAACTTGGATAAGGCGTCATGTAACTCTTCATTGGATTTGTTTAAAAGCCATTTTGGTTCAAAGAAACAAAAATAGCAGTTAATTTGATGCATGCTATGAAATATTATTTCCAACTGTTTGATAAAAAAACGTTAATTTTAAACTTATCTTTGTATGTCTTAAAATAAATGTCTTTGGATAGCTCATCGTGAAAGCGTTTAATTTTTTTCTGTCTTGAGATTTTTAATTCGGGTTCGATATTCCACGAATTTGCAGAACTTTTTGCTTCGTCCCAAATTGAATCGAAATTGTTTCGGAAGGTTTCATAAATTATGACTAACTGATTTTAATAAGCTTACTGCTTCATTTATGTATCATACTTTTGTAAAGTTTTCGAAGCTGTATTTACACCTGAAGACACGTTGTACTGAAACTCTAACATTACAATAAAGTCGAATTAACTTAATTTATTTCTCCTTCAGATATTTCAATATTATTTTTTTCGATGTTAAAAAAAAAATTTATCAGACAACAGAGAAAAGATTTAATTAGTACATTACGCGTCTAGTGTGGAAAGTAGCATTTTGCATGCGAGTGTGGAGTTTGCACCCGAGCGATAGGGAGGGTAGTAAAGCCACTCGAGCAAAGCAAAATGCAGTTTTCGCTCTTATCTACGATTGTTGGATTTTAATAATAAATACAGAAAACAAAAAAAAAAAAAATCTACATTGTTTATTTTTGATGAATTACAAATATTGAGAAATTATGTAAATGAATGGATGAATTATTTGTTATAATTGTAATTGATTGTTATTGTGTTATTATAACAATTATTAAAAGGTATGGGCACAGCATTTAAATGAGAATTTTCATTTAGGAATACACTATTTTTAAATGTAAACAAACACTCCTAAACTCCTATCGCGAGGTGGCATGCCGTCCCTGCTGACAATATATGACATCTTCTATTTTCTGACGTTGGCCTGTTGTATATTCATCGATCCCTACGTAGCTTTCGTCTTCCCTCAACACAATGTACTCTTAAAGTGACCCTCTGTCGCCTGCAATAGTGCGATCGCGTTCAATGACTCTGCCTTGTGACAAAGGAGGGGTTTTGATCTTGTGCTGGGTGCAATCCAGACAGGCGGTTGTGAATAAGACCGTCTGTGCGAAATGTCGTTCCAATGTTGTCTGTTATTCATAGACTCAATATCGGCGCCGACAGACATAAAAGCAAGGGAAATATTGAACGGCCTTGAAGCTTCTTGGTCACAGGTGACCTACGAACTATGCAGGAGGTTAGGCAAGAGATTGAACAGGGGCAATCGAAAACATTCTCCGCTGCTACACTCTTAAAAGCCTCTCAAGCCGGGTATTAGTTATGTATAGCTAGTTCTTGTCTAAATTACATAGCTCTACGGTATCCTTTTTACATACTAAACGACGTCGACTTCGTCAATTGGGTGCCTTGTCCTGAGAACCTGGCCAATAGGCACTACCATCACTTTAGGGTAAACTACAGCCAATTGGGTCAGAGAAAAGTGAGATAAAAATGAGTTCACTTCTCTGGTGTAATCTTTTTAACTTAAATTCGGCTTATTAGATGCTTGGCCGTATCTTTTTCCTTGCTCTTGCATTTTTTTTTTTTTTTTTTTTTTTTTTTTTCACTAATTATTCTTCGTCGATGTCCCAGTCTCCTTCTCTCGACTTTTCTTAAAGTGGAGCCTGGACAACAACCATATAACTCTTTAAGCAAAGTGCGCAGAGAGCTTTTGACTTGCATGGATGGTTTATTAGATGGTTTATAGGAGCTCCTTTGGGTGAAGTTAACTCTTTTTCTCAATAATCAATTTAGCTACGATCGATTTGAATTGTTCTGCCGAATTATTTGTTAAATTTTGAATAATGCTTTTTGCATGAAGTGATTAATACTCAAAACTTTATTGAAGTTCTCCCCAGAGACCACACATTTTCAGAACCTCGGTGGTGCGATTCTCCTGCTTAATAACCTCACAAAGAGTATGGAGCACAATGTTTATGGTAACCAAAAATATGATCTGGAATATTTATTATGTCCCCAAAGAATTTATTCGTTCAGACAAGCCTCATCTACATTACCTTACTTAGTTGTTTACTTCTTAAAGTTAGTGCTCCAAGCCGTTTATTCTTAGCTACGTCTTTGATCTTAATACAAAAGTTGCACAGTAGTGGTTACAGCATTCAACTTTTTCAATGGACGTTTTAGGATAATGTCGGCCATTATTAATTTATAATAAACGCAGGAATCACCATCGGCTATATATTTATTGTAGCGAACTCTATACATAGTTACACTATTTTTAAAATGGCACCACTCTCCATTGCAGCAGAAGATCCGACCCAATTTTTATAGCAAACGTGGTCAGGATTTGGAACTGCCATGTTCTTCTCTCGTTCAAACAAAGCAGTATTTATTTCTCACTCCCAAGAAAATAACCTTTTTAATGCGGTAGCCAATAATCACAGCCTGAATAAAAATAATATATATTCATGAATGTAGTGTAAAGCTTGATGTTTAATTCATAATCGAACCACATCAGTAAAAGTTAAATAATTCTTACCGAACCGCAGAGGGTGAATTGTAATCAGGGCGATATGAGCGTTTTGCCCAACAGCCATCTGCTGATACAGGAATTAAAGGTAAGCGGTTTTCATCTACGTCACCCATTTCAATACCTAGTATTTTTCTTTATTAGCAGCATCTTCCATTACCTTCTAGGCTGTTTTTTCTATAGCGTTACCTCGTTCCTTTTCTATTTTCGTAAATGTTTTATGATCCACCATTGCCATATCCATCGTGGCCATGAATTATTCCAATTGGGTAAATCCTTTGCCAACTAATATCGTCCTAATTTCTGTTGCCGTTTTTAAATTAATTCTCTCATCTCCAGGAACCTCTGACGAAATACTGTCTTTTATTCCACACATTGAGCACTGAAGACACAGATTGTGGAGATTAGCCCGATACGATGTTCCCACCAAATTCGAAAATATGCATTCAAGAGCTGGGCTGTGATTGTCAAGCCTCCGAATAACATTTAAAAAATAATGTTGTCAATTATATGTCTGCCTGGACTAGAATAAAGCCGAGGAAGGACTCTTTAATTTTTACTCTTTAATAGTCCAGTCAACGAAGACCAAAAAACCCCGAATAGAGGAAATAATTCGTGTAGTAGCGAATTTTTGTACAGTGGTAGGGAGGTGTGCCCTGAACAACATACTAAAAATCCCCACCGGTGCGGTGGGAGGCGAGCGGGGGGGTGGGGGCCCCTAAAGGTCACTTTTTCATGTATTTCTTGAATAACTCGAAAACTGCTGACTCTAGCGAAAAAAAGTTAATTTATAAAATTAAAGTTCATTAAATTTTATACGAAAAAGGTCCTATTAATTTTTTCCCTAGAATGAAAGGTTGGTGAGATGCAGGGGCTGGAAAAAGCGCGAATTTTTAAAAAAAGTGTTTTAACGGTATAAAATGAATATTTTATGTACAATTAAGCGGGTTGAGATCAATTATAAACTTTTTGTACAACATCTAAGTGCAGTAGTGCAGTATTAAGAGATAAATTATGTACTGGGGATGTAGGGGTGAGGGGGGGGGGGGGATGGGTGAAGGGCGAGTGAGACAAGGCAGGAAATAGGTGCTTTTTTGCTTTTTACTAAATATCTTGAAAAGTACTGACATTGGGTCAATTATGGTTTTGTAAAAATTTGTTCTTCATTAAGAAAGAAAGCTTTTAAGAAAAGAAGCTCCCCCCCCCCTCCCTTTGGGGACATTTAGTATGTTAGACAGGTAAGTGATACGAACATTTTAAGCCACTTTTCAAAACTTCGGGATTTTTTGCAAGTTATATCCTAATTTCACTTAGACTAAAGTGGTTTAGGTTCATTACTTAAAAAATACAAATTTCCATTTTTTGGTTTTTTTACAACTGCAACAGAACTGTTTTGTCTACAGGCTTTATTTTGTACTTGAATAAAAGCCAATTAAATTTACTACAACTTAATTTATTATGACTTTTCTTGTAGGGTGGAGGTTTTATGCCGATATTCACCCCGAAACGAGAGCAAAACTTAAAATTTCCATTTTTTGGGAAACACTGCCAATTTTTGAAGTGCCATATCTCAGTAACTATTTGATGTACAGAGATGTAATTGGACGTAAAAAGAAGCTAATTATCTTTACTACAACTTTATTTCTTATGGCTTTTCTCGTAGATTAACAGTTTTAGGCCGATATTTGCCCCGAAATGAGAGCAATTCTAAAAATTTCTATTTTTTGAAAAAAAAATGCAATTTTTAATGTGCCACATCTTGAGAACTATTGGACGTACAGAGTTACCGTTGGACTTAAATTGTTGTAAATTTATTGCACTAAAAAACTAGTAAGAAAAATTAACATCGAACTACGCATAGTTTACGAGGTATAAAGCAACAACTGAAATTTTTTCAGTTTTTCTCATACTTTGCAGAATATTAGGGGGGGCTCTTAAGGAGAAGTCATGGGGGGGGGGGGGGAGTCTAGGGGGTGGGGGGTAAATAGAGGAATTAATAATTTCGAAGGGGGAGTCAAAAAACTATGGAAAAATAAATAGAGTGTGACTTAAGGTCAGAAATCCCTAATAAAAGCGTTCTTTTGCCCGCTAATCCTACTTTATTTTTATTACCTAATTTTGAGCGCTTGTAACTCAAAAATGGTTGGAGCTACAAAAAAATGTTTAAAGGACCTTTTTTGTATAAAATTTAATGTAGTTTAATTTTGTCATAGACTTCTTTTCGCTAGAGACCGCAGTTTTCGAGTTATTCAAGAATAACATGAAAAAGTGACCTTTAGGGGACCCCCCACCCCCCCGCTCGCCCCCCACCGGTGGGGATTTTTAGTATGTTGTTCATGGCACACCTCCCTACCACTGTACAAAAATTTGCGACTACACGAATTATTTCCCCTATTTTTCCTTCGTTGACTGGACTATAATAGTTATTTGTATTATTATTTATTTTATTTAGTAGTTTATTTATTTAATCTTAGTTACCATGACAACCTGCTAACTGTTATTATTATGACATTGTTTACCTTCTATTAGAATATCAGTTAATATAGACTTATTACTTCTTATACTATATGTTGGTCTGTTTTTGTTATGTCTTGAGTGGTGTCTATGATGAGAGAGTAAAATGGGGCTTGATTAATTTCTTCACCTATTTCCTTTAATACCTGTTTTGCTGATATTTCTATTTATTGGTTTTTGATTAAAGGGCTCAGAAATTTGATTTTATTGTTACAATTTTGTAAATTCGATTTTAAAAGGGGATCGTGGCGAGAAATTAAATCTATTATATTGACAAAATTCCCTGGTCTACTATCAATTTCTTGAACTTTTTAGCGATGTCCCCTTAACGGTATGTCACAAGACGATAGTGTGACTATCTAAAATGGTTTTGAGTATTTTTTTACACTTTTGGAATTTATTTTCTCATAGGTTTACAATGGAATTACTATTACCTTTCCTAAAGTCGTTATAATTTATACATGCAGTTAAATGAATCTCAGATGGTTCACGTGCTTTGATTTTTTGCTTAAACCCTTCCAGTCGTATATAGTCGCAGTACACCAAGCATCATTATAATATTTTTCTGATCGGTTGGAAATTAGCCAGCATGGTTCACAGTAAACTGAATCCCTACTTGAATCGCTCAATATTTTGACCTGTTTTTGTTCTTGTATAGCAATAATCATTAGAATATTTTCTGTTCGTGGTTGAATTAAAAGGAAAAAGACCAAGGGATGTATAATTAAAGCGTTGAGGATATAATGGTTGCTCGTAAATCGTCGTCAATAAGTTTATCTATGTACAAGGCAATGTCAGTGTTAATGTTTATATTGTCAACTTCTAAGACGTTTTCTTCTTGATCTAGTCTATTTGGTGAGTCGCAGTGTGTCACAATGTCACAGTTTCCATTTTTTTAAATTTCTTGATTTCAGTCATTAGTCTGTTCATCTATTTTTTTATTGTCTTTCTTTCCAAAGAAGCTATTTAATTCATTTAATTTTGTTCCTCCCTCTTCCGTTTTACTTTCTCATATAAAGAGAAAGTATTGTGAATGCGCGAAAATTCGATTTTGAGATTTTGATGGACTTACACGTTTTGAGGTCCCTCAGTCCAAGAAAGTTGTTTTTAAAAAAGTCTGTCGTCTGTGTTCTGTCGTTTGTGCACATGCGTGGAGCCTAAACTACTGGACTGATTTTAACAAAATTTGGCATACATGTTCAGAAAAATCATACACCCAGGTAAAACTGAGAAATAAATGTTAGCTCCAAATTTGGGGTGCTACCCTCCTAACTCTGAAAAAACATGAAAAAAAATAAAAAATCCTAAAAACGGTTAAAGCTTAATCGAAAAAATTTCTAAGCACAGAGCCATCCTTCAATAAATGTCTTTGTATCAGACGTTTTGAAATCCCTCCGTGTCTCTCGACGAGTACATCGGATGAGGATTAATTCTTTTTTACTGCTTTAACAGTCCAATTAGTATAGCTCTTCGTCTAGAATAACATCGATGTTTTCTCTATGACGTTACCAAAGCTACTGAAAATCGGATTTCATGTTATACAACCAGCTCGGAGTCATGCGAACTTTTATAAACTTGAATTCTTCGAGAATATCTTCTTCAAGGTTCTGAGAGTGAGCAGGAGCACAATCAAGGACGAGAAGAGCTTGCAGGGTAGGTCATTTTCCTGAAGATATTTTTTAACTTCAGGACCAAACACCAAATTCACCCTATGTACAAAGCATTTCATTGGGACCCAAGCCCTTGGGTTTGACCTCCATACATCATGTATTTTTTTTCTTTTTTAATGTTATGTGGCTTGGCTGCTCTAGGGTTTTCAAAATGATACCACTTTATCACCACTTATCTATCTCTTGTCTTTATATCATGTCACAACTTTATCTTACACACAGTGCTTGTGTGAGTCTATCCTTCATTGGTTTGTGAGCAAGGCATTGTCTTCACCTCTGAAGTTATATATATCCTGCTTGGCATGACCGTAAATAGCCCTTGCCTTCTCACAGATGATTGTCTCTATTTCTCGGCTGCTGTTTTATCCGAGCTGGCTGCGTCACCACGCCTGACAAGAGAGTGAATGCCGGTTCTCTTTTTAAAGTTATCGAACCAGACCCTAATGGCTTTAAAAGGCTCGTCCGTTGAAGTGCCTGGAGTCTGCTGCAGTACTTCTCCGTAAATACAACTTGGCCTCCTCTCCCTATCTAAGTCGAGGATATTCATAGCTTAAATCAACCTGCTAAATGAACAGTCCGAAAGAAATAATCGGGGTAACCATTAGGGTGGGTCGAAAAAACACTTTTTTCGAGATCGTAACCACCGTACCTCTAAAAACTTGCCATTTCATAAGAAATTTGAGCCAAATCGGGCCCCCCTAGGTCTCCCGCTGGGGGGTCAAAGTTTTGAAATTTTTGAAAAAACACGATTTGACCTAATTTTTTGTGCTTTTTTACTATGTTAGTCATTTTTAATCTATGATTAAGGCATGTTTCTATAATCTACAATTGTTTATGTATAAAAAAATGCCTTTGTGTGATAAAAAATAAATAATACGATGTAACATAACAAATGACATATATAATAATTATGGTAAAAAACCCAAAACGTCAAATTAAACTATTTTTCAATTTTAGGTTGCCTCTCCTAGCTTATTTTTGACTTATAATGCTACAAATGACTATAATGCTACAGAATTCGAAGTACTGAAGTGTGCTTCGTACCACACTCACTAGAGATCTCGTGGCTATGAGCACGAGTGAAGAAGCAATGTTATTCTCTCGTTCAAACAAAGCAGTATTTATTTCTCACTCCCAAGAAAATGACCATTTTAGTGCGGTAGCCAAAAATCACAGCCTCAATAAAAAAATAATAATAATGTAGTGTAAAGCTTGATGTTTAATTCATAATCTATTTTAAGCTATTTTTTCCATAGAGTCACCGCGTTCCTTTTCTATTTTTGTAAATGAGTTACGATCCATCACTGCCCTAATATTCATCGTGGCCACGGATTCTTCCATCTGGGTAAATCCTTTCCCAACTAATTTGGTCGAATTACTGCTGTCGGCTTAATATTAATTTTCTCATCTCCAGGAACCTCTGACGAAATACTGTCTTTTTTTCCACACATTTAGCACTGAAGACAGATTGTGGAGATTAGCCCGACATGTTATTTCTCCAGTCACCACCATTTTCGTAAATATGCATTCAAGAGCTGGGTTGTGATTGTCAAGCCTATGACCCAACCAAACGTATCCTGCCTATTCACAATATTTTCTTCGGATAAGGATTGGTGAAGATGAATGTTAAATGGACGAAGCGACGATTGGCCAGAATTCGAAGTACTGTAGTTTGCTTGGTTCCACACTCACTAGAGATCTCGTGGTTATGCGCACGAGTGGAGAAGCAAGTACTGTTACATTTAGTCGCTTGTTCCTTATGATTCGGGGCCTATTAGCGTTTCTTTACGCAGTTGCACCTAACTGTCTAACAAGTCAGAGGCGATAGGGATACCTCTCTCGATTAATTCTTGCTGCTGCCCTGTCGTTCAACCATGCCCCCCTCCCCTCAAGTGATAACAAGCATGTCCCGGTACTCTTCATAGTTTATATGAGTGTTAACGATATGGATTTATCACAAAGCACAGTTGGCTCATTTGTCATCATACGTTTCAAGGATTCGCGGACACACAGACCGACAGAAAGACAGACAGACGCGAGTCCACAAATGTTCCCTGATGTCTGAAACGGATTTCTTTCTTGGAATTTTTAAAATAGGAGACATAACATTTTTTCGTTCTCAAAAGTGAACACAATCCGCAAACACTTCCGTTACCCTCCGCTAAGCTCGGAAGCAAAATATTAGAAACAAAAAACAGTAGATACCTAATGTAATAGCTGAATGTATATCTATTTAGCTACGCGCTGCACCTATAATTGAACATTTATAAAACATACTCAGTGTGGCTTTCACTACTCAGGCCAGCAACATGTTCTGTATTGTCGAGCACTCTTTAAGGATCTGGTGGACTATTTGTAGAAGCTTGGTCATCTTGATACTCGATCGTGTTTGCTTTCCGCTTAAGTCGGTCAGGTTGACTTTCAGCAAAATCCTAAGATCCACCTTGCTTTGGCAACTCACTAATGGTTTTAAAAGTCAAGGGAATGGTAAGTATTTTAAAACAAAATAGGAAGTACGAGAAATATGTACGCTGTCAAGTGCTAATTTCAACCTATATATTATTTATCTAGGATAACCACTAAAATAATTTACGCGTAGTAAGTACAATACTACTCTATAAGTATAATTAATTACTTAGTAATAAAAAAATAAATAAATAAAAAACCTTCTTTCGAGTAAAGCTTATAGTCCGAGTTTTGCCTCGCCACTCAAACAGTCTATTTCTTCAGCACCAACCAAAGCTTTTACCCCCCGCTCTTGATCCATTATAACCTTTTTTTGTCCTAAACCACAACTTGAGTTTTCCTCAAAAGGGTTTCCGAACTCAAGAAAGCTTATTTTTAAATCTTCTTTTTGGTCCTGAACTTGCTCTGGTAAGCAGCGCAGTGTTCATGGTGTATAGGGATGTCAGTACTGTTAATTTTAATTGCTGACTCAAACTCGAGGATGCTAACTAGTGGTGGCCCAGACAGCATCCATCTTCTCAATGTGGCCTTCTCAATCTTGCAATAGATCTACAGCACCGCCATTTCCTTTTATGAGAGCGTTATTTTGCTCTTGAGCTTGATCCACAGCGAGTGCAGAAAAAGGATTGTTTGTTTTCAGAATAACAAATTTACTTTTGCAAAAGTACTCGTGTACACTAGATGCTGTGTCTTTTAGTTCTTCTAAGCCTTTTATATAGATAGGCAGCCATCGAGCATAGTGGGGATGGTCCATCAGGAAAAACCATGGTGCCAACTTCTTCAGCGCCTGTGTGTGCAGTTCGTAGTTACCATCTATAATTGAATGAAAGACAGAAGTATCTCCAAGTTTAACACTAGAAGCCAGAATCTAAAAGTTGGGCAGTTTGGACGTTTTTCTTCAATATTCTTCAAATGAAATCTCTGGATTTCCTTGGGTAAATACGTCTGTGAGCAGGCTATATAAAACTGCAGCAGTCTTCTGCGAGAGAGTAATGTATCCTTTGCTTTTATGACATGAGTAACTTTAAGACATGCTTCAGCTCCTGCCTCTGTCTTGATTCCAGAGTTAGACACCAAACTAGTTCAGCCACTACCTTCGAGAAATCTGGCCAAGCACTTTCAAAAAGGTTTGCTTAATATGAAAAGCTCCAAACATGGCTACAAACTTAGATTCACCGTAAAAATCAGGGCAGTTCCATTGTGTGAATTTAGTCAAAGCTAATAGACGCTGGTCCACACATAAGACAGAAGTTGTTGTGGATTTAAAAATGTAGTAATATTATTTTGTAATTGTTCTATTGCATGCTTCAGCATTGACTCAACAAATCATCAAATTACAAAAGTAACTTCTACAATTATTTTTTAAATTGTGCAGAACCCAGGTGTAGAGATAAATATATAATTTAAATACGTTTCATCTTTACAAGAGCCTTATAACAAAAAAGGCTTTATAATATTATTGCGTCTATACGGCGGCTAATGGTGGTTATCTTTAATGGCCACCATTTTGGTGTTCTACACAGATTTTCAAGTGGCTCCCAATCTGGAAAGTTACTTTTAGGCATTGGCAGTAGTAGTAGTTCGGGAGCTGGGAGGCCAAGCCTAGCAACTAGGCGGCACTCGGGTCCTTTTTGTCAACCCCTGGTTTTCATGCCCATCGAAGCACCTCTGTTTTGCACTCAAGTCTCCTAGTTTGGGTGACAAAGGAGAGGATATCCTACCACTCAAGTGTGTCAATTTCCTCCTCCCTGATCTCTCCCGCTCCTAAAATGTAAAAGCGTAGTCTCCCATATCTTGCGCAAGCTCCCACAAAAAGGTAGGCTGTTTCCTCTTCTTCGCCGCACACTGTGGACAACAATCTTTAATAATGCCAGGGTGTCTCTTTAGCTGACAGGGTCCAATTATTTTTCTTAGGATACTCAGTCCCAAGGTGGGGGGGGGGGTGCTCTCATCCTAATCGGGCCTTCTTGTTGGCCTCCTCTAGGGTTGGGAATTTCTCCTTTACTGAGGTCCCCCCCCCCCACTAAATCTCCTAGATTTGAGGTGTGGGTCCCGGGTTGAGGTGTGGGAAGTTGAGTCCCCTTTCGAGGTCCCTTTTTCCCCCTTTCTCTCCCTTTCCTCCTTGGCCCTGTTTTCTGCTTTTCCCTACTTTTAGGCATTAACTATGACCACAGAAAGTGACCTATTCCAATCAAAAAGTGCAGCTTTCTTAGCTGTACCCGACGTACTACGAGTGTCCCTAATCCTCTAGATGCTGGCGACGAAAGAAACGTCGTGAATCTGTTAGTAGCGTGACATTGCCTCGGTGTCCTTCGTCTAGGCTAGGCCTACACTGATCGTCTCCGTTAGAACCCTCGAACATGGTAACTGGACCAAAACAAATCTTACCTCACATACATCTTTCTGCCTAAATAGTCCAGTCACGAGAGGTTCAAAAAGGGGGTCCACCGTGCGTTTGGTGCAGGAAATGATTTTATTTTTTTGTGTCCTCAGGCATGATTAGGAGATGTCAAATCCAAATTTGCGACCTCTAATTCAGAGCGAATAACTTTTGGTGGGCTAAAAATTATTTTGCACATTTTTCGGTTTTTCACTTATAACTTGAAAACGGCTGGTCCTGTCGACAAAACAGTTCTGTTCAAAATTAAAGACCACAAAATTTGCTTTCAAATGCACAGGTCGGAATTATTTCTCCAATTTCTACTGGTTCTACAGAACTTTGAAAATTGCAAATTTATTTCTTTGAGGGGGGGGGGGGGTAGGAGGTTTAGGAACCTAGTACCGGCCCAACATTTAAAAATACAAGAGAGAAAATAAATACAAACAAATCAGTTTCAGACCATTCTAAAATCAAATCCGTAAAAAAACCATAGATATATATATCTTTGCGTATGTTTGTATCCATATATTTGTGTGTTTGACAAAATATTGTGTGTGTCAGTCAGGCTCACTTAAATTCTAAACCTATTTCTGAGATGTAGCTTTCGGTCTATAGATGACCATCAATTTGAAGAAAATAAATTGGAAAGCGCAGTATAATTAAAATTGACCTTAACACTAGTTCAGGGGGCATCCCCTATATGTTATACTTCTTAATCTGCTTTCCTTATTTTACAGGTAATGCTGATGTTAGTACATTTTTCGTATATATTTGCTGAAGAACGTCTAAAAATAGGAAAAATTGAAATATCTCTCTACGTAAATTAACTTTTTAATAGCCAAAGCAGCTTTCAGCCATCATCATTGCCGAAATAAAGAAGAAATAGAGTTACATAGTAGGAATGAAAGCCGTGAAAGATACTTCATGTCAGATATCTCTATAAGTAGCTTTGGTTATTAATAAGTTAATTTTACGTGGAGAGACTTTATAATTATTCCTTAAGATGACCTTCATAGGCGCTCCCTTATCTAACGTCTAAAAATAAGTTTAATCCAAACGATTTAACTTATCTCAGTGAAGGTGAAGTGGTAATTTTTAGAGGCAATTGTTAAAGAAAGAGGTGTAAAAAACTTTGTTAGGGAGCAGCAAGCAACAATGGAAATCCAATCCCCAGCGGTTTTTAAATTATTAACTGTGCCTGCGAACTTGACTCGTTCAAAAATTGATGCTTTCAATTTTAAATATATATGTTTTTTTCTGTGGGAAATTGTTCTCAGAAGAATCTAAACTACGACTCTACAGGAAGAATTTGTAGATTGTACCGCCGAAGCGAGTATGGTGTGGTCATTAGTAAGCTATATAAGCGTGCGTCAAAGCGTGGGGGAAGAGTCCCCATAAAGGGTGTCCCTCGCCCTGCTCCGTCCTCGAACCATAGATACAAATTACATCATCATGACATGGATCGGACCCACACCAAAGAGTGGGGGAAGAGTCCCCATAAAGGGTGTCCCTCGCCCTGCACCGTCCGCGATTCATTGATGCAATTCAGAGTATCATGGCACGGGATCAAACCCACGACCTCGAGTTGCCTCGACTTATTGTTAGCTGAGCTAGCGCCCTAACACGCACGGCTACCCTGGCTCCCTAAATTCAATTAACTAACTTAGCTAACATGATCAGAAATCAAAAATTAATTTACAGACTAATATATATTTGTTGTTAAATATTCTTTCAAACTACTTTTAAATAGTCTTGGTTCAAGCTGTACCATTCTTGAATACAACTTATTGATGATTTTAATGCTAACATAATATCTGCTAGTACTGGAGAGTTTACAATGAGCAGGTAAGTTAATTTTTCCCAAATTTCTTGTTAAGTATTTATGTTGTTTCTGAGCTAGATCTCTATACATGCATGCTATGCACCTCTACCGCAGCAGCCAGAATAAAAATTGCAGGTAAAGTAAGTACTTTTAATTTTTTAAAATTTTTTATACAACTATCATTCCACTTAGCTTTACAAATAGTTCTTATTGCTCTTTTCTGCACCAGTAAGACATCTTTGGCCTATGTAGAATTGCCTCAGGCAGTAATGCAGTAAGTAAGTATCGAATGAAAATGTGCATAATATACTTTAAGTGAAGTACTTAAATCAAGAGTTAGACTTAATTTTCTCAATAGATAAACCACTGATGACAATCTTTTTACAAGGGCCTCGCACTGACGTTTCCAAGATATAGACTCCTAAAATTTGCAGAGGTTCTGCAATATGTTGAGTTTTCTTTAAGGTAAGTAAAAGCTGTTGATTTTTATCTTCATTTAGTTGAACTTGTTAGCACTAAACCAATTTTTCACTCTTAAAATTGCATATTTCATGTTTTCTCTAATTATATTAATACCATAACCTCAAATAAATAAATTGGTGTCATCCGCATCTTTATTTTTAAATCTCCATCTTTATTTTTATTGTCTTTCTCAGACTTGTCTTTATCACTAGTGTAATTATTAATTTGAATTACTACCGAAATACCGCCATTTTCACTTGGATGTTTATGATCGAACGGCGCAACCTCATTTATTCCGTTAGAACCGGAACTTGTTGTATTTATGTTGACTACGCTGACTTCAGAATTTATTTATTATCAGTTTCAGAATCTGTTAAAACCTTATTAATTTTATCAGTAATGTTTCGTTAGCGCCGAGATCTTGTGACAACTTTTGTGAAAATTCCTGTGACGTGTTCGTTTGCGTCTTATCATTTTCCTTATCAGTAATAGTTTCTAGTTTTTCATTTAATTTAGCACAGTTTGATTTAATTTTAAAATTTCTCATTGAAATTCCGTTATTTTCATAACCAATGAAGAAAAAACATCGGTGGTCTTTAAATCTTTTTGAGTATCAATCCTGCTCTTGATACAGGTCCAGCTGACCCAGCTCGGCTTTTTCGGATATTAGTGCTTGAGTGATAGTTCTTTTTAACCCTATACATTTCGTGTGAAAGAAATAACCACAGTCGTCACATATAATGTCTTTTTGCTTACCTAAAAGTGGTTCAAGACACTCGCAACAGGTAAAAACTTCAGACTCGTTAAGATCGCGAACATTCACACTTGACGCCATTTTGTCGACTGAAAAATTTTTATAGCAAACGTGGTCAGGAGTTGGAGCTGCCATGTTTTCTGGTCTCGTACAAACAAGACAGTATTTATTTATCAGGCCCTAAATAAATCACTTAAATAAATACAAGATCATAAAAACGATTGAAAGCTAAGACACCCGGAATCGCGTGTGTACTAAAGTCATTCGCAACCTGTTAAGTCTTTTTAAAACCTCTTCCTGTCGGGGAAGAGGTTAAAAATTTATTCCGGTAGATGGCATATACGGTTCTTTATACATGGTTATAAGAAATCCAACTATTTTTAAAAAAAATTAGAGGCTAAAAGCGGTGAAACTTCCTGTTTTACGCGAATGTTTAAAACATTGATATTATCTGCAATTGGCGAATTTACGCGTTTTAACAAATGTGAATATAACAGTCAAAGGATGGTAACAACTTTAAAAATGTGTACTAACTTTATAATATGTCTTCTTCCTTTTCCACAGCTTCACCTTCCTTCCTGGGTGGTGGGTCACGAGACCGAAGAGGTTAAACAACTGCCAACAACAAAAATACTCTTGTCAGATCGACAGTATCAGAGTGAGCTCGCCTCCAGATGTATTCCGCCAAGTATGAGTCAAACTGATTGCTGACGGTCCGACACGGTATAGACCTTTTAATCGCAGACCACGTGCACTCAATCGCGTTCGTATGTACGTCATTTTCAGGGTTTTTAAAATGGAGGGAATAGCTGACAGTAAGGTGTGTGAATCCCTTATCTGCTAGACAGTCGTAAGACTTCCAACAGCCCGAGTAAATGATAGTTCCCGGTTTTATGGATGACGTAAAAATTCCTACCAGAGCCTCCTTATCCCTCCTTTCAACAACCCTCGGTATGTGAGACTCTCACCCACTAAAAATCCCTCAAACTGTATGGCGCGTCGACTCATATTTGGATTATTAGCGCCTGTTATTACTTACATTAATTTTGATACTGTGCCAAACTAGCAGCTGTGCATAATTTAATATTTAAACTGACCAAATTTCGAAATGGAACAATTATTTTTTGTTAAAATCAAGATGTAGCCATCTTAAGTTTGGTATCTATATTAGAATGTGTAATGAGGTAATCGTTACATGTTACCCAAGTTTGTTTACTGGCTCTGACAGAGGCTGGGTAATGGCTGTGGTGGATACGACCTGAATGCTCAATGCATATTTTGTCAGTTAGGGACGCACAGAACAAATCAGATATATTTACATAACATTATGCTGGAAATATGCTCTTAGAACAACGTATTCATTAAGAGATAATGAGGAAATGAAAGAAGGGCCAGAAATAATTAGTTAGAACTTAAATCGGAAAAAGTGTGAGAAAAAAGTAGAAAGAGTGTTATCTGTCCCCAAAGAAAGCTTCTGTAAAATTCAGCAGCGTATTGTTGATTTCTAGAGCCGAAGTGAACATGTGCTTCACTGGAATTCTTTGAAAATGGAATTATTTTTTTCTTTCTTTCACTTTGAAGGGGTAGAACGGATAACAAGTTGTACTTGAAAGAGAATAAGTTATTCCCTACTGAGTCCTTCTGGTTACGATCAATGTTAAAATCTCCAATAAAGACCAATTTTGTGTCCCAACTTTTCTATAGCAATCACTTAATGAGAGAAAAACACTTTTTATAGGGTTGAAGGTGGCTTATATCCTGTGACGATATACACCTTATTGGCTTTAGCAAGTAAAAGATCTAGATGTTGCGCTTTAGGAGAAGTGGGCTTGGAGTCTGTGTAGTGATAAATTAAGTTGAACTTAACAGAGGGGCGACAGAAGCACATTATTTCTTTTGGTGATCGATGGGATAGCAGGTTGAACCCAGGGATATTAAGAGAACGAGTATTTCGGTAAACTAGTGTCAAACCAGATAATTATCTAATGTTAAGCGGATAAGCCAGTGTTAATTATTTATCGTTACTAAGACGATTTAATTATTTTTGAAGCGGTTCGTATGGATGAGGTGATTTAGGAGGACCAAATGTGCCGGTGATATACAAGTTAGCTAAGGATGTTACTCGGCTCAGCGCAACGTTAACTATTAAACGTTTCCTACTAAAAGGAGTATTATCCGAAATGTCTACGCAAGCTGCCTGGTAGGTTTGTCCTTGGCTTTTGTGCACAGTGATTGCCTCAGCTGGTACTAGAGGAAATTGCTCTCTATAGATGTTGAATGGTAAATTTCGGGCCACAGAGACTGGAGTAGATATTTTCGAAATTGAAGCAGCATTAAGTGGCACTTTAGTTCTTGAACTAGTTTACCACATGCTCCATTAACTAGTCCATCCTCCACACATCAATGTTGGAAGTTATACTTGAAAATGTAAGACTTAGCAGAGTTTTAGACAAGGAAAAACTATATAATTATTTATTTTTTTATTTTTTTAAATTAGATTTTTAACAAATATTAAAAGACAACATAAAAAATACGACAGAATATTGAAAGACAAAAAAAAACTCAACACTTTCCCTCTCTTTCAATAAACTTTTTAGTCCGAGTTGTTTTATAAGTGTAGTCATTCTAGGTTTATGAAGCGGCGTGGTCAAAATATCAGAAGTTTATCTTCTGTTGAAACGCGCTTGATATTTAAGCAACCATGTTGTACAGCTTCTCGCACGAAAAAGTGTCAAATTTAAATATGTTTAGTGCGTCGATGGTGTTTTGGATTTTGTGCTAATTTTATTGCAGCTTCATATTTTGTGCAGATAAAGCGTGCTGGGCCCATAACCACTTAAAAATGTAAGACAGCCAGAGACAAGAAAAATCTATATAATTATTTGAAAAAACAATTTAGATGTTTAGCAAATAATAAAAGACAACATGTCAAAATGCGACAGATTATTGAAAGACAAAACCAAACTCAACAGTTATCATGTACTTAATTCCTATTTTAAATTGTATTTCACTTGGCAGTCTTCTAGCTCACTGATTTTTTTGTTAGGTAAATATTTTAATAGTGATTAGCGTGTAATGGTGATTAGCCAAAGAAACATAAAGCCAAAAAACCTTGGGAGCCTGGACTACGTAGAGTAACTGCTAATTTATCTTCCACGCTAATGGTATCTCTCATATTGGTGTCTTCACGTTTTAAAAGAGGTTGTAGCATTTCTTTTAGGGTATGGAACGTGTGGACGCTCATTCGAAAATACTTGCAATAGTCCGTGGAATCACCTAAAACAGAAATTTCGGTTATGGTCAGCTTGTTAGGGCCCGCTCTTAGACGTCCGTCTTAGGGGCTTTTTCGGGGGCGTGTATCTCTTTTCCTATTCACTTAAAAAAAAAACAAAAAAACAATTTTTTCCCTTTTCGCGAGACCTACAAAAAAGGTCCTTTGCGTCGGACCGCTGCGGTCGACCGTATTCGAGTTATGCGGAAAAAAAAAACGTTCCGCAGGAACCTCTGGAAGAGGTCAACCCTCACTTGATTAAGCCAACCCTCAAGATTAAGGGACTTGCTGCTGCCACCCGTGTACAAGGTTTTTTTGAAGTGAACGCCAGCCTCTGCAACTTGATCAGGAGTTGCAGTCGGGTCAAGAAAAATAGAGGCGTGATGAAGGAGGTTTTGATCAGCCATGAATATCTTGATCAATTTTAATATCCCCTGGCGGAAAAATAAGGATGAGGTATCGCACCCCGTGAAGGTATGGAGAAACCTCCTTCCTCATGTCTTCAGGCAGCCGGCAATTGCTTGGCCTGTAAACGAGAGTTTGCTGGTTCTGCTTCCTGTGTTTGATGAGAGGAATACGTTGGAGATGGGCTCTTCAAAGACAGCAACATGAAACGTGAGCAAGACCAACAGATCGGTGTCCTGTCCCACTATGAAAACATTGCCTCCCTCTATAGACCTCTCCCTTGCTGTGCTCACAATCAGAGAATCTGCATCTTCCAAGGCTTGTTCACATTTCTATAAGTCAGTATAAAAACCACAAACTTATTGCATAACACGGGGGTGACGACGTCGCATAACACACGAACTAATTACTTCACATTTTGAACATATTCACACAACTGAATCCGGCTGTTCACTGATATGAATAGAAGAAGGGAAACAGACGAAGGGAATAGAGAGGGAGCGAGAAAAAAGGGACAGGTGGCTTGTTGTCAAGGCCAAGAGGCGGAACCAGGCCACATGAGTTTGGTATAAATGGTCCAAATACAGAAATCAATTGCGGCTAAACGGCTAGGCCGATTTTTACAGACTAACATCCATTCGACACTGAATTTATTACTTATTAAAGAAGCTAAGAGTAACATTTTCTGTAGGATGCGTTGTTTAGGAGTTGTAAGCGAAAAACTAATCAACGTTTTTGCCATGTTGGTAAAATTAGACCAACTTTGAAAACCGATTGCGGCTAAACGGTCATGACAAAAAACTCCTGGAACAGTCAAAAGGACTTGTATTGCATTTAGTATTGACTGCTTTATAGACAATGCTTATTCAATAGGTGAGAAGTTGCCATTTTGATTAATAATTAATAATAATAAATTATACTTTTTAAAGTAATAAAAATTGCACTGAAGTATCATGGCAAAACACTATCAGTCAAGAGAACTTTGACAAAAATTCCAGGAGAGTAAATCTTTGGGAGAATGTTGACAGACAAAGGAAAACCAGAATAAAGGCTCAAGCTCTTTACAAGAAGCTTCTTAGTGTGAGTTATTCTGCAAGAAAATATATTTAGTATTTTTACCCTATCTTTATAAAACAGAACTTCAACTGTTTGGTCGCCACCCACTACGTAAAGCAGCAGCTGCTACTGTAGGACTACCTCTACCTTCTTGCAGGAATCCAACATAAGACCATTCAGTCGATCTGCTTTATATTATCTTCACCCCCAGTAATAATTATTTTGTTTCTGATATAATTGATGTAATGCCGGATATTGTCACGTTTTCGATACCAGCGGTGCAATTCTTCTTTCAACATTATATTATTAAATCTCTTCCTTATTTTAGAATGAATCCAAAGTTTCTTAAACCCAAAGCGAGAAAGAAAAGTAGGCGTTAATTCCTACTTAATGCATTGCAAGACAAACCAAATATTTTGCTCAACTTTTTCTTCCTTAATAGTTAAGTTAGTTCCTTAATAGATATAATTTGTTCGTCACTCCAATTCATAATGATAATAATAATAACCATTCATTAAATGTCCTTTACAATCTTTTCATGAATACTTAAAAAATTACATGAATTCTTCAAAATAAATGAACATTTAAATCAGCCGTAGCTGTGGTAGTCTATAGAGACTTATGAGTTCAGCTCTTATCCAATCTGGACATCATAACAATTAAACATAATTTTTATTTATTTATTTATTTTTAGTAAAATTTTGCTACTACAAGTTTCAAGTTTATTTAAATTATTCCTGGAGAAGCCAAACATCCCTATAAACTTGTGCCATTCTTCTCCACTCTGCCCGCTCGCTTGCAACTCTTGGCCAGGTGGCTCCTGATAATGATAAAATGAATCAAAATAAAAACCACAAATAAAATTACCACTAAACCACCAAATGCATCAGCAAAACACAACTGAACAGATTGAATATTTTTTACCTACTCAAAGTCGAGCGACATTCCTTTGATCCGTACAGACTTTATTCGGGTTTGACTCGACCCGACATGGTTCAACAAAGCCGGGCTACAGGTACACACTTGTTTGACATTGTCGATGGCATAGTTGGGACGCGGCTTTATTCACACATTCGCTTTTCTTGCTATTTCCTTATTCAAATCAATAACGAGTACTTCGTCGTTCTCTTGTCGAATTGGGTCCGCCTCGTCTAGATCATCTACATAATGTCTTGATCCTAAAGTATCGGTATCGTTATTATTATTTTTTAATTGATCGTTTCTACAATGGAGGGCAGCGCGGCAGATTTTTACTTGACATAATGGGCAAAGAACTTAGAATCCAAAACTATCTTATGTTTGTTATATAGAGGATTATCTTTGAGGAACTACAAAGCTTTGCAAATAACTGCAGGACGCACATTTTTATATATGTAGTTACTCTTGTGCTCTACATGTCTCTTGTCTAATTTGAACAGTATCGGTGTTTTCAAATGTGCGAGGAAGTACAGAGGTCATTTGAGGGATATCTACAGGGATATTAACTATAGTGCATTAAGGACCATTAACTGCGAATGGCTGCAAAGGTTTAATTTAAATAATAAGGATGTAGGGTGAGTCACAGAGGAATAAGTTCCAGCAATACTACAGGCATTTTTGAAAATTTTAAGTTGTTTGCAGTTAAACATTTCGGCACGTTCCCTTTTCTAATATGTGACAGGCAGGTTTTACATATGTATGGGGATGCAACTTTTGTATAGAATTCAGAAATTCATTTAAATCAGATTTTTATTCTAATTTCAGCTGAATAGAGGGATGATAAAACTTCACGACGGATTTTTAAAGAACAAATTCTCACTAAACAACAAATAAGATCGTGACCATCAATTGTTGCCAACATAAAGGCGTGAAGCAGTTTGGCTCTTTTATTATGGGTATATGAACCTTGAGAATCATTTCTTAATCGTCGAATATAAGTTTCTCTAAATTTATAGAGCTCAACCAGCCTCGCCTTTTTTTCTCAGGGCTTCTTTGGCTTTTTCTGTCATTCTGAATTCACTTGTGTCCATATTACCATCAAATATATGCCTTTTTTTGTTTAATCGTCCTATCACGTTCTCTTTCTTTAAATAATTATCATTCAATCTTCTTTTACCCTTATTTGTCCTTTCACACACTCTTTTCTTTTACATCCTTATCCTGTCGTTTTTCTCGCTTACGTCGTTGATCCCGCTCTCTTCTATCTCTCTGATTTCATCGTCTTGTCTTCTTTTACCCTTGCTTATTCTATCACTCTCTCTTTTTGTTTTTAACATCCTGATCCTGTCGTTTTTCCCTTTTACTTTCTTTATCCTGTCACGTTCTCTTTTTTCTTTTAAAACTTTAATTACTTTAAAACTTTAATTTTCTCTCTCTTCAGCTTTTCATTTATTAAGTTGGTCGTTTCTTTTTCTTAATTCCTCGGTATCATCTTATCCTGTTCGATATTATTAACAGACGTCTTTTCTCTCCATAACTTTATAATGAATTATGATTTGCTTTTACGACCCATTATTGTCTCTTTGATTTAATTATATATTTTCCTTTATTTTATATAATAACTGTCACGATTGTTTTGTTTTATAATCAATAGAAAATATAGGAGTGCATGTGTGAGAGGATGACATATTTGAGAAAAATAAATAAACACAATGTGATCAGACGTATGAAAAGTAATTGTTACTCCACTGAACATTTAAAGGCTTGGTTGTTTAGACCTGTATAAACTTCTAGTGGGCATATAGCTTCTACTAGGACATATATTTTTTTGATTTATCAAATATGCAGATATGGTTGAAATTGATATGAGACCATATATGGGCTACTTTTTTAATACTCTTCGAATTTCTTTAACATTGAATGAGTTACACTTGAAGATAGTCTGCCAAGTAGTATTACACTTAATTTCATTGCGCCCTAATAAGTACATTAATGATGATTTGCTTTTACGACATATTATTTCTAATTTATTTTACCGTTACCTTCGGTAAGCTCGGAAGCAAAAAAAGTATTTTGTCAATTGATATACATAGAAAACAATTTTAGTATCAGCCTTTTCATGAGAACAGGTTAAGTCCATGTCTGATCGTTTTTTGATTACGACTTAAAAACGGAGCATCTGTCAAAATTTACTTTAATTTTCTTTCCCTCACAACATTTTACAAACTCGTCGTCTGTCCAATTATCCAATAAGAAATGTATACAATTTTCTTTGAAGTGTTTGCTTCGTTATTGTTTTGAAAAATCTTCTGAACGTTTATTTTTACTACTTGTATTGTGTTTCATTTTCCTGTCGTAATCTTTTATGGTCGGATTATTAAATGTATCAAATATAATATGATGTCCTGTCCATTAAAAATAGTATAGGTGTTAGTAGATAGGATAATGATTTCTGTAAATTCAGCTTATTTTTAATCAATACAACTTTGATGCACTTCCAACTCTTTTATCAGTACAAATTTTGGAGTATAACCAAAAAATAATATATTTTTGCAATCAGCTCGACTTACACACACCCTTTCATATGATACCCCACATGGTCTCCAAAAAAAATTAACCCTTAAGTTTTTTACACTATTTTTTTGGGACATTCGTTTTTTTAAGTCGCTATATTGCTTCCGAGCTTACCGAAGGTAACGGAAGCATTGTGTTCACTTTTGAGAACGAAAAACTTTTATGCCTCCGATTTTAAAAATTCCAAGACAGAAATCCGTTTCAGACATCAGGGAACATTTTTGGTCTCGTGTCTGTCTGTCTGTCTGTCTGTCTGTCTGTCTTTCTGTCTGTCTGTCGGTCTGTGTGTCCGCGAATTATGAAACGTGCGATGATAACTTGAGTAAATGTCAACCGATTTTGATGAAATTTGGTAGACATGTTCATTTTACCAATGCCCAGGACGAGTTCGTTGGACAACATTATCCGTTCAAGCGTTCACGAGCAACGCTCGCGTAAACGTGAACTTCAAATTTAAAATTGGAATTTTAGGTCGGGAAAAAAATCTAACTTCATCTATTCAAGGAGACAAACATTTTTTACAAATACAATTTTTCAGTAAAACCAACTGCGACACCGCTATGAAGTGTTAAAGATCACTAAAACTATTAATAGTTTTTACACAATAAACATTATAACAATAAAGTACATGATAGGATGCGAGGAAGCTATGTGCCACACTAATTGGCAGTCTATTTTTTTAAAATGTGTGGGTAGGTACTATACACCAGGGGTTCCCAAACTTTTTTGGTGGCGTACCACTTAATATGTCTTGGACTTTTTCATGTACCACTGATGTTTGTATAGGAACAACCAAGGCGTGTTTACAGAATATAGGTCCGGAAAAATTTTGAGTTTTAAAGGTTCAAAAACGTAGAGCTATTCTTCCATACAAAAGGGATAGGCATATCACATATTTTTTAATGCAATTACTTTTTTAAATTTAAGATGAACCAGACCAGAGTACTGTATCATTATTTTTTTACCTTTAATCCTTTGGATAGAGAGTAGGTGTTTAAGGATGATTGTTAAATTAATTCATGAAAGAAGAACATAAGATAACATGAATATTAAAAAAAAAAAAAAAAACATTAATAAAGAACATAATGAAACAATACGTCCGAATAAACAATGTAGATAGGCAGTTAATGGGATGGATGTGCTTGCAATAATTGGCTCAAACTAACAATGTCTGGCATGATAGGGCTGAGTTTTAAATTCGTTTTATTAAAAACTTCCTTTATATCTGAATCACAATTTAACTCAAATATTTGTTCCATTTCAGAATATAATTAGATCGGAATATATTCTGCATTAATTCTCTTTCACAAGGTGGTAAATATGAAGCATCATTAGCGATTTATTAATTAATTGTTCATCTAGGCCTGTAGCTTTGTAGGATTTCAGGAACAATTCACTTCGTCCTTTGTTTACATTTTTGTGTTTAAAGTTGTACAATTGTACATTCTGCACACAAATTCCTGCAGCGAATTAAGCTGTCCTCTTTCTTTAGTTGTTTCTGGTATTGTTATTGCCAGGATAATGAACGCGTCTTGAATGTGGTTGTTATTTTTTAGTAATTATAACGGCCGTTTTTTCACCTCAAAAGGACGAATGATGCTTTTACGCTGTAAAAGCTTGAAACCCTGGAAGAGTACTAAACATTTTTTCACCAAGATTTTCATATAGCTCATTAATATTAATAAAACGTTGCTTATTTCCGGTGCCGAGGTGATCAAAAAATTGTACATTTGATCTTAATGCTTCATATTACCCGGCATACTGCATAATGAAAATAATATCTGTGTCAGAACGGCATCGAATCAGTACGTTAACATCCGTTTGAATTGATATACATAGAAAACAATTTTAGTATCAGCCTCTTCATGAGAACAGGTTAAGTCCATGTCTGTCGTCCTGATCGTTTTTTTATAACGGCTTGAAAAACGTAGCATCTGTCAATATTTACTTTAATTTTCTTTCCCTCACAATATTTTACAAACTCGTCGTCTGTCATCCAATAAGAAATGTATGACATTTTCTTTGGAATGTTGGCTTCTTTATTGTTTTGAAAAATCTTCTGAACGTTTAGTTTTACTACTTAAATTGTATTATGTTTAATTTTCCTGTCGTAACAAATGTTTGTAATCTTCTATGATCGGAAAATTTTTGATAGATAAATTTCTGTACACTGTGGGTACTTGCTTTATTTGATGCAAGTAAAAAAAGCCGTCAATTATGGTAATTTATGGCACTGGATAATCAATACAACTTTGATGCACTTCCAACTCTTTTATCAGTAAAAATTTTGGAGTTTTACAAATAGGCCACCAACGTGGGCATTACGAAAATGGAACAGGCGTTAGTGAATAGGATAACGCTTTCTGTAAATTCAGCTTATTTTTGTGTGCAGCATCAATTAATCTTCCAAATATATCCCGCTGCATCTTTACTTCTTCGACTTTCCCGGAAACTTTTACCCTTTTTTATGGTTTAATAAAAAGTGATTATTTTATGCCTAGTTCAAAATTATCTTCTTTCTCATTACATTTTAATTTTTATCATTTTTTTTTTTTTTGTATAAAATCGTGCCTTTTATTTTCTCCAACTCTTTTAATTGGTGAGAGGAATTGTATACATCATCAGAAACGGATTGGCCGCTAGAAATATTGTACAAATAATTTATAGATAAATCTTTGAAAAAAGATTTGTGTATTTCTTTACTTTCTCTATAAATTGTTGAACGTCTTTTGAACGTTTACTAACTTCGGACATCTTTAAAACATTAGTAATAGCTTCGTCACTTTTTTAAATTACAAATTTTTGTTAAATGAGAAGATAATGCTCTAACCACCTCTAACTTCGGACATCTTTAAAACATTAGTAATAGCTTCGTCACTTTTTAAATTACAAATTTTTGTTAAATGAGAAGATAATGCTCTAACCACCTCTAACTTCGGACATCTTTAAAACATTAGTAATAGCTTCGTCACTTTTTAAATTACAAATTTTTGTTAAATGAGAAGATAATGATGTCCTGAGAGAATGAGTTACAGCCCATTTTTGACGAGCTAAAAATGAGTTAGTGAGATTTATCACTCCTGATGTTCTCCTCGCAGCATCAGCATTTATTGTTTGCTCTATTGTTAAATCTACTGGTAACCTTAAAACGGTTTTTTCGTTCGTTTAATTCAAATTTCATTATTTTTAAATTCTTCAATTAATCATGGGTGCGTTGTCTCGATTTGTAATAGATTATTGTGGTATAATACCAAGTATCTGGAATAATTAGGCTGATTAAGTGCCAAAAATATGTTGGTTAATTTTGAAATAATATATAAAGAGTTCAAAGTTCCTTTGCCTAATACTTTTTGCAAACAATAAATAATTATCTATTAAATTTAGGGATGTAATATAAAATTTTGCAGTTTTCCCAATGTCTCCATGCATTAATTTGGTTTTAAACTGTTCATAGTCATATATAAGAGCTTTCAATTCTTCATTTTCCATTATTGGATTTTCAGTTCTATTTTCTTGAAATTCTTTCAAATAATCTTTAATATTTGGAGAAACTTGTACAATTGTTTTTGATTCTAAAAATCTTTGAAAATTCAAAATATGAAATCAACATATAGTAGTGGGTATATTCTTCGTCATCTGTTAAAATGGGTACCAGAGATAAATCCATTTATGGAACCACGTGCTAAACTTTTTGTCCTATAGTATATTTGTAATACCACTGCCATTTTTAAACTTTCCTAGTGCTTTAAAATAAGCCATCAGGATATGAAATGGGCCTAAATGTATTGTATTGCAAGAACTGTAATTATTTATTTCAATTTAAAATACAAAGTGAAAAAATAAATTTGAGTTGACTTCTATACTTTACATAATTGTCAAAAATACTACAAGTAGAATTTTAACACTTCCCCTCAAATGTGTTAAGTTAAAGTCCCCATGGAGACAACTCGGTTGGTGAAACTCGCAGGATAATTGTTGCGAGTGCTGTTTGATCTCTTGCAGTCCAATTATCTTCTGGTTTACTTGTTGAGTTCTCTACGCAGCTCCAAAGTTCTTGATGAACAAGCACCATTTGCATTTGCAGTTTCCAAGTGTCATAATTTGTTCGATTGAGCTTTTCGATAATGTAAATACTATTTATATTGAATGATTTAATATTTTTCAAAATATGAAATATATTACATTACCTTAAATTGTTCTAATTGATGCACCATAACCTTTTCAAAAATATTGTATTCCAAGAACAGTAATTATTTATTTCAATTTAAAACACAAAGTGAAAAAATAAATTTAAGTTGACTTCTACGTAGCATTTTAACAAAATGTATAAATAATCTTTTATGTTCGTCCTTTTCAGCAAATTGTATTTTAAAAGCAATCTTAGAAATAGCTACATCATAAGTCACTTGCATATGATGCTTCCCATATTCATCTGCAAGCATTATGTTTCTTTATACTATTTCTTTAACTGCATTAATATTTGTTGGTGACTCATTTATCCGTGGTAGATATTTTACTTTTTGTATACGTGATCTTTCCTTATAAATTTGGGCATTGAAGCCTACCCACTTATTGTACTGGGACATTTAATGCATGTGATAAAATCCATGCACTTAATGGTAATTCTTTTGGGATTTTAAATCACGATTGATGTTCATTTGAGATTACTTGAAAAGTCATCTTATATTGTTTAGCATCTCTCAAAATTCCTGCCCCGGTTGGATCAAACATTTTTTGTTTTCTGGATTGAGATATATCCACCGCAGTAATCAGGTTACAATCAGTATTTATCAAATGGATCTCCTTCAGGGCAGTTCTAGGTGTTTTACCGCCCTAGGCGAGAATCGAAAAATGTCCATTCTATGTAAGCAAAAACATAAAACTA
This sequence comes from Gerris lacustris, assembly GCA_951217055.1. NCBI lineage: Eukaryota > Metazoa > Arthropoda > Insecta > Hemiptera > Gerridae > Gerris > Gerris lacustris. The sequence goes on along the minus strand of OX578276.1, from coordinate 35,051,329 downwards.
AATCGGTTGATACAGAATACAGGACGTATTCGTGGTAAACTTCTCCATTTAGATGTTTTCTTTTATAATGTGCAGCTGAAAACTTTTTTTTTTTCTTCTATATTTTCTTCTCACTTTTTTCGGCCCATTTTCACCCAAAAGATTCCTTAATTTGTCTCCACTTGATTTTATTTAGTCTAAGTAAAGTCATATTACGTATTTTTTGTTTCGGTATGCTTTTTAAAACAATGCGATGTTTTAATTTTTCCTCTATTTATTTTTCTTTCTCCTAATTTACTCATTTTTTTCGCTGTTTGATTAAGCATTAATTTTTTCCCCTTCCTTTTGCCGCCCCTAAAATGTTGCCGCCCTAGGCAGCCGCCTAATCTTTTCTATGAGTAGAAGCGGCCCTGATCACATTCTATTAGAATATCCTGGTAAATAATCCCGACTGTGTCGAGAAGTGCATCTTTGCCAAAATTGGTGTCTACAAACCTGTCAAAATTATCCCATGATACCCAAATGGCTAGATTTTGACCCAATTGCTATCATATTGCTAAATATCATATTGCTAGAAGTTGAGCAAGGCAGAGGTCCATATTATAATGAAAAAATTGAAATTTTGAAATAATGCATGCTTAATACCTAATGATAGGCCGATGAAAGTTTCTGGAAATATTTTTATTTACCTTTTCGTTATAACCAATAAAGAAAAGTTTGATCCCCGGGGATCAAACCAGGGACCCCTTACTCTAATCAGGTTTTTTTTTTGTTTTTTGGGCCTTTCCATCTAAATTTGACCCCATATTTCATATGAACATAAAAATGAAATTTTATATTAGAATAATATAAATGATTAATATCCTAAGAAACCCTAAAAAGTACTGTGATTCTCTTCCGTCTTGGTATATATTTATAAAAGCTTGTCATTACTTACTTTTATGTTCTTCTTCAGGAAGTCGATCAAAGCATCTAACACTTTCTGGTACAAACAATTAAATGGTTGATTTGGAAATTTTGAACAGATAACTTAAGCTTGTGTATGAGTTTCCAGTCGCTAAAAAAACTCAAGGTCACTGCAAACTTTTTGTTCACTGGAATAGATTTTCGGTAATTGGTGTCTTGTCTGCTTGTTTGCCAATTTTATGTCCTATCATTGACATTAAATACTCATGGTCACAACTTGCCATTCGTAAAAAGTTTTTGAAGCTTCTATCACACCTTAGTTCACCTGCAGATCAATATCATCCTTATTCAGGTCATTTAACAAGTCACTTTCACTATATTTAGTCCTTGCCTGCAGTGAAGGTCTCACCCACCATCTTCTAGGTCTTCTCTGCTTCGCTAAAATTAAGCACGCAGCTGCAGCGAGAATAACGTCCTCAATACTCGACATTTTGCAGTTAATTGACCAAGCTAGCAATTATTAAATGAGATATGGGAAAATGTTAATATCAAATAAAGACTCAAACTAGTATTGTGTTAGCAACATTTTGTTAGTAATATTTGTTACTGTGCCGCCACATGGGAGGGGCTGCTAGGGCCACTGCCCATAAGATGATATAATTTAAAAACAAAAAAATAATGGTGGGGATTTTCAAGAAGAACACAAATTTTGTGGATAGTTTCTTGAGAATATATATTTGAAATTTTATAAATTGATAGTTTTTAATTTTGACACAAATTGTTTTTGGTTAACTAAGATTATAGACTAAATTTACTTACAGAAACCTTTTCAGATCTAAATTGTGACTACTCCTAAAATACCAAAAAACTTCCTTTTTATAGGGAAAAATGGACACCACTTTGTACGGTATCCAAAACAAGTTTTTATAAAATAAATTAAATACAATTAATTTTGTAATAACAAATATTTGCAAATTTAAAAAAAAATGAAATTCACTAAAAATCGCCAATTGGCGACAGGGATGAAACTCTTCATTTGCACTTATCTACTACCGACTTGTAGTCTTTACTCATGTGTCATAATTTTAAATTAAAAGTAAAGATAAATATCAAATCAAATATGTAAGAGTCACTATTTTAATCTCATTAAATCGTTAATCCTATAATATATATTACGATAAACTCTTAAGCTGTTTTTAGTTTTAATGTTTGATTTTCAAATATTGTTAATTACGTTTGTGCTATTGGTGGAAAATAATATATTTAAATTTTAGTCGAAAACATTAAAAATAATGATGATTCCTTTAAAAAAAAAAAAAAATTTCATAGTTCCTGCTCGGTTTTCTGCTGTATTTTATTATTAGATAAGCCTCAGCAAACGTTAGCCTTATTTTACGTTTACTAGTGAACGTAAAATTATTAATTGGTAACATGGCAGAATGTTTGATGCTTGGTATAATGTACACTGGACAGTAATGTTTTTTTTTTTTTTTTAGTTTTTTGTACAATATAACACGTTTAGAACTAAACTTAATTTATTTTCATTACAAGCATTCATGGATTCCTATTCAAAGCTAATTTATAGGTGCAGAGAAGGGGGGGGGGGGGGGGTGAGAGAGGTGTCTAGTATGTGCCCTGGGCCCCACACCGGGACGTGGCGGCCCTAATTTGTTACCAACATTCTTTGCTCTTTACTGAATTATTTGTTGATAACATAATTCTTGTTAGTAACTGTTTTGCTGGCAGAATGTTTATAACAAATTCAGAACCGTTTTCCAAAATGTTGCTAACAAATGTTAGTAACTCTGGTGTAAATCTTGCTTTAAAATTTATTTTTCTCAAGTCCTATTACTAATTTTTTTATTTTTATACTTTCTTGATACTTCATTATTAGTATTAGAGGGCTGCGTAATGGATTAACGTGACTTTCGCTTGTATTTATTCTATTTAAGATGAATTTAAATATCTATCACTAAATTCAAATCAGATTTTAATTTAAATAGGTTAAAATTTTTGACCAAGGCTTAAAAAAGTTGTTATTCTTAAATCTGTTATGTCGTACACCATTCTAGTTTATATAAAGTAGAAAAGTAAAAATTTAGATATCTATTTAGATAAGTTATATCTAGTTTAAAAACATTTATTTTTATTGGAATACATTTGGTTGCCCTAGCTTAGCAATAACTAATAATTTCGAGGTGAGTCGTCGCAGTTGGAACACTACTCGATTATATAAATGATTATATATTGTATTAAATCTGAATTGGTATTATATTTCCTCAGGTTTAAAAAAGGTTTTGTCAAGTGTGTCGAATTGGCTGATAAAAATATATATTTTACTTCTTCACATTTGACTCAAACTTCAAGTGTGCTCACAAATTGTGCTCTCAAATTAAAGCACTTGTTTTTTCTTCTAATAGTACAGTAAAATTAGGCTCCAACCCAAACATCCAAAAAACAAAGTTCTTCCTCAAGCCAAATTGTTCTATACCCTCCTTGCAGTGAGTGATAAAAAGTTGCTCGACTTGCAGCGTCGGGTTTGGCGGGGAGGGGGGATGAAAAGGGGATGTTAAATCATTTTTCGCAAATATCTCGAAAACTATGTGGTTCAGCGCTAACTTTGTAATATACAAAATTAATCTACATAAAATTTAGAACAAAAATTACCTTATACATTTTTATGCTGAAGTAAACGATTGTTACGGAGGGATAAAAATATCATTATTTTCCAGTTTGCTTGAAACTTTTTGGAAATATTTTTTATTGTAGTTAGGACCAGTTAGGGTAGTGGTAGTGTGAGCCTAAGTTTGCAGCTTCGTAATACCTGTGCAAATAATACGTGAAAAGTAATACGTGAAAAACTGAAAAAAATCGGACTTTTTTTAAGCAGGTGCCCGTGGTTCCAATCCCGGCGCTGGGGTCTATTTTTTCTGTCTGTCTCCCGTTGTTAATAATAATTATAATTTGATTTAAATTAAGACCTTTTTTTAGTTTTTGCCAAATAACCCGTATACTATGTGTTTTTCAGTATTAGTCGTTGTTAGTATTTTTAAAGTTAAGTAAATTTGCAGCAGCATAAGCCCAACTTCAGCTCTGCACAAATAATATCTTCCGAGATGTGACACGTCAAAAATTGTCAATTTAAAAAAAACAAATAAAAAGTATTGCTCTCGTTTTGGGCTGAAAATCAGCATAAAACCACTCACCTACGAGAAAAGTCATAAAAAAATAAAGTTATAGTAAATTTAATTGGCTTCTTTTTACGTCCAACAGTAACTCTGTACGTCCAATAATTACCGAGGTGTTGCTCTTCAAGAATTATCAGTTTTTTTTCCAAAAAATGGAAATTTTAAGTATTTCTCTCTTCTCTTAAGTATTGCTCTCTTCGTTTCTGGTCGAATATCGGCATAAAACCTCTCTCCTAGGAGAAAAGTCATAAGGAACGAAGTTGTAGTAAATTTATTTGGCTTTTATGCAAGCACAAAATGAATCCTGTAGACAAAATAGTTAAATCTTAAAAAACAATTAAATCTGTTGCAATCTTAAAAACAAACAAAGAAATGGAAAATTGTATTTTTAAGAAATGAACCTAAACCACTTCTAAAAACACGTTTTGGGCATTCGACGAAAGAAAAATGTATAGAATCATGTTCAAAAATAGAAAAGTGTAATTATATGTTATGTACATTTCATATTAAAAAGTATTAGCAATTAATAGCATCAAGATATAGCATCCCTCCCTTGAGAGGTTACGTGGAAATAAAAAATAAAACGCTTTAAATCTCTAAGCTCAATTTCCAAACTCCTTCACTTTGAGGATCATCTTCATCGATGTCATCGTCTATACCTAGTGATTCTCTGTTCATGTCACCCATGTCCCGAGCAATATATGCATATGTTTGAGCAATTCAAGCCACTCCGACAATCACAGTTTTGCACACACCCCTCCTTACAAGCGCAAACAATGAGTGAGTAATTCCTCAGGAGCAGCAGCCTTTGTAGTTGTAATTGGACGCAGATGAAATTATAGTGCGTCAATTTGAGATTTTTTCAAAAATTTGAAATAGTGATCTTTTTAACCCCAAAAATTTTAGCACAAAAATAAATAAGGCCATTTTTGTTCAAATTTTTTATGTAGATTAATTTTGTATATAACAAAGTTAGCGCTAAACATCATAGTTTTCGAGATATTTGCGAAAAACGATTTAACACACCCTTTTACCCCCCTTTTCGCTGTAGGTGTAGCAACTTTTTGTCACTTACTACAAGGAAGGTATAGAACAATTTGGCGTGAGGTAGAACTTTTTTTTATGTTTGGGTTGGACAACTGGAAAATTTTTGAGATAGTTGTTTTACTGTACTATAAGGGGTGCATTTAAAAAATCTTATTAATCAACCTAATTTGATTTAAGATCTTGAATTCATATTGCTAAATGTAAAATTTGGCTAGGATCTTTAATTACCTTTTTACACATCTTTAAAATAACACATCTTATTTCCACCCTGGTTTATCGAAAGTAGCCACGGATGGTGCCTCCGCATATCGCATATCAGTCATTGCAAAATTGATACTTTTGTTCATCTAAAAAAAAATAAAAATAATAATTTTGGAAGATTTTTTTATAAAAGGAAAAATATTGAATAAATTAGAGAATACTGGGTGGTAAAAGCAAAACATAATTTAAATTCGATATAGGACGCAAAGATACTCTGGGCACCATTTTATTTAGAGCATGATTGTATTTGTTTAAGTATGTTAATACGTTTTTTTTAGATTTATGTTGTTAGTAAAAAATCTTGTTTATATATTTATCTTTTGCTTTTGCTTATTTAAGTACCTAATTAATCTATACTCTAGACCCAAATTAATAGAGAAAAGTTTCTATATTATCCTTTAATCCGTTAAAAGATAAAATTAATATTACTATTTTGCAGTTACAGCGCTAAATCATGACATTTCCAGAACGTATGCATCACTAAATTATTTATATGTAGATATACATAAATATTATGTTTTGACAAAAAAAAATATATATATAATGGCGATTTGAGATTTCATGCTGTCAGATTTTTTTTCTATTACAACCCTTTTCTTAACGCTTATTTAGATTTTTTTTCAGTTAATATTAAGGTACCTCTTAGGACGTATCAAGAAATAGAATACAGAAAATTGAAAAAAATTCAAATTGCTTTTGGTAAAGGGCCACAGATTATCGTAATAGTAATAGTAATGCGGGGCTTAAGACATTGTAGAATGTTAAAGTGTGGTAATAATTAATAATATTATTATGACGAGGGATGCAGAGCTAGTAGCTTGAGTCTACAGATCCCCCACTCTCCTAGGTCTCCCCTCTACTCGATACCACCCTAGCAAGCCTATAGTTCCGCCTACAGGCCCGCGTCTCAGTTCAGTTTCAGTACTAGTCTACACTCCGTTTAGGCCATACCGCCTTGCTTGGCAGCTGTCCTCACTACCACATCACATACGTGCTTCCTACATCGAATACCCTTTACATATCCCTTTTTTTCGCGCTGAACTAAAATAAAAAAACTGCTAATTTATACTGACTTTTAACAAATTCCTAATATTGCTGAGGAATATTATTATTTTTACACACTGCGAGTTATTTTATATTTTTTAGTTCAAGGATTTTTGGTGCCCGATCGTAAGCCCTTCTTGTTTTTCTCGTTATATCGCATAGCTTTCGCCATTTTTCTGAATTATTGTCGATTTGCTGTAATTTTTGTAAGATATCTTGTAAAGTTCATTTGGTCTTTTCTTTTTATGGTTTGTTTGGTCTTGGTAAATGTCTTAAAAAATTATTGTTAAATAGTTGTTCACCACTCTAAACACATACATTGTTCTAAATGACTTCCACTCCTTTCTTTTTCTAGGAGTGATGGTTTTCTAGGTTTTTCAGCATTTTTATTTTTTTAATTGAGCTTTATTATTGAGACAAGCTGTGACGGGATATAATTTGGCCCTTAATTAAAGGCTCTATTACCTTGGGTGAAATCAACGATGAAGAATTTTAAATGTTTTGGAAATACAACTTGACTAAATACAGTATTAACAACAAAATACGAAATACGAATAAAATAAAATTACTATTGTGTTTTGCTCTGCTTAAATGCCGGCATTAAATAAACTTTTTGTGCATGGCAATCATCTTTTAAAAATTTGTAAAGGCAACAATGTCATTTACCCTATTTTTCTATGTCTTCGTTGCCTTAAGTGGCAGATGCGTCTTCGTGGTCTGAGATGTTACTTATACTCTGTAAAGATATCAACCTTCTTTTATACCAAAAAGGCTTATTTCTCCAAGAGGTAAATAAATCACGCATATACACACACACACACACACATATATATATATATATATATATACAAAACACACACACACACACACATACATACACACATATAAATATTTGTATCTGGTTACCTTTATTGTTAATAATGTGGCTTACGAATTAGTTGATTTTTTTATTATCTTCTACAGATATTTTTTTAACTGGTATTACTATCCAAATGCAAGCTGTGTACAGCCGGCTACGAGGGATTTTCTTCTAAATTCTACTTTATTTAAGGAAACGCAGTAGTTATGTGATATCACTGATTTGAAAACAATTTAATATGTTCCCAATTTTAAAATATGGGGCTAAAGTGCCGGTCTTCATTTGTCACTGGCATCGTTCCTCTATGCATCTTAAACGTCTGGGGCTCACTTTTAATTGTATTCCCCCCCCCCCCCTCACAGACATGTTTAATTTACAATATGCCTTCAAATTGAGCTTAACTACTCACAATTTTTATTCAAAATAGCTATTATGTTATAACTTATTCTTGGTTTATCTTTTTTGGATTTTTTAGATTGATGGTACCTGATACCGAATATTTGTTTTCATGTCCACTTATCCAGTAAAAATATTTAAGTTGAGCCCAATCGGATATGGATGTGTACTAGGGTGAGTCGAAAAAACACTTTTTTCGAGATCGTAACCACCGTCCCCCTAAAAACTTGCCATTTCATGAGAACCCCGAGGAAAAAATCTGAGTCAAATCGGGCCCCCCCTAGGTCTCCCGCTGGGGGGTCGAAGTTTTGAAATTTTTGAAAAAACACGATTTAAACTAAGTTCTTTTGCTTTTTTACTATGTTAGTCATTTTTAATCTATGTTTAAGGCATATTTCTATAATCTACAATTGTTATTGTATAAGAAAATGCCTTTATGTGCTAAAAATAAATAATAGGCTGTAACATAACAGATGACATATATAATAATTAAAGTAAGGGTAGTTGTAAGAGGTAGTTGTAATTCGAGCTCCACCTTATAACCCCCCCCCCCAATTTTGATTGAAAAGATAAATGTTGAACTTTCAATTAGTGCTCATTAAATTTGAGAATGTTATCATTATATACAATTAAATACAAACTTTTTTTAAAAAAATACTAGAACAATATATATTATACTAATATTTTACTTATATTATTATACAAATTAATACTTAAATTTTAACGACATTATATACAAACTTATAATTACGAAATTAAAATAATATGTCTGATTCCCTAAGTGATATATATATATTTGTAATCTACTCTTCAATACCTTTCATTTGATACCCCACCCAAAATTTAAAAAAAATATTTATTTTTGTGTGACATGAATTATCCGCCATCTTGGATTCCCAGTAAATCAGATTAAATTGCTAATCATATTTTTTCTATGGCCCACCAGACCACACATTTTGCATATTTTTCTATATTTTTAGTATGAGCGGAAATACTATTTTAGGGGGGGGGGGGGACACGCAAAATTTCGATGTTTTTTGACAAAATGGCGCCGAAAATTGAACACTTTTCCTAAGTGATATATATATTTGTAATCTACTCTTCAATACCTTTCATTTGATACCCCACTTAAAATTGTAAAAAAATATTTTTTTCGCATGACGTGAGTTATCCGCCATTTTGGATTTGAACAGCTGATAATTTTGAGTTCGCTATATTTTTCCTGTGTGCGCGTCAAAACGATCTTTAATATTGGAAAGTTTCACTTTTTTATCTCTTTTTATTCAAAAGTTATTGGAACCGTACAGAGTGACAGACAGACAGACAGACAGACAGACAGACACATGAACGAAACTATAAGGGTTTCTTTTTTTGGTTTTACCAACAAAACCCTAAAAATTGATTAATTTGATGTTTTGGGTTTTTTACTTTAATTATTATATATGTCATTTGTTATGTTACAGCCTATTATTTATTTTTAGCACATAAAGGCATTTTCTTATACAATAACAATTGTAGATTATAGAAATATGCCTTAAATATAGATTAAAAATGACTAACATAGTAAAAAAGCAAAAGAACTTAGTTTAAATCGTGTTTTTTCAAAAATTTCAAAACTTCGACCCCCCAGCGGGAGACCTAGGGGGGGCCCGATTTGACTCAGATTTTTTCCTCGGGGTTCTCATGAAATGGCAAGTTTTTAGGGGGACGGTGGTTACGATCTCGAAAAAAGTGTTTTTTCGACCCACCCTAATGTGTACTGTGTACGGATATGGCTGAAATGTAGATTTATGAAAAAGAATTTGTAGATTTAGATTAAAGAATAAAGAAACATTATAATACTATATTTTCATAACATATTTAAATTATTGTGAGTAGACATTTTATTATTACATTTTCTCTGATTGAATTATGTTAAAATTTGGGAACCCTTACTACCATGGTCAACTTGAAATTCTTTACTATTGTCGGTATTACATTATCTCTTATATCTAACGCTGTGCCATCAGACAAGTTAATCTTAAAATCTATTTATGGATATCTTCTTCGGAACGTTACTACCAAATTCATTAAGGGATATTTCCTCACTTTCTTCTTTACACAAACATAAGTTTTTTACTAATTTTTCCATCATTTAACTTTACCATCTTTATCTCAATCACTAAGTTTTACTATTGCAGTCTGCAAGTTACCTATTCCTTCACTTTCATCTATACCTAACTCTAGACGATGTAAGTGCACACCATACAATATTTTTTTGTATTTTTGGCTTAATGTTTTATATTGTATAAACTGGATTTTCGTTTGAAAAATGATTTGAGTTGTTATGTGGCCGTTCCGTTGTTGTATGGAAATTATTATTATCCATTATTTTTTCTCCTACCTCCTTACAGCGTCGTCGCCTGTTTCTAGTTTGTGGATTTATGTGTGGTTTGTAAGTGTGGAAACTATTACTTTTTGGAATTTTTTGTATGTACGTTTTGCTAACTGATAATTCTTCCTGTCTATGCCTCTAGGAGAGTTTGGGGTTGGAGTTAACTGAATCTAAAACGAGTAATGTACCTGCATCGTTTTCGTCCAGTTGCTTATTAGTTTTGGAAGATCTTTAACATTACCGGTTTGATCGAATTTATCAATTTAATTTTTCAAACCTTGTCTACTTATTGGAACCCCAGGAAATTATTGATGAAATAGCTCGATTGCGTGACTATACGAAATGTTTCCTAAACCATAACATTTAATTAAATAAATTCTTTGCTCTAACGCAGGGGTTCCCAAAGTTTTTTTTACCAAGCCTCCCACAGTCATGAATAAATCTTCCCACGCCCCCCCCCCCCCCCTTACACAATTATATGAGATAATAAAAAAAATAAAATAAATCATTATTACAATGAATACCCATTCATATATTTGTATTACTTTTTTATAACATTACAAGTTTATCTTATTACAGATGATCTTATGGGATCTTATATGAGATGGATGAGCTTGCATTATTTTTTACATATTGCCTATTCTTGGATGAGTATTAGAAAGCAATTATTTCTTAAAGCTTGATCTTGAAGTGTTTCGGAGAGGGAATCTATGTTGACACTGAAAGGATCCATTGTTAATCTGTAAATGTTGTCATCACATGTGTTAAGAAAGTATCTGTTAAATTTGTCAGTGAGGTTCTCCAACTGGTTTGATATTTGGATTTTTATATAATCGCATTAGACGTTCGCACGGCAAAGCTATCTCGATCTCGAGGTACCACGCCCCCCTTGACTTATCTTCACGCCTCCCTTGAGGGCCCCCCCCCCCCCCCACTTTGGGAACCAATGCTCTAACGTAAGCATAATCGTTGAACAGAGTCACTTAAAATTATGAAGTATCGTTTTAGTAAAAACTATCTTTATTTAAACTTATATTAAAACGAATAGTAAAGAGAAAACAAATGAGTTTATTTAATGAGAGAGTTTGATTTAACTTATTCCTGAACATAAGAGAACAACAAAACACAAAAATTAGTAAATGATTACGATGAGACAGCAAATAAATATTGCAAAGTTAACGCTAACCTCCACAAGTTTTTTTATATAACAAAACAACTGATCCATTTCTATAAATCCAAGTGGCTGGTATTATAACTGACATCTTAAGAAGAACCATCGAATATCGACGTCATTTGTTTACATCAAATGTGTTTGGAGATCGAGTGAGGTATCTTCATCTTCATGTGTAATAGTGTTAGGTATGTTATTTGGTGGCTTGTTGGTTGGAAGTTCGGAATTCTTACTATCGTTGATTGTTGGAGTTCAAGGTGTGTGGGGAATCAAGGTCTGATCGGATTTTCTATGATGTAGATTGTGGATTTACCGGGGGTTTCTTCAGTCGGGTAGCTATAGGTTAACTATAGGGGGAGAGGGTGTTTGTAATTATTATCAATAGACTATAGAATAAATTGAAATAACTGTGTATCAAAGCAGCTTTCGGCCTTCAAAAAGATCATCATCAGTGCCTATTGCGGAAGAAAAAGAGTTACATTAATAAAGATTTGGTGAGAGTTTAGTCTACTTGTCGGCGATTTACTTGGAGAATCAGTTTTAAGATGACCTCCATAGACGCTCCCTATCTAACAGTAGACCACAGTTGAAATAGTAGTAAATGGAGGTTAACATAATACAATTAACAAGGCTGAGTTTCAGATACGTGGTCTTTATGGTCGATTATTTTTTTTTTGTGTGTTAAATAAGAGTTTAACCCCATATAAAACAAATAGATATCCAAGGAAGCTGGATAAACACTTCCCCATTAATTTAAACCTGAGTATTGATCGAAAATATGAAGGAGTTCTTATATACTCTTTATCCTTATGCGTTCTAAATGTTTCTCACAAATTCTCAATATCCTTGATTAAGAAAATAATTATACATTGTCTCTATACTTATAGCCATATCATGTTTTTGTTGGAATATAACACGCTCCCATATCTATCAATAGACTACAATTGAAATAGTAGTAAATGGAGGTTAACATAATATTATCAACGCTACTACTTTATTTATCTTGTTGGCTTCGCTTGACTCTTTCATTGAAGCGAGCGTAATACTTCTCTTGCTCTTTTTCTCATTTCCTTTACGGTAATTTTTGGCCTTAATGCATCTCTAATAACTTCTCCCGCAAGTTCTATCCTCATCCTTAGGTCTTCTTCAGGTTCGATCTCTGTACTGTAAACTTTCTGTTTGAAGCCCCCACGTCCTTATCCATAAAGGGTAAGTTTCGCCAAGGAATCTTCTAACGTCCCTCGAATAATGGGGAGGATCTCCATCGTGCTGAAAAATTTGTCTTGCTCTAACATCTAAGGGAATCTGTAAAAACAAACCAAATAACACAAGTTATTTTAGGTTTTTTCGGTTTTATTGAAGAGATAAAACGAAAACATACCTGTAAATATGTATACTTACATCTATATATATAAAAGTCAACGTGTGTGTGTGTGTGTGTTTGTTCTTTATACAAATCTACAGTTTTAGCCCGATTTTGATGAAAATTTGCACACTTGACCTTCAAAAAGCAATGAAAAAATCAAGGTCTACATGAATTTTCGAAATTTAAATTTTGGTACACAGGGGTACGGGGTACAAGTAATGAATACCCTTCGTGATGCATATAGTTGAAAACCTCTTTAAGAGTGCAGTAATTGTTATTATGTACACTTTTGTCATATTTTCATTTAGAAGGGGGGTAAAATGGAAAAATATAGCTATATCTTATTTGTTCTTTATACAAATCTACAGTTTTAGTCCGATCTCGATGAAAATTTGCACACTTGATCTTCAAAGCAAGGGGAAAATCAAGGTCTACATGAATTTTCGAAATTTAAATTTTGGTACACAGGGGTACGGGGTACAAGTAATGAATACGGGGTCAAAGTAATGAATACCCTTCGTGATGCATATCGTTGAAAAGCTCTTAGAGTACAGTAATGGTTGTTATGTGTAGTTTTGTCATATTTTCATTTAGGAGGGGGGTAAAATGGAAAATATAACTATATCTATATATAAAAAGAAGAGTATCTATATGAGGGGATGTCTTTTATACAAATCTACAGTTTTATCCCAATTTGATGCATTTTTACACTCTTTTTCTTCCAAACAAGGTGAAGGTCCCTGCCTACATGATTTTCCGAAATTAAAATTTTGGTACACAGAGGTACGGGGTACAAATGTCAAAGTAATGGATACCCTTCATGATGCATATCGTTGGAAAGCTCTTTAAGAGTACATTAATTGTTGTTAAGTAAGTTTTTGTCATATTTTCATTAAGGAGGGGGGTAAAATGGAAATGTATATCTATATCTATAAAAGTCAACGTATGTGTGAATGTGTTTATGTTCTTTATACAAATCAACAGTTTTAATTCGATCTCGATGAAAATTTGCTCACTTGACCTTCAAAGCAAGGGAAAGATCTCTGTCTACATCAGTGGTTCTTAACCGGGGGGCCGCGACCCCCCAGGGGGCCTCGAAAGGTTGTTAGGTACTAGGTATATTATATTTGGAGATTTTAAGGGGGCCGTGGTTACCAAAAGGTTAAGAACCACTGGTCTACATGAATGTTCAACTTTGACATTTGTACTGGGTACAAATGTCAAAGTTGAAAACCCTTCATGATGCATACTGTTAAAAAGCTCTTTAAGAGTGCAGTAATTGTTTTTACGTGCATTTAGGGGGGTAAATGGAAAAATATATCTAAAAGTCAACGTATGTGTGTATGTTCTTTATACAAATCCATAGTTTTAGTCCGATCTCGATCAAAAAATGCACACTTGACCTTCAAAGGAAGAAAAAATCAGTGTCCACATGAATTTTCGAAATTTAAATTTTGGTACACAGGGAACAGGGTACAATAATGAATACGGGGTCAAAGGACTGAATACCCTTTATAATGGATATCGTTGAAAAGATCTTTAAGATTACATTAATTGTTGTTATGTACAGTTTTGTCATATGTATTTTCATTTAGGAGGGGGTAAAATGGAAAAATAGAGCTATATCTTATAAAAATAGAAGAGTGTCTGTATGAGGGTATGTCTTTTATACAAATCTACAGTTTTATCCCTATTTGAAAAATATTTACTCACTTTCCCTTCAAAGCAAGGGGGAGGTCACTGTCTACATGAATTTTCGAAATTTAAATTTTGGTACAAAGGGGTACGGTGTAAAAATGTCAAAGTAATGGATTCCCTTCATATCATGCATATCGTTGAAAAGCACTTTAAGAGAAAAGTAATTGTTGTTATGTACAATTTTATTTAGGAGGGGTAAAATGGAAATTTATAGCTATATATATAAAAATCAACGTATGTGGGTGTATGTTCTTTATACAAATCTACAGTTTTAGTTCGATGTCGATAAAAATTTGCCCACTTGAACTTTAAAGCAAGGGAAAAATGATAGCCTACATGAATTTTGGAAATTTAAATTTGGTACACAGGGGTATGGTACAAGAAATGAATCCAATCGGGTCAATGTAATGAATACCATTGATGATGCAAAAGCTCTTTAAGAGTAGAGTAATAGTTTTTATGGATTGTTTTACATATTTTACTTTAGGGGGGGATTTAGGATATTTTAAAATTAGCTTATCAAAGAGGAGGGGGTATAGAAATAGGTGGGAGAGATAGAATCTAGATATTCTTGCATAGTAAAATAATTTATATGTTTCATTATGGTTGTTTATAAACTTATCTAATTATAATAACACTCCGTAGCGAAGCACGGGTACCCAGCTAGTAATACTATTTTTTTCTAATAATTGGGGAAGCTCGTCTTTCAAAAACTGTAAGTAACGATCACCAAGTGACGCCCAATAACTCTTGTTATCGTCGTTGTCTTATCTGTCTTGGATTATCGTACCCATAAGTGTGACTATTGCGTACGTTAAGAATCCCTTCTCTTGTGAATAGGGACTCGTCCGTTCATAATATACTGTTCATAATATACTCCGCGGCAAATTAGCATCCATATTTCTTTCCGTATTTAATAGCCACCTACAAAAATTTACCTTCTGGTCATAATAATTTTCGTCGATACCTTGTACTCGTGTAAAATAATTCGGATAGAGCTCTTCTTCGTGGATGGCCGAGCATCTCCACTGCGATGTATTTAACTCGGAAGTTAATGACCTTGTACTAATTTGAGGATTTTCTGTTATTCTATTAATTATATCTTAATCAATTTCACCATTTAACCTGTCCTGTTCTCTATTAGATCTTTGAAACATCCTTGTATTACCAAGCACTCGGTGGGTTCGAATAAATGTTTGGGACGTAGGCAAAATTCTATTGGGATATCGTTCAGCATACGCGCGGCGAGCAGCTTCTGCATTGCCGTCGCACAATCCATATACAAATGTGATTAATCTCTACAGAATGGTATCCTTTTCTGTACGGACTCATCATTAGAAGGCTTATCTATTTTTATGTGGATTTCATCGACAGCGCCTATTACATTTTGAAAACTATTTGCCCTAAAGTAACGCTCACTTTCTTCTTTTTCTTAGTTGTCCTGGCACTTGATAGATTCCGACGAAAGACTGCCGAAATATAGTGTAAATCTCCGAATAACTCTGGAGATTGGACTTGGCGTTTGGTGGCCCAGATACCATAATACCATAATAAAACGAGTATGAATTTTGAGGTATTTATTCCGAAAATTTGATTGAAACCCAGATTTGATACCTGGTGTTCAGCAGATATTATTCTCCACTAAAACAATTGCTTTTTCCAAATCTGGAGCTTAAAATGGGAACTTTCTCTCTGTTTTAGTAGAAGTGCTCGAAATAAACCAAGTCAGGGAATATGAAGGGTTCCTCTTGTTCTCTTGCATATATTGGCCGAGAATAGCGGTAAAACGCTTCGTCGAGAGTGTGGAGCCATCATTGGAGAAACGAGGGGAAAAAACATTTAAGGAAACTTTATACATAGGGAATAAATAAACAATGCAGCCTTTTAAACTTATCTCCTGTTGCTAAAAAACGAAAGGTTAAAGCCAAGCCATACATTTGTCGGAATTGCTTTCTCCACTTCGTGTCTTTAAATTACCGGTTTTAAATTACCGGTTCTAAATTACCGGTTCTACTTTTTAAAGGAGGTATTTAAAATCTTCAAATGATAACCGACAAATTCTCAAATTTCTCCGATGGTCTTTCAATAAATCTGCCATGAGGTTTGTGTCATTATATCTATAAGTAACACTAAATATCGACATTTAAAAAGAGAGATATATATATAAAATTAAAGTTTTGTCTGTACATTGGTCAGAATTGAAATTTTTTTGGATACTTTTTCATTTTAGACATTCCAAAAACCGAATCCGGCCTTAACTTTTTTCTTGTATGTATGTGTGTCTGTCGCCCCAGTCAGACTTTATAGGCGCAAAACTGGCTAAATGAAATCGATTAATTTTTTTTTCAGGGGTGAGCGCAAACATGTTGCGCAATTTGTAGGCTTGGTTTCATCTAAAAATATGTAGTAGAACCAATGTTATTAACAATTTTATAAAAAAAAGTATATAAAACATAACCTAAGAAAATAGGTTGACCAGCCGTAAACAAACCCCACAGACTCGGTATTATATTATTACTTTACTACTATTATTATATAAACAAAATTAAAACTAACTTTAAAAAAGTTACAACCTGGAAAAAATTAAATTAAGAGCAATAAAATATTAATTTAAAACAAAAATTAAGTTATTTAGTGACAAAAAAATCACTTTGAAAAAGTTAACCTGCAAAAATGTAAATCAATTAAAAAACAAAGTTAAAATTAAGTTTAAAAAAGTCACAACCTGGAAAAAAATTAAATTATAGCAATAAGAAAATTAAAATTAGATTTTTTTTTAAAAAAAGTCACATCCAGGTATAAATAATCACAATTAGTGCCCCCTACCCCCCCCCCCCCTACCCCGCCCCCTACCCCCTTGATAATACTTTTTTTCCAACGACTACAAAATTTCATATCAGAAATGCATCAAAGTGCTGTTTTGAGAGGTAACATTTTCAAAATTTTCCGGGGGGAACCCCGGCCCCTCAATATACCCCCCCCCCCCCACTTCTGACGACGCCTGGCGTCCCAGAGTTGTCCCGGTTTTGGACTTGTCTCCCAAAAACACTTTTCAGGACGCCAAAATGTCCTAGTTTTCAATAGAGATAATAGATTCGTTTAAAGAAATCCACATATTCTGATAATTATTTATTTTATAAAATAATTTATAGATGCGTAGTTTTAGCAAAATGTTTGTTATTGCCAATCTGAATCAACCGCATTTATTCCAATAAAAATAAGTATTTGCTTTGATTCGATGGTCTTCAAATAGATATAATAAATTATCTAAATTAATTGGACTATTTTTTTTTTTCTAAATATAAAATTAGGTTCGTTGTCATGAGCTTAACGACTCGTAGATATATTAAAGGAAAATATTAAAAATCCCCCATTTACTTCCGAGCTTACCGAAGGTAACAAACTGATAAATTTTCGTTCTCGAGAATGATTAGGTGCCCAACTTTTATTGTGTTACCAATAACTATACATACTTTTAAGATTGTATTATTATCATTTTTTTTCAAATGTACTTGTGTTCATGTTCATACTTTTTTGCTAACAAACTACACCATATAATCGAGCCATAAATGACCCATTTGTGACTAAGAATTAAAATCGAATTTTCCCTTAGAAATGCAGTTAAGCGCTGTTTTGAGAGGTCATATTTTCAAATTTTTCCGGGGGAGGACCCCCGGACCCCGCTATATGCACCCTACAATAATTAACTGCTATAACGACACCCATGACTTACGGTTAAGATATTTTACTGCAGACGGGGGGGGGGGGGGAATCTTGAGAACCCAACCCCCCTTTCCGCCACCCCCTAGATGACACCCTTAATCCGCCACTGATATATATAGTTAATATTATATTAACTCAGCAACTAATCTGTACACAATATTTAGACACAATCAGTTAAAACTTAATTACTTTTAGAACGGTCACACAGTTTTAAATACCGCCAGTAAGGTGAAAACCAAAATTACCACTTAACAATTCAAAAATAGAACATTAAATCACTGAATAACTTAAACACACTGAATCACTTACTTGAACACTTTTTTAAAAAATAATCACTTTACAAATGACATAAAAATATTACATTGAATCACAATATAACTTAAAACTTGAATACTCTTATTAAAAATTTACAATTAACGAAAAAATATTAAATCACACAATAATTTTCTTCAACACTAATAAAAAAAACCACAATTTACATAAATTTTTATTGATTTAAAAAACACATTGTGTACAGCGACTGAGTTAACAGATAGAAAAAAAATCTCAAATTCGAAAAAGAAAGAAAAGATCATATCCGGGAAATCTTCTTGTTCCAAAGTGTGATCTTTCATAATTTCATAATACACCTCTTTATGCCTTGTTTAAGTCGTTATTGCCAATCGAGTCTTTGATAATGTAATGAACCATACAAAATTTGCTAACCATGGGGGAAACACAGGTGCCGTAATGAAGAAAAAACTATTGAAATATTTCTCGACAGCGAAGCAGAGACTGACAACAATTATTCACCAAGGTCCTTCAAGGTCGGTTATTCAAGATCTCCAACCACACGTTGGGGGTAAAGACCCGAGGGTCATCCTGCACTAATCTTCCTTGTCTCTTGGTATCTTCAACTAAAATCTTGATGTTGCCAAGCGATCGTGCTCTGGACAAAGCCACGTACTGTCCGTGAGAAAAGACGGGCTGTGGTAAGTAGAGCCCCACTCTAGTTAGCATCTGTCCTTGAGATTTGTTTATGGTCATGGCATAGCTGACATTCAATGGAAACTGTCGGCGTTTCAGAGCGAATGGAAATATCGGATTGATTTCATTGAGCTCGTATCTGCACAGAAGAACGATCTCACCGACAGCTGAGCCCGTTAGAACTTCGGCTTCTACATGGTTTGGATTTAAGCTGATGATCTTGAGTCGAGTTCCGTTTACTAATCCTCGCATGACATTCAGGTTCCTCAGAAGCATGACAACACAACCAACCTTTAATTTCAAAACATGAGGAGGAAACCCCGATGGATTTAAAGTATTGAGGAACTCTACTGGTACATTAAGTTGGTCCTCCTCTCCTTGTTGGTTGTCAGGGGCGCAGCTATCAACTGAATAGTAGACGCGTTCTTCTGTGTCGAGTTTATCCAAAACAGCATCATTCATCTCTGCAGTGTCCACATTCTTCGGGCAAAGGATTGCTGACTGAACATAATCGTTGGCATTTTGAGAGGTGATCCTTTCTCCATATATGGCTCTTATCAGATCTTCGTTGCGGGTTTGCGGAGGAATCTGTATTAGATGGTCACCGGTGGCTATCTCAACATTAGACCTCAAAGTTCCATCTCCTACTCCCAACAGGAACTGCGCATAATCGATCTCCTCGGCAGCCGCTCGCATATTCGTCCGGAGGCAAAGATGATGGAGATGATTATACGCCGGTGACGATTTAATCGTGGAGGAGGTTATTGTCGCCCTGCTAGCACGCGGCAAAACAGGCAAAGTCTGCCTAAAGTCACCACCAAAGAGAATAGTCTTTCCTCCGAAAGGACGATTAAAGTTCCCAGTCAAATACTTCAAGAAACTGTCGATGATATTAAAATGAAACTTATTTAACATCGTCACTTCGTCCACTATAATTACCTTCGCTCTTAGAAGGGTCTGGGCCTTCTCACTTTGCGGAGTCAGATTGGAGGTGGCTTGTTCGTTGATGCGCAAGGGAAGTCCAAAAGCGTAATTAACTGTGGTACCTCCTTTTAGGAGGGTCGCTGCTATCCCCGTGAAAGCGCAGGCCACTGCTGTGTCACCTCTTCCTCTGACGGTCGATAATATGGCGTTATATAAATATGTTTTACCAGTTCCTGCCGCATCTTCCAGTAAGAAGCAGTTGATAGGCGCCTCTTCATAGGCAGATTCCATTATACGCCTGAAGGCCTCAGACTGATCTTCGTTGAGCCTCTGGACGTCTCTCTCCGCATTGACCCGCTCCTCTTGGATATCGAAGTCTGGGGCGGCATTGGCTAAATCATCAGGGATGTTAAGCACCTCTGGAAGTCCAAACGTACCAAGATTTCTGCCGTTGGCCCTTAGGGTGCGCTCAATATCCCTCAGTGCAAACTCATACGCAAGGTTTGCAGTCCTGTGATTGCGCCTAAAATCCTCAGAGAGGTGATCTCTGAACTGTTGCCACAGAGATGAAGGGTCGGGCAACTCGCAATATAAGCACATCGCTGCAAACATGAGGCGGAGTCTTCGGGGCATCTGATGATTGACGGCCTCTTCTAAAGTGCGCACCCATTCGGCATCGTCTCGCACCAAATTTCCCGCTCTCGCCGCCTCGACGAAGGTAGGGTACGTCACTCCTTCAAACGTGCGGATATCTTGAATTGATGTCGCACCCCGGACGTGAAACAATAAGATTCTGAGGTGAAACCTTTCAATGTCACAGGGGCTGACGTGGTGCATTCTTACAGTTAGCTTTGTACGCCTAACCCTCGGATTCCATCTCCGGTTTGTTTTATGAAACACGTAGTGGTGCGGAATTTCACTATAGAGAAACTGTCGGGCCCGGACTTCGTCGGTATTGAGACGGAACCAATCGGTCAATTCCGTCACTGCTCCTACATCCAAAGCTGCCTGTTCGTTGCCTTCCCTGAAGACAACCATGTTCTGTCCCTCGAGATGAACGGGTAGCCGGTGTACGGTGTGAGATCTATCGTGGAGTTTGAATTCACGAAGCCTCCACACGGCTTCTACCGCGCTCACATAACGGGCATCTATGTAAGATCTCTTTTCGTCCCAATTTAATTCCTCTTCATGTAACACCTCTCCAGCTCTTCCTACCACTGCCACTCTGGCCGAGTCGACTCCCTTTTAAATATATTTAATGGCGCGAATACCGGAACAAATTTCTACGTTGATGTGGCATTTGAATTTAAGTGATAAATAAGGATTGTACGGGACAACCCAACGGTTGTCCAAGGTAAAATTATTTTTGCGAATGGTTCGGCCGTCTTCAGAAAAATCTTTAGGGAATTTTTTAGAGCAACGGCCGTTGACCATGCAGCCAGCTCGTGGAAACAGCTCGCCGCAAGGTCCGTGAATATTAGTTTTTGTTATTAAATTATATAGTTCGGGGTGTGACTGAGGGTCGGGGATCTCAGCACAAACAATTTGGTCAATAATTTGAGTTGTATTTGGTTTGAAGGGCTCTTCTAAAATGAACAGGCAATGGGCATGGGGATATCCTCTCTTCTGGAATTCGATTGTATACATGTAGGCTTTTATCTTCCCTAAGATGTTGTTCTCGAGGATATCCCGGAGGAAGGCATCAAATTTCAATTTAAAAATACGGGCTATCAAATCGGGACGATCTGACACTTTCTGGTTTCCTAACAGATTGATGATTTCTGGCCATTCGGGATTTGTAGTAAACGTAATGAATAAATCTGGTCTGCCCAGCTCTCGGACAATGGCCATCGCGTCCTGGTATAATTGCTGCATGTTGACATCTGCCTTGTTCACTATGGGACGCCGGGCTAAAGGCACTTCTCCGGCTGGCACCACTATCACTTCAGGTCGGTCCTCTTCCACCAACATCACGTCAGGCATTTCATCGGCCTGGTCGGGAACAAACTCCTGACTACCCGGAAAGTCAAATCGGTTCCAGTCTTCTTCTTGGCTTCCCAAGAAATCCTCCACTTGTATTCTTCGTTGAGCCGGTTCCTCTGCAGGCTGCTCCTCGCCAAAGATGTCCTGCGAAAGATTCATAGGAGCATCCTCCAGAGAAAGCTGGCTCAACACCATCACCTCTTCAACTTCCTCGACAGCAGGAAGGGGTTGTTCGTCTCCTACAACAACCTCATCTTGAGCACACGGTAATTGTGCAGGAACCACGGTACTCTCCGAAGCTGCAGGTTGACTTTCGACTTCCATTCTTGCTTCAGGAATCGAAGAGACGACTGGCATTGCTGCTTCCTCAACCTCGTCAACCTGCGGGGGGGGGGGGGGGGGGTGTACAGGGGATTTGGGTCTCGACCTCGTTGAGTACCGGGTCTGACTGTGTGGCTTCATGTTATTCCAGTCTCTCTTCTTCTTCTTACTTGCCCTCTGAAGTCCACTGGGACCTGGCACTGCTTCAACAACAGGCACAACTATAACACCGCTGTGACCTGGTAAAGAAACCGGATCCACTCCTGGTGCGGCCTCCACGGACCCAGTTGCCTCTGATTGTCTTGTAGTTCCAAGACCACTCGGACCTGCTACGGCCTCATGAATACCATCTTCAATCTCATCGTGGTCCGGGATTCCAAAAATCTCTTCCTGAGGGACTTGAATTTCAAGTGGCAACCTTGTTGGCGATGTCGAATCAACAGACATTCTTTCTGAGTCACCTGCCACTGAACTCGCTGAAGACGCCACATTTCTCCGGGTATTGTAACGGGTCTGTCGAGGAAGTACCTGCAATTTTGACGAATCTCTCTTCTTCTTCTTCTTACTTTGCCTCTTTTCAGTACTTGGGCCTGCTACGGACACTATGGGTAAGATAGTCTCACTGGGGCCTGCAGTTGTTTGCAAAATCACTTCGTTAATACCACTGGGACCGGCTGCTGATTCTACTAAAAACCACACCCGTTTCAATGCGATCACCAGTGTCATTTGAAGCTTGTCTTTTGGCCTCCTCTCGCTCTTTTCTCTTACGCACGTCGGTCCGTGAAGAATACCCTTTCCCTCTAGCTTTTTTAGGCATCTTCTTTTTCTTGATTGGTAAATAAAATAAATTAAATAATAATATAGGAAAATTAAAAAGAATATAATATAAAATGTACCTAAAAAAATAATGAACCTAAAAAGGGGAAACAATCAAAATAAGCAAAAAACAATATTAATTTTTTTGATTTTTTAAATTAAAACAGATAAACCTTGGTTTAAATTTTTTTGTTAAACTGCTTTACACGGACTCTCACAAATAATATCTAAACACTGTCCATAGATATCAAGTATTTATGCAAATTGTCCTGTGTTGGTAACAACAAAAAAATGACTTTGAAAACGTTAAAAAGCTGTTTAAAAGCCTGGGAAGGTTCACACTCGACCCCTGAATATTTGTACTGATGAAACAGTGGAATACACCTCACTCCGCACAGGTAGGCCCACCGAGGTGCTGGTGGTGACTGTTCAGCTACGGAGAACAAAGTTTCCTCTGAACGGGCCGTTGCAGTCGTTAGGCATTTATGCAAAAGATAAACAGGAAAAATCATATTTGATCTACCTATTTGATCTACCGTACCATGCTCTTCAACATAGAATCATAGTCCTTTTCACTCCAGGTCCACCAAGAGGAGCGGAATCTCGCTGTACAGCATGTTCCACCACTTCCCTACAGTACTGAAACCAGTCTGTAATGGTGTGTTCACTCAACCCAAGATGGACTTTAATCACGTCATATCTTGGGATGGGTAACACCAACCGTGACAAGAAAATCTCCAGAATTAGTCCCAACCTTAAATTTGATGAAAAAAAAGTATTGGCTCGGATAGGAGATACATAATTGCAAGTTATGAATCTCCTAATTAACCTCCTCTTTCTCCTACACTGAAACTCCTTCTTATCTTCTCGGTATGTGCACTCCTCACCACACTGTGTACAGATCCTGGTCGTTGGAAGGCAGCTAGGATATGCCAGGAAACTCATTATGAGCTCATCCGGCCCGGTTGAGATGACAGGCAGCTTGTTATCGTACTCCACATGTCAGGCATAAGGGTCGCCTGGTAAAATCTTCTCCCTAATTATCGCAAGAGGGTAGCTGCATTTCTAGATGGGAAAGGTTCCCCAAGACTGTTTCGAGCCCCTTTCAATCCCTCCAAATACCGAAACACCTTTCAAGATACTGCCACGATCATATTTTCTCCTGCCGAACTTCGCTTCATCAATCTCCACTATCCTTCCAGGGCCACCAAGAGGAGCGGAATCACGTTGCACACCTAGGTCCACCACTTCGCGACAGTACTGAGACCAGTTAGTTATAGTGTGTTCACGTTACCCAAGCTTTTGCCTAATATTGGAAAATCTTAGGATGGGTCTTATCTCAACAATGACATGACGAACTCAAAAATAACTCCAAAGCTCAGCTTGGATTAAATAAAAGTGGTAGCTCTAATATAAGAAGAATAATTGCCAATAGATAATTTATTTTCAAGCCTTTGTCTCCTTCTGCACATAGACATTTTCTGGTCCTACCTTTCGTTGCACTCCTCCCCCCATGTAGGAAACATCTTTTTTTGGAGGCAGTTATGATGCGCCAAGATGGACATAGCTACCTCCTTTTGAATCGGCTTCATGTCTGAGACAAATAAGATTAATCAAATCTTACTTGTAAAAATTTACGTATTTAAAGAGTGTACATATAATAATATCTACTTATGTGACAATATAAATTGGTCTGTTTGATCAATCTCTCTATGTGGAGTATTATTAATAAAAAATGAATTCTTTTATAACTATCGTTTAACTATCACATTTTTTACATAAAAATATAAAATGATTAATATAATTATGCTAATAACTATTAAGAGTTTCTTTAAAGTCTTTCAATAAACATTATTAAAAAAAATTAAAATAATTAAAAGTAAATAGTCATTTAAAAAAAATAATACTAATTAAGAAAAGGCTTTCTCTTAAAAATAACAAATGTAAACAAAAAATAAATTCGAGGCCTGAACAAAACACAAAACAAAAATTAGGAATAATGAATTCTTTTACAAAGGTAATTGGTACTTTTTAAGGTATTAAAACAAGGAAATAAATTAAGATAAATGAAAATCTTTAAAACAATTGCGACCATCTACAAAACAAAGCCTTACCTCACACTTAATACATTGGACAGATGTCTGACCTTTCTTGCAAAATCTACACCGTCCTTTTTCCCCATAGTCAGGAATATGATCGACAGTGTCGAGTCGGATATCATCATCAGGTCTTGGTTTGATGAATCTTTGAATCTTTTTCTTTTTTGCCACAGTTGGTGACATTTTCATTGGTCGTCCAACTTTTGCTGATGGTGGCTTAAGTGCCTGCGCCAAACGACCTCTAAATTCTTTGAGACGCATACACTTAACTGTGTCATCGACTTGTCTCAAATCTTTTCTGTACAATAGCCATGCATTGCAAACAGAAAGATCTAAAAGTTGGCTGAAAATTGCCAAGTACCACCTATGAGTTCTCAGACCTGTTCTATATAAAGCAATCAGCATATCTTGTAAATCCACTCCTCCCATATTTTTGTTACATTCTCCAATTATGTGTGGGCATGAAATTGGAATACGTGTTTTTTGCTCTTTAGAATATCTATAACCGTTTTTTTGGGCTCAATCCCTGCGTAGGAGCTTATAATTGAAACGGATTTTGTATCGAACCACTTGACTGCCACTATTTGTTTCTTCGTATCACACTTGACATCATAACTTCCTCTTCCTTTCTTTTTTAGATCTTTATCCGATTTAAGTACGCAACCTCTTAACCTATTTGACCTTACTGTACCGGCACTTAGTATTCCAAACTCCTTTCGGAGATAGTGCACTAATTCCGGACTAGTAAAAAAATTGTCGAAGTAAACTCTAGATAGAGGGGGCAAATTCCTAACGAGAGCTAAAACAACCTTTGATGCAAGCCCAAAATATCTGTTTTCTTTCGGCATAAAATTGTGGTTTAAAAAAGTTGTTTCACCCGAATATGGGAAGAAATCATATACTAATCCACTAACTCCACAAAGAACGAAGAATTTAAAACCCCACTTTTTTGGTTTGGTTTTTAAATATTGTTTGCGACTGCCGGCTTAGGTCCCTTTATAGGGGATCATCATCTCGTCGACAGACAAACAATTTTCTTTCTCTAGGGACTGACATTTTAATCGAATATGGTCCATAAATGGACGGATTTTGTAAAACCTATCAGGATTAGACGCTTCAAAATTATTATTGTTGTTAAAATGCAAAGACGAGACAATTTTTTCGTACCGTCTTCTTGGCATTATGTCTGCAATAAATGGGTATCTAAAATCATTTGTCCAGTAATCTGAATGCGCTGAAGCTTTCATAATTCCCATGTATAGTAAAATGGCAATAAACGATTTTAACTCCTCCACAGTCAAATGAAGAGGTTTATCATGTTTTTGATAGTAATAAAGATTCGATTCGGTGACTATGTGATTAAGGATTTCTTCATCAAAAAATTTTGAAAAATATTCTATTGGTGTTAATACCGATTCAGTAATTGTGAAATTTTGGAGTTTATTGCTTGTATCTATTTCAAAACTATTGTCATTATCTGTCCAATTAAAATGCATGTGTTTAATTTTAGTCTTAGGTAGAGAATAAAATGTCGGCTTTGGAGAAGACTTCTTGCACAATCTTAAAGATTTTCTCGCTGCACCACATCCACGGAGAGGAGTGGAAGAGGTGGCAGCTGTAGAAGTAGATGGGCTCTCACATATTATATTATTTTCCTACTAGCGGCAGCAAAATTACTCATTATTGAACTGTTTTTAGGCATGAAAGTTTAATTTCTCTGAGGTTTCAAGAAAGCTTCACAATACGCAGCAAAATGCGATTTTGCTGCCTAGGCTTCAAAATCGTATTTTGCTGAGGATTTTTCCAGGCCCAAGCCACGCCCACATTCCCCGCTACAAATAAATAAACAAACAACCTATTCTTTTATATTATCTTTAACCTAAATTATTTTAACAATTTACCTTAAACATATTACGAATTTATAAAAAAAAGGTTTATAAATATTTATTATAGATTATATTTATAAAATAAAATGGAGTAAAAAGATAAAAAAGAAATAAAAATATTACAAAAAATAACCATAAATAATTAAATTAGTGGCAACACTGCAGCTTGTCTTTTATCATCATTTTGTTTTGTTTTTACTGTATTTCTGTCAATTCATTTTTTATAATTGTAACATTTGATATTGTTGCTTGTTTTTTTTTTTAATTTGAATAGTTCAATAATAGTATTTGATAAGTAAGTAAGTATTATAAAATGAACATTATTTATAGGAAACATTTTTCTGCCGCCAGTAGGAAAAATATTGTATGCAACAAGGCAGCAAAGGAAACATTTCTGCCTCATATTGATATATTGCCTGCCTCGGCTTCGCCTCGGCAGTCAATCGAATAAATTACCTGCCTCGGCTTCGCCTCTGCAGTTAATTTCCATAGCCTGACCTCGCCTCCGGCTCGGAGGCTAATTTAATCATTCGTCAGAAAAATTCCATTTTGCTGCCTAGTTACATAAATAACTACATATTTCCATACACACATCGGGCTCATTTATCTGAAACTACAGAAATTAAAATATGAAGTTGCGCGGTTCTTATATGAATTATAATATAGTAGTTAGAAACTAGGGGCTTTAAAAAGGTGATTTGTCAGCAAGTTTATAATGATTCTAGGGTAATGATAATGATGAACTGGGGTCTTTATAAGAAGTCATTCAATAATACATGCAACGTCATTTTCATATAATAAGTGATTATTATGCAAAACATAATTAGTTAAGATACTTACCAAAGCTTCATAAAATTCATTTTCTAGTTGTAATTCATCTAGGAAGTTGTTATTATTATCTTCTGCACCTTCATAATGTAAATTCTCGTCTTCTTCATCATTACTCTCTTCATCTCCCGAATCAAATGGAGCATGCGTTCTCCTACTGAACGCATTTCTTCTTTTGAGAGACATCTAAAAGATAAAAATATTTATTTATTAAACAAAAATATAATTAAAATAAAGTTATTGCTATATAGGATATGCTGAGTTAAAAGAAAAATAATATCAGTGTCGGCAAGCGGCAGAACGAAAGAAAAACGTGGAAAAGTAAAATAAATAAAAATAAACAAATAAATAAATAAAAGTTTGGTTCAGCTTAACTTCTATAGTTGCATGTAACTGTCTCTTTTTTCGTTTATTTTGGGAAGCTGAATTATCTAGAATGATCTTTTTTTTTATAAAAATGAACTTGTGTTAGTAAAAAAAATTAATACATAATATTTCCTTGAATATTCTACTAAATAAAATAATATAGTATACAAGTTGAATTGTCCAGAATATTGCTATGTATCTCATAAGATACAACAATTACCACCACAGTTTACGCCTATGTATCCTATGAGATACAAATATAGTTTTCGGAACTCATGACAACGTATCTAATAAGATACATAATATTTAAATTGCAATAAAAATCAAATAACACAATAAAATGATGTGATAATGGTGTTTAAGTGACTTACCTTTATGTGAATTGAGTGATTCAGCACGATATTTGCAGAATAATGGACTTATAATAAAATTAAAAAAACTACCATTAGGTCTATTCCCTGACATTTCCCTGACCTACTTCAGGTTTTCCCTGACCATTATCGATATTTACTTTACAAGATTATCTTTAAAAAATTAAAGGAATAAATAATTAGGATATTTAAATAATTAAAGGATCATCAAGCTAAAATAGAATACATATACAAGTTGATAATTACTTAGCCCAATGTTTTTCATGTTTTCGTAGAAAAATTTAATTATTATTGAACATTTCATCAAAATGTATCATAAAAATAACTTCGCCTCGGCGAGGAATCGAACCCGGGCACTCTCCGTCCGCGTTTAAAGCTATTTTCTCAGGAATTAGATTTTTTCCATGAAAACGGCTTAAATCTTTTACGGCTTTAATAGATTTGTATTTATTAAATGGACTACTTTTTTTTTTTTTTTTTTTTTTTTTAATCTACACGTTTTCGAGAAATAATTATTGTTTCACGTTTTTTCAGGGTTTTTTGGGGTTTTGCCTTCCAAATTTCAAGCTAATATTCATTTCTCGACCGCCGTGGGGTATGATTTTTCTTATGTGTGAAACCTAGTATTTTGTCGGGTCCACACCGATTTTTCCTGTTAAGCGTTTTCCTGTTTAACGCTAAAAAGAATAAACTAATCGTAACCTTTCCTTTTTATCCTAGTAAGTAACAATTCACGTATGTTTACTTTCTCACTCAAAAGAGAAAGTATTGTGATGGCGCAAAAATTCGATTCTGATTTTATTTTCTTTTTTGAGGTCCCATGAGTCCAAAAAAGTGGTTTTTAAAAAATGTCTGTCTGTCTGTGCAGACGCCTGGAACCTAAACTACTGGGCCGATTTTGACGAAATTTGGCATACATGTTTAGAAAAATTATACCCCGAGGTGAAATCGAGAAATGAATTTTAGCTCTAAATTTGGGGGCGCTACTCTCCATAAACTCTAAAAAAACGTGAAAAAAAATTATTCTGCACAATGGTTCCGACGATTTTGATAAAAAAATTCTAAAATGTAGTCCATTTAAATACGAATCTGACTATATAAGCCGTTTTCCCAGGAAAAATCTAGTTCCTGAGAAAAAAGCTTAAAACGCGGACGGAGAGCCCGGGTTCGATTCTCCGCCCAGGAGAAGTTATTTTGATGAAATATTTAATAATAATTAAATGTACATACGAATACTAGTAAATGGAAAAGACTGGGCTAAGTAATTATGAACTCGTTTATGAGAAAGTTTGTCTGAGTTTTCTCGGACCAAATTTTTGGATATAATTTCTAAGTATAGAGGTCGTTAATCCTTCTGCCTTTGTTCCAAAGACAGCATTTTTTATTTTTATTAAACATTTCGAGAAAGTTAAGGTTTCTGTGCTTTAAAATTATGAAATAAGGATTTTAATTGCCGGTAGATTTTCCCTGACCTATGACAAAATTCCCTGACTTTTCCCTGACTATTCCCTGTCGGCCAAAATTCCCTGACTTTTCCCGGTTTTCCCGGTCGGTGGCCACCCTGTTTTTCTAAAAAGTATTTTTAATAGAATTCATTGATTTTTAAAAGATTTGAAAACAGGATTTGACCGTGACAGAGCACTAACAGGTGTGAGCCCTGACTATATCGCTAAAACACGACTGATGATTTTTTGAATATTTTTCTCTTTTGTCGATCGATATATCGCATGTGCAGTGCATTGCCTTATAATATATTGATAGCAAAGGGTGCGAAATGGAAAATTTCTGAATAACAGTTGTAGAGATATTATTTTTACCTCTTGTCGTACATCATCTGAATTTATCAAACGGTTTTAAAGATAACATCGGCCAAGTGACTAGCTCTATTGTCAATGCACTGAGCTACCTGCTTTTTGAATTTTTGATCAACTCTTTTGCATATCGACGGGTATGTTGGCGATGGCTTGGTGTATTTTGTCCTTCAGGTGAGGTAGGGTCCGTGAGCAATCAGTAAAGACGGCGGATTTAAAGCATAAGAAGAAATCACATGGAGCCAAAACGGGCGAGCGCGCCGGCCACGAAAGATCGCCTCTCAAGGAGATGAGGCGCTCGGGGAAGTGCTCCCTCAAAAGTCCCATTGATCCTGGCGCTGTGTGTGTGCCGTGGCTCCATGCTGTTAGAACCGTACATCACCAACGTCCACTTCCTGTATGGAGTTCGTTGATGTTTGGAATGAAAGTCCTTTTTTCTTTTCTTATTATATTTTATTGAGCAACAAATAATTTTTATTTTTATTTGTATTAAATATAATATTTGTGTAAATGTTGCTTAATTTATTGGTGTCTTGTTTCAAGTTTATGTTGTTAGTATTTGATTTTATGTATAACATTTCCAGTGCAAGTCGTGTGTAGAATATTATATTAGTGTTGTGTGCGTGTTCTGATATAGCTGTGTTAGTGTTGTTGTTTGAGATGTCTTTGATGTGTTGATGAAATCTGTTTTTGAATTGTTGTGAAGTTTCTCCTATGTATGTTGCAGGGCATTGTTTACAGTTAATTTGGTATACGACGTTACTTTGTTGCAGAGGAGGGATGGAATCTTTGAGTTTGGAGTATAAAATTGATTTTAGGGTGGTGGAATTTTTTGAGCTATTTTGATATTATTATAAGGTTGAAAACATTTTTTATTTGTTCAGTAGTGTGTTTTATGTAGGGCAGGGTGTAGTATTTAGCTAAAACGGGAGGTGTCGTATTTTGTGAGGTATTGTTAATGTTGTTATTGTGTTTTTGGAGTAGTTTATTAATTATTCTGTTGGGGTAATTATTTTTATTAAGTGTATCTTTTATAAATGATATGTTTTCGTTATGAAATTGTTTATCAGAGAGGGTAAGGATTTGATTAATGAAGTTATTAGCACAGTTAATTTTGTAAGATATGGTTGGTGTGAATAGAAATGGAGGAGTCTACCTGAATAAGTGGGTTTTGTGTAGTGTTTATATGTTAGTTTGTTATCGTTAGTTTTTTTCCAGCCCACTTCCTGGTTCGGGAGAAAAATTGCCTCAATAATGGCCCGTTAGCGAACTGCATTCACCGTAACAGTGGTTTCGTTTTCTTCAAAAAAAAGTAGGAACCAATTATCCCCACTCTCGAAATTACACAGCCCACAGTGACACGTTCACATTGGAGTGGCTTCTAATTTAGTTCACGATTGTTAGCGCTCCAATAACGCATGTCTTGATTGTTCACACAGCCAGAAATGTGGAAGTGAGCTCCATCACTAAAAAACACGAGCTTGTTATGAGGCAGGTTTTTCACGAAGCGCTTCAAAAACGCAATAAAATTGCGTTCATTAATCTCTTCACTACAGCCATTTTGTAGGGATGAATATAAAGTTCTTGGTAAAGAATTATGTTCTCCACTAATAACATTGTATATAATGCCCGACAAAGATTTTTACGCGTGTAATTAATGGCTTTATTTTAATTATAAAACAAATATTTATGGAGATTTTTGTGTGGTTTTGTATTTGTGCAACCATTTCCAATAGCTATCCTGAGTGAATTCCCTACCTTTCAAAACACCCTAGTTCCCAACATTTCCCGTATACGTGAGTGAATAGTTTATAAATATTTAAAAAAATATATACTATTGACTTTACCGAAATAAATCGTAAAAAGGAACAGTTTAAAAATGAAATCGAAGCCAATGAACAATTTGAAATAATTGGGTGTACAAGTGCATATTTACCATTTATTTAATTGTTTCCTCCGTTTCTTTTATTTTAAATTTGTCAATTTTTTTTTTTTTTTTTTTATACGAATGAAATTATCTATTTGGCAATACTTAATGTGAGCAAAATAAATTAATAAACCATTTATTTCTTTAAAAAGTTAACGAAACGAGTTTCAACAAGGATTAAAATATACGAGAGTAAAATATAGAAGCACGTATTAACATGAAATTCTGCATAAACTTGTCCCTTATCGATTTGGATCTTTTGCTTGAATTTCTGACTGTACGTTGCTTTTGCAACATTCAGAAATGAAGCATGGGGCCTCGTCAAAGAAAGGCATACGGATGTTGTGCAAAATAGAATAATATTTTAATAGGAATGTGACACCCACACCTGCCAAGCATATGCTTTGCAGGGTTTTATCTCGGACACTGAGCAAAACCTCGATGGCCTGAAGGGCTAAATTATGTCTGAAATGTTCCATTAGGTCTCTGAGAGGTTGTTTCTTTGACGATCTCAGCCTTTCCCATTCCCTCCTCTTCTGGGTTTCCATCCTTTGTGAGAAATATATATTTATATCAGTGAGACAGACTTGAACACAATCTGTTTGTCTGTAGTTGTTTTTGTAATGATATTTGATAGATCCAACACCTGTTCAGATTTATATAATGTCATTGTTATTAAAGTTGAGTCATATCATTGGGAGTGAACGGAACCATCTGCCTATTTTCAAATTCTGTTGTATTCCTTGTCACGTTACGAACATAATTTCTGCTTATGTAAGACAGGAAACTATCTTCAGTAATGTCTGTCTGACGTTTCAGCATACCCCCGAAATATTTAAATCTAAATTGGCCATTGACCATACATGGACGTTCTATCTGCAGATGGAACGTCCTACATTGGCCGTGCTTTGCATAAGGATTCGTTCAAGAATGAAACGGAGTTAAAAAAGAAGTGGGTGACTTTGTTCAAGGTGCGTATACACTGTCGCAAACTGTTTGCAAGCCGTTCGGTTTCGATCGAGAATGTAAACGTGTTTGAGTGAGAGCTTGATGTAGCGTATCTGGGGCATCATGTATAGAAATGAAAAAAAAACAAAAAAAACTGGCATATATAATTATACGCCAGTCAAATAGTACACTAAAGCTCGATAAAATTGCAAATTAACGGCTAGTTCTGATTTTTTAATATATTGTTAGGAGCACTACCAGTCTATCCAGTTTTGCAGCTTCAAAAGACCTGTGCTAGCTGCGTAGCACTCGAAAAACCACGAAATTTTCGCACTTTTTGCGGTTTTCTCACTATACCTCCTAAACTATGAGTTTTGTCAGGAAACATGATGTATACGTATTTAAAGTACGTGAAATTTTCTACAAGTTTAGGCCAAAATCATTTCTGTAGGTCCAGTTGTAGGTCCAGTTGTCATTTCATTACAAAACAATGTCTGTAGGTGTGATAGTTTCCCCACAATTCTTAAAAAATTCAGCAAATGGAAGAACTGAATTTTTCGCAAATTTGCCTTGTTAAGTTCTCATGGTTTAAAGATAGTTTCAAAGAAAAAGCCATGTTCATCCTCAAGAAATATATTAATGTATTTACAATTTAATAAATTTAACATTTTTATTTACTGATATATATACATACACAACATGCATATTTACAAGAGATATTGTTGGGTTGTAATATTTGTTTTACCGCTTCGGGGGTGGTTGGAAATCTAATCGATTCAAATTCAGAAATAGGTACTGGATCGTCGACGTTGTCGTCGTTTTCTCCCCATTCGGCCAGCAATTACGGTGACGTTTTGGCAAGAGACGCCGGAACTAAATTTGCAAAATGCCGAGCATTTGAGACCAGCTTTTAGGCAGGTACAGCCACCCCCGCTACAGCCTTTCTTGCTGAATTTAAGAAGGGAGGGGGTACCACTTAGGTCACCATTGATTGTTGTTGGAATGAGCCTCTGAACTCCCTTTTTCCATCCCCATTGAGTTGTGTCTTTTCCACCCCCAACCACTTCTGAACTTGGTGGTAAGTTCGGTAGGAGTGGAATGTTGCTCCATCTTCTGTTAGAGGCAATCGGGCGAGTTCAACCTTAGCGGAGGTGGCTGTTTTCACAAAAATGTTATAGCGCAGGCTCTGGAAGGTATCCTATCCTCAGGGTAGTCTCCTCCATATGGAGCTACTAGGCACTTAGCTTTGACACCTGCGATGGCTTGGTGGGTTGAATTTGATTGGAGGCAAAACACTTCAGCTGTGGTGATGAGTTTATGGTACTAAGGGCAGAGGATGTGTTGCACCCAGTGAAGGCGTGGAGAAACAATTCAAATCCCGGGGCTAATCGAAATCTCCACGATTGAATGAGGTTGACGAATATTGTAAGGGGCCAGAGTCACCTCTACTACATCTCTGAGAAAAAAACGTTCTTCCCAGCCGATCCCAAACCACTAAGAAGGACGAGGAGATCCGCATCCTCTCCAATGATTATCACTGATTGAAAAGAGTTGCTCTTCTCAAGTGCCACTTTGTTAATGTCGCAGTCAGCATCCTCGACTGCTTGCTTCGTCTCAATTCCCTTTCTTTTCGTCGTTTGTTACTGTTGTTGGCCAGCAACTTCTCCTGGGCCATTTTTATAATAGTGGTCTCTTCAAAAATGATTTCGTGGCACCGTACAGAACCATAGCGTCTTCGGCGTTCGGCAGTTTTTGTGTTCTGCGCTAATTGATAGCTATTTCTAAAAATGGAGTTAGTATAAATATATTGTACAAAGCACCCCAAACTTTTTAAAAAATTAACTCAACATTTTTTGTTTAAAAGGATTTCTTAGAAGACACATTTGAAAAATTTCACGTGTGCTGCAGTCAAATACCCCTCAAACCGTAATAAA
Organism: Gerris lacustris; assembly: GCA_951217055.1. Lineage (NCBI taxonomy): Eukaryota > Metazoa > Arthropoda > Insecta > Hemiptera > Gerridae > Gerris > Gerris lacustris. The sequence goes on along the minus strand of OX578276.1, from coordinate 35,016,137 downwards.
TAAAATGTTTAATTAATTACATTGAAAATACATTAATATATTTTTTGTGGATGAACATGACTTCTCCTTTTAAACTATCTTTAAACTATCGTGGGAATTCAACTGGGCAAATTTGTGAAAAATTCAGTTCTTCCATTTGTTGGATTTTTAAGAATTGTGAGGAAACTATCACACCTACAGACATTGTCCTGAAATGAAATTAAAGCTTATTACATTACTTGCTACAACATCTCTTCTTATGACATTACCCGTAAAATTAGTATCTTCCCCGATTTCGGTGTCAAAAGTTGACCAAATCTTAAAATTTCACTGATTTGATATAGTAAGAAATATTTAAAATAGTAAGTTTTAAATATTAAATGAATAGATGTAAATAAAGAAAATAATAAGACGAGATAAATAAATGTAAATAAGTAATACTCCCGCACGGGGGGAACACCAAGTGCAACTACGCCAAGGCGACCGACCTTGGACCGTGATCCACTCTTAACTCTACGTCTCCTCACAATCCCGTTAGAACAAAGACGCGTAACAAAAAATTTACGGAAATAATTATTAAACTTCTGAAAACGGAACTAATAATCAAACTCGATAAAATAATAAAAGTATGATAAATAAATAAGAATAAAGTAATAATTAATAAGATAATTATCGAAATAAATAGTTATATAAAAAATAAATTATAGTAAGAATAACTGATAAAAACTAGATAATTAATTAATTGTTAGATAGAATAAAATGATTAAATATGGACTGTAAATAAAATAGATAGAAAACCGTTCGATCCGGCACAAAGAACCAAAAATATGTACGCACAAAATACGTACACACGCAATAAAACAAAACACGTAAAAAAGATATAATTAAAAAACCGCGAATCGTGCTAACAATAAATAACGGCACGGAAAAACAACTAACAAAAAGGGACGCTTTAGGGAGTAACACGTAAAAGGGGGGGAATATGGGGAAATGTAGAGCAAGGCTACCGAAGAAAGGGAAAAAAGGTAAAAAAGGGAAGGCACTTACGGTCTTATGAGGTTACCACCTAGGGCACGTAACACAAGGCAAGTGATGTCTTGGAGTCAGGCAGTCAGATGCTACGCTGAATCCAGATTACGTCTACGGCTACGGTAGGAGTAGCAATTGCGGGCTTCAGTAATTACGGGCGCAAGTAAAACTAATTGACTTTAGTTCCGCACTAGACCCAGAGATTCTACTACAGATTCTAGGGAAAGGTAGGTGTAGGGCAGGTTTGGCGTCAACACTTGACTTTCAAGACTGCCATTTCCTGAGCAAATATTACATTTGAAAAGAAATATGCTTTCCAAACCTTTCTGAAACTCTCCGATGACAACCAGTTTTGAAAATCTACAATCCATCGTTAGAATGTGGCGGTCCAGTTCGGAAAGTTTCTCCAAAAAGTATTTGATGTCGACTATTCGACGTCCTTCGAGACAAAACTTCTCTGGTAGGTGAAACAACTAATTCCCGTAAACCATGTCGAAGAGGCGATTGATGCGCTCGAAAAGCTTCAGTATCCGAACGACCAGGTTGCTCAATTTCATTCTTCTGGAAAAATTCATCTTGGTTACATTGGCTACCCATTTCTCCTTGCCTATGTGTGCGGAAAATTGCGAATGAGAGTGTGGGACTCTCAGAGAAGTAGACTGTAGGATGCGTGATAAAGGAATGTTACTTACCAATTTTGGTGACGGCTTGAAAGTAGAAGTGTAGGTAGGTAGAAGATAGGTAGAATAATATATAAGTAAGATATAGATAGAATGAAAAGATAGGCGAGTCTGTGTGAATGTGTATAAATGTGTGTGAGTGTGCGTGTAACTCATAAAGTGAAAGATTCCATATTAATTGAAATAAGCGAGAGTGGGAAAAAATAAAAGATGGCGAATATACGAGCGAAAGAAAAACTTCCGTCCAGAGGCTAATACCAGAATAGACTGAATCTAAAAGATCTGAAGGCAAGGGACTTTTTGACTCCCCACTCTGGACAATCAAAACAAAATAAAAATGATCTAATAATAAGATAAACACACAAACATACTCCCCCCGGCCTGAGAAGAAGTACAAAACTTAAGATAAAGTAAAGGAAAAGAACTTGATCTGAAGTTGAGATCATGAGAAAAACCAAACAAAAATAAATGATTGCCAGTCAAAAAACTGCGAGAAAAAAAAAGAATACTACCATGATAAGAAGCGGACGGTGGATTTGTTCTAAAATGTATACGTCTAGATGATAACTCATTTCCCAATTTCAGATTATATTCTTTGTTGTTAATTAAGTGATACATTTCATCAAGGTAAGAATGGGCACCAATGAAGTTAGTTCCACAGTCTGAATACAGCACAGTCTGTCAACAGGACCCGGTCGAGCTAAGAATCTCTTAAAGGCATTGAGAAATATTTCAGTGGGCAGATCCGATGCTATTTTAATATGTATGGCTTTAACGCAGAGACAAACAAATAGACATACGTAGACTTTCTGTGCTCTGATTCCTCTTTTTCTATAAGGTGTTACGTAAAATGGGCCAGCATAATCTACGCCGGTGTTAAGGAATGGTTTAGATTGATTAACCCTAGGAGAGGATAAGTCACCCATAAGGGGGAATATATGATGCGGCTTAGAACGGAAACAAATATTACAGGCGTGAAGTCTTTGGCGAACAACTCCTCGGGGGCCGAGAATCCAATATTTTTTACGGAGTAAAGCAAGGACTAGATTAGGACCTGTGTGTAAATTAGACTTATGGCAATTATCTATAATCAGATTAATTAGAGAATCAGATTTCGGTAATAAAACACATGTTTATGCTCATAACTTAATGAGGAGTGAGATAAGCGACCACCAACACGAATTAAATAATCTGATTTGTCTATAAATGGATTTAGTTTTCTAACTGATGGTGAGCACGGAGTATTATTTTTAATTTGATTATATTCAGAAGTAAAATGTTCAAGTTGTATATATTTTTAGTCTAATTTAAGCTTGAAGAATTCATCAGGTGAAATGGAATAATTAGATTTAGAAAAGTTTTATTTGTTTTCCCAGCGTAGCAAGTACAACATAATGCGTAAAAGCTTGTTATAACAAGAATAAGTTTCAAGTAAAGAGCGTAATAGAGATGTTTCATCAGGACTAGAGACATTTAATACAGTAATAGATTTTTGTTCACAAAAATCTTCGGCATTTAAATTAATGTTAGATTGAGGCCAATTATCAGGATGATCGAGTAACCAAGGTGGACCTCTGTTCCATATAGTATAGGATGGTCTACTTGTTCGAACGGTAATAATCCACGGCTGAGACAATCAGCTGGATTTTCAGTGCCTTTAATGTGCGCCATTGTAAGTCGAGATTTAAAGACTGAAACGCTTTAACATGAATAAAAACGAACTTATTCTAACGACTCGGTTAAGACGAAAGCCTATGTAAAGGAATAGCAGAATCAGAAAAAGCGTGTAAATTTGAATAAGAAAAAAATAAATCGAAAGGAGTCGATAACAAAGGTAAACAAGCGAGCGAGCAGGGTAGTAGCACATAGTTCTAAACGTGGAGTAGTAAGTGCTAATTTAGGTGAAACCTGAGTGCGTGAAGTTAAAAGATTGGCACAAAACTATCCTGGTGGTGAGGTGGTTGGCTAGGAAATCCCTAATACCACTAGCATATCGAGTACTATTGAGGTTTCCTAGCCACTCCAGATCCTGGAAGGCATAGGCATGCTCCAGTTTCCAATCTCCAGAGATGACTGCACCACAAGCAGTTTCTCTGTCGACTAGAGAACTGGAGACATACCTACCCTGTCCACTTGCAGCCTCTTTCTTCTTTATGTAGTTGTGGAGGACAGACAACAGTGGCCTTCACAACAGCCAAAACCGTCTCGTGGCTGGCAAGGATCGGCCTTCTGAAAATCCTCCACCTAGCACTCACAATGCCTAAGGCATTCTCAATACATCTCCTGGCCCGAGACAATCTGAAAAATAAAAAAATCTGACAATAACAAATAAGGATTTGTTCACTTGTGGTGTAAAAGTAAAATCAATTACCTATGCTTCATTCATACTAGACAGCCAGAGTGTATTATTTTTTAAAACAATTCTTGAATTATCTTGTTACACTGGTTTGCATAAATGGATCAGAACACATTTTAAGGAGAATTTATGGAGTGAAAAACTTAAAGATCCAATGTCAACTGTAATTGAAGGCTGTTTTTCAACTGGCAGTGGTCCAGCCCTACCACTGTATGGCCGCATCATTAATTTGGTGAGAGTGTAGGCCTCATCTCCCACCAAAAAAAAGAGCTGGAGAAGCTCCGATGACCTCAGGCTCGGGAGGTCCATTTTGCCAGAGTAGAGCCTCCTTCCCAGACTAGAGTTCCTAAATATCCCTCCATCACTGTGATGACCCTCACCTCCGATGTCCACAGCAAGGAAGGAATACTCAGCATCACAAACTGTCATCAAAACAATGCTGTGGATACCTTTATAGTTTAAGTATGTGGAGCCAGAATGTGGAAAAGCCTGAAATCATATCATTATACATAGTTAATTACAGATGTAAATGAGCATATGCCACCCCTATAAGAAATTCAAATTTAGGAGGAACACATTGAAAAAACCTTAAAGAACTTGATTTGCAACATAACATATGACTTAAAAACCTTGTGTTATGGTCATTTGTGGCCTCCATTTTGAAATTAATGACTTTATTTTATCTCTCTACTAATCAAGAGTTTTAAAATGATATGCGACATGCCATATAAGCTTAATTTTTTTCAACACCCTTATTTCGGCCATATTTATTTTCAAAATGACCACAAAACATACAAATTTTATATAATAGTTACCTACTCTTTTCGTCTTAAAAACCTTTAAAACTATATATAACATGTTATGCTGACCAAAAACTATTTGTTTAGTTGTCCACCAACATGCAAATTATGTAGTGTGAAATTTCCATCACTATATAGTTGAAACAAATGCTGAGATGCTCGTGTGTGTAAAATTTCGTTCAAATTGGTTAATTTTTACGCCAGTTATCGTGAGACAAATACACAAACTTTTTAAAGCCCACATATCTGAAATGAAGATATCGCTAACCACATTCAATCATTTAATTATACTGGTAATTACCTGCATGAAAATACCACGAAAATTCCTTCAACATTTTTTGCTTCCACATCTGGCTCTCTCTGACAGGCTGACATAATAGATGAATACTGGTGATAGGACTTTTCGTTTCAACCATTCATCCCTTAGCAGAGACTTAACTAGTAACTTAAATCAAAAGTTGATGCTGCTTAATTACCTGACACACCACATGCTTTCCATCAATGGCTCCGCCACAATGAGGGAATTGCCACAGTCTATTGAATTCGATTGCAGATTGTTTCCAGTCTGGAGAATTCGGCAGAAATGTGTCCACAAGTACCTATTAATAATCAAAGCGCTGAGCAGGTTTCTCGTATGACTCCTGATGCTGTAGATTTCGCTACCCTAAAAGCATAGGATAGGGAAACCATCGAGCCAAGAACCTGTATCAACCCATATGATTTTATTTACACCACATTATTTTATCCTAAAATCTTATTCTTATGTTTTGAACTGTAAGACATTTCAATTTCTAAACCTGTCACACTTCTTCATTCATCACAATAGGACCATTTACTTTACAGGAAGTAGATTCTCTTTGTCATAGGAAGTGAACAATTTTTAATGAATGTAATTGAATTTAAAATATGTCAAGCCTGGAACTAACAAAGCACAAATAAATTATATAGTTAATGTAGGAAGCCCTTTAAATCCTATTGTTTGACATTTCTAACTATTATCACTCATAATTTACATTTTAATGTATCTTAATTTTTGTCTTAAGTTAGTAAGACAAAAATTAAAACTTTGCTCTTGACAGAGCAACGTTTTACCTTAAAACTGCATCCTTATGGAATCCTACATCTTACTTTGTGCCCCTGCCAAGGCAGCAGCACTATAAAAATTAATATGATATCAAAAAACCATAGACCAGGTAGATGTACAGCTCTGAGAAGAGTCCCACTGCTCTGTTCAAGACGAGAAACTTCACCAAGGTGAATAAATTAAGAGTGTTGGTAGGAAGTAGGTAGACAGACAGAATAAAAGATAAGTTTAGTGAATGATGGACAATGTGTCCAATAAATAATAGTATAATTAAATGAAATTTGATTTCTGGTATGGTTTAACATAATACATTAAAAGGTTGGAGATTGACTCAAACCGTGAGTGGCCAACAACACGGGAGAGTCAACTCAAAATAATACGGTTGACTGAATTTAAACAAAATAAAAAAAAGAAAACTGGTAGACAGGCCCAGCCCTAACTGCCCTAGCGCCGCGTAACACCAAAACGGCTAGCCTTATCTCCGTCTCAGCTGGTAACGCAAAGGGGCTAGTCAACCAGAGTGAAAAGTAAAATAATAAATAAAATAAGAAAAAGAAATAAAATACTTCACGTTAGAGGGCACTCCCTACTCTGAACTAACACCGGTGAACAAAGTAACGGCTACGCTATCCTCACGTACACTGGGTCACGGTGAGTGGGTCCTCTAAACAAAAAAAAGAAAGAATTAAAACAAGGTTATAATAGTGAACAATACTCAGCAGTACTCGTAGTTGTAGCTACCAGTATAAAAGAAAAACACAGTGGCTACATTGACCTGTTGCCCTCAGGTCACCACTGGAGACTTAAACGGCAAATACAACCCGAAGGCAGTTAAATACATCCACTTCTAGTAATTGGAGCTACTAGATAAAAGAAAAACACAGTGGCTACATTGACCTGTTGCCCTCAGGTCACCACTGGAGACTTAAACGGCAAATACAACCCAGAAGGGTAAAGAAACAAAAAAAATACTTTTAAATCATAAATAAAACAGAAAAATTCTTAAAAATACTTCCAAGAAGTAAAAGGGTTAAGACCTGTCCATGATTCAAAGTGAATGTCCGGAACAGATCACACAATTAAAGAGTAACAAAGCCGGACCTGGCTATCCGGATTACTCAAAGTTAAATGCCAGTTAAAAAGGTAACACGTACCCAAAGGTAAGTAAATTGTGAAATAAACGGAAAGATAAGGGGGGGGGGGGGGGGGGGGACATAAGATTAATAAGTGAAGTTAAAATTTAGATACGGGAAAGTAAATTAAATAAAATGATTCTACATTAAGGGACACTAACCTAACCTAACCTGGCCTAGCCTCAGATTGATTTAGTATACTAAGTTACACAGAAAAGGGACGGGACTATAAACTAAAACGTTATTACAGTTTATAAACGATACGGTAGGTATGATTCATAGGTGAGACGGTCAACGTAGTCTTCAGGTAAGTCGGGTCCACATGTCGTCCAAAGGTGAAACTAGCGTAGGTTTTCCCACGTAGATCTTGGCTGGCTAAGAGTCATGCCCCGATACTTGAAACTGGAAGTGAAAAAGTCTATAAGACACACTTCAATACGTCAACAAAAAAAAATGAAACTTTAAGACAGAACGTTACTCACCGGTACGATAAGATACGAAAGCTCCAAAGAAGTTTACGTTAGAAAAAGGTCGTGAAGCACATCACCCGGTCAGCGTCTCTACTGGCTTACTAAACGACAAACACCTGCAAGAGATAACTTAGTTGAAAAGCCGATACGTAGAACTAAACCGCTAATAATTCCCTCGCAGTAATTAAAGAGAAAAAGAAGAAAATGAACTTACAGTTGTCAGAAGGTTAGAGAAGTTTTCCTCGAAGTGTCCAAGCAACAGGTTGTTCCAAGATTATCCAAGTCCATCACGAACAGGGAAAACTTAATCTCAACGGGAATGAATTCATACGGTAAAACAGATTCCGGAGAATCAGAATAAATCACTGAATATTAAAATAAAAGCTGGCATTTCCAAAGAAACTTGGAAGGATGCCCGGAAAAAAAAACTAAGCGTTCATAATGGAGAACCGGTAAACAAGAGAATGCAAGTGAGTCGCGTCTCCCCGACTCTTTAACATAAATGATGGCATAGAAAAGCTAAAATAATGGTTGAAAACAAATGGAACAGAAAAGGTCTAGAAAATTAAAGAACGAGAAGATAAGAATTTAGATGCAAACGGGAATTTCCTAGCTGAAATATAAGAAAAGATATGAGGGAAAGAAAATACAATATATACGACCTGGTGAAGAAGAATAAAACTGAATATGTCGGACCTGTTCGAAGTAGTTCGTCGGATCTTCCGCTAGGTGGCAGCAGGTGATGGGCCCTGAAAACTAATCTCACAAAGATCCGAGAGGTGGCGCCAGCCTACGGAAGTCGTTCAAACGCGAAAAACAAACTCCAAAACTTACCACGGTACAACTTCTAAAGTAATAATTAAGTATATTACCTCAACGTGAGTGCCAGCCTCTCTCCTATACTTAGAGTGTCATGCCGGAAACTTGAGTTTACACTCAAGTGGCCAAGATATCCCACTAACTTCGAAGAGAGTTGGAGAAATCAAAAAAAAGTTTTAAAACTTTTCTGTGTCAGCCAACCTCTACCCTTTATACGACCGTTATTAATAATTGAGAGATAAACTGAATCACACATCAATCAAACAAATAAACATCAAATAAAGAAGTTAGTCCAGTCATATAAAATTAATTTAACATTGATAACTATTAGCAACAAAAATGTAATTGAAGCGAGCGTAGCGAGCTTCCTACATTCAACGAAATATGCTCCGTGTCTGTCTGTCTGTCTGTCTGTCTGTCTGTCTGTCTGTCTGTCTGTCTGTCTGTCTGTCAGTAACGTTCACGCGTGTGACGATAACTTGAGTAAAAGTTGACCGATTTAGTTGAAATTTGGTATACATGATCCTCTTACTAATACTCAGGCTAAGTTCGTTGGACAGCGGGATCCGTCCAAGATTTCGCGCGCAACGCTCGCGTAAACGAGAGGTTCAAAAATTTAATTGGAATTTCAGGACGGGAAAAGATTCTATCATCATCTATTCGATGAGACGAACATTTTTTTCAAATAATATTTTTTAGTAAAACCAACAGCGACACCGCTATGAATTAATAAAGATCGCTAAAACTATTAAAGCGGGCCTAAACGTTTAAAATAGAGAAAACAACCTTTTTACCGATATCTTACGTTCTAACGTAACGATTTTAATAAAACTTCATAGACACCATCTGATGCACAATTGAAACAGGCATGCAAAATTTCAATTTGATACATGCAGTAGTTTGTTTGTAGCAAAGAGATACAAATTATAAATATTGAAATAGAGATGCGTGGTTAGTGGAATAGTAAGAATGCGGGGTGGTTCCCTTACTACTAGCCGCTGCACTACTACCAGACCCATTATCTATCAACTCATCATGATTCACAATAATCTTTTTTTTCAATATTCAATACATATTTATTACTATACGCTCGCTTCAATGATAGAGCCACGCGATGCCTAGTAATTAAACCAATGTACTTACTTGCCAAGTCCGCCTCCGAATTTATCTCCTCCCTCTCTCTCCCTAATCTGACCCCTCCTTCTTCTTAATGTGAAATATGTTCATAATAATAAAGTTTTATAATGCAATGGAGAACGTTAGAACATGCAATGGATAACGTTCCAAACATTTTAATAGAATAATTATAACAAAGAAAGTTGAAGATGTGGATAAAGTATATAAAAGGACGACCCGCTCCGTGTCCCTCAAAAAGTAAACTAAACTAATCCAAGTGTCGGTGCGGACAAGTGGGGACTGCGGACTGCACCCAACATTTCCTTAGGTTTATTCCTCACCGAGAGTAGTCCGACACACGGACGTAATACGGTGCGTGCACAGTGCGGACAGGTGTGGCCCGGCCTTTACGAGTCAATTGAGCAAGGCAAACTGGTGGTAACCACATACCTCCTCCCAATTAACGCGCTCCATGGTGGCCTGTCCATCCTTTGCCGATCCACCTCAAGGGAGTTTGGGTCTGTTTTGGCTCTTTCTGACAATGTAGTTTGGGAACCGTTTTTCCAAACTGAAGATCATGGCTCACAGGGCCTGGCGCGTATAAGTGGAGAGAAACGCCGGCTACGGTCCGACGAACTGCGGGAACATAGGGTGCATCTTTGATTGGCGTGACTAATTCCTGAGAAAAGAACACTGAGTACTCCCAGATCTGAGATAGGGGACGCTCGGGATCCTAGGGGTCGCCATCGTGCCAGTTTGTATTGCCGAAGTAACTAGGATGAGTAGCAATAGCCTTGGGTATGGGCCAGGTCATTGAGGGCTCCATGTCGTCGCGAAACTCAAAAGCAATCGACTAAGGACGAGAAGCGAACCACGGGCTTGACAGAGCGTCCCTTCCGTGTGTGGTACCGCAGCCCGTAGACCCAGTAGCGCGATGGGCAGAGTGCGTGTCCATCGCGGTTCTTCCAGGTGTGACATGAGAGCAGCCATTAAGAATCACGTTGGGGTCACCAATTGGCAGGCGATAAAACTTAGCGTTATCAGAAGGGCCCGAATGAAATTGCGATTTCAGACTGGGTTATAGGGTTTGAGGAAAGAATGCTGTAGACACTGTGGGGTATTTGTATACTTTATTTTTAGTTGTGCTCCATATTTTTTGACAACTTACAATTGTTTCCGGGTTTCTATTAAATTAATTATAGATCTCAATGCTTCCTTTTCTTTCGCCATGTTTGTCATTTTTAGTTGTATCTAAAATTCATTCTTCATTTGATTCAATTATCATCAAATCGCTTCACTTTCAGACTCTTTTGGTGAACCTTTTGAACTATTATTTGAAAATAAGTACCGGCAAATTAAATGTATATAATTGCATATATTCCACTTTATCGCACAATTTATACAATCACAAATTAATAAGTGAATACATGTGTTACAATGATCGCATCTTATCTTACAAGTGCAAGGGGTTTCTAATTGTTTAATGCGATACATTTCTTTTCCTCTCTCAGACTTTATTGCCCATGCATTAACGGCAAAGGGGGAAATATTATCAAATGAAAGTGACTGACTGGACAAGTGCCGTTTGCGACTATCTTCCACTTTATTTGTTACTTTCCTTTATGTAAAGTAATTAGTCTATCGTTGAGACGGTCTTTTATAAACTGCTTTAGCAAGTTTATTGTTTTGTCTAATTTCTGGTTAGACAAACCTTTCAAATAAAAATATTTTATCGATCAATAACGTTCAATAGCTATGTTAGTTTTAATACCAGCATGCGTGCGGTAGCAATAGGCCCATTGTTTGTACATATTGCAAAATATAAATTAAACTCTTCCAATAATTGATCCGTGCTAACTTATCTTGTAAATGTTTCTAGCATTTGAAGGAAAGTATTTTCATCAGTTTCTTTTAGAAGAGCGCGAATATTTAGACAACATTCCTTTTGTTAATCTGCACCTTTCATTTTCTTGTGGATATTGGTTTCTCATGCTAGTATGACGAGCCAGGTACAGAACAACTCCTTTTTTACAGGACCCACAACGTCTCACCGTGGATTGTACAGAACTGGGTCCATATCACTCATGTATACTTATTTTCCCGACTTGTTTATGTACACTTTTTTTAAAAGCTGTCAAGGCTTGGGTATCTGTTCTGTTGGAAAATAAGAATGCACCTTGATGAAAATCAGGATGGTTGTTAGTAAAAAATCATATTTTAACACATGAGTGAAATCCATGCAGATTACATCCTTGTCATGTAACCTTAACTATTCATATTGTGCAGTATTTATTATATTATATAGCACAAAATCATTGAGAAATGTCAACTCTTGCGGCATTTCCCTTTGTCGTTTATAAAGTAAAACACAATGTTTTGACAGTTTGTGTTCCTCAACAAATGCGTTAACGCTTAACACATTATTCCGGATGGCGAATCCCTTCAGAATTAATATTAAACGCTTTTTCGATGTTATATGTCTTTTTTTTTAAAAGTAAGGTGTCCCGACATATGGTGTCTACTGAAGTAGCCCTTCTTACCTCCTCTAGTACAAAATTAACTGGTACTCTGTTTCAGCTAGCTTGCAAGCTACTTCTTTACGGCACTCTTCTGTAAGCTGTAGATGTCCCAAATCATGTTGGTGACCTACATGAGTCTCAATGTAAGAAACATCAAGTGAACTGTCAGTATTAACATCACTGATATTGAAGCTATATCGATATCAAGTTTTTTAATTTCTGCGTCCATTATCTCTTAAGTTGTAAAATCCAGTTCTTGATGTAATAATTAGAAATAATAATAACTACATCCATATATATATTTTTTTTTTCAAATTCCAAAAGGGTTTACAAAATTGGGCACAGGTTTATTTTTCCCGTTGACGTTTTCCAACTATTAAGGCGGAAATACACATGCTAGTTACTCGCACAAAAACATACGAGTAGCTCACAGAGGAGAGCTACTGGCATGTATAAACATCACATAGCATGCGAGTAAATCGCAATAGGTTTGATTTTTGTCTTGCCAGTGGCACGAGTCGGGGGGAGGGGGGACTGATAAGACAAGTGTAAACAGGCCTGCCAGCGCAAGGTTGGTAGTAGCTAGCACGAGTCTCCCTCAGCCCTTCAGTCATCAGTTCCTTCCTTTCGCGGGTATCTGACAACAACTCATCAACTTTCTCCGGAAGCATTCGCAATTGATTCCTAAAACCATTAACGTCCCCGAACCGCATTTCATTTAGTAGGCTCCATGTACCTAATTCCCTTCTAGCTATCCAATCTTTACCCACACTCTTCGTGTCTTTATATTATTTTTCAAATGTTTTAAAACACAGTTCTTTGCAAGTAACAGAGCAATCTGGTTGATTTCATTCCGCACCGATACATTCATAAGGTATATTGAAACAATTAATAAAACTATCAAAATTAATTAAATCAAATACAATTATTTAATAATTTATTCCAGCTAAGAGAAGGCAAGAAACAATTGCCTGTTACAAAACTAGAACTGTGACTGGAATCACAGTTCTAGTTTCACAAGACCGATCATCCGGATGGTACTAGCATGCTGTTTCACTGGAAATGTACACAGCGTCTGCAGCATACCAGCTACTGACGTGCTAGTAACTCGCCACTGGCATGCTTTTTTTACTAGCATGTGTATTTCCGCCTTTCACAGCATGCTCATCCTGGAAATGTAGTTCCTGTTTTCTTAAAACAATATCATGCAATTTATAATGTTTTTTTAGTATAGTAAATTCTTTCAATACCTCAGTTTTACAGATGATTCGTGCAAATTTGTATCGAAGGGATTGCTTCGGAGCATATATATTAGTAATGTCCTTCTCACTACACCTGGTGAATGATTTTAAGATGTGCTCTTAGGTTTCTGTTTAAAGAAGACTCTTTCCTACACATTGTGCTTATTGTTTTATCACACGCACTATGCACACGAAACAAAAATCCGCATCTTCAGAGCAAATGTTTTCTGGTGGAATGTACTATTTGTCCTACACATCTATTCACAAATGTACATGTATCCAATCGCTCCACATTAGTGCACCTGCGTGTGACCTTTTAAGTTAAGCAACGTTCTTTCACACGGGTATGCCATCTTACTGGTACATTAAAACAACAAATATGATGTTATTAAGTATACGTTGTATGCCTTTCATTATAAGCTGCTTAATTATATTACCTGAATTTATCTCCTTGAAATTCATGGCAGCAGCAATCTAAAATGTTGTCTTCCATTGGATTCTTCCCCAATCCAGGAGGTGAAAGCTGGATGTCGTTATTGGTACCTTAAAACAACAAATCTGAAGCATGGCTTTCCGACCAGTGTAACCAGGCCGAAGTGTAAAACAAAAAAATAACGTTAGAACTGAACAAGGCGAAACGGGTCTTAAAAATTAAAGATAGGTAAATGAAAATTTATGGACGATAAGAGAATTTTCTAACTGTGACACAAGAAAAGTTTCATAAGACAAAAATGTTGAAGGGGTGAAGACGGGGTGAAAGACAACAAGGGGAATGGCGGGGCTCCAGAAAGCTCCACAACTTCAAGTAGTTCCTTGAAAAATCTGCTAGATAGGGCAAGCGTTTCTGGGTACAGGAAACAGAGACAAACGGATTCGATAGATGTCGCTATAGTCTTTCTTAGCTAAATACAAGCTACCAGAGTAAACACCCCCTCCCAGCGTAGAAAGACTTCTAGTCCTCTTCTTCAACCTCACTGGTAATGGGTTATTGATAACTCTTCAGCTTGGAGGGGTGCCACTTGCCGGCTTCACGACCACGCTTATCCTCCAAGTCACAAGTCCCCCAGGACTGACAGAGACGACGGTAATAGGTCCTTTAAACTTAGGACACAACTTACTATCACTGAAAAGATAGAATACGTATGTGTGAAATAAATAGAAAGACTGAGTATTTTAAAGTTAACCTGGGTATAAGATCGCAGACTCCATAAGAAATTGATGAAACCGGTGCAACCTTGGTGTTCTGGTCTTCCAATAGAACTCCCCAAGGTAACCTTTCATGTCGATTCGCTGGCCATTCAGTGGAATGTGACCTCGAACATCACGCCAGTCACGTTTAATGTTTGGCCCAGTGTGGCCAGTTTGAGTCAACAAAGTTAACTGAGTGATTAACCGAAAAATGTTTATAAGCTTCTTGTGCACGCCACATGTCAGACATAATGGGGTCTTGCCTGGTAAGATCTTCTCCCTGATTATCACAAGAAGCAGCATTTCTGGATGGGACAAGAACTACAAAAATGCGTTTGCCTTTGTTCGAGCCCTTTTCAATCCCTCTAAAGTCCCGAAAACCATCCAAGATACGGCCACGATCATATTTTCTACTGCCGAACTTCGCTTCATCAATCTCCACTATCCTTTCAGGGCCACCAAGAGGAGCAGAATCACGTTGCACAGCTAGGTCCACCACTTCGTGACGGTACTGAGACCAGTCAGTTATGGTGTGATCACGTAACCCAAGCTTTTGCCTAATTACAGAAAATCTTGGGATGGGCAACATCAACCACGACATGACGAACTGAAGAATAACTCCAAAGCTCAGTTTTGACTCAAAAAAGTAATAATTCTTGCATACGAGTCCGCAAGACAGTGAAACATTTTCATGTTTTCGCTCTGCGTAAACTACCGACATAAAATGAAATAAAATCGGTAATTTATTCAAGTAATTGATAAAAGTAGATGGAAGATAATTTTTATTCTTATCTCCACACCGGCACTGCCGCGGCTTGATTACAAAATACTGAATTCAAAGGCGCCGGGCCCGCCTTCTATGAATTGTTAACATGCCTTCATACTAGGCAGGCCGAGAGGGCTGAGAGTTGATGGCAACCTCCTGTACTTTCCTAACTCCCTGTCACACGTATAAATCTTTTCGACACTCTTCGGCCCTATGACGTGCGGTGGAGGGAGGCCCAACAGCTGGAGACTGGATTACACACCTCCTATAGCTTTTTAACTCCCTGTAATACTTTTCTTTTAAGCTAAAGTAACGTAACGTTTTTGACTTATGTTCCATTGCCTAAACATAAAAATGTCAAAAGTGTTAGCCCTGATAGAAGAAGAATAATTGCAGATAGCTATTTTATTCCCAATCTATTGTCTCCAACACCTGTACATATTTTAGTCCTCTCTTTAGGTGCACTTCTCACCACATCTTCGTGGTCCGGAGGCAGCAGCCATGATCCGCCAAGATCATCATGGCTACCTTCTCTGAAAGACCCTGTCCAGAGGCAGGAACCAGGACTTCCGCGCTTGCTTTTTATCATTATGCATTTAACATATTATTGAATAAAACACTAGTCTTTACTGGACAAAATAGCACCAATCCAGTATCGTTGTGTTAGATGAGGTACTTCCATCTTCCCTTCGCATCTCATGCTATACAGGGTGATTGGCGATATATGTACAAAAATAAATAAAGCTATTCAAAACCTCATGGGCTACAAAAAAACTTCATATGAACCATAGGTCTATGAACCATAAGTCTATTCTCAACTGTTTTCCCTCCAGGTCTAATTTTATGATTTTTTTTAAGGGCGCTTTTCTTTCATCATAAAAACACATATTTCTCCAAAAGTATACAAGCTAGAATATTTTTTTTTTTTTTTTGTATCGTTGGAAAGCTGAGAAAATTTCATTTTAAGATATGTTTAATTGAAATTATTATAACTTTAAATTATGTGGCTAAAAAGTTTTACAAATTTTATTTTTAAGAATTTTTTATTTTTTTTGTGGTGGTATATTCTGTTAAAGAGCCAACCTTTAGCTCGGCGGACTTCAGGAAAAACTTCCTTATTTACTAACAATTCGATCCATATGCATAGCAATACCTATTCACTAGATGAAATTATGAGTTAACTTCGCCTGAAGTAAATAAAAGTTTTTTGTTGTTATTCTTGCTGTGTTAAATAAAAATTGAAACTAATAATAAAAATAGTTACGATAAATTTACCTGGATTTTTGTTTGTTTGCTTTTTTCTCCACGCAAAATTACTTATAAAATAATCTTTTAAAATATACATTGTTATTTGAAATGCAATTTTACATAGTTTACACGAGCATATTATCAACAATAGTGAAGGGTACAAACATTTAAACTTACAATAATTACAATAAATTACTACAAAAAACATAAAAAAAAGAGTGGTTATAAATAATTTTCGATGTGAACATTGTTCCGTATACACATTCTTGCTCTGCATCTTACTGCACTATCAGTAACATTATACCCTATCTCTTGTCTCAGTTCTTCACTAGCAATTCTTATTCTTTCTCTCGACTCTTCCACGCTATTAACTTCCGTTTTACGCACCTTTTCTTTAAATCTCCCCCAAACATAAAAGTCCATGGGTCAGGCGATCTAGGGGGCCAAGGTAAAGGTCCTCCACGACCAATCCATCCAGGGTAATGCATATTTAAATAATTGCTTACCTAACGTGTATAATGTGCCGGTGCGCCATCGTGCTGAAAGATTATATAATTTCTTTCAGCTAAAGGTACATCTTCTAATAACTCTGGTAGAGTATTAGTTATAAAATTTATATATGATCTACCATCCATATTATACGTGGCTATTATGAAAATTAAACACACCATTTCTGGTAAAAAGAGACTCATCTGTCCAAAAAATCTTACGAAAAAATCTAAAATCTTCTACAAATCTATACAAAATGAAACGGCAAAATTCAACCCTTTGATGAAAGTCATTTTGCTCCAAACCCTGTACCCGATTATAATGATAAGGATAAAGGCCATTAAGGTGTATCGTATGCCATATTTTCCATTGGGATACACTTAAGTTTCGAGCTTATGTTCTTGTACTAAGAGTTTGTATAATTTTGGATTGAATCAATTATTTCATCTTCAATAACATCATTTGCAAAAACTTGTTCACGTGGAGTCCGACGAACTCTGTCGTGAATAGCATTGTGTACCCTGACGAAAGTATTCTTGCAAGGAACAACTTTATTTGGAAATCGGGCAGCGTAAGCCCGCTTTGCCGCAAGTGCATTTCCATTGCAAAACCCATAAATGAAATGAATGTCTTCATATTCAGCATTACTAGATACAGACTTTATTATTAATAAATTATAGTTAATTTACAGCAAAATATCAGTATAACAATTAACAATTATAATATTAAAACCAACTTACTATGTCAAAAGAAAAAGTTAGTCGATACGATGGATGGTAAAGCCAGGTTATACATACAATATTTGAGGAAAATAAAGAAAAAAAAAACATAATAAGCGTGTAGAAAAAAGTAAAAAAAAAAAAAAAAAAAATCCAGGTTAATTTATCGTAACTCTTAGTTTCAATTTTCATTTAACACGGCAAGAATAACAACAAAAAAATTGTATTTTTTTACTTCAGGCGAAGTTAACTCATAATTTCATCTAGTGAATAGGTATTGCTATGCATATGGATCGAATTGTTAGTAAATAAGGAAGTTTTTCCTGAAGTCCGCCAAGTTAAAGGTTGGCTCTTTAAAAAATATACCACCACAAAAAAACAAAACTTTTTTTTTCTTAAAAATAAAATTTGAACAATTTTTTAGCCATGTAATTTAAAGTTATAATATTAATTAAACTTATCTTAAATGATTTTTAATTTTACTCCTCTTAAAATTTTCTCAGCTTTCCAACGATACAAAAAAAAAATATCCTAGCTTGTATACTTTTGGAGAAATATGTGTTTTTATAATGAAAGGAAAGCGCCCTTAAAAAAATCATAAATTTTGATCTGGAGGGATAACAGTTGAGAATAGACCCATGATTCATATGAATCTTTTTGTAGCCCATGAGGTTTAGAATCGCCCTATTCATTTTTGTACATATATCGCCAATCACCCTGTATATCCTTATATATGTAGACCTCCCTACTACACATATATGACAGCACAAAAATCTCTTTTAGTGACATGTGTGCTTTCTCAAAAAATAGACCGATGTCTTTCCCTCTGTCTTTCTGCAATTCTCCTTCGTGCACCTCCAGTTACCATATTTCCGATTTTTTAGGTGGAGCTTTGAGTGTCATCTTTTGGTGGTATTCCGGACACTCTTTTGCCGATGGCATCACTCCTGTCCCTTAATATTATTAAAAACCAAAAATCTATATAAATATATCAAAAAGTTAATCCATTTTAATATGTTTAAATCCAATTACTTTTTACTTTCTCATATAAAGAGAAAGTATTGTGATGGCGCAAAAATTCGATTTTGAGATTTTGATGGATTTACACGTTTTGAGGTCCCCTGAGTCCAAAAAAGTGGTTTTTAAAAAATGTCTGTCTGTCTGTCGTCTGTCGTCTGTGCAGACGCCTGGAGCCTAAACTACTGGGCCGATTTTGACGAAATTTGGCATACATGTTTAGAAAAATCATACCCCGAGGCGAAATCGAGAAATGAATTTTAGCTCTAAATTTGGGGCCGCTACCCCCCAAAAACTCTGAAAAAACATGAAAAAAAATTATTTCTCGAAAACGGTTCCGACGATTTTGATTAAAAAATTCTAAAATGTAGTCCATTTAAATACGAATCCAACGATATAAGCCGTTTTCCCGGGAAAAATCTAGTTCCTGAGAAATTAGCTTAAAACGCGGACGGAGAGAGCCCGGGTTCGATTCCCCGCCCAGGAGGTTATTTTTATGATACATTTTGATGAAATGTTCAATAATATTTAAATGTACATTTGAAAACTAATAAATGGAAAATACTGGGTTAAGTAATTATAAACTCGTATATGAGAAAGTTTGTCTGAGTTGTCTCGGACCGATTTTTTCAAAAGTTTCTTTTATTCCAAATTTCGTACTTTTTAAACTTCATCCGTAATTTTTGGATGCAGTTTTCAAAAATTACCATTTAAAAAGTTTTTTAAAAACATGTTAGTCTTTGTAAAATTGTTTATTTAATATTTTAAAAGGTAATAAATTTCATGAGAAAGTCAAAAACATTATGTCATAAATTACCCCCCTCCCTCCAATTCAAGATGCCTATACGTGTAAATTCCAAAAAATTGCATATTTCGAAAAATAGTTACTCTATAAAAACCATAACACTAAGAAATTATTTTTTAAAAACTAACGAAGCTGCAACTAAGATTTTTATCTTATCATATTAGGTATGTACATGTACAACATTTTAATAAGAAATTAGTTAACAAAAACAAATAATAAATAAATATAAAAAAAATCTTATTTTTGTCTTTCTAAATTGTCATTCTATTATACTCTTAAGACTATTGTTTTAAGTATGAGTAATAAATAAATAAATCATAAATATTTGATTAATAGTTAAAAGAATACTAGCTTACACCATAAAATACGTAAAAGTAATTATCGTTCAGAAACATAACTTACTATACTAAACTACATTAGCACGAGTTATTCAACATGTAAACCACCAACTTCATCACATTTTTCCTATATCAGTCTGAATCATTGATACACATCAGATATAATTTCTTCTGTTATAGTTGTTGCTGCGTTTTAAATTTTAGTTTTAAAATGATTACATAATCAGGGACAGTTTCGTGAAAAACTTTCTGTTTAAGATATCCCCAAAGAAAGAAATCGCACGGTGTCAGGTCCGGAGATCTGGCAGGCCATGGAATTGGACCATATCTTCCAATCCACTTTATTGGAAATTTTTCGTCTAACCAGTTCCTAACATCTATCGAGGCATGAGCAGGACGTCCGTCATGTTGAAATATTGCATTTAATCTAAATTTCAAATTTTCTTCTTCAAGTTGTGACCAAGAATCGTTATTTTATAAATTTAGATACCTTATTGTTTAAAGTTGTATCTAAAAAGTATGGTCCTATAATTTTCAAAAAGTAAGTAAAGGTATGAGTGACAGCTGCTGAGAACGCAGACGACGGCAAAACGAAGAACTAAAACTAAGTCTCCACTAGCTCGGCTCCCCCAGCAGTGCAACCTAGTTTCCGAGAGAAGCACTAGCAAGGTTAAAGCTAAGCACAAAGGAAACTAGGGAAAACAAGGGAAGAAATCGGAGTGAAACGGAGGTGAGGAAAAGAGAGAGGATGAGGTTGAGGGGGGGGGGGGGGTGAGGAAAAGAAGTAAATGACACTGGTTTGGTATCAGGGGCTGAGAGGTGTTTGTATAGGTCACTTATCCCTGCAACATCAGATCTCTAGTTCATTGAGTCCGTGTTATTGTGAACAAGAAGCATCTCTAAAACTGTTCTAGATCTTCTTTTCGGTGCGAATAATACGAAACACATCCTGTTTTTTCTGGTCTTATTATCCGCACAGTAACAGACGAGCGCGGTGACAATCTGATCCTTCTGATAACATCTCTGGCCTCTCTGTCGTATTGGACGCTGGTAAAATCTGGAAACCTCTTAACAAAATTGCTAGCGCCGCTCAATTTGGTTGCAAGGGGGTGTTTGGAGGCAAAATGAAGTATTCTGCCAGAACTAGAAGGCTTTTGATACCACTTAGTTGCTAGAGTAGTATCTACGCTTTTCAAAATGAGCATATTAAGGAAAGTAATGGTATCATTAACAGGCAGCTCGATGGTTAACTTGATGCGATTCTGGAAGGAGTTAAATATTTCCAGAGCCCGGTCAACCATACACCGAGGAAGCGAAAGAATCATATCGTCGACGTACACTTTACAGAGCCATGCAGGGAAATTTAAACTGCCTAGAGATGTGGTGACAGCCCTCTCCATTACAAGGCTGGCGAGGTTGTTGGAAAGAGGGCTGCCCATCGGGCATCCATAAATTTGTGAAATCTTCTGCCCCCGGTAGACAAAATAGCATGTCTCACAAGTGAACTCTTAACATTTCGATAAAGAGGCCTGGGATCTTGGTGACTCACGAATCTCTCTTCAGCGGTCACGAATGATAGTTATAACATACATCCTTATTGTGGATCTTGGGGAGGCTATATATTCGAGGGGTAGTCGTATTGTATTTCTTTAGGCGTTCACCCTAGGCTGTACTAATATAGCTACCCTTCATTAAGTCAAGTATGTACCCACCCGATCGCCTTGTTTTGGTAGGAATTGGTGAGATCTCTGCATACTTTTTTATAAGTACTCTAATCTTTGAGCATGGCTGTCATTTTATCATGATATTAAGATTGCAACATAGCCACTGTACGATTGCCCTTGTCAGATCGAGTGATGAGGTTCTCAGGGTGCTCTTTCAAGAAAGTCCTAGTTCTACGATATGTGGCATTGTACTGATCTAGCGGTCTATTTCCAGCCACATGATTCTTATGATTATTAAGAATTTTGACGCATTCTGCTTTAGCTGTATTTGCTCATCTGGGTTGAAGCTACCTATAACTGTTTCAATATCACTAATAACGTGGAGAAGAGGAAATGAAGAGCCTGTAAACTCGAGTGAGAATTTAGGGCATAACGATAATAATTTACAACATACCTCAGGAATCGGGATATTTGTAAGGTTTATGGAAACAACTAAACTCATCATTATGTTGTGAATCAAGTCCAATATATTCGTGGCGGGGACCGATGGTTATTAATTTCCGAATAAGAACGTTTCCGCTGGAAAGCTTTACCTTTAGCTGAGCTAAGCAATCTCATAAGCCTGCAGAAGATATCAGCCGGAAGTCGAGTCTGGAGATCTGATTTAAGGGTTGATATTCTCGATTGAATGACTCTAATGTCATTAATCGTAATCTTAATCACGCAGTTTAGCATCTTAGATTTCGTGCGTTGGTGAAAGGTTTCTTCATTAATAGGTGAATCTGGCTGAATCAAGGTCTCTAGATGTCTGCAAGAATGTTATATATAATTCGGAAAGACTTTCCTGGATCTGCATTCAAGGATCTCATCAAAACCTGTTCAATGGTCATGTCACTCCAGAAGCCAGACCAAAACTGTTCAGTTCGTCGGATGGTGAAATAACCACAATTAACGAACAAATCGTTTTCTGGGCTTATTAGGTTGAGAAGTTCCAGGGAGTCTTGTAGGTAAGCATGTGCAGATTTAGCGTAGTTTAAGTGACCAGACGCATGGAATATGGGGAGCATTTGATGGACACAGTGAAGATGAAGGAGAAAGTCCCCACTCCTCTCAGCTCTAATAAAGATTCGAACAAGCTCGAACCATTTCTATGAAGTGAATTCACAGCTTTTGTGTTCGTCCTGATTCTTTTGAACGTTGAAGTTGGTTTTCTAAAATTTCTACAAAGCTCTTCACTTCAGCTGACATCGTAATCTCCTCAGAAGATGCATTACCACGTTTGAAAGTTGAATAGACAAAATTAAGCGCTTCTTTATCAACACTTATGAGAGTTTCACTTGTTTTCAAAAATACAGTAATGAGTGCCTCTTCGACTAGGAAGAGTGCACGAGTGACCCTGGAGTAAGCTTGCCCGTTCACCATTTGTTGAACTACTTTTTGGCATAGACAGTACTGTACACTCCTCAAGCCAATTCCTGCCATGATGAATCCAATCGCTGACAAAAAGGACATTAACAAGTTAAAACCTCCTAGTCGAATAAAGAGTGTCTTCAATGGGCTGTCATCAGGTGCTGCTGCTACAATTTCTCGAGCTTTAGTGTACAAAGGCTGATCAAAAGTAGCCATTGTTATGCTTTGTCCATTGCTCTGGTCCCTTTAGTGGCAGCTTTAAGAAGAGCCATATAAAATTGTTGACGGATTTGAAGGAGCCAAGTTGATGAATGGAAGAGGGACTACAGCGGAAGTTTGGAACTCTCTCATCGCACACAGCCACTCCAACCAACGGTCTACATTGTCAGTTTTAAAAATGTCAGTCGAATTGGAGTCTTGGATAGCCAGCTGACTAGCTCCTTAGTTTTTCTTAAAATTTGGACTCGTTTATTTGGAGGACTGGTGTTGGTGAAAACAGTCCCTTCACTAAATTATGATGTTGCTGATCGAGTCCATAAATGTTTCTTGGGCAGATGTTTCGGAGGAGTTCAAGAAATTCGACATTATTACTCGTACATTGGCTACTGCTCTGAGGGATTCTTTAATATTTTTATTTCCATAGAGGTCGATCCATACGAAATGTCCAAAAATTTATTGGACATAATTTAATGATGAGTGAGATAATAATATAAAAATAGAACACTGAAGGAGATTAAAATGATCATACATAGGTTTATCAAGGACATTTCGCAAAAGAACTATACCGGTGTACAGTAAGAATAGTCTAAACTAAGTAGCTTTGAAATAATTTATATATTTTACTGATCTAGGCTTCCTTGAAAACTCAAGGTATGAATTTACTTAATTCTGCTAAACGACAATTAATTGTGTTCTTACTTCTAACTGACACACGTACCGACCTGTTGCCTGACAGCCAGGTTTTAAGGAGCTTTCTGGTTACTCTATGGTGAACTAGATGTATATAATACAATGAAATAGATGCAACATTTTAAAACCACTATTGGTTAATGGCGATAGTTTTTGTGAATATTATTTTTGAAAGTTATATCGGTACGTTTTGTACCTATTTGTCTGTAAGTACACTAGTTAGCCATGATAACTTCCCTTGACAGTGCACCTTTCACAGCCATAGTATGCATTGTGGTTGCTGCATTGTTTTAAATATGAGCTTGCTGGAGCATCACAAAGAAATTTTATTTTATTTGCCTTTAGGCCATTGATTTCATTCAATAAATCAATGTGATAGGCATCATGGTTGGCTGGCTTTCCACAATCCATGGACTCTCATTAATTATTTTGCCAAAATTGTAAATCTGTACTCTTACAAACAGGCAACCCATCCACAATTTAATTATACTGTCAGAAAAAAATAGCATGTGTTTTATCAAGCATACTAGTTTTTTGACTAAAATATTTTTTATTCCAAAATAGTGACAACAACCATCGTTAATTTCAACTATGGAAACTTTACGTGGTGTCTGCGAAAGGGTTCTACCGTGAGGTTCCTTACCTTCAAATTATGGGAGTGCCTCTTGTTGACGCCAAAATGTCTCTCTAACTTCCGTCGTAACATCATTATATTCTACATGCAATTTTTCTAAAACTCCACAAAATGACAATTTTTTCCACATCATCGAGGCATACTGCTTCTTTCAAACTTTCTTCTATACCGATGTACATAGTGTCGTTTTCCTTAATGAAGACATTCTATCTTTCTCTTCCGCCAACTCTAGATGTGCCATTTGTTCGTTTACTTGATTTCTTGATACTTCTTGGGATTGTTACTCTCCTATATTTTTTTAAAATATAAATTACTGACTAAATAACTGTTCAGACTAAGGGGTGTTTAGTCCAATGAACTTTGGTACAAAGGAATATCACACTTCTGTTTTTAAAAGGGGAGTAACAGTCTAAAGAAGAACATTCCGTACACCTTCTTTTGATTGTTACTCCCCCCTCTGTTTTCTTTATAAAGGGAGTAACAGTATAAAGAAGAGCCACTTTCTTCTGCTGTAATTTTATTACCATTTATTTTTTTATTGTTCAGTTGACCCCTCCTTTTTTAGGGTTTTGTTGTTAAAACAAAAAAAATCTCTTATAATTTCGTCCCTGTGTCTGTCACTGTAGGGTTCCAATAACTTTTAAATCGAAAGAGATAAAATCATGGCTTTCCAGTATTGAAGAGCAAACGTAAAATTATCAGCTGTTCAAATTCTAAATGGCGGATAATTAATTTCACACGATTTCTTTTAATTTTAAGAGTGGTATCAAATTAATCACACCGTGGATTGATGCCCGATGACACTTTCCGCTTCGTCCGCAAACACATCCTTGACTTGAACTTTACACAGGCCCTCTTCACTTGAACCTTCGTAACGTAACAAAAATCGAACGACAGACCGACACCGACAGACAGACACGGAACCAAAAATGTTCCCTGATGTCTGAAACGGATTTCTGTCTTGGAATTTTTGAAATCGGAGACCTAAAATATTTTCGTTCTTCGAAACGATCACATAGCTTCCGTTACCTTCGGTAAGCTCGGAAGCAAAATAAAAAAATACTAGTTTCAAACAAAAATTTAAATTTTTATTTTTTAATAAATATCCTTTTATATATTCTTAACATTAAATAAATTGCGGTAGAGACATCATTAGGCTTTTTTTATTTACAATACTTTTCATAAACATAAAATTCTTAATTAATTTACAAGTTCTTAAAAAAAACGAAGGTTTATGAAAAACAAGAAATATATTTATCTTTTATAAAAAAATTTGTCCTATATAGTTTTATTTATTTATATGAACCCTGTCATTTATTTTATTACACAAAGGGCTTACAGAAGATAATGAAATAATTTTTAAGATTGTTATAAAATAAATTTAAAAAAATGAGTCCAAGTTGAGTTATTTTCAGACTGGCATCAATATGGCCGAAACATAGCGTCGCATAAAAAAAATTGGAAGGAAAAGTTTTAGATTATTTCTAGATAGAAAAGGGTCAAAGGGTTTTCTGCTCCAACCTTTAGTTTCTTTTAACGTGTATTTATCGGTTATTTTTTCCAGGTTGTATATATTTTGCGGGGTATGAATGAGATGTCTCGCAGCTCAATGAAGAGTAGTGCTTTCAATCCAATCCTGATGACGGTTTGTATCGATTCCATTTACAGTCATTTGATGGTCAATACTTATAATTCATATTGGTTATGAGTGGAATGCTTCGCCCAACCCGAGCAGTTATGTGAGACCGATTTAACAACTAATTGGGTCTAACTTATGAGCAGCTATGGAGCGAATTATGTGTAAGAGAATTCATTCTTTCTGCGATGAGTGCACTTACCAAGAATAGGAACGATAAGACAACAAGAAAACCTTGTTAAAACTCGACAAATTGCGTTTAAAGATTGTCACCATCGTCAGTCCTTCGTGGAACAATAGGGCGGGCATTAACAAAGTACCTGTATCTAGTTCTATTTGAAGCCGTTCTTTTAGCTTCTTTCTTCTAGTACCTCGGTCCTCGGTGTGAACACATCTTCGCCATGCCTTCTTAAGTCTTCCTCTCTTTCTATTGTTACTCTGAGGATTCCTTTTATTTTTCCCACATTACTCGTGGTATAGGATATTATCAAAGCACCTCCATTTATCTTAGTTTGTAGGCTTCCGCGGTTAGTGTCATAATAGAGTACTAAATATTCCGGTGTAAATATTGAATTTAGTAAAATGGGTAAGATACATCTTGAGAAAAGCTGACTTATTAATTTGGGGTAATTCTTCTATACTTATTAATTTAGCGCAAATATGTTTTGAGTGTAAATCATGCTTACGCAGGAATAATTACCTCCGTCATTCCAAGAGTTAAAATAAATAAACCATATGGAATTTCCCCAACTTAACATACTACTCTCACATACTACATCCCTCTTTGACTTTCTTTGCCAAAGCCTGTGTTATTGAAATTATCATGAGTCTTAATGATGTATACCTCTCTTCTGAGCCCGTTGTCTTATCAAAGGCATCCTCCAGATATTTCAACAATAATTGTGTAGCGTTTGTAGTATATTGGCCTGAGAAGCATGGAATTGATGATACTTGTTGGGAAGTAGAGGTGAAGAATCGACTTTGATTGGCAGAGGAAGGTTTAGAGTAATATATGACCAATTTACCGGAAAAAGAGTTTCTGTTATCTTTTCTAATTTTCTTAAATTGGTAATTTCGTTTCGTCTCCTCCAGGGTTCATGGCTGTCTGTCATCCATTTGAGTAGTCCGAGGTTCTCTTTATAAGTATCGAATACACAATGGAAGACTATTACTCCTGGAGCCGCACAACCATAGAAGATGGGATTCCCAGGCTTACCTATCTTTTTCTTAGTTGTTTTGGGTGAGGAGCTTGTTTCAGTTTCCATGTCGACATCGTCATCCTTCTAATTATCTTTCCCTTCTCCTTTGGTCTCTGCAGGTGTTGGGTCCCCTACGAACCATGTAGCCTTCAAATAGTCATCCAAAAACCAACCACACTCTTCAGGATTTAGTTTGACGCAGCATGAATCAATTGCATGAAGCCACGTTGAATTTACATAGATTAGTAGCAGCGCAACATTTTCTGTTTGAGTGAGATCCAGCATAGTGGAATCAGATTGGAGTCGATGCCTTTAATCTTCTTTGTAAACTGCTCTATCTTTGATTATTGCATGTTTTTTTTTTCGGAACTAGCGTCATTGATATTATAATATTGCTTGATCCCATAAAAAAGGGTAGTATTAACTCCTGAACACAGTAAATTTTTTCTTCGTCGATTACATCTACTAGGTCCGTCAATGATTTATTTCCGAATATTTCATGGAAATCCGTTCGTCTTGAAAATATTTTAAAATACTTGACTTTCCCTTTGTTATAAAATGCAGCTGTATATTCACAGCCCGTAAATGCGTGGTAAACAAGCAGACCCTAGCATAGAGTACGACACTATTAATGCAATGACCGAAAAATTTCAATTTTCGATAAAAAGTCTTATCGCATTAAACATTTTGTTCCGCATGATACCTGCATTCTTTATAAAAAAATTGTATATTTATCTAAATAAGAAAAAAAATTGATAATTTTATATTTCAATTTTTTGACCCCCCCCCCCCCTCGCATGTTAATAATAAAAATCTGATTTTTTCAGATCAATTTAAAAGATTTTATTCTTAAGAATAAATTCACACAATTATGTTATATCCATGTTATCACAAATAATTAATTCATGAATAATCAAATCACACAATAGATGAGAAAACCTGAGTAATATAAAGTGAACCATAGTGTTACTATTTTCATGAACTAATTTATTGCTATTTTAACTATTGAATTATTTTTTAAAACAATAATTTAATGAAACACAATAAAAAATAAAATTCAAAATAAGATTAGTTATTCAATATTAGCGCCGCATACTTCAATGCATAACTCAAGTCTGTTTTTAAAATCATTATAAATTGATAACAAAATATCGTCGTTGATTGAACGTAGAGCCTGCTCTGTCCTTCTTTTTAAAATATGTATATCATGTGGTACAGGAATTTTATAACCTTTTTGTTTCAGATGGCCCCATAAAAAGAAATCCATCGATGTTAGGTCCGGTAATCTCGCTGGCCAAGAAATGGGCCCATATCGATCGATCAATCCATTTGTTCTCAAAATTATTTATTCTCACGCCCTCACGTCAAGCGTGGAGTGAGCTGGGCAGCCGTCTTGTTGGAAAATTGCATTTCTTCTATAGTCCAGATTTTAATTTTTCAGTTGTGGCCAAAAATAATGTTCGTAAATTTAAGTATCTTTCTTGGTTGAGTGTCTGATCTAGAAAGTAAGGGCTTATAAACTCTGTTATTAGTTAGATCACACGATACGTTAGTTTTTTTTTAATTTTTGACTTCTTGCTTCAATAAAAAAAAATTGGGTTGTCTTGTTCCCAGTACCAGGTGTGTTGAGTCGAAACGTGTCAATTTGTCGAAAAAGTCGATTCATCACTGAATATAATAATTTTATGATAATAGCAATTATTTTTAATTTTTTCACCTATCTCCAAACAGAAGTATAGCCTTAACGTATCAAATTCTTTCTCCTTCATCTGATTTCCAGTTCATCTACTTTAATGCATTATTCACAGTTTTCAGCTGATCTATTTAATTTTTAAAGACAACATTTTGCAGAAGTACTCCGTTTATAGTAACCTTAATTATACCAAGATCTTCCTTGGTTGCGAGGTTTTAATTTTTGATTAAGAATAACTTCGAACGCTGCTAAATTCATAATCGATTTTTTAGCTGGAAATCTTGTAATAACGCTTTGTTTGGAACTGGTTTCCGATCTCGGACGTTTATTGGAATCCGTTTTCGATTCTTTTTCTGCTCTCTTCATTAGCAAGATAAATGTATCAATTTCAATAAATCAAAATCTGTTAACGAATGTGACGATGTTATGACCTTTCTACCAAATTGTAAGACGGTAGAAGAAATAAATGACCTGCTCTGGAATCACGGCAGCAGAAATATCTTTTACATTTAAGATCGTTTTATGAAAGAAAGGTTTCGAAGAAACAATCACTTATAGTACCTATCTGCATTATAGTTATCTTAGTTACTGCATAATAGTTGGCAACGAAAATCTCCATGTCGTTAGGCGTTGCTCAGGAGGTAATGTGAAGTTTTAATTACCTTTGATCGACTTGGAGGCTTGACAAAAACCCTCTTTGTTGATGAAGTTCATAATTTTATTGACTTCAGGCTATAAGTTCCTGAGTTCCTCAGCGACACGATAGATGCTGTGAACCAGGGCACATTACATGATACATTTATACATTTATTTGTTTATAATGATGAGTCCAAATAAAATATCAAAGTCAATACAAAAATAATGAAGAGATATACAAAAGTAATTAAAAACTTTAAAATAATTAACATTTTTTTTAAAAAAGAAAAACAATTACTAAAATCAAACAATAACAATAAACAATCAATAAAATATTTTATTAATGTCCTGTACATTAAGTTGCAACTTCAGGTTCCGAGAAGAGGTACAGAAGGGGTCAACAACCTCATGACAGCATTCATTTAATAGCCGCATAACCTGTGTCATGGTACTTGTCTTGTTATAGTTTATCCTGTGGTAAACAGGAATGAAAAGATCAAGACACCTAGATGTCCTCGCTGCAATCCTGAAGTTGCAACGTTGAAGCAGTTCTGGGGAGTCGTAGTGACCTCTGACAACTTTGATAACAACTTTGGCTACAGCTCTTCTTTCCACAAGAGATTTAAGCTCCAGTACTTCAAACCTTTTCGCATAAGGCATCGATGAAAGACCATTATTTGGAAGATTCATGAGGCGGTTTGTGAACCTCTGCTGCATTCTTTCAATAGAATGTATATGAATTTTGGACTGAGGAGACCAAACCACGGAGCAGTATTCCAGGATGCTCCTTACAAGAGCATTATTACCCGACTAGGTGGGTTCTCAAGCCTCTAGAAACTCTTGTTGTGACTCCCAGGTTCCGGTAAGCACTGGCACAAATATCACTGTAGTGGTGAGATATGAAGGTCAACGATTTGTCGAAGATTAGGCTTAAATTCTTTATTGTAGCAACTTCTTCGAGAGGGAATCCATCTAATGTGTTGGTGCACCATTCAATTATTTTCTTATTTTCAAAAGCACAATACTTTGCACTTAGTGGAGTTAAGTTGAAGCATGATCTCATTGCACCACCTCGACAGCTTGTTTAAATTTACCTGAAGACGACGATACTAACGACTTGTACTAACTTATTGTCATCTGCAAAAAGGTAATGCAAGCAATCAAGACTCTCAGAAACATCATTAATAAATAAAAGGAACAGCAGGGATCAAGATGGGATCCTGGGGTACCCCTGATACTACAAAGTAGTAGAGATGACCGGCAATCCTGACAGCTTGCTTCCTACCAGTGAGGTTAGAAAATATCTATTCCCAGAATTTTCCACTAATTCCAAGTTTTACTAACTTTTTTAAAAGGATATCATGAACAACTCGGTCAAAAGCCTTGGAGAAATCAGTATAAACAGTATGTACACTATAGCCTTCTTCAATAGACTCCAGAATTACCTCTTTATAACTTACCTTAACATAACTTAAGTTATTGGCTATAGATCTTCCTTTCTGAATCCGTGCTGTTGGTCATGCAGAATTAACTTAAACTTATCTGAAAGGAAGTCAGTAACAATAGACTCCAGTAGTTTAGGCATGCATGATTAAATTATTGGGTTAAATACGAGAAGGGACTCAACATGTATGCTGTACTGTTGGTTGCCATGGTGAACACCTTATTCTCCCCCCAATCATCTCTCCATAGCACACCTGCAATCTAAGCAAATAAAATGTTTGATTTTACTTAGACTCTAAAGCATAACGATCTTTACACAAATGTATCCAAACTACACACCTTATCTAACAATTTTCCAAACATTATATGTGTAAAATTTTTAAATATTATTTCCATCAAAAAATATCAAATGATAACTTAAAGGGAATTTGGTTCTGAAGTGCAATTAAATAGGACATAATGCGTAAACTATCCAGCATATTGAATTAGTGTTGCCTCTTTATAAAGCTCGAGTAAAAAATATTCCTTTTCTACAAGTTGGACTGTCATTTTTAAAACGTTCTAGAGAGTGAGGTAGAAACCTTGTGACACATATAAAATGAGCTTTAGTAAGCTAATAAGCAGAAAGTAATCCTTTTGGGCCAATTTATGGAAAATACAGGTGAACTCTCACAACCTCTCGTATTGGTTAATTAAATTTTGGTTCCTAGATTTGCAAAACAATTAGGTAAGCTTGGCCACCCCATGCTTGTGACAGGCTAGGGAGTGAGAAAATAACACATATATATATGTATACTTTTAATTCCCTAGTAGTGGACCCCAACCTGTCAAAAATTTAATGGATGTCTTTTAGTACCAGAGCTTCGGAATATGAATAGTGTCTGGGCTGGACCCAGTGGTTTGAGAACCTCTGACCTAGAAGTAAAGTGACAAAATTCCAATTAAGACGTTCATGACAGGTGAACAATTATGACCCCTTTGTAGGATTTCTTCGCTGTAAAAAATAGGTGGAATCACATTAGCACTGCACCCTGGCAGTTTGTTTATAGGTAATATTATAATGTTTTAACATTCATAAAATTTAATCATGTATTTATCTATCGTTAGATAGAAGGTCCCCATTCTCTGTTTTATTTCATATTAAGTAAAACCTTTATGATTTGTATCCATATTCCTTCCAGAATTTGTATATGTATTTCCAAGCAAGATGAAGCGAATTACCGTTCGACAAAATCATTATTTGATTTAACTAGCCCTGTCTTGAATGTTAAGGTTGGCCTGATGCAACCACAAATAACTAATATTTAAAACCTCCTCAACGTTAATTTCAACTTTTCAAAAAAGGACCCGGCTAATGCACCAGACGATTTCCTCCCATAAGCTCGGCCCTGTTGAGGTCCTCGGAGTTTTAGAGGAAACGTTTCCCTCTTTCTATTTGCTCCCACTTGGTAGCAAAATAGGTGAATATAAAATATATAGAGTTAGTTGTTGGTTGGAATGAAAGTCCTTTTTAATTTTTTTTTTTTATTTTATTTTACAAAGCTTTCGCCTAGGGAACCTGGGCTTCTTCAGTGTTTTAAATGGTAGAATACTGTAAATTTAGAGAAAATGGTCAAATGGAAAAAAGCATTTACGAAATTAGGAAATGAAAGTCTTACCAAGTTAGTCAAAATTTTGATTATTTTTAGCTGTTTTTTGAAAATAATTTTTATATTTTTTTTTATAACTGATATACTTAATCAAAAATTTTGAATTATTTATTTTTATTTGTATTATATATAATATTTGTGTAAATGTTGCTTTATTTATGTTGTTTGTATTTGATTTTATGTATAACATTTCCAGTGTAAGTCGTTTTTGGTGGTGTTTTTCAGTGTGTAAAATATTACATTTATCTGTGTCTAATTAGTGTTTAGTGTTGTGTGCGTGTTCTGATATAGCTGTGTTAGTGTTGTTGTTTGAGATGTCTTTGATATGTTGATGGAATCTGTTTTTGAATTGTTGTGAAGTTTCACCTATATATGTGGCAGGACATTCTTTACAATTGATTTGGTATACAACATTACTTTGTTGTATAGGAGGGATGGGATCTTTGAGTTTAGAGTATAAAAAGGATTTTAAGGTTGTGGAATTTTTTGGGCTATTTTAATATTATTGATAGGTTGAAACAATTTTTTAATTTGTTCAGTAGTGTTTTATGTAGGGCAGGGTGTAGTATTTAGCTAAAACGGGAGGTGTCGTATTTTGTGAGATATTGTTAATGTTGTTATTGTGTTTTTGGAGTAGTTTTTTAATTATATTGTTGGGGTAATTATTTTTATTGAGTGTATCTTTTATAAATGATATTTTTTCGTTATGAAATTGTTTATCAGAGAGGGTAAGGATTTGATTAATGAAGTTATTAGCACAGTTTATTTTGTAAGAATATGGTTGGTGTGAATAGAAATGGAGGAGTTTACCTGAATAAGTGGGTTTTGTGTAGTGTTTATATGTTAGTTTGTTAACATTAGTTTTAATTATCTTTATGTTGAGAAAAGGAAGGGCATTGTTCTCTTCAGATTCTATGGTGAATTTGAGGTTGGGGGGGGGGGGGGGGGGGTAGTTATTGAAGCTGTTTAGAAGGGAGGGTATGGAGGGTATGTGGTCTTTGTTAATTACGAAAAAACTATCATCAACGTATTTTTTGACAAATTTAATGTGGGGATCTACATAAGAAAACTTGCAAATAAAATATATATTTCAAGACAGCAAAATAATTCTCTTACAAATCAGATACTAAGCAAATAAAAGGAAATTAAGACGTTTTTGTTTGACCTCACGATTAATTTATAATTTTTATATTTATACCTGCTTGTTAAACAAGTATCACAAACGCCTCAACAGTGTTAAAAAAAAAATTACATAAATGATCTAGCATTGCCACCAAAGGATAATTCTCTATCGAATTTTTACCTGGCTAATCTTGATGAATCCAAAAAGGTCTTTTGTAAGGAATTGACCTTAGTTATAGTGTCCTTGGCATTTCCTTGATATCCTTAGAATCCTTGGGCTGTCCATATTGCACCGGAATCTCCCTTCAACTGGACCACGGGCTCTATTCTTGGATATTTTCATCGGTCCAACTACACATCATGAACACAGTCGTTGACTTTGCCTCGACGGGATGACACCAAAATGCTCCATGAATTCAAATCCCCTTGGGTGGCTTTCTGCTTACCTCTGCGATGTTCTTGGTTCAGATGAAAGCAAGGTCCTAAAAAGAACCACATATTTTAAATATCGAGAACGTTATCATGATCCAACGGAACGTGTATCACCATCATGATATATAATTCAATAAATTTAATGTATGATTCCTTGGCGGTTGTATATAATTTCTTGAATGGTTGACTACTTCGGGGCCACAAAAGTATCAGAGCGGTAATCTCCTAAAATTTAATCAATTAGTTCTTCAAGTGAAAATTGGCATTCGTCAGAGTTTTTCTCAAGGACTGAAAATAAGCATGCCAATGTTTCATCCACGTTTGAAGCTGGGTGATATCCCTTTCATGTCCAGTTGTTGCTTCTTGGTATTGTTTTCTCTAGCAAAAAAAGGCAACTCGGTTATTGATTTTCATTGCCTATTCGTCACCTCGTCTTTAGGCTGCGTTCAAAATAGATTCTTTCAATGAGAGCTTTTCCACTTTTAGATTATTTCTTTTCCAAGACTTCTCACCGACTAAGTGTCTTTTCCGGCGAGGCGATGGAGAGTTGCTGCAAGATATGATGCTACCCGCATTGTGGAACAACAAAGAAACTGAATTTTTCAATACACTCTTCTACTTGTTTTTCTAACATTTGCTTTATTATAGTGTTGCTTTCGAATTAAATTCACTGTGGAGTAGAGAACTCGCCTCTTAGGCTATTCTAGAATAAGACCTCTTCCTAATGATTTTACCTAAGTTTAAAGATGTCAGGAATTTTCTCCTTCCTTCCTTCCTCAATTGACTTCCTCCTTGAACTCGAGTACTTATCTCTAAATGGACTGCAACTAATTGGCTTATGTGTAGTTTTTACAAATATGCAGGGTGTTTAAAAGATTCTCCGCTCCTAACTTGTGAACGGTTTGAGATAAATTAATGAAACTTGGGGGAACTTTACCATGAAATGTGAAGTTTGTTTCATGCTGACTAGGGGCAACTACCTATTTTGCCCTAAGGCTACCCAACTTCAAAATTTCAAATTGGAGTATATATTTTTGATAGAATATTTGGATTCTACAGTGAAATATAATAAAATTTTGCTTCAATTTTGTTTATCTAGAATATTTTTCTCACTATCTGTAGGAAGCAAAAATAGCAAAATAACGCTTTGAAAATAGTAAAAATAATAAATCTTATATCGTTACTAAATCTAAAGGGTTTGAAATAAAGTAATGGAACTTAGGGGATCTTTATCATGTAAAGGGAAGTGTGTATTCATCCACTCACGTACTAGAGGCAACCACCATTTTGTCCCCAGGCGCTTAAATCTGTAATTTTTATAACTTTGTTTTAAAAGTTTGAAGTAAAATATTTTTAGAATCCAAATCTGCTATCAAAAATATACACTCCAGTTTAGGAGATCTTTACCATCCAACGTGAAGTATATTTCCATGTTGTCGAGCACTAGAGGCAACCACCTATTTTGCCCCCAGGCCACCCAACTTCAAAATTTCAAATTGGAGTGTATATTTTTTATGGCATATTTAGATTCTATGGTGAAAATAGCATTTTAATTAAATTTCCAATATTTTGCCCACTATAGAGGGGCGAAGATGGAAAAAATAGCCTCTCAAAAATAGCTAAAAAATAAAACTTAATCATTGTAAATTCTAAATGGGTTAAGATAAAATAATGAAACTTGGGGGATCTTTAGCATGTAAAGGGAAGTTAATATTCATCCACTCACGTACCAGGGCAACTACCCTTTTTGACCCCATGCCACCCGACTTTAACATTTTAAATTTGATTGCGTATTTTTGATAACAGTTGTGAATCTATAGCAAAAAAGAAGAATATTTTACTTCTAACATTTTTTTTATAACTCCAATATTATGTCCCTGCATCGGGGCAAAACTATATAAAAATGGTAGATTTCCCATTTATCTATGTATAATAATTTCCCCCCCCCCCCCCCCCCCACACACACACACACACACACACATATATATATATATATATATATATATATATATATATATATATATATATATATATATATATATATATATATATATATATATATATATATATATATATATATATAGGTACATTTTTAGATTGTTACTCCCCTCCGTTTTTTAAGAATATAAATGACTT
Organism: Gerris lacustris; assembly: GCA_951217055.1. Taxonomy (NCBI): domain Eukaryota; kingdom Metazoa; phylum Arthropoda; class Insecta; order Hemiptera; family Gerridae; genus Gerris; species Gerris lacustris. The sequence continues at coordinate 34,979,778 of OX578276.1, read as the reverse complement.
TGACTAAATAACTATTATTAAAAAGAGATGATTTGTTCAATGTACTTTGGGACAAAGGAATATCACTCTTCTGTTTTTATAAAAGGGAGTGACAGTCTAAAGAAGAACATTCCATACACCTTCTTTAGATTGTTACTCCCTTCCTCTTTTGGAATCAGGGATAAATTATATAATTTACATTATAATTTACAATAGGTATATTAATAAGTAATTAATTACAATATATAGGTATGTACAATATATAAGTTATAAGTAATAACAACAATATATACTAGAAAGTAATAATTACAATAGGTATAATAAGATATAATAGTAATAAAAAACATAATTTTTTATACTTTTTCATGTGATTATTAACCCACATCTTTGGGGTTCTATTGTTGAGACATGTAAATTTTTCCTTTGCCTCCTGACATTGCGGCAAAGTTGGCAAATTGCCCAAAGCAAAATTTGAGGAAAAAGCACTTTTAATAGCTTTTTTTTCAGGCGTTGACCATACCACGCGTTTTACTGCTTTCTTAACGGGAGACTAAAATTGCTCAACTTCATCAACTTGCTCATCTTAAACGGCTCATCAACTTCATCAGGGTCATCCGTAACGGGTTGTGGAACTACATCGGGTTGCTGTGGTGGAATTTATAAACTACTATCCTCTACTTCAAAGCTCTCATTGTCGTTTTGAAGTGTTGTGTAGTCAATTACTTCGATTAATTGCTCCAATGTCTTGTTTCGAACCTGAGATAAGGCATTCTTGTCACTCATAATGAGCAATAGCTGCGACATCCGCGCTAGATGTAGTATGTCGGTTGGCAACCTATAAAATTCCTTGTGGGTTGTAATGTCATGGCCCATGTAATTGACGACCAGAGCAAGGTCATTATCAGTCATGGTCACCACTTGGGACATGGTGGCTATATGTTTTCTTAATAATGTTCCGGTTAGGCTAGAAGGATTTTCCCTTTGCAAAAATTATTTTATTTTCAGGGTCGATGCCAGCTTCCACTCAATATTTAATGATCATTTAGATACTTTCTTCATGCGAAGAATCCATTAATATCGAGACTGCCTTACCCCTTTTGCCCCTTACTTCCATCCGTATATATTTTTGTGAAATAATTTTCTCATATTGAGATAAGGCATTGTAGGCATCGGAATCTTTGGCGATTTTGTGCCTATTAAGAAATGTGTTAATCTCGATTTTAGCAACTTCGGTGACTCTTCTCTTGTTTAATAAAATTAGTTGCACCAATAATGATGATTTTAAATTATTGTATGATTTGACATTAAATAAATTTGCTAAATCTGACATGACATTATCCTGTTTATGTTTTAAATAATCCAAGTTTTTTTTATATCCGAAGCTAATGGGAGAACGGTTTGTTTGTTAAAACGCCTTTCCTCCATCTCACTTCTAGGATAGCGTCCTATAGTTACATTGTGCAATGCATTGTGTACTCTCTGCCATAGTTCGATGTCACGAACTTGTTCCATCTCTTCCATTTTAACTAGGAGGAAACTTATTAACTTTGTGAATAAGAGGGCCAATATTCTTCCCAAAGCTTGCTGGACCTTTTACAGATCCTGTTGGTAACCAATCAATTGACTTTTGGAAGGCCGCTGTGAACGTATCATAAAGACGTGGCTTAAAAATCTATGCCAAATCGGTTATAGTTGAATCTAACTTTTTCATATTAAGTAATAAAGAACTTAACATTCTCATATTTGATTTCACATGGTTGTTCAATTCATTCTGCCGGGCATATTTTAAACACAAATAATTCCCATATTTAAGGATCAAACTGTCTTTGATGATGGTATCGTAAACTACGTCCTTGTGCATATTAGGCAGAATTTCAGATGACAATTTTTCGATAACTAAAGATCACCTAATTGTTCTTTCCTCGACAACTTCTGCAATTTACGTCCTGCAGCTTGTCCAGCTGTCGTTGACCTTTTTAGCTGCTTGCATTTGTGTTTATAAAGATTTTTATTAGAGAGCCATACCTTACAAAAAGGGCAGGGTGTAGTGTTTTGAGCCGCAACAGTTCTTCTACCAACTATCCGTTCATCCGGCTTACACGTAGTCTTATATTCACTATCACCCTTGTTTCGAAGCGCTTCTAATAAAGTTTTTATGGCTTGGCTCCTCGGACCCAGTTCCATCATTGGTATCACATCTTCCTCCTCGCTGTGGTTTTTATATATAATATGTCGAGCAAAATTAGTTACTAGCCGTTTACAAAACGTACAGTAATGAAACTGGAGGGACCTTTACGACTGTAGGCTAGTGTCACCTAAAAAATAAAAAGTAGTTAATAGGGACAAAAAAAATTAAAAATAAAATTATCTAGTGTGGCATATATCTAATGTGTTAAAAAAAATAATTACATAAAAGATCTAGCATTGCCACCAAAGGATAATTCTCTATCGAATTTTTACCTGGGCTAATTTTGATGAATCCAAAACGGTCCTTTGTAGGGAATTGACCTTAGAAATTTGGTCCTTGGAATCCTTGGGCAGTCCATATTGCACCGGAATCTCCCTCCAACTGGACCACGGGCCCTCTTCTTGGATATTTTCATCGGTCCAACAGCACATCAAGAACACAGCCGTTGACTTTGCTTCGACGAGCTGTCACCAAAATGCTCCATGAATTCCAATCCCCTTGAGTTGGCTTTCTACTTACCTCTGCGATGTTCTTGTTCAGGTGAAAGCAAGGCCCTAAAAAAACAACATATTTTAAATATCGAGAACGTTATCATCATCCAACAAAGGAACGTGTATCACCATCATGATAAATAATTCAATAAATTTAATGTGCGATTCCTTGGCGGTTGTATAATTTCTTGAATGGTTGACTTCTTCGGGGCCACGAAAGTATCAGAGCGGTAATCTCCTAAAATTTAATCAATTAGTTCTTTAAGTGAAAATTGGCATTCGTCAGCGTTTTTCAAAGAAAGAAAATAAGAATTCCAATGTTTCATCCACGTTAGAAGCTGGGCGATATCCTTGTCATGTCCAGTTGTTGCTACTTGGTATAGTTTTCTCTAGCAACAAAAGGCAACTCGTTTTTATTTTCATTGCCCATTCGTCACCTCGTCTTTAGGCTGCGTTCAAAATAGATTTTTTCAATGACAGCTTTTCCACTTTTAGATTCTTTTCCAAGGCTTCTTACCGACTAAGTGTCTTTTCCGGCGTGGCGATGGAGAGTTGCTGTAAGATATGATACTACTCGCATTGTGGAACAACAAAGATACTGCATTTTTCAATACACTCTTCAACTTGTTTTTCTAACATTTGCTTTTAGCGAATTTCCATTGGAAAAAATTAGCTAATAGAGCCACTGGCAGGGCGGGAGTTTGAGCCGGGACTGTGGCCAAAATACGTTTCATTCACTGAACACGAAAAAATAGGTTTTACAAAACTTTATATATATATGTTGATAAAACTTACACCGAAAAACAAGCTCGTTGAGATGAGAATCCCCATAAAAAATGGGATCTCTATGACGTCATTAACCCCTCCTGATGAGTCAGCAAAGATTAAAAAAAAAAATACAAAAAATCAAGTGAGGTATCGCTTCTTATGTTTTTTAGGGTCCTGAATCCAAAAAATGAGTTACCATAGCGATTCGAATAATAATTTAATAATAATAATAATAGTAATAACAACAATTTATTGTGGACTCCTTGTAAGCACGATACCTCTCAAACGAATTTTGACGTATCAAAATATAACTTGCACCGAAAAATCAAGCCTGTTGAGATGAGGATCCCCTAAAAAAATGGAATCTTTATAATGTCAATAACCCCTCCTGATGAGTCACCAAAGATTCAAAATAGTCCTACCGCAGGTTTCCGCAAGCCAAGCGAATTTCCATTGGAAATTTGTAGTTCAATGTTGTGCAGTTTAAACCTCTTTGAAACTACCATTATGTTTAACTAAGCATTATTATAAAAACCCTAATCTAACTAAAATATTTCATTTAAATTTTCTTAACTTAAAATAATCCACACAATTATAGTAGTTATATGAAGAAAGTTTAAACTGCACAACATTGAACTACAAATTTCCAATGGAAATTCGCTTGGCTTGCGGAAACCCGCGGTAGGATTTTTTATACAGTGTTGCTTTCGAATTAAATTCTCTGTGGAGTAGAGAACTTGCTTCTTAGGCTATTCTAAAATAAGACCTATTCCTAATGATTTTACCAAAGTTAAAGATGCCAGGATTTTTCTCCTTCCTTCCTCAATTGACTTCCTCCTTGAACTCGAGTACTTATCCCTAAATGGACTGCAACTAATTGGCTTATATGTAGTTTTTACAAAAAAATTTCACTTCTCAGGGGAAATCTTCCTCTCCGCCCTTAAAATCCGGCTTATTCGACGCTTTTCCGTAAGATTCGTGGTCCTTTTCTTAGATCCTTATTTGTTTTTTTAGATTGTGATTCCTTTTTGTTCTTATTCTGTGTTTAAATGATTCCTGTTTTCCATCGGATTCTTTGTACTGATGATGATGAGCGTACTTGTACGAAGTCTCCGACTTGAGTGCTTTCTCCCGCTAATGCGGCCTTGTCTGACTTTGTATTGGTACCTCATTTACCCGAGTATGGTAGTAGATATCAGCTTTTCTTCTCTTTGAACTTATTATTTTTCGGTATACCCATTCCCTTTTCCAGCCTAGAATATAAATAAATTAGGAAAAATTCAATCAATTATAATACATTTTTTGTTTTAATTTAGATAATATAAGGAAGGGGGTTGGGGGTATATATATATATATATATATATATATATATATATATATATATATATATATATATATATATATATATATATATATATATATATATATATATATATATATATATATATATATATTATAGATAGAACAAGGGGCAAAATCCAGGTCTAATTCTGATTCTAATACATTGATCTCGTCTATAGTCCAGTCGCCGAGCCATGTGACCTTGAAATAGGGTACAACTAATATTTTATTATTGATTCTAGTACTATTTGATATACTGAACCATAATATGTGGGGTGCCAGAATAGCACCCTTGGGCAAATTTCGGTACACAGGGGTACGGGGTACAAGTAATGAATACGGGGTCAAAGTAATGAATACCCTTCATGATGCATATCGTTGAAAAGCTCTTTAAGAGTACAGTAATTATTTTTATGTACAGTTTTATCATATTTTCATTTAGGAGGGGGTAAATTTGGGATATTTGCAAATTATTTTATCAAAGAGTAGGGGGTATAGAAATAAATGGGAGGGATAGAATCTAGATTTTCTCGCATAGTAAAATAATTCAAATGCTTCTTGATGGTAGTTTATAAACTTATCAAATTTAAATAACACTCCATAGCGAAGCACGGGTATCCAGCTAGTAATTAATAATAATAAGTGAGTATTTTTCTTTAACTTTAATTAACAATTACAGAATATTTTACTAAGATAAAATCAGAATGCAAATCAGGTTATAGGATATTCAAAATTACAAGTGGACATTTCACTGTCGCTGTCATCAAATTGAGCGGCACGAGTCTTCAAATTGCCACACAATATTGCGCCTTCGCACGCGCAATATTCTTTACAAGGCAGACCTACATGGTGCACAACTGCACCTTGCTGTTGAACATGGCTTCTTCTCACTTGAACAGCTACATCTTAAACTTTTCAGCAATTCTGGTGGTGCCAATCCTTTGTTACTTGGAAGTTGAATGGGTACTAAAGAGTTTGTTGCTTCATTCTTTGCCTATCCATAATCAGTTGGATTCAAAGGTGGAGAGAACGAAGATACTGCTGCGTTCCAAGTGCAAGGATCCAAATGGCATTGTTTGATATGGAGTTCAAATGCCTCTGTTGTCAGAGGGAGTATCTTAATTTTCGGAGGAATTTTTTTAGATAACCACACTTTGTATCGAACATCTGCATCTGACATGTTGTGAACTTCCTTCTTGTAGCCGTAGCAATGTGCAATGAAGCGTGTGCACTTAGTTATACACTGTTGCATTGAAGATTAGACACATCCTAAATGCTTAACTTCAATACCAGATCTGAGAACGTTTATAGCTGTAGACTTTCCAATTCCAAAAAATTGTAATGTGGTATCACAGTCCGTGAGACAATGTACTACAAACAATGGGTCTGCTTGAGTTCCTAAATTATGAACTACTGCTGCTATATCTGAGAGCTTGACCTTATCAACAGACTCTATCCACATATGTAGCTTTCTGTAAAAGTGTACAAGCAGAACAAAAACGTCGGTGTCATCAGGTACAATCTTGATATTTTTCGTTGCTCACCTTAACAGACAAATAGCCTGCTGTTCAATTATTCTATATTTAGTCCAGTCAAATTAGGTTTTCATCTTGCATTAAATCATGTAGTTCCAATTTTTTCAGGAATGTGTAGGGGGTGGTCCCCTGAACAACGCCTAATAAAGTCCCATCGATTTCAGGCGCCGCGGGACGGGGGAGGGGGGGCAAAAGGTCACATTTTTCAGTTTTTGGCGTTTATCTTGAAAACGGTACGTCGCACAAAAAATAATAATTTATTCAAAATTAAAGCTGATAAAATTATCTTTCAAATCATATATATCTTGTTTCAACCTAAGTGTTACCGTTTTTGAGATATGAGCCGTTGAATATTAAAAAATGAAAAAAAAGGGGCAGTGGTTCAGGAATCTCGTCAATCTTTCTCTTCTAACTCTTTTCCCTTCGAGTTTAACGAAAACTCGGGGGAAATAAAGTTGTAGAGCGAAAAATGTCCTAAAAAAATGAATGTAGTTATGCTAATTTATCTTCACCCCGTAAATAGTTAGAGCGTTTTGAAGTTTAGGGACGCTTTTCAACATTTTACTAGTAAAATGCTTCTTGTGACTCAAGTTTTGTTTCCAAGGTTTGTAACTCTCTTGATCACTTTGTATGCTGTTTAATTGGATAAGTATAGTAATTATAACCTGTATTAATAATGAATTATGTATACATGTACCAAAATCTATATCTCGTAATATATAGAAGGACACTTGTATTAGAGAGGAGGAAGTAATAAATCAATTTTAGATGTATAAAAGTTGTTCATAAAATCAAAAATTGGGTATCAAAAATAGATTCAAATAACAATACTAACATTGAATATATGTATACAATTCATTTCATCAACTGCTTTTTCACTTGTTAAAAGCTGTCAATATGATACTTCAATCAAATTGCTCAAAGTCTTCTTGGATCGGAACACTGTTTGTACACGAGCCTTGACAGTTGCTGCACACCAGGGAACAGTTGGTCCTGGCCACCACACATCGTTCCGCAGCCAGTGGTACAGCTGCAGAAGAGTGTGTTGAGGACAATGTCTGGTGCCAAAGGGGGTTTTGTCTTGATAGGAGTAAGGTGTCCACATCTTTTCTCGTCCAGCACCAACTTTCATGTAGGATGGATTCGTTCCCCAACCATTGCTGCACCTCCAGAAACACTCTGTATGAATGTTGCATTGCAGCATCTGTTGTGGGCGGCAAAGCGCGCAGGTTGGCTTTCATTATTGCAGTGGATTTCACGAATCACGAAGCATATGTATCAGTGAACAAAATAGAATAAAATAGATTAGAATTGTAGCTAGTTGTATTTAATAATTATTGAATACTAATTATTGTATTATTAATAATATAACGATAACGTATTAGTAAATATTAATTAGTTAAATGAATTATTAAATTTACTTAATGGGGTCAGTATCTAAGAAAAATTAAAGGCACCTGTACTGATTGTGAATATACTTATTTAACGGGGCCTGGAACATGAGCAGGAACATTCATTCCCCAGCTTCAGCAATGTCTCCTGGTGAAGATTTGGGGTCATAAAACAATTTTGCGATGTTTGCTGTTTCATTGGCATACCGCTTGAAACAATATATTATGGCCTGGTGTACCGTTTTCTGCACTCCACATGGTCGACACCAACTTGAGTCACAAGCAGAATTTTACTAGTAAAATGTTGAAAAGTGCCCTTAAACTTCAAAACGCTCTAGCTATTTACGGGGTAAAGATATATTAGCATAACTTCATTCATTTTTTAAGCAAATTTTTCGCTCTACAACTTTATTTCCCACGAGTTATCGTTAAAATCGAAGGGGAAAGAGTTAGAAGAGAAAGATTGACGAGATACCTGAACCACTGCCCTTCCTTTCTCATGTAAAGAGAAAGTATTGTGATGGCGCGAAAATTCGATTTTAATGGATTGACACGTTTTGAGGTCCCCTGAGTCAAAAAAAGTGGTTTTTAAAAAATGTCTGTTCGTCGTCTGTCGTCTGTGCAGACGCCTGGAGCCTAAACTACTGGGCCGATTTTGACGAAATTTAGCATACATGTTCAGAAAAATCATACCCCGATGCGAAATCGAGAAATGAATTTTAGCTCTAAATTTGGGGGCGCTACCCCCCAAAAACTCTGAAAAAACATGAAAAAAAAATTATTTCTCGAAAACGGGTCCGACGATTTTGATGAAAAAATTCTAAAATGTAGTCCATTTAAATACGAATCTAACTATATAAGCCGTTTTCCCGAGAAATATCTAGTTCCTGAGAAAATAGCTCAAAACGCGGACGGAGGGAGCCCGGGTTCGATTCCCCGCCCAGGAGAAGTTATTTTAATGATACATTTCGATGAAATGTTCAATAATAAATAAATGTACATACGAAAGCTAATAAATGGAAAACACTGGGCTATGTAATTATGAACTCGTATAAGAGAAAGTTTGTCTGAGTTGTCTAGGACCGATTTTTTAATATTCAACGGCTCATATCTCAAAAACGGTAAGACTTAGGTTGAAACAAGATGTATATGATTTGAAAGATAATTTTATCAGCTTTAATTTTGAATAAATTATTATTTTTTGTGCGACGTACCGTTTTCAAGATAAACGCCGAAAACTGAAAAATGTGACCTTTTGCCCCCCCTCCCCCCTCCCGCGGCGCCTGAAATCGATGGGACTTTATTAGGCGTTATTCAGGGGACCACCCCCTACACATTCCTGAAAAAATTGGAACTACATGATTTAATGCAAGATTCGCCGCCATTTTGAGCTAATTTGACTGGACTAATTTACAGTATATAGAATTTTAATCTGAAAACAGACTGTGAGTTTCCAAATCTGGGCAAGGAATTACAACGCCAGGAGTTTGTAATTCAGTTTGGATTGTATCAGTACCAGTAATGACCAACTTGTATGGAAGAAAATCACTATGTTGTAATATATGCTAGCAAATCATGGTTGTTATTTGTATTTTTATGTCTCACGGTCTGTGATACCACTTAACAATTTTTTTGGAATTGGAAAGTCTACAGCTGTAAAAGTTCTCTTATCTGGTATTGAAGTTAAGCATTTAGATGTGTCTAAACTTCAATGAAACAGTGTATAACAGAGTGCACAAGCTCCATTGCTTATTGCTACGGCTACAAGAAGGAAGTTCACAACATGTCAGATGTTCGATACAAAGTGTGGTTATCTAAGAAAATTCCTCCTAAAATTAAGATACTCCCTCCGACAACAGAGGCATTTGAACTCCATATCAAAAGATGCCATTTGGAAGCTTGCACTTGGAACGCTGAAGTCTTCGTTCCCTCCATCTTTGAATCCAACTAATTATTGGTGGGCAAAGAATGAAGCAACACACTCTTTAGTACCCATTCAACTTCCAAGTAACAAAGGGTTGGCACCTCCAGAATTGCTGAAAAGTTTAAGATGTTGTAACTCACTTGAAAGTTGTAGCTGTTCAAGTGAGACAGTGGCTAGATCGGGGGGGGGGGGGGGGGGGGGAGGCACATTCTAAGTCAGTTTAGATTGGGGGAGGGTGGGGGTGGGGGGATTCGTAGTGGAAACATAAAAAGGGAACTACTTATTCAACAAAGCAGCTGCCCCCCTCCCCCAAAGAAATAAAGTACAACTAATAAACAAAAAAAAAAAAAACCGCGCCCAAGTAAATATTCTGTCATTTTTAATTAAAGTTAAAGACAAATACACATTTATTTTTATAATTTACTAGCTGGATACCCGTGCTTCGCTACGGTGTGTTATTTTAATTTGATAAGTTTATAAACTACCATCAAGAAGCATTTGAATTATTTTACTATGCGAGAAAATCTAGATTCTATCCCTCCCATTTATTTCTATACCCCCTACTCTTTGATAAGATAATTTGCAAATATCCCATATTTACCCCCTCCTAAATGAAAATATGTTAAAACTGTACATAACAATAATTACTGTACTCTTAAAGAGCTTTTCAACGATATGCATCATGAAGGGTATTCATTACTTTGACCCCGTATTCATTAATTGTACCCCGTACCCCTGTGAACCAAAATTTAAATTTCGGAAATTCATGTAGACAGTGATTTTCCCCTTGCTTTGAAGGTCAAGTGTTCAAATTTTCATCGAGATCGGACAAAAACTGTAGATTTGTATGAAGAACATACACACACATATTATACAAACACATATTCACACATACGTTGACTTTTATACATATAGATTTTACCCGTTTCAAAACATATTTTATGTTGAAAAACTATAGTATACTGTTATATTACATTGTATTCACATAATACACATTTATTAAACTACAAATATTTAATTTTGGTCAGCCGAATCCCTTTCATTCGCAATAAAATGCGTGAGTTCTGTTGTTTTGACCCCGTGAGCTTTGACCTTCAATATTTAAAGTTGCCCAAGGGTGCTATTCTGGCACCCCACATATTATGGTTCAGTATATCAAATAGTACTTGAATCAATAATAAAATATTAGTTGTACCCTATTTCAAGGTCACATGGCTCGGCGACCGGACTATGATGTACAATGGAAAATAATAGGCTCACTAGGTGTCGCTGGGGTTAATATTTCTCAGTGATAGAATAAAATGAAAGGGGTTGCAACTCTAGCAGGGCGGATGACTCATATTACTTGAGCCGGCACCGCGTAATATTTTTTTAAGGCCAAATGAGGTCAGCGAAGGTCAAAGTCTATTGTACCTTCTTACGTTCATCCTTGGAGGGGTTTCCCTTTTTATTAAGCATTTTTTTTTTTTTTTTTTTTTTTTTCTTTCTTTTTCTCCGAAATAATATTTATGTCTTAAACAGCTTAATTTTTATACAATATTTAGAATATTTTTATACATGTGTTTAGAAAAAGGTTTCTTATAGAATTACTTGAGCCGGCACCGCGTAATATTTTTTTAAGGCCAAATGAGGTCAGCGAAGGTCAAAGTCTATTGTACCTTCTTACGTTCATCCTTGGAGGGGTTTCCCTTTTTATTAAGCATTTTTTTTTTTTTTTTTTTTTTTTTTTTCTTTCTTTTTCTCCGAAATAATATTTATGTCTTAAACAGCTTAATTTTTATACAATATTTAGAATATTTTTATACATGTGTTTAGAAAAAGGTTTCTTATAGAAAATTCTTTTACCTCTCACTTGTACTCTTCCTTTTTATTTTCCTTTCAGACTTCAGAAGAAAAATTATCAATGTATTGTATAATATGAAATATGTCAAAAATAATAAAGAAATAATAAAAAGTTACTTATATATAATAAAAAAAAACAGTTATTCTTAAAATGTACATTACTTTTAATTTTTTTATGTATATATAGAATTACAAATTATTAAATTAACATCTAAAATTAATTAAAAATAATTATAGATGAATGTAAAAAAGTACTAAAACAAGAATTATCCTAATATGATAAAAAATGTAGGAGATATAAAATAAATAGTGTGAAAGCGTTGAAGAATGGATAGTTTTGTGTGAGGGTTGAAACGACTCAAGCTGGGGAAGGCCGGTCTAAAAATACGGCCCCGTCTGTGGAAGTCTACTTTTGATTTTTACCTCAGTACCGAATGGGTTTTAATGTATGTTAAAACATTAAATATTGGTCATATGTTTAAATAATTGCGAAATTCATAAGAAAAATTGCACTAAATTTCACTATTTTGCTATATATGTATATCTGTAAATATTTTATCTTTTTATTTATTGACTTACTTTTGAGTTACATTAGTTAATAAAAGTATATCATTTATGTAAATAATAAGAAAACACGGATAATATTGCATTATAAACGTGATATTTTGACATTTTCTAGAAACAATCGCTATTTTATTGATTTTTTTATATACCAATTTTCAAATAAAAAGCGGCACCATTTAAAATTTTCCGATTGACCTGAATCTTCTCAAAAATCATATTTTCATGTATTCGCTCAAAGTTAGGGGTTGGGAGCACAAAATTTCAATACTTTTTTTTCACCCCTATGATAAAGGCCCACTCGTATGATCTGGCATCCTTCCAACTTGACCGATTTATCTTATTTTTGTTTATATTGATCTCCATCAAGTTGTTTGTAGGACCCGATATTCCTACAAACTTCAAACCAGATGCTGCGGCAACTCTGTAATGTTGGTTTGTTCTTTCCCTCTAAGTAGTACATATACTTATTACACAATACTTCTGTACATAAAAGTGATAATATAAAATGTGTATAAAAGTGATGACATATGGTTTCTGAATTAACACTATTATTGAATCATTACCAGTCAAGGTTTTTTGTAGTTCACCTATAGCGTCTTGACTATGTTGTAGATTGATGTGCTTTAACTTGTATCATTTCTCTTTTGCGAGCGGCTTCCATCTTCCAAGGGACTCTGTCCCTTCTACCTCTACCTTCTGTCTCGGATGTGGGAGTTTTCCTCGAAGCCGATGCACCGATACCGCGATCAGGCCCATTCATACACGCATTCATTCACTTTTGAAGTTAAATATATAATTATTAAAACAAACTTACTCCCATATCCACTCATCGAATTATGAAAGTTCATTTATAAAATAAAAATTCAAATATAAAAGGACTAATGGCTTATACAGAAATGCATAATCTCTCTGGAGAGTTATAAATTTAATGCTAAAGGTAATGAAAATACTACCTATTGCAAAACATTTATTCTAAATGTTCAAATTGGCGGTCGTTTTCCAGTAGGCATCACCTGACTCTTAACATGAAATGAACGAAGAGTAGCCTTGATTTCCAATCTCTGGATGAACCAAACTGCCTCTCTGATTTTCCTTTTCATTTCTTCTGGATTGTTAGGACGATCTTTATAAATCGTATCCTTTATCCTACCCTACAGATAGAAATCTAAGGGTGTCAGATCGGGTGATCTTGCTGGCCATGCAACTGGACCTCCTCTCCCTATCCAGCGTTGAGGATATTCATGATTATTAAGTGCTACCTTACAGTTCGAGAGGAATGAGCAGGACAACCATCAAGTTGAATCCACATTTTCTGGCGAAGACCTGTAGGAAGATGTTCAGGAAGTTCGTCTTTCAGAAAATTTAAAAACATCCATCCATTTAGGGCCCCATCAAAGAAGTATAGACCAACTATATGGCCACCAATGATTCTACACGAGGTGTCCGCAGACCGCCTGTGTTGGGAATCAACTTCTCTCTGGCACTGAGGGTTCACTTACTGCAATATTGTAAATTGTGATCCATAGCACTTGGCGGCTAAATAATGCTGGATCCGTTTCAATGATATTCTCTGCCCATCCACAAAATTCCTGTTTCCTCCGAAAGTCATCGTCTGATAGGGCTTGGTGGAGAAGAATGTTAAATGGATGAAAACGATGAGCCTGCTGACTCCGGAGTACTGTGGTATGGTTAGTTCTACACTCGTTTGAGATCTCGTGGCTACTCGGATGAGGAAAGGCTATTAGTAAGCAAGTACTGCTACAATAATTAGCTCATCGTCTGATAAGGCTTGGTGGAGATGAATTTTAAATGGATGAAAAAGATTATCCTGCTGAAGTCAGAGTACTGTTGTATGATTAGTACCACGCTCGTTTGAGATCTCGAAGGCCTGAACAAGCTGCTTTTCCATATAGCTTGGGGCCTATTGGCGTTTCTGTAAGCAGCAAATGCACCAAACTGGTCAGCACGATCATATAGTCGTCAGAAAAGATGGTCCGATCAGGATACCTCACGCGATAAATTCTTGCTGCTGCCTTGCCTCACCATAGACAACAAGCATGTCACGGTACTCTTTATTAGAATGCGACATTGTGAGAGGCCAAAAGAGTTAGTTATAATTTTGTATAACTTACCTTGCTCACAATAAACCTAGAAGTCTTCAATACTTTGTCACAATAACTCCACAGCACATAAATATAATTATAATTTGTCCAGTTATGTTTACTTTACATTAAGCACAGCTAAGCAAATTACGATGTAAACCCTTGTAACATTTAATTATCTAAATTAAATTATATGAAATTTTGGGTTGTCTTGTTCCCAATACCAGGTGTTGAGTCGAAACATGTCCCTCTGTCGAAAAAGTCGATTCATCACTGAATATAATATTTTTATGATAATAGGAATTATTTATTTTCACCCATCTCCAAATAGAAGTATAGCCTCTGTTTCGAAAGTATGTTTTTTTTTTAAATACGGTAGATATATGATATGTTTTAAAATGCGTTAAATTGTGATTTACAAATCTTTTGTTCATTCTGCTTGTTTCTCAAAGATTGTTTAGGCTTTGTGTCAACTGAGTCTATTACTATTAAAACGACGAGCCTGCTGAATCCGGAGTACTGTGGTATGATGAGTTCTACACTCGTTTGAGATCTCGTGGATACTCGGATGAGGAATGGCTATTAGTAAGCAAGTACTGCTACATTAATTAGCTCATCGTCTGGTAAGGCTTGGTGGAGATGAATTTTAAATGGATGAAAACGATGATCCTGCTGACGCCAGAGTACTGTTTTATGATTAGTAACACGCTCGTTTGAGATCTCGAAGGCCTGAACGTAAGCCAGTACTGCTACAATTAGCTGCTTGTCCTTATAGCTCGGGGTCTATTGGCGTCTCTGTAAGCTGCAAATGCACCAAACTGGCCAGCACGATCATATTATAGCCGTCAGAAGAGATGGTGTTTCGGGTGACGCCGATCAGGATACCTCACGCGATAAATTCTTGCTGCTGCCTTGACTCACCATAGACAACAAGCATGTCACGGTACTCTTCATTAGAATGCGACATTGTGAGAGGCCAAAAGAGTTAGTTATAATTTTGTATAACTTCCTTGTTCACAATAAACCTAGAAGTCTTCAACACTTTGTCACAATAACTCCACAGCATTTAAATATAATTTGTCCAGTTATGTTTACTTTACATTAAGCACAGCTAAGCAAATTACGATGTAAACAAACAACAGGAGTAACCTATTAGACGGGAACCTCCCTAGTTTGTATCAACAACAACCCTTGTAACATTTAATTATCTAAATTAAATTATACGAAATTTTGGGTTGTCTTGTTCCCAATACCAGGTGTGTGAGTCGAAACATGTCCCTTTGTCGAAAAAGTCGATTCATCACTGAATATAATATTTTTATGATAATAGGAATTATTTGTTTTCACCCATCTCCAAATAGAAGTATAGCCACTGTTTCTAAAGTATGTTTTTTTTTTGTTAAATATGGTAGATATATGTTGTTTTAAAATGCGTTAAATTGTGATTTGCTAATCTTTTGTTCATTCTGTTTGTTTCTCTAAGATTGTTTAGGCTTTGTGTCAACTGAGTCTATTACTATTAAACATGAGTGTTATCTTCATTGTACATATTGGGTATGCTTCTTCACTAAATCTTACTTTGCTTCTTCATTAAAATTTTACTTTAGAGAGATCTCTTACCTCTTGTACTCTATTTGCTACAAAATATAAAACCTGCGAGTTTCTATATTTACATAGCCTTGGACTGCCATATTATCTGTCCACAACATTTGCTCTAAATCGGGTAACTTTAACTCTTTTTCGATGAATTTACTCATCCGAGCTGTAAGCAGAGCAGCAGTGAACTCTAATCTGGTATTTCTGTAAGAGGTTTAACGCGAGCCTATATATAAAGGGGTCCTCCACACTCTTGCTGGGTATCCTCATCGAGTATAATCGTCGGGGCGAGAACCTCAGTGCCATGGCTGACACCGAAGTAGCAGCTGCTGCAGTAGCTCTTTGTGCGTACAAATATTATATCTACGTTGATTTTTTATTTAAACTAAAAAAAAAAGTTTAAAAAAAAGAGGTGATGTATTTTGTCTAAACATAGAATAGAACAAGCTAGGTACGGTGTGTCTCTACCGTAATATTTTTTGTTACTCAATAATGACTGAAAGCTTAGTATATTTTTTAATTTTTTTAAGGAACTCGTTGGACGCCCAAATAAGTGAACTGGTTAAAGAGCCTTCATCAGTTGAATTCGAAAAATTTTGTAGGACGTCTCCTGAAGATTTTGAATATCTTCTGTTCCAAATATCTCCTCAGCATCACTTTTTTTTATTAAAGACGTTATTTAATGTGTCAAATGCATCCTTCATTTTTTTAGCAGCGTCCTGTAACTCTGGTGGGTTTGCACGACCATGAATGGTCTTTCCTGTGATTGAAGTGGATTCCTCTTGTATTCCGTTCTGGAGTTGGGTCTCATCTTCATTGTCTATTGAGGGGTCTACAGTTTAAGAAACGGGGTTTACCTTACTCGAAACTCTTTCTTATCCTCTCTGTATGTGCACTCCTCACTACACTGAGCAAACATCCTTATAATCGGGAGCCCCCCCCCCCCCCCCCCCTACTAGGAGTTTTTGTTTTCCTTAGGTGGTACCACACTATAAGAGGCACTCCATTTCGCATATTTTAGTTTTGTACCCCACTACCAGATTATTTCTTCTTCTTAGGGGGTACCATAGAAATACGCCCCCCCCCCCTCATACACCTCTTTCTGTTTGGTACCCCCCCCCCCTAATCTCAGTCTGAATTCTTTACACTCATCAGATATCATTTCTCCTATTATAGTTGTTACTGCGTTTTAAATTTTAAAATGTTTACGTCATAAGGGACAGTTCCGTGAAACACTTTCTGTTTAAGATATACTCAAAGAAAGAAATCGCACGGTGCGGTGTCAGGTCCGGAGATCTGGCAGGCCATGGAATTGGACCATATCTTTCAATCCACTTTCTTGGAAATTTATCGTCTACCCAGTTACTATCATCTATCGTGGCATGAGCAGGACATCCTTCATGTTGAAAATTTGCATTTAATCTAGATTCCAAATTTTCTTCTTTAAGTTGTGGCCAGATAACTTTCATTATTTAAAGTTGTATCTTAAAAGTATGGTCCTATAATTTTCGTTGATATCATAGCACACCAAACATTATCTTTTTTATATCTGACTATTAGTTTCTATTGGAAATTTAGGATTCTTGCCTTCTTGGGCCCAATATCTCATGTTCTGTGACGCTACACATGGCCGTTTGTAGAGAAAGTTGATTCGTCACTGAAAATTATGTTTTTATTAAATGAAATATTGCTTGTAATTTTTACAAAAATGTCTCTCTAACGCCCGTCGTAACACCATTATTTTCTACGTTTAATTTGTCTAAAACTGCTTCCACATCATCGAAGCATACTGCTTCTTTCAAACTTTCTTCTAACCAATGTACATATTTCCTTTTTCCTTAATGGAACCATTCCACATTTCTCTTCCGCCAGCTGCCTTTCTAATTGCACCATTCGTTCGTTTACTTGAGTCTTGATAATTCTTTGGTCTATTACTACCCTATGCTTTTTTTAGAGTATAAATGACACTAAGTCCTCCTTCTTTACTTAGTGTGGGTACACTTTGCATTTCGTCTTGCAATTTTACTTTAATTTTTCTCTTTATTTTCTCTCTTTTTTCTCCTTCTTAACCCCATACAAAAGCCCCACTGCTTTTGAACATCCCCAGTTAAGATTATTGAATACTTTGTAATACAAATCAAAGTCAATAATGTAAACAAAAAGTGAGTAACCAATTAAAATCTTGCCTCACCCTACCATCTTTACTTGGTTATCCACTTTAGAGTGGGTAACCAAGTAAACGGTTATATAATTGTATTGTAGCTGTCCTGCTTTGAAGGCACTGAAATCTGAATTTGTTTCAGATGTACTTTTATTCTTGAAATTACAACCGATTACCATCTAACGGTTGTATCTAAAACTTCTTAATTTTGTGAGCGAAGCATCTTGAATGTTACCATATTGAATATCGATGTGGTTATATTTTATACTCATCGGTCCAACAGCACATCGAGGACTCAGCCGTTGACTTTACCTCGAGTGGATGTTACCAAAATACTCAATGAATTTCAATCCCCTTGTGCTGGTTTCAGAATTAACTCTTTTCATGTGTCTTTAATGGTCCTAAAAAAACATATTAAATTTTTAAAATTAAAGAAATTATCACTGTCCAACAAAGCAACATGTATCACCATCATGATATACATTTTATTTAGATAAAAGTGAAAAAGTAAAGTATGAAAAAGTATATTGGTTAAGAAACTATAATTTGAATAATGGGATGCTAAGGCAAATAAAAATAGTAATAAGATAAAGAAGCAAATGATTTGTTAAAACTTTCTTCAAAGAAATTAAATAAAAGGGATTTTTTTGTCAGATATGCTGAATATTCAAATGCATTAGGTGACTACTCCGAGGCCACGGAAGTACTACTCACATCATATCCATTGTAAGCTCTCCACATATAAGAGTTAATGTAAGATTCGTTATCTATAAACAGTTCCATTAGAGAAAACTATGACCCCCTTCTCTTTCTATTTACTACTACTTGTCCAAAATCTTATTCCGTGGTTCTGCTAATTCCTCAAACAGACAAAAAAAGTAAAAAAATAAAAAAAATAAAAAAATAATAAAAAAAATAAAAATAAACAATGCTGCCTTTTACGCGATATAACCTTTAACATACAGCATATTTTTGTTACAAGCAATACTGTTCATCTTATGGAAAAAAAAAATCATTCAAATGCCCAAAAACTGTGTCCGAAGGTAGCGCACCGAAGGGTACATTATCAGAGTGATTTTTACTTCCATGAAAATAGAAGTATGGTGATACCTTCCAAAACGTGATTCCGAGATCTCTGTGAAGTTTCATATGCATATTTTGCGTACGTATGTATGTATGTACGTACGTACGTACGTTCGTTCGGAACTTTAACCCTTTATAATATCGCTTCAAGTCATCGTATTGAGATGCGGTTTGCGGAATTTTTTAGAACTTTTGTCGGAAAAACAGATGGCGCCGAACATCGTAGCTCACGAGGTTTCAGAGCTACAGTCACTTAAGCACGAAATCGGTCTGTCGATGGTAACTTCAGTGGGCTATATTTGATTTATTGTTGATTAATATTGGTATATTGGAATTTTAGTGTTGTTGCTTCCATGAAAATGGGTATAAATACTGAGTTCTCTATTGCTCACGTATTGACATCACAGCATTTCATGGAAGTCATGTGGGGGTTTTCACACCGGTACTTTTGTCTGTTATACTAAATATTCTAATGCATTAGGTGTTGCAAACCTCATGGGGTCCCGAATCCTTGGTGGTTTTATAACATTTCTCAAATGGTTGACTCCTCCGAGGCCACGGAAGTACAAGTAACATCTGTTGTATGCTCTCCACGTATAATAGTTGATGTAATATTCGTCATCTATACACTGCTACATTAGAGGAAACAATGTTTCCCTATTCCTATGAGGTACCACTTGTCTAAAATCCTTCCTCCGTGGTTCTGCTTATTCCTCCTCCAAATAACTAAAAATTCTGCCTCTGACGGCGATATAACCTGTTACATGCAGCATAATTTTGTTACAAGATATACTGCTCATTTTATAGAAAACATGTTCGGTGATATAGCAAACGCAGCATCTGCTAGAAAAACAAATGGCACTTCCTTCCTGGTGTTCGGTAATCTCCTGGGTTGGTGTAGATTTAATAGTTGCTTATGAAATTTTTCATAAAATGTTGCATTACTGTACAATCTGATATACGTCCATTCATGCCTGTGTGCACTAACTTAAACTCATAGGTTGCAAATAACACTACACTAAAGAACTTCTTGTAGTTAAAATAATCTGAGCCACTGTTTGCCGGTTTCATTATGCTTTCCATCGATTGCTGCTACTGCATGTAGAAAATTCCATTTACTGTCTAATTCATTACTGATCTGTAATGAATTCTTTACTAATCCATTCTTGCTCAGTGTCTGGGAGCTGAACCAAGGGAATTAATACTGCTACCTTCATCTTCATAAATAATGACCACTGTCATAGCAGTGGCTCAAAAAGAAAGACAAGCCCATGTTGATTTGAGAGAAAAGGTAACATCAACTCCTTCAGTGAGATCAACAATTAACTATATTAAAAATAAAACTTACACACACGCACAACTATTTACACTGATATAAACTATTCATAAATAAATACTTAAAATTAAACGCTGTCAAGCTATAGTCCAGTCGCCATGTACTATGGACCTTG
This sequence comes from Gerris lacustris, assembly GCA_951217055.1. Taxonomy (NCBI): domain Eukaryota; kingdom Metazoa; phylum Arthropoda; class Insecta; order Hemiptera; family Gerridae; genus Gerris; species Gerris lacustris. The sequence continues at coordinate 34,959,362 of OX578276.1, read as the reverse complement.
AAAAAATTCCGACTTTAATGAAACTTTGGGATATTGTTAGTGGGTGTCCAGTAGTGCTACACCCAATTTTTCGAACAAAAACCACAAAATGTTTGCACTTCTCTCAGTTTTTTCAAAACATTTCAAAAACGGTTAATTTTAGCGGAAAACTTTGCGACAGTAATTTGTAGAGGATTAAATTTCACTGGTCAAACTTATTTTTTGCTAAAAAGGCTTGTTTTGTTTATGATTTTTCCATTTTTGTAACATTATTAATCAGGTTATGGTGTCTATTTCCATTTACGTGGTTCAAAGCAAGCCCTGAGCAATTCTTGGGGAGGGTGGAACACAGCAATCCTGGTTTCTTGCAGCTGCAGGTTGCAGTGCTACACCCTTTCTTGTACAGTTGAGTCTCGATAATCCGAGTTGGATGGGACCGGCAGTAACTCGGATTACCAAAAAACTCGGATAATTGGAAACTTACGGAAATGTGAATTCTTTATTGAAAAATAATACTTACATTCATATATTTTATTTTCATTAGGGTTTTAAAATAATTTCATTATATTTTGTTTCCAATCACAAAACTCACTGTTACAGTACCTAACACCCGTGCAATTGTTTTCAGTGACACGCCATTACCTATCCGCAACAAGGCATGTATTTTCACTGCAAATAGAAATTCGGTATGTTTTCGTTCTCTCATTATTAATGCGATGCTTTCGGTTAAAGCTCTAACTTAGAACTGAAGAAGAAGAAACAAATTAATAGACTTCCCTGAATTTAAATGTAAACACAGCTGCTCAGATAGGAAAATAAATTCATGAAATCATACGGAACCATATTTACCAGCTCTGTCCTCCCCTGTCTTAATTGAGTTTAATTCAGGGAACCCGCTCCCCCTCCTTCTTTCCAAGAACTCTCGTTTGACTCGGATTATTGGAATCTCGGATTATCGAGACTACTTTACAAGAGATGATATGAAGGATATTGTCTGAGGCTGCATTACGTGTTGGCCTGATGGGACCCCCCCCCCCCCCCCCCCCCAAACTGACGGAACAATGTCGTTACCTAGCCACGTTTGGACCTGAAGGTAGGTTCATAAAACATGGTGGGTTGCTGCGTTTTTGGTAGGTGGCAGTCTAGCCAATTGAAATTTATGTTTGACCACCGACTTTGTAAAAGGTTGGTATCGGAGGTTGTCGAGGGAATCTGTTTCTATGTTCCCCTCATACAGTGCCACCAGAAACTTCTCGCCTGCCGCTGAAATCTGGGAGGGGGTGGCTTCCGGGTCCATGGACACAGCTGCTAGGTCTTGTAGCAAAGGGTTCTTTTCGTAAATTCTGCAGACCTTTTTCTTTCCTTGTCCGAAGGGAGTTGACGTGGTGTCGCACCCACTGACTGCACGCAGTAAGAGAATGCCTTGTGGGTCGATTTTGCATGAAGCTGCTGAATATAGCAATGTTGGGGCATTACCTCTCCCACTCTTCTCGAAATATATGTTTTTGTGGGAAGCGGAGGTTAGGGCTGCCAGTAAGACAAGATCTACATCTTCACCTGATGATAACATTGTCATATTCAGTTAAATAAAAATGAGTACCGGAGGGTGTAACGGGGCTAAACGTTAGTGCAAGAACGATGGATTTTAATCAGGACCACCAATTTTAGTTTTAATAATCTATAAAGATAAAGGTATTCTGTTTCAGCAACAACTATTACATTATTAATAATAGATGTTGCCTTAGTTTTCGCAATTTTATATTTTCAACAATTATGGAGTCTACAATTAAGAAGTCTGGCAAACTCTTGAGTAAATAGTCTGAGTTTCTTAAAGGAATAGTATGTCAGCTAAAAGATAACCGCAGAGTTTGATTTCTGCTGCTTTTACCGAATTCTGTAACTCTAAATAACTAGTAGCGGGTTAAAATTCTTAACAATGGTCCTTTGTGTGCTACTAACAGCATTTTATTTGTGTTTTTTCATTCAAGGCAGCAGCAGCATAAAATTAATATGATACCATAAATATCATAGACCAGGTAGGTGTTCAGCTCTGAGAAGAGTCACACTGTTCTGTTCAAAACGAGAAACTTCACCAAGGTGAATAAATTAAGAGTGTTGGTAGGAAGTAGGTAGACAGACAAAATAAAAGATACTTTTAGTGAATGATGGACAATGTCCAGTTAAATAATAATATAATTAAATAAAAATTAAATCCTGGTATGGTATAACATAGTACATTATAAAGGTTGGTAATTGGATCAAACCGTGGAGTGACCAACAACACGGGTGACTCAACCCAAAATAATAAGGTTGACTGAATTTAAACAATAAAAAAAAACTGAAAGACTATCCCAGCCCAAACTGCCCTAGCTCCGCGTAACACCTAAACGGCTAGCCTTATCTCCGTCTCAGCTGGTAACGCAAAGGGGCTAGTCAACCAGAGTTAGAAAACAAAATAATAAGTAAAATAAAAATAATACTTCACGTTAGAGGGCACTCCCTACTCTGATCTAACCTCCGCCTTGAACAGGGTAACGGCTACGCTAACTTCCCGTACACTGGGTCACGGTGAGTGGGTCCTCTAAACAAAAAAAAGAAAGAATTAAAATAACAGAAATAAAAACCAAATAATAAGTTTATAATCGTGAACGATACTCAGCAGTACTTGACCTTGTCGCCTCAAGGCACTACTGAAAGTTAAAATGGCGAAAACAAGCCCGAGGGCAATTTGTACAATTAATTACTAGTAGTTTTAGCTACTAGTGTTATAGTTTTTCCTACACAGTGGCTGGATTCTGTCGCCTCAGAACCACTGGAGACTAATACAGCGAATACAACCCGAAGGCGATTGATTTAATAAATTGCTAGTAATTTTAGCTACTAGATGGAGGGAAAATCACAGCGGCTACATTGACCTGTTGCCCTCAGGTCACCACTGGAGACTTAAACGGTTAATACAACCCAGAAGGGTAAAGAAACAAAAAAATTAATTAATTTTAAATCATAAATTAAACAGTAAAATTCTTTGAAATACTTCCAAGAAGTAAAAGGGTTAAGACCTGTCCATGATTCAAAGTGAATGTCTGGAACAGATCACAAAAAATTAAAGAGTAACTTAGCCGGACCTGGCATTCCAGGTTACTCAAAGTTAAATGCCAGTTAAAAGGTAACAAGTACCCAAAGGTAATTAAATTGTAAAATAAACGGAAAGATAAAGGGGGGGGGGACATAAGATTAATTAGGTGAAGTAAAAATTTAGATAAGTGAAAGTTAATTAAGCAAACTGATTTTACGTGACGGGACCTAACCTGACCTAACCTCAGAATGCCACGTCTCGCACGCTACGAGAAATTGTACGTTTCATCACGGGATAGGCCCAGATTGAATTAAGTATACTAAGTTACACAGAAAAGGGACGGGACTATAAAATAAAACGTTATTACAGTTTATCAACGATACGGTAGGTGTGATTCATATGTGAGGCTGTGAGGAGAGACGGTAAACGTAGTCTTCAGGTAAGTCGGGTCCACATGTCGTCAAAAGGTGAAACTAGCGTAGGTTTTCCCACGTAGATCTTGGCTGGCTAAGAGTCATGCCCCGATACTTGAAACTGGTAGTGAAAAAGTCTATAAGACACACTTCAATACGTTAGCATAAAAATGAAACTTTAAGACAGGACGTTACTCACCGGTACGATAAGATATGAAATCCCAAAGAAGTTTATGTTAGAAAGGTCATGATGTCGTCTCACGGTGTCGTCTCTACTGGCTTACTAAACGACAAACACCTGTAAGAGATAATTGAGTTGAAAAGCCGATACGTAGAACTAAACCGCTATTAATTTCCTTGCAGTAATTAAAGAGAAAAAGAAGAAAATAAACTTACAGTTGTCAGAAGGTTAGAGAAGTTTTCCTCGAAAGCGTCAGAACGTCTACGTCGAAAAGCAACAGGTGTCCCCCAGATTATCCAAATCCATCACGAACAAGGAAAACTTAATCCAAACGGAAATTACTTCACATCGGTAAAACCGATTCTGGAGAATCAAAATAAATCACTGAATATTACGATAAAAGCCGGCATTTCCAAAGAAACTTGGAAAAGAGGCCGAGAAGAAACTTAAGCGTCCAACATGGCTGAAGGACAGAACGAGAGTGGCGTAGCGTGACAACCCACGTTCTAGCATAGATGATCAGCAGGCATTGGAAAGCTAAAATAATCGTTGAAACAAAGGGAACGGAAAAGGTCTAGAAAATTAAAGCAAACGAAAATAGGAGTTTAGAAAGTGAAATGAATTTCCTAGCTGAAATAGAAGAAAAGATATGAGAGAAAGAAAATAAAATATATACGATTTGGTAAAAAAGAACGAAATGAATATGTAGGACTTGTTAGTCATGCCTCTTGAAGTAGTTCGTCGGATATTCCGCTAAATGACAGCAGGTGATCGGCCCTGAAAACAAGTTTTGAAAAGATCCGAGAGATGGCGCCAGCCTACGGAAGTCATTCCGACGCGAAAACAACCGCCAAAAATTTACCACGGTACACACCCCCTCCTAGCGTAAAAAGACTTCTAATCCTCTTCTTCATCCTCGCTGGAAACAGGTTCTCGATAACTCTTCAGTTTGGAGGGTGCCACTTGCCGGCTCGGCGACCACACTTATCCTCCAAGTCGCAAGTGCCCCCAGCACTGACGGAGATAACGGTAAAAGGCCCTTGGAACTTAGGACATAACTTGGCAGCATGCTTGTCGGCGGCTGATGACAGTTGAAAGTTACGACGCAAGACCAGATCACCAGGTTTGAACTGTCCAGGGCGACGCCTAAGGTTGTACCGACGACACTGAGCCTGACTGGAAAGTTAAGAGGTTACCTTCCACCAGATGATGAAGTTCTTTCAGCTTGTCCATCCGTTGACTCCAGCTGCGGTAGTTCTTGATGGGTGTGTTGACTTCCACTCTGGGGATGGGACTGCTCTGCCGACGTAGACACTGAGGGGCGTTCAATTCCCGACCGAAGTTAAGAAAAGCGGGAGAGTATTTTGTAGATTCGTGGACACTAGAATTAAGGGCAAATTGTAATTCGCCAAGGTAGGAATCCCAATGTTGGTGGTTCTCCTTCAGATAGGTAATGATAAGCTGCCGGATGTTGCGGTTCGCACCCTCTGTAGGATTAGCTTGAGAGTGGTAGTATGGGGTAGTGATGTGCTTAACCCCATACGTCTCCGCTACCTTCTGCACTAAGTTACTGACAAAGTTAGTCGCGTTGTCAGTAATAAGGGTGTGAGGTACCCGAAACGGTAGATGACGTGCGAGCTTAACCTGGTTAAAATAACTTCAGAAGTTGCTTTTCAGATGGGTGCGAGTTCCACCCACTTAAAGAAGATATCTTTGAATACTAAGAGATACAGGTTACCCTGCGAGGTACGGGGAAAAGGTCCCATGATGTCCGTGGACACAGTTTCCCAAGGAGCCTTAAGGTACCTAGGGTACATTAATGCTGCGGAGTGTTAGGAGGCTTAACCCGCTGACAGAATGGCGGTCATGACGCAGAACGTCCTGGTACATCCCCGGCCAGTAATAAAGACGACCCACCCTCCAATGGGTCTTCTCCACACCTAAGTGACCCGATTGGAGGTCGTCGTGACATTCCTGCAACACTTTGCGACGGAGGTGCCAGGGGATGACCAACTTCCAATCTTCGCTTGGGTCGACTAGTTCTCCCTTGAGAAAATTCTTGCGGAGATAAAACAATTGGCCGTTCTCGACACGCCAATCAGGGTGGAGATCAGGATCTCTCTTGACACGGTACAGCTTGCGGTCATACCACTCATCAACCAACTTGCTATCCGGGGATGAAGAGCTTTGGATAGCCATAACAGAAATTTCTGGTATGCGGGATAAGGCATCAGCGACACTGTTAAGAGATCCTTTGCGATATTCGATTTTGAAGTTAAACGCCTGCAAACGTAAAGCCCAACGTGCAAGGCGACCGGTAGGGTTTTTTAAATTAAGAAGCCATTTCAGGCTGGCATGATCAGTAATTACCGTGAACTCGTATCCCTCGAGGTAGTGGTTGTTCCTCTCGATGCCGAACAGCACTGCCAAGCACTCCTTCTCGGTGACGGTGTAGTTCTGCTCACTGGAGGAGAGAGACCTGGAACAGTAAGCAATCACCCTTTCATTGCCATCCTGAATCTGGGTTAAGACAGCACCGAGCCCAGTCTGACTGGCGTCCGTCTATATGGTAAATGGAAGCGAGAAGTCGGGCCTAGCAAGAACTGGAGCGGAAGTGAGAACTTTCTTTAGATTCCTGAAAGCCTCTTCTTGAACTTCCGTCCACTCCCAGATTGACTTTTTCTCTAAAAGGTACGTTAGAGATGAAACTAAGGTTGAGAAATTCTCAATGAAACGCCGGTACCAACCAGCCATACCAAGAAACCTCCGGAGTTCCTTAACGTTTCTCGGAGAGGGAAAATCAGTGACTGACCGAACCTTCTCAGGGTCGACACCCATTCCTACGGAATTTACACGATAACCGAGGTATCTAACCTCACTACAGCCAAACTCACACTTTTCTAGATTAATTCTAAGCCCAGCATCTCTCAAACGGCGAAACACCTCTGTAAGCAGCCTCCAGTGATTCGCAAAGTCTGGCGTACAAATTAACATGTCTTCGAGGAAGACTACCACGTACGGAAACAGCTCAGGACCGAAAACCTCGTCGGCCAGCCTTTGGAACGCCGCAGGCGAGTTCGTCAGTCCAAAGGGCATAACCTTAAAACGGTACAAGCCACGGCCTGGCACAACAAATGAGGTAATGTCCTTAGACGCCTCGTCAAGTAACGGCACTTGCAGGAAAGCCTGCTTCAGATCAACTTTTGAAAGGTATGAGGCCTGCCGTAAACTATCAAGAACAGTGGTCATATTGGGCATAGGGTATGAGTCTTTGACAGTAACCTTATTAACCCTACGGAAATCAATACAGAAACGATACGAACCATCTCCTTTCTTCACCATGATCACTGGGGATGACCATGCTGCATGGCTGGGCTCGACTAATCCTTCGGTCAGCATCCGGTCCAACTCCGACTGCATGGCATCTAAGACAACAGGAGAATAACGATAAGCTCTTTGTTTATTAGGGGTGGCTGTACCTACATCGATAGCATGGGATATCCGAGTGGTAAGCCCTGGTGACTCGTCTACTAACCTAATACCTTGCACGACGATAGTGCTCAAACTCTGTCGCTCCTGGGTACTAAGCTCTCGGATCCCACAAACAAGTACTTCAGGTTGAGCGGTAGGAGGTACTGTTTCGAAACCACTATTTAACAGAAGACGGTAATGACTCAAGCTCTCGGATCCCACAAACAAGTACTTCAGGTTGAGCGGTAGGAGGTACTGTTTCGAAACCACTATGTAACAGAAAACGGTAATGACTCAAGCTCTCGGATCCCACAAACAAGTACTTCAGGTTGAGCGGTAGGAGGTACTGTTTCGAAACCACTATGTAACAGAAGACGGTAATGACTCTCAGTTGAGTCGTGAAACCACCAGGTGGATGTGCGGGCATTCGTGCTCATCCCTGCCTGGGATATAAAATCAATGCCTAAAAGGAACGGTACAGAAAGTGTCGGAAGATAGTGAAATGGGACTCGGTAATAACGTCCTCCCATGTTAACAGACATATCGTAAACAACTGCCACACTTGCAGTGTTACTGTCGGCTACCTGGATAGGAAAAGCAGGGATGGACCTAGGTTCTACCTGCAAACCACATTTCTGAAGTCCGAAGTCACCGACGAACGATAAGCACGATCCTGGATCGTTCGTACAGGGCAGGGACGGTACTAATACCTTCGCCACTTTCCTGGACAAACGATAGTGGGATAAACCACAAGTAGTCCCCTGAATATGAATTAATACTGACTCCAGGAGAGATAGTTAAAGAATATGATGCACTAGCCTAGCATCCGGTAAGGTAAGAGGGTTTGACTCCATAGTGGGGTCCGGAACGGTAACGAGCGACACCCCTGGCATAGGCTCAACGGTGCGATAAATTGAAACTGAAGGTAAAACTGAATTATTTACATTACTATCAGATGACACAGAAGGTGTTGACGGGACGGGACGAGAGACGGTAGAAATAGGCCTAGTAGGTGGCCGCGGTACGGTATTAACATCAGGATCTAAAACTTCAGGAGTGTGAGCGATCCTAGCCTCAGACTCCCTTAGGGGTTTCCCGGAGAGCAGTTAGGACAACTAACAACTACTACTCCCGGTTTCCCACAACGGTAGCAAAAGCGACGGCGAGGTTCAGGGCAATTGCTAAAGGCATGCGCCCCCTTGCCGCAGTTCCAACATTTGAGAGCCACAGTAGCTACCTTCTTCTCAGGAGGCAACTCCCTATGTGGGCTCTTAGGTTTAGATATATTTTCCCCTGCCGGCTTCTTCCTACTCGGGCGAGGGAGTGGGACAGAAACAGGTTGGCTAGGGGTAGACTGTACGGTAGTTATACGTGAGGGTTGATGGCTAGAAAAGTTTGGCTTGCCTGAAGGGCTCTGTCTCATTTCGGGCTTAGACCTACTATTACTCTTAGCTACGGGAAGAAGCTCTGCCTTACGACGGCACTCCGTAACATATTCCATCAAATCCCGATAGCTAGGTATGGTTTGGGACGACTGATTCTCCTCGAACTCAGAGCGAGTCTCAGCGTCAAGATTGTTCAGTGCCAACTGTAAAAGCACAAAGTCGCCTAGGTCAGTTATGCCTAATGACATCAAGGCGTTGACACTATTCTCATGTATGTTAAGGAATTTTTGTAGTTGGGCGGTAGAAGACTTAGAACTGGTTTGAAAATTTAGGATTTTATCGATATAATTGCTTGCCAAGCGACGCTTGTTATGATAGCGCCGTTTAAGGGCCTCACAGGCGGGCGGGTAATTATCCGCCTCAAGTGAGAAACCAGATATTACTGCAAGCGCATCCCCAAACAGACTTGAGCGCAGATATTGAAATTTCTAGATAGCGGATAGTGAGGAGTCGCTATCGACTAGAGAGGTAAACAGAGATATATATTCAGTCCAGAATTCTATGTAACTTCGGTTACAACCCAAACTTCGGTAACTGAATGCGAGGCAAGCAAGATTTATTAAATGAGTTGCATACTTGCAACTCCGCATGCGGATCCTGAGGGACTTTCGGTATCGTCGATCTAGCTGCTGTAAGGTACCTCGTCTTAGCGGCATCAATCACTCCGATGAAGGCTGTGTACGCTTTGCTCGTGTCGAGACGATCGGCTGGAGTAGCGGCTACCACGGTACATTGTGTGTAGCTTTATAACACTTACCTCCGTTGTTAACACTACCCTGCACCACTTGCAATATACTTTTTGCTGTCCTTAGGCTTTTCCCAGTATTTTCGGTCATTTTAGGCACTACACAAAAACGTTAGCAACACTACCTGGTTCACTACCTGGCCACTTACCTGGTTCTCCCTAATTTCCCTTCAGGTAGCAGGCCGTTATAAAAGGGCTCTCCACCAAGTAAGTCACTCATTAACCCAGTAAACCTGAACCAGTCAACATGGAAAGCCTCTTGTGTGTTTTCAGTGTAACTTCTCTATTAAGAAGGTTTTCGAGAAATTTAGACGTCGCGTCGTTGGAAAACTTCCCTCACAACTTAGGACCTACATCCTCAGGTATATAATCTTTAGTCCTCCTATCTACTAAGGTGGTTGCTACTCATTAGTTTTATGAGCTTAACATTGACTTAAAGATTGGCTTTTCTTAGGATCTGAACTGGAAGGAGATGTTGAATCTTTATTTGGGGAGTACACTGGATAAGTTTGGGACTGGGTAATTCGCTCCACAAACAGCGATATGTTGAATTGTTTCTTTACCCTCCAACCTATATATCTTTGTCATTTGCGTATATTCAGTTAACTCCAAAAAGCTAGTTTTGAGATATCGCAATTTTAAAGTTGGAAATTTACTGTAAATTAGGTGGGTGTCTAATATTTATTTTCTAAAGTCTATCTTATTCTGAGATTTGTCTTTTATCCGGATAATTTTGCCCTGAACCTCGCCGTCGCTTTTGCTACCGTTGTGGGAAACCGGGAGTAGTAGTTGTTAGTTGTCCTAACTGCTCTCCGGGAAACCCCTAAGGGAGTCTGAGGCTAGGATCGCTCACACTCCTGAAGATAATTGTGTTTTATAGCCGTTTTAACTACAGGTTCATCATTGATAATATATACAAATCTGAAAGTCCATGTTCTGTCACCTTGTTGTTTGGTGACTGCTCTAGCTTTGGGTCCTATTTCAAAAATGACTGGCACAAAATTCAACAGCTTTAGATTTATCATCATAAGCTAAGGGGTCATTGTAATCCATACATATTTTCTTGAAATTAGTCATCAATTCAACAAAGTCAAAAGGTGAAGACCCGTGATCCTTAATGAAATCACTAGGAGAAACTCCTTGGATAACATAGGTCGTATCATTTATGTGGCGGCATAGTTCAGTTGGTGCTTGTCCATATATCTCTGCATTGTTCAACTGAGTGTCTGTCAGAGTTGCTTTAAGGGATTTCAGAGCATCCCGGACAGTAGTACCTCTCGCCATCATTTTCCACAAGAAAACTATTAATGCAATGTGTTAATGTATGTTGACCAATCAAGAAATCACAATTCCTACTATATAAATAGCTTGATATTGATGATGCTAAGTTTTCTTGCGAAATATTTATGGAACTGAAAAATGTGTTGGACTTACGAACTCTGGATTTAACACAAGTTAGGTAAGTGGTATTATCCAACCTTATGAAGTCAGGGTAAATTTCACCACACTCACAAATTCTTGAGTTGGTCAAATATGTCTGTTGATCTAAATCAACAATTTGAACAAACAGATTGTTAGTGACTTTATTTAAAGCATAGTACAGTTTTATATATTGATACATATACTCCTGCGTGCTGCTTAGGGGCTGATCATCACAGCGCAACCATCGATGGAACTGGTTTAGCAGAATTAAAATTAAATAAAAATAACAACAGAGATTTACGTGACACATTGTATGTACCAACTTTAACTACTAACTTACTCTCAATAGCAAGAATAACTGAGTTTAAGAATTTAAGAAGAATAATGCCACAGTTATGGACAATAAAGGAAAGATAATTCTTCAAGCAAAAAAGCAAAATGGGTTATACTATGTTAATTGTACAGAACATAAATTAAATGTAAATAATAAACCACAAACTGAATCTAAAAACATTTATGAGTCAGACAACATTAATAGTATTTAGGCGCAGTGGAAGCGTGCTCCATAACCTATTATAATTAGAGAAATGAGGCAACTATACACTTGAATAGAAAACTGAGAAAACATATAATGAGATTATTTTATACAACCAACTATAAAAAACATTTTAGAACAAGTAACTGTCATTGTCATGTCAGTGTTGTCCAGGTTGGTGAAGTGTTCTTTCCAACACTCCCCCTCACGAGCCAAGTGGATTAAGTCCGAGGTTGCTCCTGAACTTGAGTAGTTTGGGAGCAGGTAAAGGCTTCGTAAAAATATCTGCATCCATTTCATCTGTTTGTCTGTACATTAGCTTGACGTCACCTTGACTCACAGCATCTCTGATGAAATGTTGCTTTATAGCAATATGTTTTGACTTTGAGCTTATTATTTGATTTTGGGATAAGCTCTGAGCCGCTAGATTATCATTATAAATGATTACCGACTTTTGATTGATTCCCATGCTAGATAACAATCTTTTTAAATGAATTGCTTCCTTAGATGCTTCGGTTAAAGCCATATACTCTGCTTCTGCAGTTGATAAGGCGACAGTTTTCTGTTTTCGCGATTCCCAACTCACAGCTGCACCAGCATAAACGAAGCAACATCCAGTGTACGATTTTCGGTCTACAGTGCAAGCTGCCCAGTTTGCATCTGCTAAACCAATTAATTCTGATCCGGTTTTTCTAAATTTTATAGACATGGTTTTTGTTCCTTGAAGATACCTTAATATTCTTTTTAAAGCATTGACATGCTCTTTGCCATAGCATGTGTTGTATTGGCTTAAATAATTAACGGCATGTGTTATATCCGGTCTTGATGCTAAGGATAAATACATTAGTGATCCAATCAGATTTTGGTAAGGAAAACTAATGTCTTTGGGATCTTCTTTATTCAATTTTAACGAAAGTTCCATAGGTGTACTGACTGGCTTGCATTCTTGCATGTTAAATTTCTTCAGAAGCTCATTAGTATATTTTAACTGCGATATGGAGATTTCCCCCTCTTTCTGATGAAATTAAATTCCAAGACAGTACTCAAGTTCTCCCTCAAGTTCTCCCAAGTCACGCATTTCAAAATTCTGGATAAGATCTTTCTTGATATTATCAAGATCTTCCTTCTTGGAATAGGCTATCAAGATATCATCCACATAAACGGCTATGATGATTCTAGCTCCCCCTTTCGGTGATACGTATATACAGGGATCAGCATCAGAAGTTTTGAATCCGAGTTCTTTTAATTTCGAGTCTAACTTTTTGTACCATTGTCTTCCTGATTGCTTAAGACCATAAACTGCCTTTTTCAGTTGACAAACGGTTTCTGTACGTGCTTTCCTCAGGTCTGTTAGCATTTGTTTTGCTTTTTCATAAATGGTTGAATCTTCTTTACCACTCTCTTCCATTATTATGTCGCATAGAAATTTTTCTAGGTATTTAGGTTTTTGCATGTATACCTCTTCTTCTATGTCGCCATTGAGGAATGCTGTGGCTACATCAAGTTGACTAATTTTTCTCTACCGCCACTCCCAGTAAAAGTCTGATTGAACTTAACTTGGTTACTGGAGCATAAGTTTCTGTGTAGTCAACTCCTGGTTGTTGTGAAAACCCTTGCGCTACAATTCGGGCTTTTCTTCTTTCTAACTCGCCGCTTGATTTATATTTATTGGTTAAAACGGTTTTTGAACCCACAACATTTATTCCAGGTTTTCTTTTTACTAAATCCCATGTTTCATTTTTAATATGGGCTTTTAATTCTTTTCGTATAGCTTCTTCCCATTCATATGAATTTTCTCCTTTTAAAACTTCATCAATTTCAAAATTTGTTATGAATGCTTCTTCAACATATCTGGACATATCATAGTCTTTAGTCCACACAGGTTCTTTTCTTTCTCTTGAACTTTTTCTTATTTCAATATTTACATCAGGTTGTTCGTCAATTATTTCATCATTTATTTGTTCTATTATTTCAGATTCTTCAATATTATTATTTACAGGATATTTATTTTCTTTGTTATTTTTCTTATTTTTTATAGGTACTTTTATATATTCACTATTTACATTTTTCTCGCCGTTGGTGTCTTCAACTATTATATCATTGTATGAAAAAATTCCTTCTTCTTTATACATTTTATGTAAAATTTTGACATCCCTAGTAGTAGTTAAAACATCTTTTAATTTTGGCATCCAAATTCTGTAAGCTTTTGATTTTTCTGAATACCCTACAAATATTCCTTCATCTGATTTTGCTTCAAATTTTCCTCTTCCAGGTCTTTTATTCAATACGAAAGCTTTCGAGCCAAAAACATGCAGATGTCTTACCGAAGGTATATGACCGACCCATTTTGTAAATGGAGTTTCATTACTAATAGTTTTAGAGGGCGTTCTGTTGCATAGGTAGTTTACTGTATTGATAGCTTCTGCCCAGAAACTTTGAGGCAGTTTAGCATCAATGAGTAAGCACCTTGCTTTTTCAACGAGCGTTCTATTTTTCCTCTCGGCCATGCCGTTCTGTTGAGGTGTGTACGGCGAAGACAATCTTCTAACAATCCCTTCATTCTTCAGATAAGCTTCGAATTCTTTATTGCAATATTCTGATCTTTCATTGTCAGTTTGAATATATTTTATTTTCCTTCCTGTAATATTTTCCATTTCATTTTTATAGTATTTAAAATGTTCAAACACTTCATTTTTATTTTTTAAAAAATATACACGGCAATACCTTGTCTGTAGTCTTCACAGTCTTCTAGAATGTCCTTAGAGTAAAGCCATATACTCTGCTTCTGCAGTTGATAAGGCGACAGTTTTCTGTTTTCGCGATTCCCAACTCACAGCTGCACCAGCATAAACGAAGCAACATCCAGTGTACGATTTTCGGTCTACAGTGCAAGCTGCCCAGTTTGCATCTGCTAAACCAATTAATTCTGATCCGGTTTTTCTAAATTTTATAGACATGGTTTTTGTTCCTTGAAGATACCTTAATATTCTTTTTAAAGCATTGACATGCTCTTTGCCATAGCATGTGTTGTATTGGCTTAAATAATTAACGGCATGTGTTATATCCGGTCTTGATGCTAAGGATAAATACATTAGTGATCCAATCAGATTTTGGTAAGGAAAACTAATGTCTTTGGGATCTTCTTTATTCAATTTTAACGAAAGTTCCATAGGTGTACTGACTGGCTTGCATTCTTGCATGTTAAATTTCTTCAGAAGCTCATTAGTATATTTTAACTGCGATATGGAGATTTCCCCCTCTTTCTGATGAAATTAAATTCCAAGACAGTACTCAAGTTCTCCCTCAAGTTCTCCCAAGTCACGCATTTCAAAATTCTGGATAAGATCTTTCTTGATATTATCAAGATCTTCCTTCTTGGAATAGGCTATCAAGATATCATCCACATAAACGGCTATGATGATTCTAGCTCCCCCTTTCGGTGATACGTATATACAGGGATCAGCATCAGAAGTTTTGAATCCGAGTTCTTTTAATTTCGAGTCTAACTTTTTGTACCATTGTCTTCCTGATTGCTTAAGACCATAAACTGCCTTTTTCAGTTGACAAACGGTTTCTGTACGTGCTTTCCTCAGGTCTGTTAGCATTTGTTTTGCTTTTTCATAAATGGTTGAATCTTCTTTACCACTCTCTTCCATTATTATGTCGCATAGAAATTTTTCTAGGTATTTAGGTTTTTGCATGTATACCTCTTCTTCTATGTCGCCATTGAGGAATGCTGTGGCTACATCAAGTTGACTAATTTTTCTCTACCGCCACTCCCAGTAAAAGTCTGATTGAACTTAACTTGGTTACTGGAGCATAAGTTTCTGTGTAGTCAACTCCTGGTTGTTGTGAAAACCCTTGCGCTACAATTCGGGCTTTTCTTCTTTCTAACTCGCCGCTTGATTTATATTTATTGGTTAAAACGGTTTTTGAACCCACAACATTTATTCCAGGTTTTCTTTTTACTAAATCCCATGTTTCATTTTTAATATGGGCTTTTAATTCTTTTCGTATAGCTTCTTCCCATTCATATGAATTTTCTCCTTTTAAAACTTCATCAATTTCAAAATTTGTTATGAATGCTTCTTCAACATATCTGGACATATCATAGTCTTTAGTCCACACAGGTTCTTTTCTTTCTCTTGAACTTTTTCTTATTTCAATATTTACATCAGGTTGTTCGTCAATTATTTCATCATTTATTTGTTCTATTATTTCAGATTCTTCAATATTATTATTTACAGGATATTTATTTTCTTTGTTATTTTTCTTATTTTTTATAGGTACTTTTATATATTCACTATTTACATTTTTCTCGCCGTTGGTGTCTTCAACTATTATATCATTGTATGAAAAAATTCCTTCTTCTTTATACATTTTATGTAAAATTTTGACATCCCTAGTAGTAGTTAAAACATCTTTTAATTTTGGCATCCAAATTCTGTAAGCTTTTGATTTTTCTGAATACCCTACAAATATTCCTTCATCTGATTTTGCTTCAAATTTTCCTCTTCCAGGTCTTTTATTCAATACGAAAGCTTTCGAGCCAAAAACATGCAGATGTCTTACCGAAGGTATATGACCGACCCATTTTGTAAATGGAGTTTCATTACTAATAGTTTTAGAGGGCGTTCTGTTGCATAGGTAGTTTACTGTATTGATAGCTTCTGCCCAGAAACTTTGAGGCAGTTTAGCATCAATGAGTAAGCACCTTGCTTTTTCAACGAGCGTTCTATTTTTCCTCTCGGCCATGCCGTTCTGTTGAGGTGTGTACGGCGAAGACAATCTTCTAACAATCCCTTCATTCTTCAGATAAGCTTCGAATTCTTTATTGCAATATTCTGATCTTTCATTGTCAGTTTGAATATATTTTATTTTCCTTCCTGTAATATTTTCCATTTCATTTTTATAGTATTTAAAATGTTCAAACACTTCATTTTTATTTTTTAAAAAATATACACGGCAATACCTTGTCTGTAGTCTTCACAGTCTTCTAGAATGTCCTTAGAGTAAAGCCATATACTCTGCTTCTGCAGTTGATAAGGCGACAGTTTTCTGTTTTCGCGATTCCCAACTCACAGCTGCACCAGCATAAACGAAGCAACATCCAGTGTACGATTTTCGGTCTACAGTGCAAGCTGCCCAGTTTGCATCTGCTAAACCAATTAATTCTGATCCGGTTTTTCTAAATTTTATAGACATGGTTTTTGTTCCTTGAAGATACCTTAATATTCTTTTTAAAGCATTGACATGCTCTTTGCCATAGCATGTGTTGTATTGGCTTAAATAATTAACGGCATGTGTTATATCCGGTCTTGATGCTAAGGATAAATACATTAGTGATCCAATCAGATTTTGGTAAGGAAAACTAATGTCTTTGGGATCTTCTTTATTCAATTTTAACGAAAGTTCCATAGGTGTACTGACTGGCTTGCATTCTTGCATGTTAAATTTCTTCAGAAGCTCATTAGTATATTTTAACTGCGATATGGAGATTTCCCCCTCTTTCTGATGAAATTAAATTCCAAGACAGTACTCAAGTTCTCCCTCAAGTTCTCCCAAGTCACGCATTTCAAAATTCTGGATAAGATCTTTCTTGATATTATCAAGATCTTCCTTCTTGGAATAGGCTATCAAGATATCATCCACATAAACGGCTATGATGATTCTAGCTCCCCCTTTCGGTGATACGTATATACAGGGATCAGCATCAGAAGTTTTGAATCCCTAGTAGTAGTTAAAACATCTTTTAATTTTGGCATCCAAATTCTGTAAGCTTTTGATTTTTCTGAATACCCTACAAATATTCCTTCATCTGATTTTGCTTCAAATTTTCCTCTTCCAGGTCTTTTATTCAATACGAAAGCTTTCGAGCCAAAAACATGCAGATGTCTTACCGAAGGTATATGACCGACCCATTTTGTAAATGGAGTTTCATTACTAATAGTTTTAGAGGGCGTTCTGTTGCATAGGTAGTTTACTGTATTGATAGCTTCTGCCCAGAAACTTTGAGGCAGTTTAGCATCAATGAGTAAGCACCTTGCTTTTTCAACGAGCGTTCTATTTTTCCTCTCGGCCATGCCGTTCTGTTGAGGTGTGTACGGCGAAGACAATCTTCTAACAATCCCTTCATTCTTCAGATAAGCTTCGAATTCTTTATTGCAATATTCTGATCTTTCATTGTCAGTTTGAATATATTTTATTTTCCTTCCTGTAATATTTTCCATTTCATTTTTATAGTATTTAAAATGTTCAAACACTTCATTTTTATTTTTTTAAAAATATACACGGCAATACCTTGTCTGTAGTCTTCACAGTCTTCTAGAATGTCCTTAGAGTTGAATTTTAATCCGTCTAGTATTTTATTTCTAAGACTTAATTTTAGATCTTGTTCGTTCATATGACCTAACTTCTTATGCCAGATAGTAATGTTATCCACTTGAATAAAAGTTCCAAGCATACCAGCAGGAACATCATAATCTTTAAGTGCAATACTAGAGACTATTGCCTGCTGCATTGCTTTTGCCTTTTCTGAGGCTTTGATGGTGATTTCATTATACAAGTCAATAAGCCTGTGTGGGTCCATTTCAGTAGGAAGTCCACCATGTGCATATTTGGATGCAATGGTATACTTATTCATTTCCCAATCCTTCTTGTTCATGTGATACTGCTTCAAGGTCTTTCCAATAATAGAATATCTGATCTTTTCATCTTTAACAGCTCTAGAAGCGCACACTACCGCTACTCCTGCTAAGAGTAGGAGGGGGGGGGGGGGTTAGTCCGCCGTTCACCCGGCGTCTTGATAGGCACTACACAAAAACGTTAGCAACACTACCAACACAAAGGTTACCGCCACTTACCTGGTTCTCCCTAATTTCCCTTCAGGTAGCAGGCCGTTATAAAAGGGCTCTCCACCAAGTAAGTCACTCATTAACCCAGTAAACCTGAACCAGTCAACATGGAAAGCCTCTTGTGTGTTTTCAGTGTAACTTCTCTATTAAGAAGGTTTTCGAGAAATTTAGACGTCGCGTCGTTGGAAAACTTCCCTCACAACTTAGGACCTACATCCTCAGGTATATAATCTTTAGTCCTCCTATCTACTAAGGTGGTTGCTACTCATTAGTTTTATGAGCTTAACATTGACTTAAAGATTGGCTTTTCTTAGGATCTGAACTGGAAGGAGATGTTGAATCTTTATTTGGGGAGTACACTGGATAAGTTTGGGACTGGGTAATTCGCTCCACAAACAGCGATATGTTGAATTGTTTCTTTACCCTCCAACCTATATATCTTTGTCATTTGCGTATATTCAGTTAACTCCAAAAAGCTAGTTTTGAGATATCGCAATTTTAAAGTTGGAAATTTACTGTAAATTAGGTGGGTGTCTAATATTTATTTTCTAAAGTCTATCTTATTCTGAGATTTGTCTTTTATCCGGATAATTTTGCCCTGAACCTCGCCGTCGCTTTTGCTACCGTTGTGGGAAACCGGGAGTAGTAGTTGTTAGTTGTCCTAACTGCTCTCCGGGAAACCCCTAAGGGAGTCTGAGGCTAGGATCGCTCACACTCCTGAAGATAATTGTGTTTTATAGCCGTTTTAACTACAGGTTCATCATTGATAATATATACAAATCTGAAAGTCCATGTTCTGTCACCTTGTTGTTTGGTGACTGCTCTAGCTTTGGGTCCTATTTCAAAAATGACTGGCACAAAATTCAACAGCTTTAGATTTATCATCATAAGCTAAGGGGTCATTGTAATCCATACATATTTTCTTGAAATTAGTCATCAATTCAACAAAGTCAAAAGGTGAAGACCCGTGATCCTTAATGAAATCACTAGGAGAAACTCCTTGGATAACATAGGTCGTATCATTTATGTGGCGGCATAGTTCAGTTGGTGCTTGTCCATATATCTCTGCATTGTTCAACTGAGTGTCTGTCAGAGTTGCTTTAAGGGATTTCAGAGCATCCCGGACAGTAGTACCTCTCGCCATCATTTTCCACAAGAAAACTATTAATGCAATGTGTTAATGTATGTTGACCAATCAAGAAATCACAATTCCTACTATATAAATAGCTTGATATTGATGATGCTAAGTTTTCTTGCGAAATATTTATGGAACTGAAAAATGTGTTGGACTTACGAACTCTTAATTTAACACAAGTTAGGTAAGTGGTATTATCCAACCTTATGAAGTCAGGGTAAATTTCACCACACTCACAAATTCTGTAGTTGGTCAAATATGTCTGTTGATCTAAATCAACAATTTGAACAAACTGTTAGTGTAAACTGGTAGTGTTTTAGCATTAAGGCAGTCTATTACGTACTGCTTTCTTCCACTTAATAATTATGTATGTAATTTCATAAAAAATATTAATATCACAATTTCAATTAAATTTTTTAATTTTTTTATAAGCTATACATATGCCGATTACGAAATAAACTAAAAATGGAGGAAATATTAAGTTTTCTTTACCTAAACTTGGAATTTAACTTCTGCGGAATTTATTTTTTTCGAAAAAAATTATATATGTCATCACTTACTGGCTAAACTAAACAACTTAATTATTTAAACTATGTAGTTACCAAAAGCACTAAATGTCTATAAAATATATTTAACATTAAAACTACACTCAGAATATATTTTAACACAAAAAATAATACGAAACACCACAACATCGCTATTTTATATGAACTTCACATACATCAAACTTCAAAGCGACGGGGCGCGACCTAGCGCTTGTTCAAATGAGCCCAAATTTTGGGATCTTTCGTTTCTAGCATAGTAACAAGTTTTTATCACTACATGTTTTTCGATTTCCAAAAAAAGTTTTTTTTGGCCCACCCTACCGTACACACCAATCGAAGCATCTCGCCTCCACATCCACCAACCATCTTTGACGAGGCCTCCCTTGTCATATTTGCCGGTGGCATTGGAATCTTTTTGGCCACTCGTATGATCTGGCATCCTTCCAACTTGACCGATTCATCTTATTTTTGTTTATATTGATCTCCATCACGTTGTTTGTAGGACCCGATATTCCTACAAACTACAAACCAGATGGTGCGGTCACTCTGTAAAGTTGGTTTGTTCTTTCCCCTTAAGTAGTACATATACTTAATACACAATACTTTACATAAAAGTGATGACATAAGGTTTCTGAACTAACACTATTATTGAATCATTACCAGTCAAGGTTTTTTGTAGTTCACCTACAGCGTCTTTACTATTTTGTAGATTGATATTCTTTACCTTTATCATTTTACTTATCCGAGCGGCTTCCGCCTTCTTGGGGGCTCTGTCCCTTCTATCTCTACCTTCTTCCTGGGATGTGGGAGTTTTCCTCGGAGCCGATGCACCGATACATGTTTCTTGCTTCGATGGCTCAGATCAGGCCTATTCATACACGCATTCATTCACTTTTGAAGTTAAATTTATAATTATTAAAGCAAACTTACTCCCATATCCACTCATCAAATTATGAAAGTTCATTAATAAAATATCAAATATAAAAGGTCTAATGGCTTATACAGAAATGCATAATCTCTATGGAGAGATATGAATTTAAGGCTAAAAGTAATGAAAATACGGCCTATTGCAAAACATTTATTTTAAATGTTTAAACAGCGGCCGTATTGCAGTAGGCATCGTCTGACTCTAACATGAAAGGAACTAAGAGCAGCCTTGATTTCTAATCTCTGGATGAAACTAACTGCCTCTCTGATTTTCCTTTTCATATCTTCTGGATTGTTAGGACGATCTTTATAAATCCTTTATCCTACCCCACAGATAGAAATCGAAGGGTGTCAGATCGGGTGATCTTGCTGGCCGTATCCAGCGTTGAGGAAATTCATGATTATTAAGTGCTACCTTACAGTTCGAGAGAAATGAGCAGGAAAACCATCAAGTTGAATCCACATTCTTTGGCGAAGACCTATAGGAAGATGTTTTATGATTTAGGAAGTTCGTCTTTCAGAAAATTTAAAAACATCCATCCATTTAGGGCCCCGTCAAAGAAGTATAGACCAACTATATGGCTACCAATGATTCTACACGAGGTGTTCGCAGACCGCCTGTGTTGGGAATCAACTTCTCTCTGGCACTCAGGGTTCACTTACTACAGTAATGTAAATTGTGGTCCTTAGCACTCGGCGGCTAAATAATGCTGGATCCGTTTCAGTCATATTCTCTGCCCATCCACAAAATTCCAGTCTCCTCCGAAAGTCATCGTCTGATATGGCTTGGTGTAGATTTGAAATGGATGAAAACGATGAGCCTGCTGAATCCGGAGTACTGTGGTATGATTAGTTCTACACTCGTTTGAGACCTCGTGGCTACTCGGATGAGGAATGGCTATTAGTAAGCAAGTACTACTACAATAATTAGCTCATCGTCTGATAAGGCTTGGTTGAGATGCATTTTAAAATGATGAAAACGATGATTCTGCTGAAGCCACAGTACTGTTGTATGATTAGTACCACGCTCGTTTTAGATCTCGAAGGCCTGAACGTAAGCCAGTACTGCTACAATTAGCTGCTTGTTCCTTATAGTTGGGGGCCTATTGGCGTCTATGTAAGCAGCAAATGCACCAAACTGGCCAGCACGATCATATAGCCGTCAGAAGAGATGGTGTTCCGGGGGCGTTGATCAGGATACCTTTCAACCTTCACTTTGCCCAGTGCTTTAGTTAAGAAGTCTGCTGCATTTCGTCAGTCTTCAAGTAGGACAACTTAACTTATCCTTTTCGGCAGCCTCCCTAATAAAGTGGTTTCGAACCTCTATGTGTTTGGTTCTGGGATGGTGAAGGTGTTGAGCACTTTGACTATCAGTGTGGAGTGTAGTAGATTCATTTATGAAAGATTCAGCATTCAGTTCTTTTAGTAGCTATCGAAGATAGATTGCTTCTCTAGCTGCATTGGTTAAGGAGATGTACTCAGCCTCAGTGCTTGAAAGTGCAACGATCGATTACTTTCGTGACTCCCAAGACTGCAGCACCTGCTAGCGTGAATACATAATCACCATATGACTTTCGACCAACAACTTGGCCTGCCCAGTCAGCATCAACCATTCCTTGGAGTTGCTTTCCGGTCTTTTTATACAACAGTCCCAAGTCCTTGGTGTTAGCTAGGTAGCGTAGAACTCTCTTAGCTGCCTTTCAATGTTGTTCTTTGGGCCTGGTATTAAATTGACTCAGGATGCTGACAGTGAAGGCTAAGTCGGGACGTGTACACGTAGCTAAGTAAAGAAGAGAACCAATCAACACTTGATATGTGGTTGAGTCAACGTCTTCCTCTTCTTCTGTCGCCAAACTGGCCATCACGTCGAAAGAGATGGTGCTCCGGGTGACGCCGATCAGGATACCTCTAATAAATTCTTGCTGCTGCCTTGCCTTACCATAGACAACAAGCATGTCACGGTACTCTTCATTATGGAATCAACTTCTCTCTGGCACTGAGGGTTCACTTACTGCAGTAATGTAAATTGTGATCCATAGCACTCGGCGGCTAAATAATGCTGGATCCGTTTCAATCATATTCTCTGCCCATCCACAAAATTCCCGTCTCCTCCGAAAGTCATCGTCTGATAGGGCTTGGTGGAGATGAGTTTTAAATGGATGAAAACGATGAGCCTGCTGAATCCGGAGTACAGGGTATGGTTACACTCGTTTGAGATCGTCGGGATCGGGGATTTACCTGCACGGAGAACCCAGTTTACGCCGGCTCGGATGGCGAAGCGGTAACAATAGAATTGCATCATCGAGATACGATTCCGCCTTCCACCTGGCTGGTCGTACGGCATATTGATTTGCCATCCGGGTTCTCCATGTGGAAACAGTAGAGGGTAGCTCATCGGATCTATGTAAGGGTCTGTACTCAGAATAGGTCGGGGGAAGGGTTCTCCAGCGTTGACCCTCGGCATAACGGCCAGGCTCCTCTGGGCAGGCGGCATGCCATCTCGGCTGATATAAACTGCCGCCACTTCATTTCTGGCTTTCGGTCTGTTATACCTGCGACGATCAACGCCTCCATCTTCTCTCAGAACCATGTACACTTGCAGAGGCGCTCGCCCTTCAGTTGCAGCTAGCGCATTCTCATCTGCCTCAGCTTCATGCATCATGCGGTAAGCGGCACAATACGGGTTAACTTCTCTTAAAGTGTTGTCCAGTTAATGCAACAGGTCATTATCCAAGAACACGTGATTTTGAAGCCGTATATCGTTTGCCATGTCAGATTCCATGATATACAGCTGGCCGAAACAGGGATTGAAATGGGCTGGGGATGGAGTGCCGAAATTCTAAGACTAATCTGGCCGTAAAGACGGAAGAAGGAACCGTGATTTCTTCCATCAAGGGTTTCGATGTTGGCTCCTACTGAAACAAATGCTAGGGAACTATTGTAAGATCTAATGTGGTTTAAAAAGGTAACCGACTCAGCGTGGTCTCGTCTGTCAAGGAGTTCTGGCAATCGTTCCAAATCGGGTAATCTAAAGCGGCCGCCATTACAACAAAGTTGAAACCCTGGTCTATGGAGCCGTCTCAAGTTTTGCGGAAGTTCACCTCGAAAGTAGAGGGCACCGCATATTCACATTCCCAATTGAACGGGCCACAGTTTTGTTGGACTATGTCTGCCTCGTTCAAGATGGGACGCCGGGCAATAGGAATTTCCCCAGCTGGCACCACTACTATTTCAGGTCGGTCCTCCTCCACTAACCCTTCGGGCATTTCAGGGTGGACAGGCACAAACTCTTGACTACCTGGAAAATCGAATATGTTCCAGTCACTCTCTTGACTACCTAACAAGTCCGTCCACATCGGACAACCTGTCCCACACATCTATCCCACTTCCATCACCTGTTGAGCCGGTTCCTCTGCAGGCTGCTCCTCGACAAAGATGTCCTGCGAAACATTCATAGGAGCATCCTCCAGAGAAGGTTGGCTCAACACCATCACGTCCTCAACTTCCTCGACATTAGAAAGGGGTTGTTGCACTTCCACATCGACTACAACTTGAGGTACATCGCTAACCCCAGTACTCTCTGAAGCGGCAGGCTGACTTTCGGCCTCCATTCTTGCTGGTGGAGTCGAAGAGGCGATTGGCATCTCTGCTTCCTCAACCTCGACAACCTGTGCTACTTCAGGGGATACAGCTCTCGATCTTGTGGAGTATCGAGTCTGAGTACGTGGCTTCATGTCCTTCCAGTTTCTCTTCTTCTTCTTATTTGCCCTCTGAAGTCCACTGGGACCTGCCACTGCTACGACAACAGGCACAACTGTTACACCGCTGGGACCCGGCAAAGAAACCGGATCCACTCCTGGTGCGGCCGCCACGGACCCAGTCGCCTCTGATTGTCTGGCAGTTGCAAGCCCACTTGGACCGGGTACGACCTGACACAGATTATCCTCAATCTCATCAAGGTCTGGAATTTCATCATTGCGCGGTGGTCCAAAGGTTTCAAGTTCAGAGAATCTCGATTGGCAGTCTTGTTGGTGAAAGGTTGCCATCCGAGCCAGGTGTCTGAAACAATGGACATTATTTCCGAGTCATCTGCCACTGAACTTGCAGAAGATGCAACAGACATTCGGGTGGAATATCGGGGTCGAGGAAGAACATTTGACCAATCCCTTATCTTTTTTTTATTTTGTCGTTTTGGTTGAGAACTTGGGCCTGTGGTACATTGTGCAAAGGACTATCTGCAACACTACTTGGGCCTGCTACAGGTAAGGGGACATTGTCTTGATGGTCACTCTCTTTTACTTCTTATCGTTTTTGTTTGTAGCAGCGTGTAGAAAAACCTTTACTTTTACTTTTGGGCATGTTGGCGTGAGAGCTTGGGCCTGGGCAATCTACAGCGTTGCTTGGACCTGGGCAATCTACAGCGTTGCTTGGACCTGGGCAATCTACAGCGTTGCTTGGACCTGCTACAGCCTGTAAGGGACTTTGTGCAACATTACTTGGTCCAACGATATTGGGTAAAGGACTATCTGAAGCACTACTTGGGCCTGCTACAGGTAAGGGGACATGCTCTTCATGATCACTTCCACTATCAAGATTATCACGCTCTTTTGCTATCCTTTGTTTTTGTTTGACGCAGCGTCTAGTGAAACCTTTACTTCTTGTTTTTTTTTGGGCATGTTGGATTTTTAATTTAACAGATATAAATGAAAAGGGAAAAAAGTTAAATAAATTAATAATATTTAAATGAATAATTAATTCAGACCAAGAATCTAAAAAGTCTAAAAATGGAAGGGACAGAAATGTATATAAATTTATATATAGATAATAGCAATGAATTTTTTTAATAATTGCAAAACAGCAGTGAAAAAGCTAGGGGAAGGTGCACACTCGACCCCTGAAAGCGTGTGTATTGGCAAATGGTTAAAAACACCTCACTTCGCACAGCTTAGGCCCATCGAGGTGCTGGTGGAGACTGTGCAGCTGCGGAGAACAAAGTTTCCTCTGAACTGGCCGTTGAAGTCGTTTGGCATTTATGCTAAAGATCTTGTAGAATTTTTTTTTTTTTTTTTTTTTTTTGAGACCAACTATCTGGCCACCAATGATTCTACACGAGGGGTTCGCAGACCGCCTGTGTTGGGAATCATCTTTTCTCAGGCACTGAGGGTTCACTTACTGCAGTAATGTAAATTGTGATCCATAGCACTCGGCGGCTAAATAATGCTGGATCCGTTTCAATCATATTCTCTGCCCATCCACAAAATTCCCGTCTCCTCCGAAAGTCATCGTCTGATAGGGCTTGGTGGAGATGAGTTTTAAATGGATGAAAACGATGAGCCTGCTGAATCCGGAGTACTGGGTATGGTTAGTTCTACACTCGTTTGAGATCTCGTGGCTACTCGGATGAGGAAAGGCTATTAGTAAGCAAGTACTGTTACAATAATTAGCTCATCGTCTGATAAGGCTTGGTGATGAGGAGATGAATTTTAAATGGATGAAAACGATTATCCTGCTGAAGCCAGAGTACTGTTGTATGATTAGTACCACGCTCGTTTGAGATCTCGAAGGCCTGAACAAGCTGCTTGTTCCATATAGCTTAGGGCCTATTGGCGTCTCTGTAAGCAGCAAATGCACCAAACTGGTCAGCACGATCATATAGTCGTCAGAAGAGATGGTCCGATCAGGATACCTCACGCGATACATTCTTGCTGCTGCCTTGCCTCACCATAGACAACAAGCATGTCACGGTACTCTTTATTAGAATGCGACATTGTGAGAGGCGAAAAGAGTTAGTTATAATTTTGTATAACTTACCTTGTTCACAATAAACCTAGAAGTCTTTAATACTTTGTCACAATAACTCCACAGCACATAAATATAATTATAATTTGTCCAGTTATATTTACTTTACATTAAGCACAGTTAATCAAATTACGATGTAAACAAACAACAGGAGTAACCTATTAGACGCGAACCTCCCTAGTTTTTATCAACAACAACCCTTGTAACATTTAATTATCTAAATTTGCTCGTTGGTACAAGCACCGGTAATTTATATCATGACTTAAATTTAGTTTATTTACTAACATGCTAGTTTCCAACACCTTCGCTCGGCACATCACGTACCTTATTATTACATATTGGTTGGTTAACTTCTTATATTTGTCCATATTTATTATCCCCTTTTTAGTAGGTTCATAATCCGAGCCATTCTTTCAACAAAAAATCCATCTCAATACTATTATAAATATTAGGGTCATACAAAATATCCCAATTGGATAACGGGGTTGATTTGACACTAGACTTAATCAACACGGAAACTGGGTTTTCAAGTAGACTGTACGTCGGATGTAGACATGTCGAACATACGACACCTTTTATTAACAAATTTGATTAACTGTGCCCAGTTAATCAAACGTTTTAGAAAAATCAGTGTCCGCAACTTCCAATTCACTTTTTCTATATTAGCTGTACCCTTTAATTAATAGTATAAGTGTTCTATTTGTGACAAATAGGGGTATTTATAAAATGAAAAAAAAAAAAAAAAACTGCTACATTTAGAATTTTTTTTCCAAAAAACGGCTAAATTTTGTCCCACCTCGGGACATTTTCAAACCTGTAATTTAATGTGCAAAAATAAAATTAACATAGATCTTTTACTTAATTAAACAATTTTCAGTTTGAATGATTAATTGACTATAATTAGTCATAAATGTATATAAGTTATAATTACCTTTTGGTTTAATTTTTAAAATATAAAATTTAATACAATTTTTAAAAAAAAGTCAACAGTAAAATTTTTTAATTACTAAACAGTAATCTGTCAAATCCATTAAACAGGAAACTATTGTTAAGAAAGATCTCAGCTCAAAGGACCATTTTATGGATAATTGGAGGCGATTCTAATATTAAGGATTTTGCCTGCCAATGGAGCACGCTAAACAAGTAGGCGGGGAAAATATGGTGAACTCAGAAAGATAAATAAAATGTTTTATGTTATAGAATAAATGAATAATTTAGATAAAGGACGATCTTGAAGCTAATAAAAAAACTGTATGACCTGTTGTTCGAAGGCTTCAGATGTTGGAGGTTAGAGTTCTAGAAGAGAAGCGCGAACGACGATCTCATGGATCTTTTGTTTTATACCGGTGTTAACATATTATATTTTCAAAATGCGTAAAAAGAACGCGATCACGCAAAAAGATTGAAAAATCGTAAATTAACTGCGGGAAAACGATATTACCTCGGGAAGGCTGGCCAGCCTCTCGCTTCTTCAACCGCGGGACGATGTAAGTGTACTCACCCTTCGATGAGAAAAATCCGCATCTTCTCTCCAAATGTCTTCTGATTGAAAACATTATTTTGTCTGTACATCCACTCACCGACGTATTTGTCCAATAGCTCCACCGCAGTGCATGAGCGTGTCAGTCTCTTCAAGCTCAGCCATGATCTCTCGCACTTTTGGGTGTGCCACCTCACTGGTACCTTGCAACACAATGAATATTTGAAATAAATATTTGCACTGTCAATGCAATACCAACATAAGTCCAAACGTTATTGTTTTGAGAAAATTAAATTTAAAGACATAAATATTGTTCTTTAGAAACATCTAAATCTTGCTTATCGATATTGTCTAAAAGCTGTTTGTTAACATCGTTACAGTCAATTACAGAAGGAACACCCTGTTTTTGGTTAGTTGTGATAATATCACCTAGTGGATTTCTCTCAAGTAATTTATCTGGACTTACAAAGCTCGAAATAATGTTCTTATTGGTATTTTCATCAGTAGTTTTGGCCTTGAGCTTTTCATAATTTTAAATTTCACACAAACTCACCATGAATCTTCCTCTACTACACACAATTGTCTTAAACTTTTATTGAGAAATATTAATTAAAAAGTCAATGAAAAATAAAAACATTAAGAGTTACATTTTTGGTCTAGAACACAACAAATAAAACAATGAAAACAAAAATAATAAAGTAGAATTTCTGCTAATACCCAGATTCATTTTCTTTTACCTTCAAACAAGAAAATTTTCGGGTTTAGTTGAACGAGCGTAGTGAGTTCTTCATTTCAGAGACTTGGGATTTGAAAAGTTTGTGTGTTTGTGTGTTTGTTTGTTTGTCCAACGATAACTGGCGTAAAAATTGATCAATTTCAACGAAATTTGGCACATAGATGCATCTCAGCATTTGTGAGAACTGTATAGTTTTTGGAAATTCCACACTAAACGTTTCCAAGATGGCGGCCAAAATGGCGGACGACTAAAAAAAAAAGTTTCAGTCAGAATAATGTGTTATACATCGTTTTAAAGGTCTTTAAGAGAAGGAAAAGAATGTGTAACTAATAAAATTTCACACTTCATATTTTCAAGATGGCGGCTAAAATGGCGGACGACTAAAATAAAAAGTTTCAGTCAGAATAATGTGTTATACATCGTTTTAAAGGTCTTTAAGAGAAGGAAAAGAATGTGTAACTAATAAAATTTCACACTTCATATTTTCAAGATGGCGGCCAAAATGGCCGACGACTAAAATAAAAAGTTTCAGTCAGAATAATGTGTTATACATCGTTTTTAAGGTCTTTAAGAGAAGGAAAAGAATGTGTAACTAATAAAATTTCACACTTCATATTTTCAAGATGGCGGCTAAAATGGCGGACGACTAAAATAAAAAGTTTCAGTCAGAATAATGTGTTATACATCGTTTTAAAGGTCTTTAAGAGAAGGAAAAGAATGTGTAACTAATAAAATTTCACACTTCATATTTTCAAGATGGCCGCCAAAATGGCCGACGACTAAAATAAAAAGTTTCAGTCGGAATAATGTGTTATACATCGTTTTAAAGGTCTTTAAGAGAAGGAAAAGAATGTGTAACTAATAAAATTTCACACAGAATGTTTTCAATGTGGCGGACTATTAAAAAATATTAATCTGCATTGCATGTTATAAGTAAAAGTAAAGGTCAATAAAAGTAGGAAAAGAGTTCAAATACTGTATAAATTGGCGAGCGTAGCGAGCCTACAATAACTTTATTTAATAAATATTTACTACAAATTCTGAATCAAACAGGCGAGCGTAGCGAGCCTACAATAACTTTATTTAATAAATATTTACTACAAATTCTGAATCAAACAGGCGAGCGCAGCGAGCCTGCAATAAATTTATTTAATAAATATTTACTACAAATTCTGAATCAACAGGCGAGCGTAGTGAGCCTAAAATAACTTATATTTAATAAATATTTACTACAAATTCTGAATCAAACAGGCGAGCGTAGCGAGCCTAAAATAACTTATATTTAATAAATATTTACTACAAAATCTGAATCAAACAGGCGAGCGTAGCGAGCCTACAATAACTTATATTTAATAAATATTTACTTCAAATTCTGAATCAACAGGCAAGCGCAGCGAGCCTGAAATAAATTTATTTAATAAATATTTACTACAAATTCTGAATCAAACAGGCGAGCGTAGCGAGCCTGCAATAAATTTATTTAATAAATATTTACTACAAATTCTGAATCAAACAGGCGAGCGTAGCGAGCCTAAAATAACTTATATTTAATAAATATTTACTACAAAATCTGAATCAAACAGGCGAGCGTAGCGAGCCTACAATAACTTATATTTAATAAATATTTACTACAAAACCTGAATCAAACAGGCGAGCGTAGCGAGCCTTCTTTAATTTGATTAAATAATTACTATATTTACTGTATAAACAGGCGAGCGCAGCGAGGCTACAATAACTTATATTTAATAAATATTTACTTCAAATTCTGAATCAACAGGCGAGCGCAGCGAGTCTGCAATAAATTTATTTAATAAATATTTACTACAAATTCAGAATCTAACAGGTGAGGGTAGCGAGCCTTCTTTAATTTGATTAAATAATTACTATATTTACTGGATAATCAGGCGAGCGTAGCGAGCCTACAATAACTTATATTTAATAAATATTTACTACAAATTCTGAACTAACAGGCGAGCGCAGCGAGCCTGAAATAAATTTATTTAATAAATATTTACTACAAATTCTGAATCAAACAGGCGAGCGTAGCGAGCCTGCAATAAATTTATTTAATAAATATTTACTACAAATTCTGAATCAAACAGGCGAGCGTAGCGAGCCTAAAATAACTTATATTTAATAAATATTTACTACAAAATCTGAATCAAACAGGCGAGCGTAGCGAGCCTACAATAACTTATATTTAATAAATATTTACTACAAAACCTGAATCAAACAGGCGAGCGTAGCGAGCCTTCTTTAATTTGATTAAATAATTACTATATTTACTGTATAAACAGGCGAGCGCAGCGAGGCTACAATAACTTATATTTAATAAATATTTACTTCAAATTCTGAATCAACAGGCGAGCGCAGCGAGTCTGCAATAAATTTATTTAATAAATATTTACTACAAATTCAGAATCTAACAGGTGAGGGTAGCGAGCCTTCTTTAATTTGATTAAATAATTACTATATTTACTGGATAAACAGGCGAGCGTAGCGAGCCTACAATAACTTATATTTAATAAATATTTACTACAAATTCTGAACTAACAGGCGAGCGCAGCGAGCCTGAAATAAATTTATTTAATAAATATTTACTACAAATTCTGAATCAAACAGGCGAGCGTAGCGAGCCTTCTTTTTATTAAACAATAAGTATATTTACTATATATAAACAGGCGAGGGCAGCGAGCCTGCAATAACCGTAATTAATAAATATTTACTACAAATTCTGAATAAAGAGGCGAGCGTAGCGAGCCTGCGTTAATATTATTAAATCATGATAATGGGCAAAATAATTTTAATGCTCGTTTCACGTTGAATAAGAATGTCAGGTTTTACTGAAATATTATCCTGATATCATTATTGAGAGCATGGTATGGCTGATATAAAAGAACCATTCTACGCGAGTTCTGTATGCACCGCATCACTAGTATAACTTGGATTTAACAATAACAATTGATAGCATACCTGTTTTTTGTTTTTTGTATAAATTGAATATGTTGTGATCCTTACATTTTAATTTAATTATTGTTCAATGCAAGGTAACATTTTGTATCGTGTTGTTTTTATTTATTCAAACACCTCGAGTATACTTAACAATACAAGACTAAAATATGTTGCTTCATGTTACTTTAGCATTTGGTAATTTGATATTATTTTCAATTGAATTATACCAATATTTGAAATATGTTAATTTAGAGTTTAGAAAATATTTGTCATGAAGTCAAACAAACTAACATATCATCCTTTTAAGTGAGTTTTCATTTTTTTTTTTATGGTAGTTGTACATTTGACAATAATACATGATGTGCAATATATTTTTAACATAAAATTATTTTTCTTTGCATTGATAGTGCGAATATACAAAGCCATTTATATGATTAAGCAAATGAAGATCACAGGTACAATATCAAACACTTAGAGAGCCAGGTAGGGAGTAGTTTTGCAAATGCAATGAGGGAAATATGTGGAAATATAGATAACCATTTATTGCTACAATTTTACAACATACATTATCTTAATTATCTTGTAATTATAAGATTGGTATGCCAATTTACTGTGATGTGACAATTAAAAATTCATTTAACATTGCAATTGTGCTTATCTTTGTTGATATTATTTTGTTAAATTAATTCATTAATATAATAATAATTTATTAATGTGATGTTATCAATTTATTTCATTTCCCTTCTATAATTGCAGTTGAATTATAGTAACATTCAGGTGTTATTATAATTATAATTAACTAAAAAAACCAGATGTGAAGTGTCCACTTAGCAGTTTAATTGAAATTGACACCAAACTAAGGATAATAATGCTAAATTCTAGTGTATAGGAGTTAAGAAATGAAATTTGAATTAAAGTAACCTTTTCTTCGAATAGAGGTGGATAAGGTTGCGGGGCTGGACCGACACATTGTGCATCCAAACATTCCTCGTTAAAGTAGCCACGAGGAAACCTGGAAATTGTAATATTTTAATAGGTCGCTATTGAAAGTAATGATTAGAAAATAAAAAGTAAGCTTATTTTTAAAAATCCAAAAAGTTCATAGGTATTTGAATAAGAAATATCCTAATGCATTATATGTTACAAACCACATAGGATCCAGATATCTAGCAGGCTGTATGAAATTCTGTGAGTGATTGACCACTCCGTGACCCCTGAAGTACAGGTCACAGCCTGTATAGGCTCGCCACATATCAGAGTTGATGAATGACTCGTCATCAATACATTGCTCCGTTAGAGGAAACAATGTTCTCTCTTCCGATTAGCCACTACCTTTCCAAAAGCCTTTCCTGTGGAGCGGCTAATTCCTCCAAAAAGTCATATCCTCTGTCTCTGCCGGTGGTATAAACTGTAACATGTGTCATGTAATTGTTACTATACTGAACATTTTTCAAAGTTCAAAAAATTTAATACCTACACAAATGCAGTTTGTTCCAAGATGTTCCAAAAACTTATTTTATTAGAGGGGTAAAGTAATTCTTGGACCTCTGATGCAGGTGATTTCATAGTCATTTCTTTTTTTTTTTTCACAATACAATATTCAATTACTGTATAATGCTGTCACGAAAAGGGTAACTGTGATATTCATAAAAGTAAGACAAGTACAAGAATGAGTTTGGTCCATAGTATATAAGAATTAAAATAAAACATGAGCAAAAATGTGATGAAGAATATCTTAGAATTTCTCTTACTACATGTGTCATGTAATTGTTACTATACTGAACATTTTTCAAAGTTCAAAAAATTTAATACCTACACAAATGCAGTTTGTTCCAAGATGTTCCAAAAACTTATTTTATTAGAGGGGTAAAGTAATTCTTGGACCTCTGATGCAGGTGATTTCATAGTCATTTCTTTTTTTTTTTTCACAATACAATATTCAATTACTGTATAATGCTGTCACGAAAAGGGTAACTGTGATATTCATAAAAGTAAGACAAGTACAAGAATGAGTTTGGTCCATAGTATATAAGAATTAAAATAAAATATGAGCAAAAATGTGATGAAGAATATCTTAGAATTTCTCTTACTTAAAGATGAAGTTAGAAAAGACACAATGTATTAAGGACAAGGAGCCTACGAGAGATGCGTTTAGTAGGGTAACTAGAAAAAATAAAAGTGTATTTATTCAGAACCCTCAAAATCAGTAAACAAACAAGTAATGGTATGATGTGACAGCGAAAAAGAAAGGTGAACTAATGTTAAGGGCCAAGAGCTCCTACAACGTATGGCTTCCACAGCTAATGCAACTTAGTGGGAGAGTGATTTAGTTGTTAGAACCTAGCTGTCAGTATATATCTATTGTTTAGTTGTTCAAAAAATGAAGCAGCATCAAGTATGGAGTCAAAATGGTAATGAGGGAAAGAATTTATATTGAAATTGATGAAAAAGTTATTTTTTAAAGACTAAAGAAGTTTCAAAGGGAACCTAGAGCCACTGTTTAGTAAGACAGAAGTGAAGAAAGGTCTTGCTCTTCTATTCTAATAAAACCTTGTCGGCCAGACTGCCAAATAGAACAGAAGAAACAGAGCAGTGATCGGCCTGGTGTCCTGGTTACATTACATGAACACACCTTAAGAGGAATGTGGGACAGCCATGTGCTACACTATCCACAAGAAACGTACAAACCTTTCTGTAATGACAAGTTGTGCAATATTTGAAAATTCTCTTACCACTCTCTCTCCACCATCATTTCAGCCCCCTCAATAATAATAAAATTTAAAAAAAGAAATTACACACCGTCCAACGTTATTTTTTCGGCGAAACAGCATCGTTTCATCAATCTCAACGATGTCTCCTGCGCCTCCAATAAGCTGGTAGTCATGCCAGGCCACTCTGTACATGACGTCCCTGCAGAGGCCGTATAGTACCGTAAGATGGCCTTCTTCGACAAGCGTAGAAACGCTTGTGCCTGTTGGACAGTCCTTCTCTCGATGAAACATTCTATTGGGATGACGATTTGATCAGCTCCTACCTGTGCCATGAGAAACAACAAAATAATCCAACTAAACTTTCCTATCAGACATACTGACATAGCATGTAAATCCTTTAAAAATAACATTTAATTAATATTTTACATTTTAAATTTAGAATTAGGTTTTAAATTAGGTGTGTATGTATCAAGTTTTAAATTTAGAATGAGGTTTTTAAATTGCTGTTTTGTTAAATGAAATATATTTTATTAGTTAAAAAACGCCAACTCCAAACTTTTTTCTCCTTGAGGAACCAGAGCAATCAAGGCTGATTTGCATAAACTCATTTATAAATCTTAAACATTAATAATAATTTATAAGCAACAAATGGTAATAATAATAATATTTTAAAATTGAACAATCTATATTGCAAATATTTTAGGTTACTCTACAGTGATCAGTACTGTCGAGAATCGCTTGTCGGTACCATTCCGTTCTATTAATACACGTAAGAAAGTCCCTTTGTCCAGACATTGATAGATTGATACATTTGATAGAGTATATCAATATATTATGATTTGTACATTTTAGAAGTGATGTCCCTTTGTCTAAACAATACATTAAAGAAAGGTCTCTCCCCTTCGCTAACCTCTACTCTTAGATAGCTAAATAACTGTAGATTAACCACATTCTTTCGGTGTTTTTATTTGGATTAAAAATGCTTCTACTTTCTTTTACAGTATGCCATTAAGAGTGTGGTACTAATCTACTAGGTTACCCATTTGGTGCCATGTGGTAAACATGTACCTACTTGGTTACAACTTGCATTATTTGTTTTCCACTTAATTCACTGGTGAAAATAATTAAAAAATACAAAAAAGAAAGCTGACTTATTAGTGACAACACTAACAAATAGTCTCCACAACATTTAATTAAAATTACTTTTCATGTAATGCAAACCTATATTGTTTCAATTAAATTGGTTTTCGTTATTTGTACAAGATGAATGCCATATGAAAAATCAAAAATAAAGGTAATTCGTAATTCTAACCTGGGCCAATCTCGTCGAGTCAAGAAAAGTCCCTGCTAGGGGATTGACCTTCGGCCGAGAATTCCTAGGCAGTTGGCACTGCAGCGAAACCTCCATCCAAGAGGTCCACGTCCATGTCCTCTTTCTTCGGAAATCCCCATCGGACCGAAGTGACATCGAGGACATTCACGATGACTTCGTCTCGAAGGGATGACGCCAAAATGCCCCAGGAAGTGAAGCATGCTGGTTCGCCACATCGTTAACTCCCTGATGAACTGGGTCATCAAGCCGCGGCCCTAAAAAACATATTAAATTAGTAAAGTTAAAGAAATTGTCGTGGTCAAACAGACCCACGTCCATCGTAATGAATGCAGTTAATTTAATTAAAAAATTTAAAGTAATAATTTATAAATAAATTCAGTAAATAATAATAATATTAGATAGAAATGTATTGAGAAAAAATTGTTTGTATGCAGCAACACAATTGAGTGCAAAAAGATTGCGAAAAAGAGCGATTTTTTATTCCTTACTGAAAGACGTCTTTAAGTAAACTGAGTTGTCGAAGACCGTTTTCATAAATTTAAAAGGGATAACATAAAGAGAGGGAATTCTGGGAAGAAACATCCGACATGTGCATATCATGCAAGTCATGCCACGAGAATCAAAACAATTTCGAACACAATATGTCAAATTATAACGGTTTTTTCCGAAGAACAAAAATTAAATAAAACGTATTAAACGAAATAAATAATAATAATTGGTGAATAATAAATATCACCCGGTAAATATATCCGGCAAAATATCTACCCGGTCGTCAATGAGAATAGATGGAACCTGTCACACGAGGTGGCGCCACCTGCCGGGTGGCACTACACGGTCGACCGTCCGACGGTCTAGCCGCCACCCGGTCAACCCATTGTTTTCAATTGAGCCTGTCACACGGTGCCACCCAACTCCCTGCCACTCAGCCCCCACTCCTTCAATCAAATATAGGGGAAATCAAATAAGGGGCTGACTGCATCCCTCATATAAGTGGGTGGCGGGCGCAAGTCAGGTGGCGGGAGCAAGTGGCATCAACCAGGTGGGCGCCACCCAGGTGGCGCTACCCGGGTGGTGAAGTGTGTCACTACCCTAAGTCGAGAAGTAAAAGTAAATACTATTAAAAAATAAATAAATAAGGGATCAACTATTACAGTATCTCCTCATCTTCCCCGAGAACTCCATAGTAAGCCTCCATTAATATGTTCTTTTTTGGAAGTGCTTTTGGAGTTTTAATTATACTTGTTGTTGCATCTAACGTGTTCATCTCCCCAAGGAACAGTGCCTCATTTATTACCCTCTGATAGAAAGGCACCATAGCTGAGGACATGGACCGCAGTTTTTCTGCAACATACTCCCCATATGCACTATGAAGTTTTTAGTCATGGGAGGGGCGATGGAGACGATAGGTTCATCCAGCAGCTTTGCTATTTTTCCAGCACAAGGTCAACTTTCGATGCCGGCTTTTTAAACACCGGTGTTGGCCTAGCTGACAAAGTGCTTAGATTACTAGAGCTTGCTTGGCTGATTAGCAGCGGCTGGCAACCAGCCTAGTGGGTCCCAGGCCTTAGCCGGCCGCCATTGTCACCTATGCCTATACCATTCTTACTTAGCTAGCTGGCCAAGTGGCAGCTTTTCCATGTTAAGTTCAGAGATGTGTCTAATTACGAAGGCTATGTCTTCATAATTTTTGCGGACCAATATTTTTCCTGAGTACCAGACATATTTATATCCCCTCTCTCTAGCAGCAAACCTGGTTCTGTTGAGATGCTCTCGTGTAGCCTGAGTTAAATGGTTCCAGATGAAGATGCGACCCTCAGGAAGAAGATGAGGTGATAGAGTCTTTGTTGATATTCCTGGTTCTGGATCTTTTCTTGCCTTAGCTCTGAATCATCTCAGTCAATCCTCCTTCTTCCTTCTCCTGACAAACTTCACTACTATAGGCTTGATAGCGTCTTTATTTTAATCAGGAATCCTATGTGCCACGCTGATGTCATCTGCTTTATAGTTTATTCCTACTATTTCATAAACATCTTCATTTTTGGTTGCCAGGATTTTAGAGATCACATACATTATGTTCTCGTGAGTATTGGTGTAAGTTGTCTATTTCATCTTTTAATTCTCTGCTTTCCTCTTCTTATGATTTGTTCTTATCATGAAGGATTCTAATTTCATACAGAAGAACATCATATGGAGAACTAATAAGCGTGTGGGCCCCAGTGTTTGGATCAACAAAGTTGACTGAATGATTCACCGACAAATGTTGATACCCTTCTTGAGATAAACAATTATAGGCCCGCCACATGTCGGACATAATGGTCGTGCCAGGTAAGATCTTATCTTTGATTATCTGAAGTAGGGTATCAGCATTTCTCGATTTAACTGGAACCACAAACCAGCTTTTGGAGTCCCTCTCAATCCCTCTGAAGACCCAAACAGTATCTAACATTCGGGCACTATTATACTTTCTTTTTCCAAACTTTGCTTCATCGATCTCTACAATCACTCCAGGGCCACCAAGAGCAACGGAATTTCGCTGTACAGCCTGATCCACCACTCCCCTACAGTACTGAGACCAGTCAGTAAAGGAGAGTTCACTCAATCCAAGATTTACTTTTATCACGTCATATCTCGGGATGGGTAACATCCCATTACATTGTAAACTCCAGAATCAGTCCAAAGCTTAAATTAGATGAGAAAAAAGTATTAGCCCGGATTGGAGATATATAATTGCAGGTTATGAACCTTCTTCCTAACCTCCTCTTTCTTCTACACCGAAACTCCTTCTTATCTTCTCGGTATGTGCACTCCTCACCACACTGAGTACACATCCTGGTCGTTGTAAGGCAGCCATGATATGCCAGGAAACTCATTATGAGTTCATCTGGTCGTGATAAGAGGCAGCTTCATTTAGCCTCACTTCACAGCCTTCACATATCTACTACAAATAAGATCGGTCAACTTATTTATTTAAATATTTTACATATTTAAATAAATTACACCTTAAATAATGGAACAGCTTTAGAATGTATCAGCTTAGTCCGCAACACATTATATTAAAATAGTTTTACTACAATTATTGAGTTTAAGACAAAGGAACTTGATCACTCTTGCTTACGTAATATAATATTTCTTTGTTTATTAAACTTTGACGACAAAGGGGCATAAAATCTTCAATAAATTTAATTTGAATTTAAATGTGAAATATTTGTTTAAATGAGTCTGGGAGTTGATTGTAATACACGGGTGCCAGATAAGAAGCATGTCTTAGTTTTTTACTTGTGTGGCGCAATGGAACTTGGACTGTGTTTATTTATTGTGATCTCGTGCTGTATTTATGTTGGTCAACTGTTTTATTTTCCTTGAAATACTGTAACAATATTGATTTCTTATATAGTAGATGAAGCTGTAAGACACTAAAATCTGAGTACGTAAGTTCACTGGAGCATCGTTTTTGCTTTTTTAGTACGATTTTTATTATAGCCTTCTGTGCTTTACTTACTAGCTCCGATATAGTGGGTGCAGCCATACCCCAAGCCAACACACAACAGTTTATTATAAATTCTACGAGAGCGTGGTAGAAAAGTTTGAGTATTTGTTTGTCGGTGAATCCCCTTATTTTTACAAAGCTGTGCATGGTTTTCCTAATTCATCTAATTACCCAATTTGAGTGCTCTTTCCATTTGATATATTTCTATCAATTATTACTTCTAAAAATGTTATAGAATTTACCCTATCTAGTTGTGAGTTGCAACTACAATTAGAATTCTGTACCGAACATTGTTCTTCATTGATATTTACTGTCAGAATGTTAGAAGGTTGAGCTCTTATATTGTGTGAAAAACACATATATTTGGTTTTGCTTAAGTTAAGAGTCAGTAAGTTTTTGTCAAACCAATTTTTAGCAACAGTTATCCCTTTAGAAGCTTTATAAAAAACTTTTTCCCATGTGTCTGCCCTTAAGTAGAGTGTCGTCTACGAATGATATAATCTCAGAGTAAGTATATTTTCTTAACAGATCATTAACATAGGTGAGGAAGTGCCAGGGTGCTGTCACCGTTCTTTAAGGGGTTCCAAAAGAAACTTTTTCAGGGTCGCTAAGATGTCCGAAATTTAGATATTGATTGATAACCTCCGGAATCGGCGTATCAAAACTCAACATATGAGTTAGCTTGTCATACAACAAAGTGTAAGAACTTCATGAAGATATAACGTATAATAGTCTCTTCCAGAGAAGAACATTACAGTAGTACTAATACATTCCCAGTGCGACGAACTTCTTGAAGCCTCGCCTAAGAGGGAGGTGTCTTCTTCTTCCTCTTCCACGCTCTCGTTCTGCTCTTCATTGACTTCTTCATCGCTCTCAGTACCCACGTCTTCCACTTGATCCACAATTGGTGCCCTGTTATGGCAAGTGTCTTCACTGCAGGTTCTGCACCTTGTACTGCAAAAAATCCTACTCGTCGGCAATCGCACGCTGAACCGCAACCCGTTTTGCAACTGTAAAATATCAATTGCAAAAGCTCCTTCAGGTGCAGATTGATTGGAATTTTTGATTGGATGTAAAATTCCTTGAATTTTAATTCAACCCAAATCTATAGGATTAATATTTTTATTAACCTGCCACATTTGGGTTTGCAAATACACCCTCTTTATGTGCTAATTTAAAACACCAACAGTTAGGGTGAGAGATGACAATTTAACAGCTTTCTTTTTAGTTGTTAATTTGATGAATGAGTTGTATCTAATTTTATTCGAGGTATTCAGGCAAGTTTTTTACGGTACAGTATTTACCAGCTTCTTAAATATCTTCAAGCGATGAAGAACTATTATAAAAAATCATTTCTCTCTTAAATGGGAACGTTTTTCTAAAATATCGAAAAAAAAAAAAAAAAAAAATGTTTTACCTTTATTGAAGAAGGCAGAAGTTGAGTCACATCCAGTGAAGCAGTGAGGAAATAGTATTAAATCTGCACTGTTTGAATATACTATTTCTAAGCTTTAAGAAGAATATACCAGTGAAGCGGAATTTTATTTACCTACTTCAAATAATGAATTTCTTCTTCTGCCTTTGCTCTTGCGGACAAAACTATCAAGATATCTACATACTCGTATTCTGCTACAATAACTTTTTTAAGTTTGAGTCATCTTTGACAGCTGTTACACCAATCAACTCGTCGGCCTCTCTTTTTTCATGGTTACATTTAATGTAATTTTTTTAAATTCTTGCATAAGATACGTGCACAATATGAAGCGATTCTTGTTTTTATAATTCGAGAAAATCTTTTCTTGCTTATTTTATAATTTCGAATCTTTTGTGAATTTAAACTCTTTAAAGGCTTTTAAGACTCCTTAAGTGATCGACGATTCCTTTCTGCTGCTCTATAACCACTTTCATGATTACATGATTGCCACAATGTATTTTTATATAAGAAACATATTCTTGGAAAATTTATTCAAATTTAGAATCCGTTGGCCATTTTATTTTATAAAGAAGCATGCCTCCATCAATATTATATTTACAAGTTTCTTTCAAAAACATTGAAATAGAGAATGCAACATGGATTTAGTAGATTTTCTTATTCTGATCTCATGTCAACTGTAATGTGCAAGGATTTCCACAGAGCGCCTTCCAAAAGAATTCTAATGTCTCATAGTCCAGTACGCTCCGTTCATAGTAGCATTCACTAAACGAAGATATTTACACAATGCCAAGCTTCCCAGACCTCTAGATGCAAAGCAGTGTAGTAACCTACGGAAAGTATACAACTCACACTTCAGAGCGGGTTAATTCCGAATCGCCTGCAAGACTTCACACCAAACTACGTTTTGAACTCCCGAGAGGAGTCTAAAATCAACCAACCTTGAAGTGCTAAATCGGTCACTTAAATACGGACATCAGTAATGGTTTTAGTCCTGGATAAAGCGACATAGAGTTGACCGTGAGAGAATACAGAAATGGGGAGAAATATCCTAACATGGGAAAGAGTCTGTTCCTGACTCTTGTTAATCGTCATCGCATACGCCAGTTTGACTAGGAACTGACGGCGCTAAACGTAGGCTCAGACTCCATCAACTCTATGCGTGGCAAGCAGATTTTACTGCCGGCGCCAATACCGGTTAACACCTCAAGTTCCAGGAAATCTCTCTGGGTGTTTACAACTTTTAATCTGATACCATTGACAAAACCCTGGCTGATACTTAAATTACGGAGCAGCATGACAATAGAGATCTTCTTCGGACGGAGGGCGTGCGCTGGAAATCCTGAGGGGCTGAGGAAATTAAAAAATTCCACCGGTGCGTTTGAGTTCTTCAACTCCTTTCTCATCGATAGAATCTATCGAATAATAGACGATGTCATCGCCCTCCGCCTGATCGAGAATCTGATTGTTAAGCTGGTCTGCGTCGTCGTTAGTGGGACAGAGACTAGCACTGTGCACGACACTTTCAGGTCTCGATAGTGCCTTGTGCGGGAATCCTTTGGAGACAACGTCGTTTGAGATCAGGGCGGGGGGTTTCAATGTCAACAAAGGTACTGCAATCTGTCGATTGCTTCCAACATGTATCGGTTCAACATCGTTACTTCATCGATTATTATAAACTTGGCAGACTTTACCCTGTCGACTTGGCGATCTGAAGTGGCACTGGGATTGAGCAAGGATTGCGCACTGCTGTCGTTACAGTTAAACTGCAGCCTAAAGGTCGATTGCACAGTGGCGCCACTTTTTAAAAGTAGCAGCTATTCCTGTAAATGCACATGGTAAAACTATGCTTCCTTCTACTGTACAATAATCAATGAGAGCGTTATAAAGGTATGTTTTTCCGCTGCCGGCAGGACCCTGCAAGAGGAAGCGTCGGGTGTCTTCAACGTTGAAATGTTCATCTTGCATGGAATTAACGATGATGTCGAAGGCCCTTTGCTCCTGATTCATATAATTAACGGTTCCCTGGACTGTGGCGTGATCTATATTATTTGCAAGGGGGAGGATGTGCAAAATGCCCTCTGGAATATGGCCCACATCTGGCAAGCAGAAGCTCTGCAGGGTTTTACCTCGGGCAGTGAGCCGAGACCTCGATGGCCTGAAGGGCTAAATCATATCCAGGCTAAATCATATTAAGGGCTAAATCATATTCCTCAGAAAGGTCGTCCCTGTGACGCTGCCACAGCCTTGAAGTGTCATAGACCTCACGGAAGAGACTGAAGAGAATATTTTATTTCTAAGTACAAAATAATTCCCAACCTCTAACA
Source organism: Gerris lacustris (assembly GCA_951217055.1). Taxonomy (NCBI): domain Eukaryota; kingdom Metazoa; phylum Arthropoda; class Insecta; order Hemiptera; family Gerridae; genus Gerris; species Gerris lacustris. Next base: position 34,916,377 of record OX578276.1, on the reverse strand, counting down.
TAATTTTTCCTTTTATGCACTAAACGAAAATATAGCAAGAAAAACTGATATTACTGACATAATCTTACAAATCAATTAAATTACTGTATAAAGGCGCGTCTACACGATCCAAGTTGACGTGGACCAAGTAACTTTGTTCAAATCCACCTGGTCAAAGTAAAAATGAATTTTTGATGCAGTGTTTACACGATCCAAGTATACTTGGTCCAAGTAGGGGAACTTGTCAAAAAAAAGCATTAAGAAGCAAAGGAATAAAAACAAAAATTTTTAAAACTGTCAATAACCTTCTTATAAACAAATCCGTCACAACTTTTCACGTCTTTTCCCATTATTGACAGCTTTCTTGTCATAATCATATGGTTGACGCTGTTTACACGATCTAAGTAGCGTCAAAATAGTGTCAAAACTGATGTGGTCCAAGTCAACTTGGATCGTGTAAACTCGGCTTAAAGAAGATAAATAAAAATAAACAGGTAAAGATAACAGGCTGTGCTAGCTAGATACTAGCATGGCATGAATAATGAACATTAGCACAATAACCGATATGGTGGTGACATATGAGTTCATAATTACTGAGCCCAGTGTTTTCCACTTACTAGTTTTCGTAGGTACATTTAATTATTACTGAGCGTAATACCAAAATTTATCATAAAAAAAATTACTTCACCTCGGGGGAGAATCGAACCCGGCCTGTCGCCGTCCAAGCTATTTTCTATAGATTAGAAATTAGTTTTTTCCGGGAAAGTGGCTTATATCGGTTAGATTTGTGTTTAAATGGACTAAATTTTAGATTTTTTTTTTAAATTAAAATCGTCGGAACCGTGGTCGATAAATAATTTTTTCACATCTTTTCGGAGTTTTTGAGGGGTAGCGCTGCCACATTTGGAGCTAAAATTCATTTCTCGATTTCGTCTCGGGTCTCGGGGTATGATTTTTCTGAACATTTTATGTTACATTTTGTCAAAATCGGCCCAGTAGTTTAGGCTCTACGCGTCAGTACAGACAAAAGACAGACATTTAAAAAAAAAAAACTTTTTTGGAATCAGATGTCCTCAAAACGTGTAAATCCGTCATAATAGAATTTTCGCGCCACCACAATACTTTCTCTTTATATGAGAAAGTAAAAAATCCATTAAATATTCAAAACCGATGAAACTAACTAAAATCAAAAGCAGTAGAACTACTGTATATGCAGTGGCGTAACTATGGGCCCGCATAGCATGCGGGCCCCCGATGTCAGGGGGCCCCCAAATCCAATGTACCAATGTCGATAGGGGCCTCCTGTTATTGTCAGGGGGTCCCATTCAGTTCTAAACACTTTTTTTGCTCATCAATTTTGTTTGGCGGGGGCCCCCAAAAAGTTCTTGCAGGAGGGCCCCCAAAGCCCTAGCTACGCCACTGTGTATATGGTTCCCCTTTTTGGTTTTGCATGTCGGTACTATCAATTGTTTTAATGGCGTCATATACCGGTATATCCAAACAATACATGATTTTTTTTAATTTTTTAACAAAATGTGTTAGTTTTCAATATTGTTAACGTCGTTTTCAGGGTTTTTAAAATGAAGGGAATGGTTGATAGTAAGGTGTGTAAATCCCTCATCTGCACACTTCCAACAGTTCGAGTAAATGATAGTACCCGTCTTGATGGAAGTCTTAATAATGCCTAACAGAGTCTCCTTATCCCTCCTTTCAACAACCCTGAAAAAGCACTTATTTTTCCCCCCTCCTAACACCCATTTTTCCCGCGCACTTCTTCTACGGTGATACTTTCGTTTTCTTAACTTAGACTCGTACATCTCCACGATCACTCCTTCTCCGCCAATCCTCTCATTCATATTCAAACACGCATCCACACAAACCTCTCTAACGAAATCGTGGCAATCAGACATCATACTGGGAGACACACTCAACTCAAACATGCAAATCCTGTGTTCGATCCTGTGTACAATGGGATGAGTTAATAGCAAGATGCCTGGAATTTCCAAAATAGCTCCCGGATCAAACACTCCTTTTCACACGTTAAGAAGGGGTAGACACTCCTCAAGACCACTTAAACTTATCACTCTTCGGCCGTGTTTTCGGACCGTGATCTGAGAGACATATTCATTCCACACTTGGGTAATACATACACGCGAGAAGTCAATTCAACATTCATACAAAAGTCAATCACACACTCAGCCCTCGCATGACCGGGACAAGCATTTTTTGTTGGCAAACCAAACAAAAAAATCCATATTTATCACATCCATTCCGATTAAAAAGTCAAACCTGGTAAATTTGAAACAGCAGTGACACTATAAGGCACCAATCTATAAGTAAAGTTGAAGTATTTAACTATAAGTTAAAGGTTTTCACGACAATAGTAGTTGATGAATGAAGTGACGAGGACAAGAATCAGAGCGACACTCTTTAATGCATTAAACTCATTTGGCAAAGACTTAAATAGATTATTTGTTTTACATCATAATAGTCCACAGTCCCACACACAAATTTTGTAATAAAAATACTCCTCTGAAACTACATGACTGAATTCATTTTGGCGTAACCTACAATTTTTTTAAAAACAATTCTAATGATTGGGATGATTTTGATTAGTTATGCATCCAACATGTCAATTTAACGATGTATAGGAAATTTGTTGAATAATCCTTTCTTTTTTACTTGAATTTTAAAGGAAGATTTTATAATGCAAACATCGGTAAATATATTGACCCTTAAAAATATTGGGGCATTTAGTGGGACCTACACTCTCAATATTTCTTATTCAGGATGTTATGTAATTTAAATATCCGGCTGATTTTTCCAGATTTGCTAGATAAAAAATAGTAAAGTGTTACGATTATACTGGCCTACAAAATTCAAGGGTCTTTTGCTCTTAACATGTAATTTCCACTGGGTATAGTTTATTTAAAAAATTGAAATTACTTGTAGGTCATGAAAACCACATGATCTATGAAATATTTTACGATAAAATAATGGAATGGCCTACAAAAATGTTTCGTATTCACCTAGTAATATAAGTAGCTCTTTTTCATTTATTATTGTTAATAAAAATATGTTGTTATTTAATTAAAAATAAAATAAATTTGTGGTCTCATTTCTATCGACTCACTTGTTCATTATTGTAAGAATTTATCAAACTGTCCGTTCCACTTCATATTACGTCATCCTTCTCATCTAAAAAAGTTAAATAGTCATAGTACCATAGGGATGGGACATACAACTCCTTGGTACCAGATCCTGTTGACTCACTTTCCTGAACCTGAAAAGAAAAGTTTTTTATTAATTGTTTGTTGGTACCATAAAATAAAGTGAATTGGATAGAATTTATTATGCATTCATTTATATTTAAGAAATTGCAATATTTATAAACCCATAAAACTAGAGATGAATCAATTAACTTACCTTCTTTCTTTCTCTCTTATAAGCTGATCTCATATTCTCTAATTTTCTTTTTACAGTACCAATGGTAGCATTTTTGTCAATTTGCATATATTGTTCCAATAGTACTCCGAGCGCTGCACCACATACGTCTTTTTTGGAATAGCTCGGATCGGAAATATCCCATAGACATTTATATTCTTTAAATAACTCGAGAAACTCGATTAAAATTTCGCGTTCCATTTTACCAAATATAAAAATAATTTAATTATAAATATAATAAATAATATATAAACGATGTGAAACGATGGAAGCTGAAACTTGTAATGTGACACTTTGAAATTCCCCGCTTAAACAAACCAAATCGTAAACAATTGATAGGCATGAACTATCAAAACCAGCTGATTATTATCAATTTGTCCGACGACAGCGCTACACACGGCCCGATGTTGTTTGTTGGTTGCCCGGGTGGTTGGGTGGCAGTTCCCACCCGACAGCCGACTTCGTGAACCGACCAAGTCGGGCCAGTGCCTCGACTACACACCATCCGATTTCTCGCCCAACCGCCCGACCAAGTCAGATCGTGTTTAGGGGTTAAGGACTGATTTTTGTACCAAGTTTCAACTCTCTAGCTAAAAAACTGTGGGAGTTATGCGTGACATAGACAGACAGACAGACATCCAGCTAAAAACCACTCTAATCTTAAAAACACCCAAAACGGATTCGGTTTCGGATTATTTGGGTGAAAACAATACTTTTCCTATATACCTTAGGAGAAGGTGAGGAAAAGTATAAATGGTTGTTCTTAAATAAAAAAAAACCGTGAAATTGACATGTTTAGGGAGTAGGACAGGCCTTTATTTTGTAGGCCAGTATAATCATAACATTTTACTATTTTTTATCTAGCAAATATAAAAAAATCACAGTCTTATTTATAAATTACATAACATCATGAATTTGACATGGTGTAGGTCTCCCTAAATGCCCCAAAATTTTTGTAGGTCAATATATTTTGCAATGTTTGCATTACAAAATCTTGTAATTCATGACAAAAAGAAAGGATTATTCGTAAATTTCCTGTACATCATTCAATTATCATGTTTGATGCATGCCTCATCAAATCACCCAAATTCTCAGCATTTCCAAAAAAAAAAAAGTTGTAGGTTACGCCAAAATGAATTCAATCATGCAGTTTCAGAGGAGTAATTTTATTTAAAAATGTTGTGTGCGGGACCATAGACTATAATGCTGTATTATATAGTTGTATCATAATATTTCTTGTAATATATATCTTTGCATATAATGTATATAGTAAGAAATTGTACTCATATTTTTGTTTTCTTAATTTTTTATCTGAAGAGTTATAGTCCAGTTATATTAAATTTTCTATATTTTTACAAAGTAGTTTCGACGTACAATCGTCTTATTCCATGGTTTAATCTGTATCTTACTGTTTCGGCATACAATCTTCTTATTCCATGGTTTATGCTGTATCTAACTGTTCCAGCATACAATCTTCTTATTGCATGGTTTATGCTGTATCTTACTGTTCCGGCAATCAATCTTCTTATTCCATGGTTTATGCTGTATCTTACTGTTCCGGCAATCAATCTTCTTATTCCATGGTTTATACTGTATCTTACTGTTCCGGCAATCAATCTTCTTATTCCATGGTTTATGCTGTATCTAACTGTTCCAGCATACAATCTTCTTATTCCATGTTTTATGCTGTATCTAACTGTTCCAGCATACAATCTTCTTATTCCATGGTTTATGCTGTATCTAACTGTTCCAGCATACAATCTTCTTATATTATTATTCCATGGTTTATAATGTATCTAACTATTTCCTTGTACAATCTTCTTATTCCAGGGTTATTGCTTTTTCATAGACTGATTGTCCTGTAGAACTGATTTCTTCCTTTTTAAGGATGTCAAAAGTTGGCTCAATCGGAGCCATTATTTTTTTGACAGCTTCCAATTGTTCCCGGGTTTCTATTAAATCAATCATGGCTTTCAATGCACATTTTTCTTTAGTTAGGTCTGAGTTATTATTTTGAGTTGCATCCAAAATACATTGTGTAATTACTTGCTTCTCCTCATTTGATTCAATGATCATCAAATTTCCACTCCTTTCCTCACTTTCAGATTCTCTTGATACATCTTCTGTAATATTATTATTTGATAACATAAACCGACAAAGTAAATATATATGTTAGCACATATTCCACATTGCGCAATCTATACAGACAGATGAATTTGTGAATACATGCATTGCAGTGATCGCATCTTAGCTTACAAGTGCAAGCTCTTTCCAACTGTTCAATGCGATAAATTTATTTTCCCCTCTCAGACTTTACGTTCCATACATTAACAGCAAAGGGGGAAATATTATCAAATGTGAGTGACAGGTTAGACAAATGCCGTTTACGAAGATCTGCCACTTTTGTAGTCACTTTCCCTTTGTGTAATGTTATTAATCTACTATAGACGCGGTCTTTTATAAATTGCATCAGTAAATTTGTTTTTTCTAATCTTTGATTAGACAATTAGACAAACCTTTCAAATAAAAGTACTTAATGGTTCTATGTAACCGTTCTATTGCCATGTTGGTATTTATACCTGCATGCAATACCATTTATACCTGTAGCAATTGGCCCATTGTTTTGTACAATGCTTGTACATATTACAAAAATATTGATAGAAGTCTTCTAATAATGGATTCAAACTAAGTTTTCTTGTGAACTTTTCTATCATTAAAGAGAAGCGTTTTCATCTGTTTCTTCTAGAAGAGCTCGAAGGTCTGGCGAACATTCCTTTTGCAAATCCAACCCTTTTATTTTTTTATGAATATTTGTCTCCCATGCTCTTATAACATGTACAAGTACAAGATAACTGTTTTTCTGCTGGACCCATAACGTATCGCCATGAATTATTAAGGGATGGATCCATATCTCTCTCATGAACACTTTATTTATTTTTCCAACTTGTTTGCAAACACTTCTTATGAATGCTGTTATGGTTAGCGTGACCGTTCTATTGAATATTAAGAACGCACAAGGAAAACCTTGATGTAGATCATCTAATACCAGGATAATTGTTAATAAAAAGTCGTATTTTAGACCATGAGTGGAATCCATGCAGATTACATCTTTGCCATACAGTTTTAATAAGTCACATTGTGCAGAATTCATCATGCCCAGTTTAAAACCTTCTTAATTAAGGAAAGACAACTCTTAAGATTTTTCTCCCAGTCTTTTATAAAGTAAGATACAATTATTGTCTGACACTTTGTCTTGCTCCACAAATGCATCATGCTTAAGACGTCATTTGAATGGCGAATCCCATCGGAATTAAGATTAAAAGCTTTTTCAATACTATAAATATCTTTCTTTGTTATCAACGTGTCCCGACATATGCTTTCAACTGAAGCAGTCTTTCTTATCTCCTCCAGTACAAAATTAATTGGCACTCCTTCAGCCAGTTTAGAAGCTACTTATTTTCGACACTTCAGAAAGTTGTAAATGCCCCAAATCATGCTCGTGACCTACATGAGTTTCAATGAAACAAACATCAAGTGAACCATCACTATTTTATTCACTGTCATCGAAGCTGGACAGGTCCCATTGATTTTTATACTTCCCTGAGTTTTCAAATTTCTGTGCCTATTACCTGTTGAATTATAATATCCTGTCCTCGAACAATACAAATAATAGCGATCACAATTTTTGTTTTTTCTTAATCCACGGGATTTGTAAAATTTTTCAGTAGACATTTTACAAGCATTGAAACTACGCTCATCTGGAAAATATAATTGTTGTTGTTTAATGTCTATGTCATGCAATTTAAAGTGTATGTTTAATGTAGCAAATTCCTTTGGTACCTCTTTGTTGCATATGACGCGTGAGTTTGTTTCCAGCTGATTTCTTTGGAGCATAAATGTTATTAATGTCCTCTTCACTACACTTAAGAATATTTTTCAAATGTGCCCTTACATGTTTATTTAAAGTAAATTCTTTTTTACACACTGGGAACTCCGTGATAAACAAAATCCAAATTTAAACACAACACTACTATGAAACACTGTCTCCTACTAAAAACGTACGGCGGTGAAAAAAATCAACACAAAAAGTGCTAAGGACGAATGAAAATCACAAGGTTATAAACTTAAACTTTAGGGCTGATGACAGTTTAGCAGTGCCGTAGGAAGCTATCGATATATCTGACTCGATTTTCGAATTGACACCTGGGTGCAGGGTGGGAATTCCTAAAACAGCTCCCGGCTCGCAGCCTACTACCTTTTTAGTATTAGAAATTGCCACTTGGGTGCTCTTGGCTCGCAGCCGATATTCTATGGTTAGACGCTAGTATTACAAAATAATGTTTTCATAATATTGTCCGGCGCAGGTGTTGACAATGTTGTTACGGGCTCCAAAAAATCATTATTTAAATTCCACCTCCACTGTTGTGGTTCTATATCCTTACGCAACCAGGTTTGGACCTGATAATAGACACGGTAGAGATGTTGTTGAGCGGCGGACAGAGGATCATAAAACTTGATTTTCAGAGGCTTGAGTTTAATGGCGCGTCCACACTGTGCCAAGCGGCAAGGAATGGCAAGGCCAAATGGCATTGCCAAGTGTAATGTGGACGTCTCCCTTGGCATTTGCTATTTGCCAAGCTTGGCACAAAACGTGCCACTTGACATGCCAAGCCAAACCCGAGGATTGTCGGTCCGGATCAAAGAAAGCCAGATGGCAAGACGTCGTAAGTCGGCCAGACGGCTTTGCCGCTTGGCCTTGCCAACTGGCATAGTGTGGACGCGCCTTAAGGATATCATTAATATCCTTGAACTCTGTTGAGTCGTAGGTGGAAAAGATGGTAATTTTACAGCTCAGTTGAATCTAGTTGACTACGCAAAACTTAAGTATTGATGATAGTCAAGTGAATTTTTTGACTTTAGAGCTCTATACATCGCTAAAAGTGTGCGTACTACATTTTCAAATATACGTCCATGAAAGGAATTTTCTTCTTGAAAAATATCTGCAGAGAGATGTTAATCAGGACGTTTGTTAAATATTTTAATAGCATTGCGCTTTCCTTTATTGAATAGCGCAGATGTGGTATCACATGGTTTTGTGTGTGTGGTATCACATCCGGTTATAGCGTGTAGAAATAAAATATGTTTTTTTTTCATTAGGATACTTGTCAAAACTTGAATAATCGTAAAATTCGGTTTTCATCTTCCCTTTGCCTGGTTTCATAAACAATATTTGTTGCTGTCGATGGCTACGCCCCATGAGAAGAGCCAAAAGATCAATGCCTTCGGCAACTACGGCAGTGGTGTTAACAATTGATTCCATCATCATCGTGAGCTTGTTTTGAAAAAAGTAGACTTTTTAAATATTTCCATCAGCATTGCAATTTTTTATTACTCTTGTTATATAGAAACTTATCCTAAGAGATTGTTATTGATGATGATTTGTAGAGATTGGATACCAAAGTGTAAATACATATAAATGTGTATTTACTTATAAAAGGGACAGATCTACTGTTTACATAAGGCTTTACGTAGATGTACTATATTATTATTTACACAAGTTTGTTCTCCGAATGTTCTCTCGCGTCTTCAAACTGAAATAATGAAATGTTTCGTTTTATTTTTAATCAAATCGAAATTTTTCTTTAAAATTTTGCCGCCTTTTCATTCTTCGAAAAATGTTACGTCACGAGATTCAAAAATTTTATTTTTTTCTGAGTCAAAAATTCTTTATGCTTTCCTACTGAGAATCCTACAAATATGTCTACTCTAGTTTTGGGGGTCAAACTTCCTGCGTTAAGATTTATTTATCCAATAATGACAATCACTTCCAAATACCCTAGGAAATGAAACAGTGGGTTTATGTCCCGAAAATATTTCTTCGGGAGTAATTCAATCATTACTTTTAGGGGGAGTTCTGTTCTTCAGGAAAGTTGGTGTACCTGCAGCTTCTGCCCAAAACTCAATGGGCAATTCAGCAATTAAACAAGAGTGCTCTCGCGCTCTTAATTTCCCTCTTTCTGCTATCCCGTTCGACTTCGGTGAGTACGCTGTTTTTAGGTTATTGATGTATACCACGTCTTTTTAAAAGTTTTGTCATTTATTCATTCTGTACCTGAGTCACTTCGAATTTGTTTAATTTTTGAATTTTAAATATTACAAACCCAAATTATAAATTCCTCTAACCTATCTACAGCCTCTGATTTTGCTCATATAAATACGTGAATATTTTAACTACGTTTTTATTAGCTTGCTTTCTTGTTTGTTTGTTTTTTTGTCCAGTGCAAATCTTGCAATCGATTTTTAACTAACTTCTCGAGTAGCTAGACATTTGAAACTTTTAGAATAGCTCAGAACACGATGACAATGCATTATTTTAATACTTTTAGCCATCTTTCAGCAGAATTTAATTCGCTTTCAGCAAATTTTGCCATATGGAGGTTAGTTCGGAAAAAATCCGCAAGTTATTTTATTTGATTTGACATGAGCCATGTTTATGATCTTCATTTTGACGTGTTTCAAATTTATTATTTATGAGAGAAAATTTAAACACGTAGTTTATAAAAAGTTCTTTTTATCGTCCATCATTGTCATTACATATCTAGATCCTCCTAATGATACTCCCTCTATAGGGCCCACCAAATCTAGATGTATCAGCTCCAATGGCTTGGTTGACTGAGCATGGCTCTGCCTTAATTTTTAATGCGCCGCCCTCATTCTTTATCTCTTCATTAAGTTACGACCTTTCTTCGTGAAGGCGAAAACTTCTTTGGCAAATCTGAGAGAGTAGGGTCCGACTTGTTATCGTATGGCATTGCAATGTGATTAAATTTTTTAGAAAGACCTCTGATGACAGAGATGCTTATTTCATCATTTTCGATGGTGGCTCCTAAGGTTTTTGCCTCTTCTGCAAGCATTTCTGCTCGACTTAAGAATGACTCCCATGATTTCAGTGAACCCATGGTCAGTCGTACGAGATCATTTTTTGCTTCGACTTTTCGGTAGAGATGGGCATAACAGTTTATCTGGGTGAACGATTAATGAACTGCTAGTTCACTTCATTGAAATAGTTCTTTTTCACAGTTCAAGTTCAATAGTTCAGTTGACCCGTTTTCCTACCCTCTTTCCCCCTCCCCTCTATCAATATTTTTTTTTAATCTATATACCCTCTTTTACACGATCGGCAGGTAAAAAGAGAACCCCCTACAATCTACATTGGAGGCGAAAACTATACTTCATCCTTTAAAAACCAAGTCACCCCGACAGGTATTAGGGTGACTCGGTGTTATCAGTCTCTAATTCAGAGATAGAGTTATACAGGTATTATAGCCCTAGTAAATAAATATGTATATAGATAGATCAAACTCCTACTTATCGTTTAATTTTACTATCTCGTTAATGTTTTTTTTTTTTAATGTATAGGTATATTTTAAAATAAGTTCAATAAAGAAGTCAGATGTCTGTTTTTTTTTGTTTTTTTTTTGTTACAAAAGATTTGTTTACTTGTCACATAATAAATATAACTGTATATCACATATAATATATTCAGAACATTTAGCATATCGAAAAAATAACAAGTTGTACATATTAAATTAACGTAATTTATAATTATTAAACTCCCCTTCAAAAGTATTACTACACCCATACTATTTGTAATCTTTTGGGTATTTTGACATCCAATAATATTTGTTGTCAACCTAAACATATCTTTACATTAATTTATTCTTAATTGATAAAAATTATTTACTGGGGGTGTACGTGACCTACTTGCCTGACACTTGACACCCTCGGAAAACAATATAAATAAATAAAAAGTATTTTTGTTTAAATAAGTTAAAAGAATACATAGTAGGTTTTCAATTAAAGAAAAAAATCTGGGAGTAACTGGCAAAGCTGCAGCTTTAAGTAAACATTCATGTTATTGAAGTTTATTTCTAGATTAGTTCAGCCGCTTTTATTGATTTATCAAAATTACGTCTTTTCTTAATTAATTAATCAACATTTTTTCAAGATATATTCTTAGAAATGAAATAAATAAACAATTTAATTGAAATATAATATTAAATGCAGTACAATACAAATATTTAATTTTAAAGGGGAGTTTGTTTATAGGTTTAGACACTAGTTTTTGTTTTTATATCACTTACATATTAACTTTTACATATTGACACTCTTATTATTTTTTTATAGTTTGTATATCACTTACAAAATATCAACTTTCAAATATTGACAGTATTATTATTTTTTATAGTTTTTATATTACTTACTTTAATCGGAATAAAAAAATTATATTTAAAATGATTTATGAATTTTTTTATTATTTACATAATATTTATGTTAAATTAATTTTATTAATCTTCATAGTTATGATTTATAAAGAGAATCTCAGTGACTTTTTTTGATGATGATCGACTCCTTTTATCGCAACAAATTTGCCCCGCCTTAGAAAAAATGCGTTCAGTTCACATGGAACGGACGTAGCAGGTATGCACAGTCTTAATTTGACTATTTTGTAAAGATTTGGATAAACGGCATTTCTTGTGTTCCACCAACCTAAGGGGTCTTCTTCTCTGCGGATGTAGGGCTTAGCCAAATATTTATCGAGTTCCACTATTGCCGCAGCCTGTGGTTCATGCCTACCATATAATTTTTCCATTGATTGGTCGAATCTTTTCCAGCGATCGGACCAGCTACCACCGGATGTCAGCTGACTTGTTGTTTGAGGCGATTTTTCTTCAGAATCGGAGGGGGTTAATTCCGTAGCATTGATACTTTTCATTTTCATTACAAGGCTTCGGTAAGCCGAGTCGAACCTATGTCTCCCTGATTCTCCGAAGCCTTGCTTTTTAAACCTTGGATCAAGCACAATGCACTCTCCTATTTAGTCATTCGCATAACTACCTCCGAATCTCTGACTTAAGCCATCCTTCAATTCCTGTCCTAAAGCCTTGATTTTAAGTGGTGTCTTGGGGTTTTCAATCACATCTTGGATATCCAATGACGCCATTCGACACAAAAACCGAGTACGGAAGGCAAGTTGGGTGGCGACCACCGAATGACCGTTAGAAAAGTAGGCATCGACGGCAAACACGCTGTTCCTTTGTCCAACGCATGACGACAACAACAAAATTAAATAAGTGATAAATTTAAAGAAACTTAAATGAAAATAATCTGTGTAATAATAATGGAAATTAAATGATAAAATCTTCTGATCAATAAAATGATAAAAAAATCAATTAAATTAAAGCTACCAACGGACCGCTATATTAAAATTTAGGTGTTAAGAAACCTTTAAAAATATAAATTTAGCCAACGGACTGTAATAAACAAATAATAATAAAAAAGATAATACAAATATATATAGCCTTTACTAGCCTGAGCAAGAACACTTGTAGGAAAGAAAACACTCAAACTATTATATTCTTTAAGCGTTGGTCCCACTTAAGATAGCAAATAGGTAAAGTGTGTTTGAGGGTTATTTAACAAATTGAAAAGGATAGCACTGAAGAACATAGACCGTTACATTCTCTAGGCATTTATGTACAGCCAGTTAAGGCAATAGTACCTCTGATCCAGACAGAGGGAATGAGTCTCTATATAATAGTTCTAAGAACATAGGCCGTTACACTCTCTAGGCGTTTATGTACAGCCGGTTAAGGCAATAGTACCTCTGATCCAGACAGAGGGAATGAGCCTCTCTCTATATAGTAGTTCTAAGAACATAGACCGTTACATTCTCTAGGCATTTATGTACAGCCGGTTAAGGCAATAGTACCTCTCATCCAGACAGAGGGAATGAGTCTCTATATACTAGTTCTAAGAACATAGGCCGTTACATTCTCTAGGCATTTATGTACAGCCAGTTATGGCAATAGTACCTCTGATCCAGACAGAGGGAATGAGTCTCTATATAGTAGTTCTAAGAACATAGGCCGTTACATTCTGTAGGCATTTATGTACAGCCGGTTAAGGCAATAGTACCTCTGATCCAGACAGAGGGAATGAGCCTCTCTCTATATAGTAGTTCTAAGAACATAGACCGTTACATTCTTTAGGCATTTATGTACAGCCGGTTAGGCTACCGGTAAGGCAATACAACTTAGCAGGGAACCGACTCCACAACAACCCCTTTTAGAGTTGCCGTTCCAGTTTGGCCAGGAATATAGTGACATATACTTTATATAGAAAGTAGGCAGTATAAATTTTCAAACTGAGTTCTATAGACAAGGTGCACGTCCAGGCTCAGGCATACTATACCCGGGGTGATGCACGACCATCGTTGTTAGTTTTTATTTATAATTTTTCCCAAAATTTTATCACCTTATATTTTGACTTAATTGTCAATTTTGTTTCTCAATTTTTAAAACTTCTTACTTTAAGCTTACCTTTAATCTTCAGAGGTCCTTCTTATACTTAAATGCCTGGATCCATAACCCCTGTTGGTGCAGTGGCTTATATTATATAGATTATTAAAACTCTGAACTTGACCGCTGCCCGGAAAGAATATTCTTTACTATTATTAGCTTTTTGCCCCCTGTAGGGCTGTAGGGTAATACATAAGTGTTTGATTACAGATGCGGATGCTGAATCAATTATCGAAAGCAAGTGGTTTGCTTTGAACTCGTGTACTAAGCATCTGAAAGTACCTAAAACCTGTCTCGCAATGAATTCCCTTCGGAAATCATTTTTTTTTTTTTTTCTTTTTTTTAAAAAGTAAAACTAAATTAGAACTAACATTAGCGGTCTTGCCAAGAAACCTTTCCAACCTCCATGAAGTAGTTAGATAACTCGTTTCTGACTGCTTCTGCAGAAACTTTAGAACTTAGAACGGTGGTATCTTTTGAAGAGGTTGTAAGCCGTCAAGTTGTATTCTGTTCTGTCTCCAACTTCCTTGAAATAAATTTCTATTTTCTTCCATGTCAAAAGTGCCCGGAGTGAGTATACAAAATTTTAGAATTTGATTTTCTAAGTAAATTGTTGAGATAGGCAATACAGAGCACCACTATCTGAGCCTTATCAGGTTCCAGATCGATCGGCCTCAGGAGTAGTCTAAATTCTGATGCAGCTATGTCAAACACGTTCTCCACAACACGTCTTGCCCTAAAGAGTCTGTAATTAAACACTCTTTCCTTAGATGGAGGTTTACAATAGGTCCATATCAAGTTTTTCCTCAAGGGAAATGCTTCATCGCCTATAAAAAAAAGTATGAAACGGGAAACCTTCCTTCGGGTAGGGGCTGAGTTTCGGAAAAACCTAATGTTCCCTCGTAAATTGTTTTACCAAGCCAACACTAATTAAATACAGGGCTGTCTCCCAAGCTACCTTGCTTCCTAACATATATGAATATAAAGTTATAGTTGGCATCAACGGCAGCAAACATGGCGATGCTAAAAAATCATGTTTAAAATTATATAATAAGGACCCACTTCTTGTGGGAAATATCAATGCCACATATTTTCCGTCAAGGCTCGCTACACAGTGCGGAAAATTCCAGCTGGTACTGAATTCGTCCGCAATTGCACACTATTTACTTGTGTTGTTAGGCACCTGAAGTAAAAGAAAATAAAAAAATTGATTGATTTTGTATGTTGCCTACATAACATTATATACTACATTGTTTTAGGAGTCAAACGGAACTGAGGATGACCCTCCCGAGCGACCTGTAATTATAAAGCCGGGTTCCCACGGGGAGTGAGCACTCTACAGTGCCACGCTAGAGTTAAGACTGTTGTGACCCACGCCTGGACGGGGGAAGAAGAGTGAACTGGCGGAGGACTGTGGACAGTTCACACAGGATAGTGATCACGCTTCTCAGTTTATCCCAGGGAGCCAACCATAAACGAGTTTCTCGTAGAAAGTTGTGCCGCGTTGAGTTCAGTTTTTAGTGGTATTTTAGGAGAAAGGTAAGGACATCATATGGACGGATAAAGCGGAAGAAAAGGCGTTATTGGATCAGGAAGTGAATACTTAGTAGAAATTCGGAGGTAATTTGGTTGTCGACGAACTAAGAACAAATCACCCTGAAGATTCTGTACACTTCGTCCGTTCCATTTCCTGATCTTTCGCTAGCAGCAATCTTCTTCTACTCCTGGCAATCGGCACATCTCAAATTCTAGAATTTGTTTTTAACCTCCTTAGGTCCATATCCAGACAAACCCAATGCTTCGCTAATTCTTTTAGCTGCTGCCATTCTAAAATCTAGCCGATCAGTAGGCTCGAGAGAGAGTTCGTTAAGTAAATTTAAATGAGTAAACAGTTGTCTATCTGGAAGGCATTTTTTTGCTATTTTGATCTTGGTTTTTTCTATTTTTGTATGCAAACTGCAAGGCCAGCTAAAATAGGAAATTCCTCTTCACTCATAGCCATAAATTAATTTTAAAAACGTTACACAATACAAAACACCACAGTCATAGTAAGGTGGTAAAGAGGAACTGAGTGAGTAGTATAGCAACTACAGGCCTGGTACGACCTTGGCTCGGCCTCGGGCACGGTCGTGTATGAGACCCCCTGTTTTGGGTCTAGGGCAGAATGGCTCGCCTGGATGTAGCCTCGTGGATTTGGCTCTGTCGTATGTGGGGGCCTTTAATGGAAAATATGACTCGTCATTTTTTGTTCGGAGTGCTGAATAATGGTGGTTTTCGATTTATTATAAGTATTGTGATGTATGGAATATTTTTTTAGCTTTCATTACCCTGGCATTAACTGTATTGGCAGTCACCAGTGTCGGCCCAAGGCAAGTTTTAGGAAGGAGAGAGATCCAATTTTGGCGCCCCTCTTTGCTTGCTTCAAATTTCTAATATAATAAGATTTATTCAAATCAAAGAGGAGTCTCATTAGTTTAGAAAAGCGTGTCTCTATTGAGTTTTTGGCGGTGTCTAATATAGGATAGAAAAAATTTGTTCTGGACAACATTTCTGGATCCGTTGGCGCGTCATCTTCATTTTCATTTGAGAAGATTTTCTTCTATTTTGGTGAGCGAATTGTTTCAAACTCCGGGCTTATTTCAGCTTCTTCAGCTACATATTTAGTTGCAATGATGGCCTCTGTTAATCCTTTATCTCTATATTCTTTTAAAAATTGTATACATTTGTCCATCATTTTTGTAGCTTCTGACAGGTCTACGTGCTCTGATTGCATGGATTTGCTGACAAGATTAACATGGAATAAAACGTTATACCAAATGACTAACGACAGCAAAAACTCGATATTTTCTAAATTGGCTGCAAGTGATTTAGCTTCCCAACCCGCCACGGGATCAGTTGACTGTTCCTACTCTTCTTCCCAGCCCAGGCACTTTTCACTTCGGCGTAATGAAACCACCGCTTCCAAGCAGTTGACTCTTCTTTTCCCATCTTGTTTCACACACCTTTTTAAAGTTAAATTCTTAACATGTTTTGAAACAACTTCCCATATCTTTGTCGAATTTGCAAAAAACATAACAAGCGCTGGAGGATGCCAAATAATGAAACTGATTTGACTGAAGATTTAGCTGCAGCAACCATAAGGTTAAGACTATGGCAGGCACAAGTATTAAAAAACGCCCGGGGGAACTTTTTAGTCATGTGACTCTGAACTCTGTCGTCCAACCATATTAGCTCCATTGTCATACCCTTTTCCTCTACAATCATTCATATCGAATATCGATGTATTTATCGATAATTTCGTCCAAAAATATGCCTGTTATCCAATATGTTTAAACAAATATGTTTTTTAATAAATAGAATTATGTTATGTGAGCATTATATTTATATTTTTATTTAATTAAAAAGAAACCCTTACATAAATGGTTGAGGCGCCGGGAATATCGGACCTCTTGTTTCAAATGTTAGCTGGACTAGACTGCGCGGTGTTTCCCGATGGACCTTGTTCTTGTCCGTGGTTTTTAATTTAATGTGATATTAAGCGCCGCAATGTATCGATATTTGACATGATCAAAATCAGAAGCCTCTATTGAAAATTCAGCGGCAGCGTTCATCTTTATTAAGGAGTATACATCCAACTAGTGGCCGTTGATTTAAGATATCAAGAATATTTAGATTTAGATTCGGTATCAGACATATAAGAAAATAAAAATATCTTATACAAAGAAGAAATGATTAGAAATATAGTGAAAATAAATTTTAAATAGGGATATAAAGAACCTTTCAACAATAAAGTACGGAATAGATTCGGCTATTCCAAATAAAATGCTAAATACCAGTTACTGCTGAACGTAGAAGCTGCCAAACAACCAAATTTATGTTATCGTTAAAATACAAACATGCCTGAGTTAAAAAAATAATTGCAAAACAAAAGGTGTTGACTCAAGCGTTTCCTTTTTTACTATACTCGCGATTCTTGCCAAGGCACTTGTCCTGTGCCAACGAAATAATCTTTAAAAATTTCGCGAACAAGCTTCGCTGAGGTTAGTGCATTTTGTGATGCGGTAGGTTGCAGAGAGACTATCGAATCACCGGCTGAAGTATGGTTTCCTTCGGTTTCTCTTTCTTCAACATCATACGTTGGACAAGTCTTCCTAAGGAAGTTGTGTAAAATGCAGCATGTCAGTACTACAAGATCTATCCGATCAAGGGACATATTGACATATATGTGTGGAATATCCTGAATCGAATAGCCAAGATGCCAAAAGAGTTCTCGACTATCCTCCTAGCTCATGATAGTCGGTAATTAAATACTCTTCGGTCTTTAGTTAAAGTTTTTTGACTGAATGGCTTCATGAATTCATACCTCAGAGCAAATGCTTCATCTCCTATATAAACAAATGGTAGAGTAGTGGTCGCGTCACTTAAAAGTGGTTCTAACTGGAGTTGACCATTTTTACTGCGTAGGACACCACCATCTGATACCCGACCATTGGTTCCGACATCTACCCAAATAAACTCATAGTCGGCAATGACACAAGCCATGAGTACGATGGAATGAAATAGTTTGTAATTATAGAAGTAAGACCCACTTCATGGAGGTGGGACGATTCGAATATGTTTTCCGTCCCAAGCACCAAGGCAGTGCGGAAAGTTCCACTTATCCTTGAATCGTTGAGCGATTGCCCTCCACTCTTCGACGGTTGAAGGCATCTGAAATAATAAAATAAATAATTCTTAATTCATCTGCTCAAAATCCCCTTAAATGTACATATAATAAAATAATATATTCCCTTTTTCAATATGTATTAATTATTATTGATTACCTAATTGTTTTTAGAGCATGGATCCCTTCGAAGACCGCCTATCTTTAGGAAATAAAAATTTTAGGTCTCCTATTTCAAAAATTCCAAGACAGAAATCCGTTTCAGACATCAGGGAACATTTTTGGTTCCGTGTCTGTCTGTCGGTCCGTCGGTCTGTCGTTCAATTTTTGCGAACTACACGTCCGATTTTAATGAAATTCGGATGGTAGGTCATAATTAGCTCATTGTTGGTCCCATATAAGTTTCAACCTTCTGCGCTAATTTGTTTCTCTTCCACATGCGCACAAACATACATTTATTTACACCTATAGCTTCAAAAGTACTTATCTGATTTGAATGAAAATTGTATAGTTTATTGAAAGTAGTCCGCAGATAGCCCTAGATAAATTTGATCCGTCTGCGCTCTTTAACTATGGCAAAATTGATACTTTAATTTTTGTGTAAAACTCTAAACAATTTTGACAGGTTAAAAAAACGGGGAAAACAATTAGACAAATTAGGCAATAATAGCTTGTAAAAGTATAAAATCAATAAAGTACGTGGATAGGATGCGGGGAAGCTATGTGCCACACCAATTGGCAGTCTATTTTAATTATTCATCCCTAAATTTGTTCAGTATATATTTTTTTTTTTATTTGTGCCACAAACTTACATATTTTGAAATAATCGCCGATCAGTTGGCTCGAACGAGAGTGCGTTAAGTAAATTTAAATGGGTAAACAGTTGTCTATATTTAGGGAATTTTTTTGCCATTTTGATCTTGTTTTTTTTTATGCAAACTGCAAGGCCAACCTAAATAAGAAATTCCTCTTCACTCATAGCTTTAGATTAATTTTAAAAACGCTACGCAATACAAAACACCACAGTCACGGTAAGGTGGTATGGGAACTACTGGCCCGTTACGACCTTGGCTCGGGCTAGGGGTCCGTCGTGTATGACCCCCTGTTTTGGGGCTAGGGCTGAATGGCTCGCCTGGATGTGGCCTCGTAGATTTATAATAATGATAATAATAGTAAATTTCTTTATTGTTGCTCTATAGTACAAACAAAATAACATTTTTTTTTTTTCTGCCAATACAGTTGATTACAAAAATAAAATAAATAACAATTAAATAAATCTTTCATTGTTCTACTGAGCACATTCCTCGATGAGTAACCACTCTTGTTAAGGCTTGCTCTTAGCAATTTACACAAATATATTTAGATTATGTGCGTGTTACCAAAAATAGAGTATATCATTCAGTAGAAAATAGTTAGAGTAGAGTATGAAATTCATAAGAGCTTATTTAACCTAATATATTTATTAATCGATGACCTAAATCTACTAAAGCTTGGCTGTTGAGAGATGTTATGAGGGAGCTGATTAAACATACGTGTACCTGAGAAGTGAGAAGTATGCATGACTTGCTCCCAGTCTTGTAGAGAACGGGGTTCTTACCAACTTGGTGACGCGTCATGTAAGCAGGCTCCTTCTCAGGTAATAACTCCATCTGATGTTTGTGAACAAACTTCAATACATTTTGTTTTTAGAGCTGATTGATATTTAGTACTCCGAACTCGTTGTAAAGCAGTTCAGTTGGAAACCGAGCGTGTTTTCTTTAAACAAATTTTAATATTTTTTTTTTATGAAGCATCACAAGGTGTAGAAGAGTGGAGCTATGCCGCCCCAGATTACCTGTCCGTACTCCAGTACTGATTGTACCAATGCAATAAACACTGATGTTCTCAGTCCGCCTTTCAGCAATATCGATCTCAGTTGGACAAATTTATAGATTTTTTTTCTAAGTTTACTTATAAGATAGGTAATATACATAAAATTTAGAATTTTTAAATTAAATAAAATTTTATTTAGAAATAGGTAAAATACAGACCCACATGTATTTTCCTTTTTTTTTACTTACTTACCTTTATATATCACTTATTTTTAAGAGCTTTTACGAGGGCATGACAAGTTTCTGGTACTATGGTGCTAATTGATTGCTTTGATATTCTGAAATACTGCTGGCTAGAAGCTAGAATAACTGTCTGCAGATGCTAAGAAGCGCAGAATTACGCCAGCCTATCCTGCGTTCAAATTGCTTGTCTCAAATGGGTGTCCTTCTTCCTTCTTGCCAATTTCATTGTCAAAAAGGCATAATAAATGTTCCAAGTCTGAGGGAGTCATCCGAGTGAAATTTTTTTATTGCCCACTGACATGCTGGAATTTTAAATCTCTGATAATTTCTGAACTGACTAACTTTTCCCTTTCGAGAAAAAGTTTTGTCATCCACCAACGTCGTTAATTACATTTATTTTTACAATTGGCCGTATGGATCAGCCAACGCCGCTACAGCTTTCTTATTCATTCTATACAAAGAATTAAAAAAAAAATTAAATTAAAAAGTATGAATAACAACAGAAATGTTCGGAAGACAGAATTGTTGGGGCGTTTGTTGTGGATTGTGCTGATTTCGGCTTTCCCCGTGATCGGCTCGGGGTGTTTAAATCTGCACCAGAATGCCGAACCGAGCATGCTCGGCCGGTCTCCCGTGTTCGGTACGGCAGTCTGGACGGGGCTTAAAAGTTTAAATAAAATTAAAGTTCAGCACAACTGGTGGCAGACAAACGTATCAATAGACAACAGTGTGTGACATCCAGGAATAGACTTTGGAGGTGGGAGCTTAAACCGGAGGATTGGCTGGGGGCTACCCATCACGCAAGAGGAATTTTTTTAAACTACCTCAATAAAAAAATATATATTATTTATTTATTTATTCAAAATATAGCAACATTAGGCAGTCTATTGTATTTTGGAAACTTTTGTATTGTTCAGAAAACTGAAAATTATTTTTTAGCATACAACAGGCAGAGCACAAAGTACATGTAAAAGTATTTTGGTTGCAGAATCGTTTTGATGCACTAACAATATTTTCAATAATATCACCTCTGTCAGCAGCCAGTTTGAGAGCTGTCGGAATAAGATAAAAAAGTTTTGCAAGTTCAATGTTGTTTGGTGGAAATTTTGTGGTCATTTCACTAATAAGAGAATCCATAAATGGGATAAACACATTTCTCTTGTACTTGTAGTATACACAGAGGGAAGAGGCCTCGGCGTTTGGTCTATGAACCTGTGATTCGACAATTCGGGGACTTTTATTTCTATGTCGTTTTCTATTGCTTTGTCTTCAGCGGCATCAAATATTCTCTTCTAAAATTCATTCTCACAACGATATTTTTGAAGTAGCTTGACTCCTGTATTTGCCATAGAGTAGCTTTGGTGAAGTTCAACTGTTGGGCTCTGAAGATCCTTAGATAATTCGGTTGTCAAGTCTAGAATCATTCCCAAAATGTGAAGGACGATGATAAAATCAAACCGCTGGTATACCGATAAGAAGGCTGGCAGATTTAGATTTAAATATTGTAACACGGGGACCACAGATCCTGGGTGGTGGTAGCGGGCCCTGTGGGCCGTGTACAAAGAATATTTTCCTGGGACGGGAAAAGGGGGTTGCTGTACAAAACACTCATTAACACTCCATCGGCTACAATCTCAGATATATATATTTCAACAAACGAGTTGATACAAGTTCAAGAAAAAAAAGAATTACAAAAAAAAAAAAGAATGTGCCCCACTACCTCTCAGTCTCCCCTTACAACCAAGTATCGTAAAAAAAAAGGCAAATTAAAGCAAAATCAAATCGCAAAGAACAAAAATTCGAAATTAAGAAGAATAAAAATTTTCTTAAGTCTTTAAGCATGAATTTATATGAAAAATATTAATTTTAAAGGCAAAATTCAAATAAACTATTTAAGCGAAATTTAAATAAAAAAGAGTCCAGCACTCCTGACTGGGCCTATCCTCTCTCAAAGCGAGGGGGGGTCTGAAGGACCTTTCCAGCAATCTTTACGAAAATTTCTAAGTTAAAATAAAATTAAAGTTTCGACTTACAGTAAGTACTTCCTCTTCCTTGGTAATCCAAATTATACACTATGCACACAGCTACGTTATACTTACACTGACAACTTCCTAACTTCCGAGCTAAACACTGACTGATCCCCAGGGCGCAGCGGGCCTCCTTATATACCCCGCGGCGGCCGCACGAGCGCGCACGGGCACGCATGCGCACGCCCGCGCGCGAGCGCGCACGAACGCGCAGGACCGAGCACGGACCCGCACGAACACGCACGCGCATGACCGCGCACGGCCGCACACCAAAATGCACGACCACGCACGAGCAGGCACGAACGCACCCAAACACGCACGAGCGCGCACGACGAGAACGCGCACGAACCCGGCGAACGCGCACGCCCGCGCACGAACGAGCACGAGCACACACGAGCGCGCACGGGCACACGCCACAAGGCATACTCACGTGGGGGCCCGAAACTGGGCCCCTGGGGCAAAGTGGGCCACCTTTTTACAATATTGAATCGAAAGCTAGCAAAAAGAAGGTAATGGCGTCGTGTCGTTCAACAAATCGAGTTTCTCATAAACTTATTCATCTGAAGGTATTTCTTTTCTTGTGGGTGTTGTTCATTTATGATTTTCTTCATTTGATGTACTCTTTGTTAAAAATCTTTTAGGAAATTAATTACCTCTCGAATGATTCCACTTGCATTTATAATGCTTTGTTAGGAACATGCGTGTGTCGAAGCTAAATTAAATTGATGTGATGCACAGTGGGTGTAAATTACAAGAGGGTTCAGTTCTTTTATTCTAACTTGGACACCTTGGGAATTCCCCGACATGTTCGATCCTCCGTCGTAAGCTTTGCCCCGTATATTATTAATTAATTCAGTAAAAATAGGTTTAGGCCTCGAAAAAATTAGTTCAAGTAAGAAACTTGGCGGAGATGTGTTCAGCTTCCTGTTGAATATACTAGAAGTTCGCTAAAATGGAAGCTGTGTGTAACATTCCCAATTCGGGAAACAAGAGGCTACCCTAGCCGGTTTGATAAAAGCCCCCGTTCTAGCTCAGACGAGACGGGCGTAGGCCAAAAATAAAAAAAAATAAAAAGGTGTGTTAAAAAAAAATTGCATAGAGGGTCCCACGTTATTTTTTTACAAATTAAAATTTTAATAATAAAAAATTGGGTGAACCAAAGGGACCTGAGAGAACTTATGTCGGGGAGAAGAACTACAAACATAAAAAAAGGTGGTATAAAAATTAGACTCAAACAAAAGTTCTCCTAGCTCCCTTTTCCTGTGCATAAAAATAATAAATTCATCTTTCACCAGGATTAGTCTCGAAACACAATTTCCGTTTCATTACTTCCGTCACACAAATTTCATTACAATTAATCTGTAAAAATGTTGGAAACTAGGACGAGTCTCGAATCGCAAACTTCGTTACACGATGTCACTATATGAAAAAATTCACTCTACCGCCGCCAAAGAAGTTTCACTTCAAAAAAAACTATTCTACGGCATTTTTACGTTGGACGAACACAGGATGGCGCTAGTTCGTCTTCGAAAATGTGCCTCATTCTTACTTTGGGGGGAGAGCTTTAGCCCGAAAGCCCCCCCCCCCCCCCATAAATCTGCCGCTGATAGACTAGATATATCGATATAATATATAAAGTCTTGAAAAAGGACAAAAGTGAGATAACGTAATATCAGAAGATGCTCCATAGTCAGTGGCGGCAATAAGGCCCCGCAGTCTGGGGGCTCCTGAAAGGGAAGTAGAGGGGCCCCCACTATAAGTTTGCAGGGGTCCTCCAAAACCTTACCGCCGCTCATATTCCTATTCCTCTGAGTAGGAATGGGCCCTTACTCTGGGCCATAGTCTTACTGTAGTTCAACCTCAAAGGCTGATAAAAAATGAAAATCTTATTAACATCTAAATATTTAAAATCAAAATATACATGTACATATTAAGTTATTTTTGTTCTTGGTAAATCTATTTTTAATTTTTATATTAAAATGTTAATTGGATCTTATTTTAGTTTTAACTTTGTTCGATGAGTGGCAACATTGCTTTGAAAAAATATATCAGCTGATTTTCTATTCACTATTTTATAAAATCAGATTTTATTTTCCATTCCCTTTGCAGAAATTTCCCTCTGTGTAGTTTGTGTTCATTTAATATCTTATTTATCAAATGGCTTCTAGTCAGTTCCACACAGCAGTAAGTATCGAGAAAACTAAAGAATACTTGTTAATTTGAATCTCTCTGACGTTGTTTTGTAAAGTGTGCCCCTTTCATGTAAAAATAAACGTAATATTTCTTTTTAGGTGAGGTCGTTTGCCTCTTCAGCTGCAGCTTCTGCGAAGGCAGTGAAGGTATGTTCTGTTTAGATTATTATTATATTTAATTTAGTTGGATCCTCCGTTGAATTAACTCGCTATAGTGTGGAGTACTCGTTGGCCGGCTCAAGATTGTTGGATTTTGCCGACCAATCTATAGAAACTGCCAAGTCTAATATCTACTTTAAAGATAAGCTAGTAATCAAAGATAAATAACATATATAAATAAACATTTATTTTTACTAAATTGTATTACTTATAACGAAGAAGGTATTCAGTCTTACATGATCTCTATTGCTTAAGTGTTCTTCTATGATATTTTCACTGACTATTTACATTCTATTTTGTTTAAAAGGGATATTAACATTATCAATGAATTCATATAAACTCTTTTCGCTTTTAAATCGTGTGAATGAAGCTACGTTGAATGCTCGTTATCTATAACCTTGTAGTGAATTGGTGTATATTGGTTTTAACTATACTTTCATGGTTTTCGAATTTAGAGTGTGAGAGAACTTAAAAGGATTTATGTTTCAATCGAAATGCACGTTTTTATGTATTTTGTATGATTGAGTTTTACTTAGAGTTGAATTGAAAATAAATATCGTTATTTGTTATAGCCTAACCTGTTATTTGTAACCTTCTTTTACAGTTAATTTTTTATTTAGTTTTTATGGTATTTATTCATAATTAAAGGTAATCAAGCAACGTTAGTTGATAACAAACACTGTTACTAGTTTAATTAATCAATATTTTATTAAGTATTATAAATCATTACAGAAACTGGTTTGGTATGGCGGTGTTCACTGATAATAGCTGCGTAGTTGAAGCCGGTGTGTATTTTGTCTTTTATTTATGGTTTATGACAATATACTGATTAATATGACTAGTAATAGTGTTTTTTATTTACTACCTTTAATTGTTTAAGACCTTAATGCTTCTTTTTTACTTTAAAGAATACCTTGATTCTTATAATACTGTGTAAATATCCTGTTGTTTATCAAATGATCAAGTTACAGAGTTTTTAAGAAGGATTAACACGTCTGCTCAGCCATCAATGGATCAGGAGGTCGGGGTTCAATTCCTCGCCGTGATACTCTGATTTAAATGGCTTACTAATGATCGCATCATACTCGCTTCGGCGGTACAATGTACAGAGGTATGATGTAACTG
This sequence comes from Gerris lacustris, assembly GCA_951217055.1. Classification (NCBI taxonomy): domain Eukaryota; kingdom Metazoa; phylum Arthropoda; class Insecta; order Hemiptera; family Gerridae; genus Gerris; species Gerris lacustris. Next base: position 34,890,373 of record OX578276.1, on the reverse strand, counting down.
GAACTCTCTACCACGGGCTAATAAAAAGGGCCCGAATGAAGGCCTAATTGCTAGGTTCGAACAAGTGGTTCGTCCTACCCGTACCTCACTACTACTACTAACACCTCTGCTGTGTTTAGGAAATATGTTAATTTCGATTTAGATGGGGGTCGTTAAGGGTTTTTGATAAACTTGACTCAATCACATCATGTCATAATTTCGCCCATAGATGTGCCGGTCGAGTCAATAGGTACAATCCAGTTTCAAAGTTTAATTCTGAACAGAAATAGTGTCTCTCCCAAATTGTATTGGGTTTGTCATCCTTATTATCTCCCGGAACACTACTATTGATAACATAAACTATAAAAATTTAACAATTCTAAAAAAAAAACATCGAGAAAATTAACAATTAAAACCAAGTAACAGGTGGAATACCTTGATTCTTAATGTAATACAGTGTAAATATCCTTTTGTTTATCAAACAATCAAGTTACAGAGTTTCTTAAAAGGATTAAGACCATTGCTATTTTAAGCAAATATGTTAATTTCCTTAAAGTTTATCTTTACCTACCAAAAACCAAAAATAAACTTTACTCAGGCTCTTAAACACTTATTAGTTATAAGGTAATCTTAAGGTAAAAACAAACTGGTTAATTACGTATAGTGGTAATATTGATAGTAGGCGACGGTTGGAAGGTTACACAGGAGGACACTTAACTAACCTTTACCAGTACCGTTGTCAAGTTTAACGCATTTGTTATGTGTGCTATATCCCGGGCCATGATACTCTGAATTGCATCTATGAATCGCGGCAGATCAGGGCAAGGGACACCCCCTATAGACACTCATCCCCCATGCTTTGACACTCGGTTATATAGCTTACTAATGACCACACCATACTCGCTTCGGCGGTACAATGTACAAATGTATGATGTGTGAAGTAGCTGGAACTCTCCACCATGGGGTGTAAAAAGGGCCTAAAAGATGGCCTAATTGCAAGGTTTGAACAAGTGGTTCGTCCTACCCATTCTAGTAGGAAGTACTAGACTACTACTACTACTATGTGTGTATATTTTTTTTTACCTATAATAATTGTTATTGTTGTTTTTGTTTAGCCCCCCGTGCAGGTGTTTGGACTTGAGGGCAGATATGCTACAGCTCTTTACTCTGCTGCTACCAAGTTGAACCAGCTTGATAAAATTGAAAAGGATTTAGCCACATTTAAGGTGAAACCTTCTTTTCTATGAATATTCATATTTCGCTTTCGAGCTTGCGAAGCTAACGGAAGCTGTGGGATCGTTCTAATGAACAAAAATATTTTATGTCTCCGATTTTAAAGTTCAAAGACAGAAATCCGTTTAGGCATCAGGGAACATTTTTGGTTCTGTCAGTCGGTGCATTGGTCTGTCTCACAAATTTTCCAAACCAACATATCTTAAAAACTACAAGTCCAATTTTAATGAAATTTGTATGGTTGGTCATAATTAGTCCACTGTTGGTCCCATATAAGTTTCAACCTTTCTGTGCCTATTTGTTTTTCTTCAACATGTGCATAAACATACATTCATTTACACCTATATCTTCAAAAGTACTCATCTGAAATTTGAATGGTTTGTCGAAATTAGACCTTAGATACCACCAGATTAATTTCAACCGTCTAGGCTGTTTAACTTTTTCTTAATTTATATTTCAATTTATGTAAAAAAAAAAAAAAAAAAAAAAAAAAAAAAAAAAAAAAAAAAAAAATCAATTTTCACTTATTAAAAAAACAGGGGAAACAATTTTTAATAAATTAGACAATTATGGCTTGTAGAATAATAAAATATGTGATAGGATGTGAGGAAGCTATGTGCCATATTAATTGGCAGTCTATTTATCATTATATTTTAAAATTGTTAGCAAAATATTTCCGTGGAATGTGGGTCTGGGTATCATTTAGTTATTATGCTGGTTATTAATTTTGCTCTTAGGAGGTGCAAGGATATTTCTTATATTTTATTCAATTAAATAATTTGTGGTGTGACATCACGTGGAAGGCTATAGATCTGCAAAAGAAAGGGCTTATGCAACTATACAGGGTGTCACAAAAAAAATTATTGTGGCGAAACTATTGAGAATTGACCCATGGTATATATAGTGTTTTTTGTTGCAAATGATGGGTGGAATCTGCCCTCTTCGTTTGTTACATCTTAGACCAAACACCCTGTATATGTGATGTATAAAACTGGGTTGGCGTTATCAGGTGTATTAACCATCTAATCGGAATTTGTAACAATATTGATACTACTTCACTCAAGTAGCTACTCATTTATATCTCAACGCTGGGTGAACATGGATGGGCCACACATGGGTCCCATTACCCGAGTTAGGAATCAAATCCAGATTTATTGCCTCCAAAGCATGGATGGTAGCAATACCAGGGACCCTCTTCATACGACGGCTGTCATTTATCCCAAAAAGAAGAAAAAAAACCATTATGACACACCATGTGCATCATGCAGCCACAGAAAGGATAATTTATTACTGAAACAGGCATGAGGCATCGTGTGTGTATGGCGGTTTACTGCAGTATTATAAATATTATTATTCTATTTTGACTTTTTTATTATAGTCCAGGAGGTAGCGTGCAAAACAGTGTCTGACTAACATCAAGCTAGAATTTTGTGTATAAGTAAATGTTTTGGTGCCTTTTAAGAATATTTGGTCGGCTAATTTCGCCTGCGGGAACACAGCTTCGCAATAGGCATTTGAAAAAAACAAACCGGTGGAGAGCGGCTATGTCCCGCCCATTTTGGTGGACAATATGATTTTCATGATCCTGAGTACAAACTTAGTTAGTAGACCAATAATCAGGTTGATGGTAGCTTGTCACTTAATAGGTTTGTTAGTCAAATATTACTCGAAATCAAAGTGTTCCCCTGTCAAGGGACAAATTACCATCAACTTGATAATTGGTCTACTAACTAAGTTCGTACTCAGAATCATGAAAATTACATTGTCCACCAAAAAGTTTACTTATACACTAAATTCTAGCTTAATGTTAGTCAGACACTTTTTTGTGTATCTCCTGGAGTATTATATATATGTAAAAAAAACGAGTTTGTAAAATTTATTGTGTAATTGAAACATGTAAAAACTTGGATCTTACTAATTATTATTCATAACTGTTGATTTTTACAAAGGGTCTTCAGGGGAGTTTTAAATAAAAAACTATGTTTTTTGCAATATTTTGTCCCTCTTTTTAAAAAGACTACATCAATTAGAGAAGTGTAATTTTTATAAAAATAAAAATAACATCCCACTTCTTAACCTCGTCAATGGTAAATCCATAATATAAATTAGAAAATTTATATAAAAACAACAACTGTGAGTCATGGTCAGAGACTGAACTATGACTCTAGTCATAGTTCAGTCTCTGACCATATTTATTCATTATCGAAAATACCTTACTTTGTTTTCCTTCATTGTGATCTAGTGCATTTATAACTTGTGTACTAATGAATGTGATTTTTTACAGGATGCTATGGAGAAGGATAAGAGGCTGAAGGAATTCGTTCACAGCCCTGTAATCAAGAGGGCCTTGAAGGTAGAGGGTGTCTCTCAGGTAGCTTCTAAAATCAACCTGCAGCCCACCACCACAAACTTACTTGGTCTCCTTGCTGAAAATGGAAGATTGAGTAAATTTGACACTATTTGCCATCATTTCTCCACTATCATGGCTGCACACAGGGGAGACCTTACTTGTGAAGTCATCACTGCTAAGGTAATTTCTCTTTTTAGGATCTGTGGTTTCTGATAAGTTTTAAGTTTCTGCTTAACGTTATTTAGTTTAAAGCTAATAGTAAAAAAGTTATATAGTTTTAATAAATTAAGACATCAATAACTTGTTAATTCGTCAGTCCGCCATTAGCGCTTGTACGAGACGGTCGTGTTTTATAGTGCTCCGTTTCAATGTGATTTTTAGTTATGTAAAAAAGTGAAGTTTTACCCAAATAGTGTATAAATTCAATTCCATTTACATAAGCATTAATTTTGTTAACTTATAAGTACAAAAACATTTATTTTTATAAAGATATAGTCAATTAAAAAATATATATTTCAATAGAATTGGAAGGTAGTTTTAAAAGAGGCCTAGGGAGAAGCTTGGATTCTAGGAAGGTGTCCTTGAAGTGAGGGAACTGCGCATGACAAGAGTATCTAGAGAGGAACAGAAGGGGTACCGGTCATCCCCCTCCCCGTATATACACCTTCCCGGAGAAGGGTAGTGCTGGGCTATAGTGTATATATCACAGCCTTAAGATAGCAACAAATTCACAGCAACAATATAGATAATATTAAAAACAAAGATAGGATTTAACACCCGATTGCAAACATGGGGGAAGCGACTATGGGAGACCTTATAGCTTTAATAAGGGAAGTTCAGGAGGAGGTAAGAATGGGAAACTCTGATGTCAAGGAATTAAAGCAGGATGTGAAAAATCTCTCCAATGAATTGAGTAGAATGCAGAATAAAATTATAGAAATGGAAGAAGTAGAGAAAGCCCATGAAGAACGGATAATCAAGCTAGAGAAAGCCTTTGTAAGAAGACCTAGCTCACCTTCTCGTAACACTGATAAAATCAATAATATCATTTTGTACAACCTAGAAGAGCCGAACGGAGAATCCAGGGACGAGTTAGAAAAAGCAGTAATGAACATACTTCGAGATCAAATGCAAACAAGTCTAACGATTAACGAGTTAGATTGGGTAAGAAGACTCGGCAATAAACATAATGTGGGCTACTCACGCCCGGTTCTCATTAAATTTATATCGAACAGAAGGAAATATCAGATTTTAAAGAATACGAACCATCTATCTGGAACGAATTTCAGCATTTCACAGGATTATTCACCGGAAACCAGGAACCTAAGAAAGAAGTTATGGGTTTATGTTAAGGAAGCGAGATCTCAGAATAAACAAGCATCAATAAGATTGGATAAAGTTATAATAGAAGGAGTACCCTACAGTTTAGACCAACTTCAAGCCACAACAGCGGAACAAAGTCTTACTACAACCCTGGTGCCATCAACAAACCAGAATACGAGTAATTTAGAATTAAAATCTAAGGAGGACGCTGAACAGAACATAACCAAAAAGAGGAAAATACGAGATGGAACCCTCGACACTTTTTTACAGGCAGGGGCCGGCCCGGTCGGCCATCCTTAACATTAGATACAGACATCTCGGCAGGTAAATGCGGCATAAAAAAGGATCTCGAAGTCACACATGCAGCACAGAAAAACTGCTTTAACTCATTCAACTTACTATTTTGGAATTGTGAAGGATCAAACAGGTTAAATCTTTTAGACGGTAAGCATAAGGCAATGTTAAATGAATTTAGTTTTATAGGACTTAGCGAAACTTGGCTAACCAAATCTCTAGAAAATCCATATTCCTACTTAAAAACCTTTCAATTTTTTTATAGTCATGCAATTAAAGAAAAGTCTAGGGGGAGGGCTAGTGGAGGTCTACTGGCTTTGGTGAAGAAAGATATTCGAGTTGGAGTTCTAGATACCACCCAACACTGGATTATTTTAACCCTCTCAAGTAATAATAAAAATATTATTGTCGGTTTAGTGTATTTTAATCCTTCTGCTGATATAAAAACTCTACTGGAAATATTTGAAGAGACCATGCTGGGGATTATTGCAGAAAACCCTGATACAGAAGTGTACTTGGGGGGAGATTTTAACTGTCGAGTTGGATCTGCTTGTGGTAGTCAAGAAGAAATATTTGAAGGCTCAAACTTATTTGGCATTAGACGCTCACAAGACATTATAAGTAATAAACGGGGTCATAGTTTAGTAAATTCAATGGATAATTTAGCCTTGTACTTAATAAACGGTCGTACCATGAGTGACAAAAATGGTAGCTTTACGTTTGTCAATGAAAACGGCAAAAGTACAATTGACTTAATTTGGACTAGTTTTTCGGGTTTATCCCAAATACAGGATATGGAGATATTCTACGAAATCAGTATTTCTAGTCACTTCCCCTGTTGGCTAAAAATAAAAACTCTCGGCGATGCTTACAATAATAAGAAACAGGATCATAATAAAATTAACTACAGTGACACTGTCTTTGGCTGGGAGGCAGCAAAGAAGGAAGAATACCAAAACTGTATAAGGTTAGCGCTAGGAAATAATTTTAGATGGGAGTCAGATCTAGGGGAAAAGCCCGATGTTGTAAATAGCTATCTAATAGATATAATACAGGCAGCGCTAGAAATCATAGGACTAAAAACTTCCAAAAAATGTGCAAGCAGCTTTCACGATAACAAACCGGCCTGGTTCAATGCAGAATGTCACCATGCGAAAAAAGATGTCCGGAAAGCCTTGAGAAGATTAAGTAAGAATTGGGAAAAATCGGATCTTCATACAGAATTTGTTAATAAAAAAAGAACGTATACTAAAACCCTACGATTCGCGAAGCGAAGTTACTATCAACAGTTATGCCTCACTATGAGCAGTGTTAACGACTCATCTGCGTTCTGGAGTTTAGTGCGTAAACTAAGAAAACACAATTCACATAATAATATTAGTCTTAATATGGTAAACGAGCATCTAAAAATTCTATATCCTTCCGAAATCAATAGATCATTAGATTTCTACGATGTTAGACACCCGCTCCAAGATAGGGACTTTACGCTCGATGAAATAAAATATGTGCTGACTACGTGCAAAAAGAATAAATCACCTGGTCCTGACAACATCAGAAACGAACATTTAACTAATTTACCGGAAAACTGTCTATTACTCCTCACTAAAATGTTTAATCGGATCCTTAATGGGGAGCAAGTTCCCAACTCTTGGGGTAAATTAAATATGATATTTCTATTCAAGAAAGGGGACCCCACTAAGATGGAGAACTATCGTGGAATCTCTCTACTAAATACACTTTTGAAAATTTTCACAAAAACAATAAACAACAGATTATCAGATTGGGCAGAAAGTATTAATTTAATATGTGAAAGTCAAAACGGGTTTAGGCGAGGAAGGGGGTGCAGAGATGGGATTTTTACTTTGGCAGGTTTAATTGGCAACAAGCTACGGTTAAAGAAAAGACAACTCTATGTGAGCTTCATAGATTTTAAGCGAGCATTCGATTCTATAAAACATGATATTCTGTGTTCTAAATTATTTAAATGCGGAGTAAGCGGAAGAATAATCAGAATTATAAAATCACTGTACGAAGTAGCGAGAGTCGAAGTCAAAACTCAATATGGACTATCCGATCAAGTAGAAATAACTAAGGGCCTAGTTCAGGGGGATTCCTTAAGCCCTACTTTGTTTCTTTATTTTATTAATGACGTGAACGAATTTATAGCTAAAGAAGGTGCTAAAGGAGTTTCGATTAACGGTTTCACGGATATAATATCACTTAAGTTTGCGGACGACTTTGCGTTGTTAGCCGAGACCGCGATTCAGGCTCGAAAGCAGCTCTCAAGCTTACAGAAATACTGCAGAGTTAATAGCCTGGTAGTAAACACAGCGAAATCAAAAATCGTAATATTCAACAGATCAGGAAAGGCTAAGAAAAAAGATACATTTGTATTCGACGGAGAAAGGATCGAAAAAGTTAATTGTTTTAGTTACTTAGGGGTGGAATTCTCATGCTCCGGTTTATTTAACATTACGGCTAAGGCGCAAATTAAAAAGGCTATTTCAGCGATAGGAAGTGTAAAAGATGTTCTGACTAGTTCTAAAACAAACTCCTTAGAATCTCGGCTTAAACTATACCAGTCGATTGTCAAGTCGACCCTCCTATACGGGGCCGAAGTTTGGAGCCTAAGATATTTAGAGATGATAGAAACCGGGTTCACTAATTTTATTAAATCGATATACCACTGGCCTAGGAATACCCCTGGTTATATAATAAGACTTGAGTTCGGTAAAGAACCTGTCGGATGTGCTGCAATCAAGCTTATTATGAAATGGTGGAGCACCGTTTTGGGCATGGAAGAAGAGAGATACCCTAGGCTGATCTACGATAGACTTGCTTCTCTAAGTGATTTACCTGGTGACTCGGCCAAATATAATTGGGTCACCCAACTAAAAGAATTGATTAGTGGGCTAGGTTTCAGCCATTTGTGGAACGACTGCACGAGCGAGAGTGTGTCCTGTGCGGTGGACGACGTAGTGAAGGCCTACAAGGAACGGTACTTTGCAAGAGATTTAGAGAGGGCCTACAACTCAAGCTACAGTACGCTTTACAAGCATATAAAAATAGACGAGGGCGTCGAGCAGTACTTATCTTGGCAAGTAGAGATAGAGAAACAGAGACTGATAAGCCAGATGAGAGTTAGTTGGGCAAATAGAGTTTACTTTTATCACAAGGGTTGTAAGTACACTTGGGATCCCGAGGTAACGTGTAGCCTCTGTAATACTCGAAGCAATGAAGACCTTATCCATTTCCTCACAGAATGTCCAATATACCAGGAACCTAGGAATAAATACTTAGCCAAATATCTTGACCCTTCTAATCCTAAGGCAATATTCATAGTACAAGAAAAAAAGAAGCTTTTTGATCTATTTTATTATCTTAGTGTTTCACTTAAGCTGCGAGCCTTTGTCATCAACGAATAGAAACAGACACAATTACTAAGTTAAGCGATTAAATTAAAGACGTAAAAATTTGAAGAATGTATAATAAATTAATAATATGATCAACTAAACGGAGAAAAGAATTATGTTTATATTTATATCTTATGTTTTAAAAGTAAATGTTCAAGGCAATATGTAAACTAGTGAGAATGGGGGTAATAATATTTACAACTGGAATATTAACATCGTTTATATTAGATAAATATTATTATTATTAATTACAGAGATACTAATCATTAGATAAATAGATATGTTTACGTTCTGATATATAGTATGTTTTTTTATCTATATCTAGTTCTAAGGTTTGGTCATTCATTGTAAACATTATATTTGAGACCGAAATGTCACCATAATATGTTTATTACTTATACTGTTAGATTTAAAACTTTATTATACTATGTATCGCTTACTGTAAAAATATTGTAACTAAATGGCGCTCCTGTAAGAAGTTCATTGAACTTATATACAGTATGATAAAATAAAATAAAAAAAAAACTTGTTAATTCGTACGTTTCACTCATCATTGAAAACTTCTTCTTTCTTTTCCAATTTAAAACTTTCTTGTGGCTTTTTAAGTAATATATAAATGTTGTTTTGTGTTAAGCCTTTGGACGACCAAATGAAAGCTGATCTTCAGAATACATTGAAGGGTTTCGCCAAGAAAGGTGAACACATCATCCTCCAGACCAAAGTGGATCCGTCAATCATCGGTGGAATGATTGTAAGCATCGCCGATAAGTACGTCGACATGAGCATCGCTAGCAAAATCAAGAAATACACAACCCTCATCCAGGCCTCTATTTAAAATCTAAAATCTAGCATTGCAATTCTCAACAAATGTAATTTAGTCAAATTTGATGTTTTGTAAATATTTTGTTACTATTGTTACTTCAGTGAAGTTGCATCTGTCTGTGTTGAAATTATATTTAAAGAAAACAACCCTTCATATATCTTACCAGTCATTGTTATCAGTGATAAAATATTAAAAATCCATGTAGAAAATTCATCAGTTTCTTTTCTCAACCTTTCAATAATTAGATTTAAAAAAATAAAAAATAAAAAAATTACAGGTTTTTATATTATATAAAGAATTAAGAAGTGACAATATATCTAGTAGAATGGCAGCAGGGCAGTCTATATATGTAATGCAAAATTTGTCATGGCGATATCATTGGAACTAATTGCACTAGGACATTAAAAACTTGTGAAAGGGCTTTCCAACCAGCCATTTTGATTCAGGATGGCGACCGTGTATGTATTTGAAACCAAGTTCCCTCTTTAACAAAACATTTATCATTACTTCTTAGAAATGCTGAAATTAAGTCCAATAATAATTGTACTTTTGATGTCTACCAAGAAGGTTTCTAATATGTATTTGATTCCTAAGAACCGCACACGCACACACTGGAGACAAAAATGTCTGCAGAGTGTTTACCGATATTCTTAGTTCTGTCTGACTCATCACACTTGTGTTGCTATAGCCTAGCACCCTAGAAGATAGTCTCGTTTCTCGTACCTAGCAAGATAGATATTGTGGAAATTGCTGTAACTTTTGCATAAAAGTCTGAGGACAGACTGGCTCCTAGGTTGAGGACACTTATGTTTTGCATTTGTTTTTAACTTCAGTGTGCATACTCCCATTTATTTTAAAAGCCCTTGAGGTGGCAACAGAAATGTCTGCTGGTAATAATTCTCCAGTGTTAGGCTGACTTAAGGGGTAATAAAAGGGTGAAGTACAGAAAGAATGGGAATTGAGCCATGACTAATCCTCTGAAAGTAAGAAATTATTACTTTGGAAAAGGCTTCTCATAATAGTATATTATGTTACTAGGCTGTGAAGTGAGTTTTTTCTTTACCGCGGCAATTACATTTACTGTCGAGCGAAGCGAGACAGTAAATATTGCCAAGGTAAAGAAAAAACACTTCACAGTCGCATAGCATATGCTATTTTTTCCGAGGTAGCAGACAATGAAAAAACATTAAATATTAATCACTAATCAATATATAATAATAACAAATATTAGTACATACTTAAGACTTAAAAAAAAACCTTAAAAAGAGGTTACACTATAAGAAAAGATAAATAAAACGCATTGACATCTAGCGGATTTTAATCGTACTAGAAGCATTTCTACAAAGACTGCAGCGGTACTAACGGAAGTTTTGACAACTACCCGCCGGACATAAAAAATCTTTTAGTTCCTAGGACGTAAAAGATTTTTTCTTTACAGCTAGGAGTAATGAAAAGATTTTTTAAGTCCACGTAATGAAAAAATGGATTTTAGCTATGTATTGTAGGCTCTAAAGTTACTATTTCACAGCCTACCACGGAAAAAATTATATTTTATCCATGGGCAGCATCTAGATGTTTGCTTATCTAAAGAATTTTAATGTTATCTGACTAGTCCTAAACCTACCAAATCAAATTTATCAGGTGTAACATAACAAAGCAACACCTAGAAAATATCCGAGTACCGAAATAAAATAAATCATTCAAGGGACAAACTAACATCAACTGGATTTTTGGTCTACTAAATAATTTTGTACTCACATAGTCCACCAATATTGGCGGCACATGGCCACTCTCCACTGTTTTTTTTTTGTTTTTTTTTTTTTTTTTTTTCAAATGCCTATCCCAAGATATGTTGTCTAGAGGTGCGGAATTTTCGTTTTTACGAAATAGACGCGAATTTATGCGAAAATTGCTTATATTTGCGAATAGATGTGAAATGTACATATTAAAATATTAATAATTTTTATTAATTACGTAACATACATATTTTGTCAATTAATATAATAATATATTTAACAAAAAAATTAGGGAACGATAAAGAAAAATCTATATAAAAAAAACTTAAAATTTATCAATAGCCTTAAGAAGCCAACGGCATTGTTCAAGTATACAATGTTCGGTATGTTCAAGTATAAAGTGTAAAGTCAGAAACGAAAGAGAGTTTCATCTCGGCATTCGTTGCAGCATAAGCTTCGAAATGATTAGGCTAGGTGAGTTTTCCGGCACCATCTTAGAAGCTCGTAACTTGAGTGTAAGCTCAACCAAAAGTGTCACTGTATAAAAATTTGAAAAGATTTGAAGTATTGCCAGTATGACCACCTTAAATCAATATACATTACTCGAAAGCTTCTCAAATCTTCCTTTCTTCACTTCAGAGAGCTTCCTTTAAATGAGCTCAGTGATGGGTTCTCAATTTCATCGTGCAATGCTTCAATCAATAGACAGGAATGAAGATCCCAATGTTAAGGACATTGTGTGGGCTACTAAATGCTGATTTCTTCTGCTTTGCTGAAGCAGCGTTACAGAGCATTAATTTGGAGTTCAACCAACAGCGTAGACGCAGAACTCTTTTTAAGTAAATATAATGTCGTCGTTACTGACAGAAGATCATCTCTAACAGAATCAACTGTTAAAATAACAACAATGCTATCATTTAATTAAGATTAAAGGTGAATTTTAAGTGTATAAAAAAATATATATTATTATTTATTATTATTAGCGAAATTTCGAACTTTAACTTCTTTTTTGCGAAATTTCTGTTTTTTTATTTGCGAAAATTCCGTACCTCTAGATATGTCCCACGCAGCCAACTTAACATTCTTAATAGGCACTAAAAGATAAACTTGTACACAACATTTTAGCTTGATTTTAGTCAGACTTTTTTTTGCACGTTATCTCCTGGATTATATGCTTAGAAGGGCTTCTACTACTGCACAGGCAAGTATACAACCAACCAGTGCAAGCACTACTGAAGAATTGGGTACGTATCACCATTACATATGAGCGTGGAAGGTTATAAGGGTAAAACTGTGCTTGTCGATTTGACTACCATTAGCATTCCAGTGGTAAGATTAGTAGGTGAGTAATTGGGTTTGCATTATGGGCAGAAATCTTCTTACCTTAAAAAAGTATTTATTTGCTGATTAGCATCTACATTATATGTATATTAATTGCATTTATATCTTTTGATCATATCATACCCAATAACACTTTTAATAAGTATCCTTTTGTTATGATAGCTGAAAAATATACGTGTCTGGAAAAAGTTAGGCATTTAAATGGCGATATAGGATAAAAAAATTGGTCCGAGACCACTCAGACAAACTTTTTCACAAACGAGTTCATAATTAATTAGCCCAGCGTTTTCCACTTATTAGTTTTTGTATGTACATTTAATTATTATTGAACATTTCATCAAAATTTATCGTAAAAATAACTTCTCCTGGGCGGGTAATCGAACCTGGGCTCTCTCCATCTGCGTTTTAAGCTATTTTCTTGGTAACTAGATTTTTCCCGGGAAAACGGCTTTATCGTTAGATTCGTATTTAAATGGACTACATCTTTGAAGACATGGACTACATTTTTAATCCTTTTTTTTAAGCCGTTTTCGACAAATAATTTTTTTTTTTCAGAGTTTTTGGGGGGTAGCGCCCCCAAATTTGGAGCTAAAATTCATTTCTCGATTTCGCCTCGGGGTATGATTTTTCGGAACAAGTATGCCAAATTTCGTCACAATCGGCCCAGTAGTTTAGGCTCCAGGCGTCTGCACAGACGACAAGACATTTTTTAAAAACGGTAAATCTGCACTTGAGCACCCACTTATTTATAATTGTCCGATTGACTTCGGGTTTTTTTTAAACTGTTCCTTTTTACATTTTAACAACTATTTACCATGTACCGTGTCGATAAAATCAATAGTTTATTTTTAAAAAAATATATAAAATATCCACTCACGTACATACGGGAAATGTTGGGAAAATGGGGTTTTTTAAGGGTGGGGGATTCACTCAGGATAGCTAAAAACCTTGGAATTGGATGCCAATTATAAAAAAAGACAGTATTCTTCGTAAATAAATGTTTTATAATGAAAAAAATACATCGTTAAAACACTCAAAAAATCTTCGTCGGCCATTATATACATGAACGTAGTAAATGTTATTAGTAGATAAGATAACAGTGACTATCGATATAATAGGAGAATATATATCGATATCGAAACGTGTGTTCAAAGAGTCATCACGCTTGTAGCGGTACATTTAAGACTCGTCAAAGAATTCTCCTTCTGTTTCTCTTTATGCTCTGTCACAGTCCTTATGCTCAAATCTTCAGCACTTTCTTATACAAAAGTGTGATGTTCCTTCGTCCTAAAGCACATATAAATAGATATCCCTTAGTCCTAATGTATTGTTAGATTAAGGGTAATAAACTTTCCTATTTAAATTCCTTTGTCTTAATGCCTATTAAGACAAAGGGATATTAAGTCTAATGTACATTGGGACAAAGGAACATCACACTTTTGTATACAATGTGTTTTGTCCCAAAACACATAGAACTTGATATCCCTTAGTCTAAAAGATTGTTTGATGATTAAGGGCAATAAACTCTCCTCTTTATATTCCTTTGTCTTAATGACTATTAAGACAAAGGGATATTCAGCCTAATGTACATTGGGACTAAGGAACATCACACTTTTGTATTCAAAAGTGTGATGCTCCTTAGTCCCAAAACACATAGAACTGGATATTCCTTAGTCTAAAAGATTGTTTGATGATTAAGGGCAATAAACTATCCTCTTTATATTCCTTTGTCTTAATGACTATTAAGACAAAGGGATATTCAGCCTAATGTACATTGGGACTAAGGAACATCACACTTTTGTATACAAAAGTGTGATGTTCCTTAGTCCCAAAACACATAGAACTGGATTATCCTTAGTCTAAAAGATTGTTTGATGATTAAGGGCAATAAACTCTCCTCTTTATATTCCTTTGTCTTAATGACTATTAAGACAAAGGGATATTCAGCCTAATGTACATTGGGACTAAGGAACATCACACTTTTGTATACAAAAGTGTGATGTTCCTTAGTCCCAAAACACATAGAACTGGATATCCCTTAGTCTAAAAGATTGTTTGATGATTAAGGGCAATAAACTCTCCTCTTTATATTCCTTTGTCTTAATGACTATTAAGACAAAGGGATATTTAGTCTACTGTACATTGGGACTAAGGAACATCACACTTTTGTATATAAAAGTGTGCTCTTTATTGATATGTAAATATCGATCTACAAGTAATAATCGATTAATCATATCAATTGTACAATGTGTGGGAATAGCGTATGTATGCGAGTGTTCTTGTCTGCTGGATTTAAAAAAACGCCAATTATTCTTCTTTTTAATGAAGAATCCGAAGAATTGTTTTGTTTACATGATGAGTTATAACATCGCGCCATCACATTTATACAATATGCATTGAATTATTTATATTATTCTATAATTTTATGTTGCTATTATTTTGTTTTACGTGTTTATACCACCAGTTTTGATGTTTTAAGCTATCTTGAGTGAATCCCCCACCCTTAAAAACCCCTATTTTCCCAACATTTCCCGTATGTACGTGAGTGGATATTTTATATATTTTTTAAAAAATAAACTATTGATTTTATCGACACGGTACATGGTAAATAGTTGTTAAAATGTAAAAAGGAACAGTTTAAAAAAAACCCGAAGTCAATCGGACAATTATAAATAAGTGGGTGCTCAAGTGCAGATTTACCCTTTCTCTTTATATGAAAAAGTAAATAAAATGAGAGATTTAAAAAAATGTAATGAGAGATGCTGTTGATTTGGGGCATGGGGCATTGACCCAAGACCAAGAAGGCCTACAGCAGTATATTTGAGTTGGTGGAATTGACTTCTCTTATTTTGAGAACAACGTAGCTAATACAATTGCTATTGACGTGGATACGTCAGACTTAAAAATTATTTGCATTAAATTAAATAGGCCCAATATTGACTTAATGAGACTTCAAAAGTTATGCCATTATCATCATTATCTAAATCCGGATTGAGGAGAACAATTGCAAATTAACCGACCCGTTTCTAGTTTCTATAGTGGTTATATGTTTTAATTACAATTATTGGAGTTGACATTAAATTTTAACGACGCAAAAAGTTGGGTTTTTGTTTAAAAGAAACATTTTTTATCAGTAATACTGTATAATGATGTATTATTTATTATTTTTTAAATATTTATAGTTGTGTTTAAAAGATAGGGGCTTTATCAAAGTTATGTTGGTTACACTGACAACTGTCGTTTTTTTTCGGGGAAGTAGAGAAATGTAGATAACAACATAATATGGCCTCATCGTCCTCAACAGGTAATTTCCGTGCCTTTTAATCATCCATTGTTTGGCTTTTCGAGCGTATATATCTCTAAATTAAAATGTTTTCAGATTCTAAATTTCCCATACGACGAGCTCCGCCTGTTCCTCGCGGAGAAATATCCAACAATTCGATGCAAGATCTACTGACCCTGGGCAAGTAAGTATTGCGAAACATATTGCTTCCTATTTAATTTATATTGTACTCTATTCGCTTTATTACTTTACAACTAGTGTTTTAACAACTTTTTTGGTCTTTTTTAATAGTTTGTGTTGCATCTTAGTGTTAATTTAACGGTTTTTAAACTGATAGCCCGCATCGCTATTTGCATACATTATCAATGCTTACTCTGTGTACGTTTTTGTCTTATTTTCAGTGATCCTTTTAACATGCAGCCGTTTAGAAACGAACTAAACGATTTTAATTCTAGAGGGAAAAGAGCTCCGCCGAGGCCTCCACCTCCTAAATCCAAAAGTTCGTCCAATTATAAGGTCAGTACGAGTGTTTAATAGGCTTGTTTTCGTAATGGATTCTCGATAAGGCGTGATTGAATGCAAGTGACCTTCAAACTGTTTTAGTTTTTATATTGATATTGACCAGTGTTAACGTGACTAAAGTGACTATGTGATCGGTGCTGATTATGTTGCAGGGTCTGAGTTTGATTCTGGGTAAAGATGCGTCCAAGAGAAGTAAAACCGCCGCTACTGCCGTGGTAAAACCCCTGCCTGCAGCCCCGGTCGTTACAGGAACCCTCATAGATTTTGAATCTCCATCCAGCAGTCCGACTTTTTCTAAATTATCCGGAGATCTGAGTAGTGTTAGCAGTTCAGACAGCAGTTTCAACTATCATAGTAAGAGGTTAGATCTATTGATTATTATTATTATACAAAGGAATAGTTATGCACTTCCTCATTAGAGAGGGTATTTTGTATATGAGCCATGGTAGTAAGGGTAGGATGAGTCTCATAATAGTTTTTAAACTTATGGTACTACCTCTTTAACAAGTAAGACTTGAATTTAAAATGTAGCATACTTTAAAAGATTACATATTTTCCCCCTGCTAAGTACGAGATATGTCGTGTAAAATAGTGATGTCAGTGAGGACGACGAGATATCTACTGTCATAATATTTCTTTTTTATTGGAATGGCTTTGTATGTCAGGGACATTTCTACAGTGTTTCCCAACCAGTGTGCTGCAAATTATGAAATTTCATATGTATAGACTCGTCAGGTGATAATGTCGAACGGCATTTGTTGAATTCAGACAATGACTTTTCTTACTTGGTAATAGAGATGATTAGTGTGACGTCACAAAAGCTTTCGAAAATTTAACTCAGTGTTTGTTGTGTTCCTTATTCTTATCACTTGTTATCAACCCCATATAATTCTAATGGTGTTTTTTTTTAGTCAACTTTTATATAATTAATTACTAAATTACTAGAAAAAATACGTTGATGATGAGACAAAGACCAAACTGTTATTATTATTATTTATGTATTTTTTTGTTATATACAATAACGAGTATAATAAAATAAGATATGAGTTCGCATATATACTTGTTTAAAAATTTGATTAACAAAACTAATTGAATACATTAACTTAACATTACTTAGTACTCTGACATACTTTTTCGAAGAATATTTTTCTCCTCCGAAAAAAATCAAGTATAGATGAAAGTTTTATTTCGCTCGAGGAGGTGGAAGACAAAGTATACAAACTAAAATAGAAAAACCATTTCAAAAATTAACAATAAATAAGAACGGGCACGTAGGGTATCAATTTAATAGAACACACTCAAAATAATACTTATTTTAAACCACCAGAACGGCCATTTTTAATGTTTTCTTATCTTACATTGTTAAAATTGACTTAGTATAATATCATTCAAAGGGTGAAAAGTCTTAGAAATCAGTAATAATTTAATAATTGATTATTAAAAAAATTATCAAAATTCCCTCTTTCAAATTACATGGGATTGATAACAGGTCATAAGGAAAAGGAACACAACAAACCGAATCGAATAAATTTTCAAAAGCTTACGCCATCTTGTGATGTCATTACTAATCATCTCTACAGGTCCAAAAAGGTACTTTTTTACTTTAGCGCCCCCCTATATCCCATTGTGTTAATAGTTATCTAGACAAAGGAACATATATAGAGTAGAATATATTCCTTAGTCAAAATTACTATTAAGACGAAGGGATATTTATTCCAATGTACCTTGGGACGAAGGAATATCACACTTGTGTATATAATTGTGATCATATGATCCCTTAGTCTAATCAACTATTAAGATAAAGGAATATTAAAGATAAAACTGCCCCAGGAGTCTCCATGTCTTGGGGAGACAAACACACAAACCTTTTAGACTTTTGTAGGGCAGACTATTGTTTAGAACCAAGGGGGGTGCTAAAGTAAAAAATCGGTCCGAGACAACTCAGACAAACTTTCTCATATATGAGTTCATAATTACATTGCCCAGTGTTTTCCATTTATTAGTTTTCGTATGTACATTTAATTATTATTGAACATTTCATCGAAATGTATCATAAAAAATAACTTCTCCTGGGCGGGGAATCGAACCCGGGCTCTCTCCGTCCGCGTTTTAAGCTATTTTCTCAGGAACTAGATTTTTCCCATGAAAACGGCTCACATCGTTAGATTCGTATTTAAATGGACTACATTTTAGAATTTTTTCATCAAAATCGTCGGAACCGTTTTCGAGAAATAATTTTTTTTCAGAGTTTTTGGGGGGTAGCGCTCTCAAATTGAGAGCTAAAATTCATTTCTCGATTTCGCCTCGGGGTATGATTTTTCTAAACATGTATGCCAAATTTCGTCAAAAATCGGCCCAGTAGTTTAGGCTCCAGGCGTCTGCACAGACGACGGACAGACATTTTTTAAAAACCACTTTTTTGGACTCAGGGGACCTCAAAACGTGTAAATCCATCAAAATCGAATTTTCGCGCAATCACAATACTTCCTCTTTATATGATAAAGTAAAAAGTGCCGATAAAAATTATACACCCTATTATTAGTATTATAATTTTTTTGACCACTAGAGAGAAGGGCCCGTTATTGTGAGATTCTACTTTACTCAAGAAGCAATCTCTAGTGATTCTTTATGGTATTGTGTTCTTAAGAAGCCGCTAGATGAGACCTCCATGATTTTATTTATTCAATATAGAATTCTTGTAGTGCTGCATATTTTTCTAGGTCAATTTCATTAACAGATTGTTGTTTGATTCCTTGCATTGTGTTAGCATGTTTTTTTATCCTTCTTAAACCAACCCACCCTCTATTTTATTACAGACTTTTATAATTGTAATTAAAGTTCTAATACCTAAAACCCTAATAATCTTATAATAGGCAGTAATGTCAATTAATCTATTTAAAAAAAAAAAAAAAAAAAAAAAAAAAAAAAAATCAATGATGTTTACTAAATATAATGTGTTGATATGTTATTAAAAAATACTTTTAAATTGTCAAGAGGAAGTTAGGATAATAAATGGTGCAGCTATAAAACAATGCTGTAATCTGAGATACTTAGCTATGGATATCAGAGATACTAGCTTACTCCTGCACCCGGCAGTACTATACCACTACCACTCACCAACAGGCAAAGGGTAAAGAGAAATTAAAATTTAACCATTGAAACTAGAGACACATAAGTTGCATTAGAGGTATCTGCAACTATGCTGTTTTTTTTTTAAATAACTAGTATAGTAATGAAACGGAGGTATGATACAAGTGCAACTAATCTTTGAGCTCTTTGACATAGTTCAACATTACTGTTTGAGGTGACACATTTTCTCTCATTATAGTCATTCCTATTCGCTGGACATGGAATGTCGTCGCACACCACACCTTTATATCTGACAGCCTCTTAAGGGGGCTACACACCCTACGATTATCTGCGCAGTTTATCAAGTGTGACGCCATGTCTGAGTGATAAACTGAGGTAATTGCACAGTTTAGTCCGGTTTTCACACCGATAAAAAGTCTGTGCATTCGGACCTTCTTTTGCAACGATTTTGTAGATTTTATTAGAAAACACTTTAGAACCAATTGAAGATAAATCGGACGGTATCCTACACACCTTCAGTTCAGATAATCGTACTGATTTAACATGGATGTTTACAACAGATAATTGCGCAGATAATCGTTAGGTGTGTAGCCCCCTTTAGACTCATATCAACCCATAAGTTCACTCTTGAATTACTTGTCTAAAAAATACACAGTGAAATGTATTAAGATAAATATTGAGGTAGAAACCTTCATGTTGTTGATAAGGTAATTCTCTTCTTGGTGGATTTTGAGACCAACTCAAGATCTACCCTTACTAGGGTTGCCAGACGTCCCGGTTTTCCGGGAGTGTCCCGGTTTTGGACTCAAAGTCCCGGTGCCCCGAAGACACTTTTCGGGACGCCAAAATGTCCCGGTTTTTACTGGAGACGTAATATAATAATAGTTTAGGTGCAAGAAAAAGCTGACAATTTATGTTATAAAATAAATCATAAATGCGTAGTTTTAGAAAGCAAAGGTACAATAGGTTTATGGATAAGCAGTATTTTATAAATCTTAGATTTTTTTTATATGATACCGATATTGTACTGTATTGAGGATCCATATATTATATTGAAACTGAAAGATAAAGGAGCGTACGGCAAAATCTATAGAAGTATTCTACATTTAAATAAAGGAATAGCTTAAAATAAGCCGTAAGTAAATTGAACAATTAGTGCAGGGTCGAACCGATAGTTGTAAGCCAAGTAGTGCAGATGTATCTTCCAATTTTTTTACGTTTTATTTATTTATATTTCAGTTTTGCTCGCCTTTTTATTGGAAAAAGGATCTAGCGAGTGTTTTTGTAAATTAAAATATTAGAACATTATCATTAATATCATAATAAAAATTAATAAATATCGAAATTATTTTTCTACTTATTAAGTTTTTGACTGTTTAATACATTTTAATAAAAGCTGTTGTATGTATTTAATTTTTCTCAATACAATAGTAACATTAACATTTAACATTTTGTAACGAATATGATATTAAAACAAAGTTGTTACTTGGAAGCGAAGTTTATTTAGTTTTAGTTGAGAATAGTAACTTTTTTTTTTTTTGTTAATTTTTCTTTGTTTCATTAGTTTTGTTGGTTGTTTTTATTTTTTTTTTATGTTTTATTTATTAATTTAAAAAGTTATAGTGAATGTTTTTGTAAATTATAAATGGAACATTATCATTAATAACAATTAATAAATGTAGAAATTATTTTTCTTCATTCATCTTTGATAATAAATACTTTATTTTACTTTTTATTTTGTTCACATATTATTATTTATTATTTAATTAGTCCAATGTTGATAAGTTACAACTTACAGCACGGGTGTCGCGTCGTCCCCCCCCCCCCCCTGAATGTAAAAACCGGGACACCCCCCCCCCCCCTCTCCGGGGGGCGGGTGTCCCAGTTTTTACATTCAGAAATCTGGCAACCCTAACCCTTACTGCACTCCTAAATTTGTTTTCAAAGCAATTGATAAAATCAATGTTTAGGTGTACAAAATTATAGAGTTTGTCCCTAATTTTAACTTTTCTAGGAGTAGAGTACAACTATTTTTTCTTTTCTACCTTCTTATCCATTTGGATTTCTAGAAATACCATCAACCCCCGAGTATTTGATTTAAAATTCCTTGTCTATTTTCACTTAAATTGGTATGATATGATATCATGGTTTTACATGTTTAGATCTATAATATGATTGAAATAATGCCTTGTCTAAATCGGCCAAAGCTGAAGATAGGAAATGATGTATTTGCGAAGGTAATGAGGATAGTTATGAAGGATTTGGTGGTTAAACTAGAATCATTGGATCGCATAATATCATTTTTGGATCTTATTAATTAATATTTAATTTGTCTGATTTATAGCAGTTCTTTCTTGGAGAGTGGATTCGACGATGACTTTGATCCGTTCAGCAATGGATCTAATAGGACAACACCAGGAACAGATCCCTGGAGTGATCAATTCACACCTCCGAGCCATACAGCTTTGAAACCACCTATCAAGTTCGAGATAGCGCCGCACAGCGAGGTGAAGCCGAGACAGACGGGTAACTTTGTCATGCCTACTATTATTGGTCCGGTGAAGCTGTCTAAACCTAAGAGACCACCTCAGCCAGTGAACGACGTACTCAGGAAGAATAAAATGAATAGTAATAATGAGTGGAGAGACTCGTCTCCTCCCATGCCTTCTGCTCCGGCTCCTCCTCCACCTCCTGAAGCTATCAATATCCTTCTCAACGGCCCTGAAATACCTCCTCGTCCATCTAACACAGTAAGTATCTCTTAGTTTTTTAAGTAGTAATGTTCAGCAACTAAACCACTGTTCAAAGGAACTTTCTACTTTCTACCTCTCTTTATTTTAAAATTATTTATCAGTTAAGGTTAATCTCAGAAATTACTGAATTGATTTGAAATAAATTTTCCCCCTTAGTATTTCTTGGATCATCAGGATGATCAAAGTCTATGTATCACCACTTATCATATGAAAAAACCTGAGCAGTAATTAAATTTAAAGTTAAAAAAGGTTTAATGATCCATTTTCCAGTTGGTTTGGGCCAATTTCCGACCAAACCCCAAAAACCACGAGTCTCTAGGTAGTCTAGAAGTACCCCACCATTTTGATGAGCGAGTCAGTAGGTTTTGGTTATGGTGGGTCAACCTAATTATTTATTTTATTTTTTTTTTACAAAATTGTTAATAACTTTGGTTCCACCCAATATTTTTCGATGCAACCAAGCCTACATGTTTTCACTCACCTCTGAAAAAAAAAAAAAAAAAAAAATGATCTTATATAGTCAGTTTTTTTACGCCTATACAGGGTGACTGGCGATATATGTGGAAAAAAAATGAAATAGCTATATGCTATACTCACTTATGTCAACAAAAACAACAATAAACATGTTTCTTTTTTACTTTAAGCGAAGTTCACTAAAAATTCCAACTTATGAATGGGTAATAATATTAATATTAATCGAAACGTTAGTAATTAAAGAAGTTTTTCCTTAAATCCGAACAATTTAAGCTCGGTTCAATACCAACTTATGGAACCAAAAAGAAAAAAAGAATTTTAACTTTTTTTATTAAAAATAAAAGTTGTATACATTTTTTGTCATGTAATTTGAGGGCATGGAAATTAAAATTACACTTTTCTTGTAGGAACTTTTGTCAGTTTTACAATGATACCAAAATTTTTGTTTTAGCTTTTGGAGCAATAAATGTTTTCATGAGCAAAGGTATGGGATCTTAAAAAAAATCATAAAATTTGAAATTGTGGGAGAACAGTTAATATTTGACCCATGGTTTATATAGCGTTTTTTGTAGCCTTTGAGGCATAGAACAACCTATTTCATTTTTTTCACATATATCGCCAGTCACCCTGTATAGTCGGACAGAAAAGGGCTCATTTTTCGTTTAAAAATTAAACTTTAAAACAAAACTAATCAATTTTGAACTTATGTAAATTTGTTGATGACTGAAACATAATGACTTATAAGATCTGCCTGAGGTACTTGATAGTAATGGAAGAAGGTGAGGTGAGGTTTAGTTTTTGATAAAAAAAAAGAAATATGTTCACTGAAACACCAGTGCCACAGCTCCAGTCTTTTTTCTGAAAATGATGAAGAAAAATTCCTACGATCGTGACATAGATCGCATTATATAACATTTTTAGTACATTAACTGTTTTTGTGTTAACTGTAATTACATTAAGCAGTGTAGTATAGTTAGAGTTGTGTGGAATTGGTTTATATATTTCTATTTTGAATTTAAAGTAATTGTTATTGTTATTACAGAGTGCTAGTTCTAGTGAGACGAGGGCACCATATTGTATAGCTGAGTATGATTACCAAGGCTTACAACCTGATGACCTCTCTTTTAAGGTAAACATTTTTTTTCAAGGGGTTAAAAACCTGATACATAGTAAATGTGGGTGGGTGCCCTTGTACAACTATTGGTATAGTGAAGGATTCTCTCTGTTCCTTAATTAATGCCCACTGTTATTCCTTTAACTCTCCATTTTACTTTCTCTTTTATGTAGAATGTATAAAGAGGAACTATTGCGATTGCTAAAAATTTGATTTTGATGGATTTATACTTGTTAAGGAACCTGAGCCGAAAAGTAGATATGTGGAGTGTAAACTACTGGGGACCCTATTTTGATCCAAATTGACTTATATGTCCAGAAAAATCATACCCAAAGTTAATATATATATATATTAAGTTGTACATTTTAGCTCTAAAAGATGCTACTAAAAAAATAACGCATAACGAATAATTGTTTTTTCTCCAAAAAATTCTAGTACTAATACTTAGCGTTGGGAACCAATCGATTGAAAACAGTCAACTAAACGGTTGTATTAAAATATTCATTCATTCGGTTGTGGATATCTAGTTTTCATTCTATTGATATCAGTCTATAATTTGGAGTTGTATTAGTTGTAATTCGGACTCGGACGTGTATATGTGGACGTGTGTATAACGAGATAACGAGTGTCATGCGCCTTCTCACTCCTCCTCCGCTCTGAGCCCTTCAGCGTCGTTCCTTTCCCCTACCCAAAACCAAAAAACATCCGAATGAAACATTCGAATAAAAAATTTGACTGGATTCAGTCTCTGTCTATATTTTTTCATTCGAATGAAAACGGTGGCGTAGCAGGCTGCAGTTTGGGACGAGATAACGAGTGTCAAGCGCCTTCTCACTCTCACCCCCCCCCCCCCCCCCTCAGCTCTGAGGCCTTTACGGCCTCCACCGTACTACTCCTATATAAAAAAAAAACAATTCGATTGAAACATTCGACTTGCGGGTTCAGTCTCGGTCTGTATCTTTCTTCGTATATCCTATACCCGCTATGAGACTGTTTTCCCGAATCGACTTATTCATTCGGTTGTTTTTTCTAGTCGGTTGTCCCAACGCTACAAATACTAATATAACCATTTAAGTTAATTTCCTGATAAATTATCTACTTTCTGGGATATCGAATAAAAAATAAATATGTGACCAGCTAAAATTAAATCTGAATTTTAATCAACTGTCTGTTGGACTTTTTATTAATAAGTAATTAATTAAATAAAATATTATGGGATTCAGTATCAATGTGTGTATGAGGAAGATTTGTTTGAGCATCAGAATTATTCGTATTGTCAAAAGTTAAAACTCGGAAGTCAAAGGTTCAACTAAAGTTAGAATTACAAAGTTATAAAATTTAAACGTACTGAATACCATTATTAGTTTAACTTTAGATGTAATCACGGTTTACATTAAACTAAGTTGGAGAATGTAACTCTTATTAGAGAAATTTATATATTCTATATAAATTTTTGTTTTTTTTTTTAAATCAAATTATAATTATTATTAACTACGGGAAACAGACAGTGAAAAATACACTCCTGTGCCGGGATTTGAACCACGGGCCTCTATATTTCCAGTATAGCGCTCTTCCATCTAAGCTACGCAGGAGAATGATTATTTGATTTAAATTAAAATTTAACTTTCCGTAGTATGAAAACTACCAAAAACTTAAAAAATTGAATTTCGAATTGATTGTACAAGGTACAGGTACTAATTGAGTACTTTATAATTATAAGCGTTAATTCTGGTTTAGTTCTAATGTCATAAATATTGACTGTCTAAATGTATATGAATATTGAAAGCTTGGATTCGGGACTAGTTATCGATTACGGTAGTGAAAAATCATTCTCCTGCGTAGCTTAGATGGAAGAGCGCTATACTGGAAATATAGAGGCCCGTGGTTCAAATCCCGGCACAGGAGTGTATTTTTCACTGTCTGTTTCCCGTAGTTAATAATAATTATAATTTGATTTAAATTAAAATTTAACTTTCCGTAGTATGAAAACTACCAAAAACTTAAAAAATTGAATTTCGAATTGATTGTACAAGGTACAGGTACTAATTGAGTACTTTATAATTATAAGCGTTAATTCTGGTTTAGTTCTAATGTCATAAATATTGACTGTCTAAATGTATATGAATATTGAAAGCTTGGATTCGGGACTAGTTATCGATTACGGTAGTGAAAAATCATTCTCCTGCGTAGCTTAGATGGAAGAGCGCTATACTGGAAATATAGAGGCCCGTGGTTCAAATCCCGGCACAGGAGTGTATTTTTCACTGTCTGTTTCCCGTAGTTAATAATAATTATAATTTGATTTAAATTAAAATTTAACTTTCCGTAGTATGAAAACTACCAAAAACTTAAAAAATTGAATATAAATTTTTGGTAAACTATTATTGGTTAGACTTATTCTGATAAGACCTTATTAAGTTGATAGCCATCCATTTTTTACAAGCTTTTATTTAACTTGCAATGTTTGTATGTATATTTGGGCAAATCTTGCAACTGAATTTTAAAGCAGTTATCCTCAACCAATTGAATTGAAATTTTGCTTACACGTTAAGTAGGATGACAATACATGGTCACCTAAGCAACGTTATTCTAAATCCAATATGGCAGGCAGCCCAAGATGGCGGGCTTGTTATTTGTTAAGCACGCCCATGATATGGGATAAAAGCTTGTTTTTAATTTTTTTTGCTATTAATTTAATATCAGTTTTTTTTAAGTTAGAGGGGGTTATAGAAAAGGTCCCAAAAGATCTCTTATTCGGGTAAGACTGTCTTTCAATATTATTAAAATTCTGTTGTTTGTCACAAGTCCAGTGAGCAAGAAAGAGTAAGATATAGTAAAACTGCATGTTAAACAAGGATAGAGATTTCCCCCTAGGAAGAGAGGATTTATCGAAAGAGAGTGCATTTTACTGTGGGTTAAAACAAGGATTTATATCTCACTTATTATGGTTGGTTAGTACTAATAAATGAGAATAACAGTGCTTTTCTGCCTAATCTGATTCAATAGTTATTTGAGAACATGGTGGCTACATGATAATACCAAATATTGCTTTTGGGGCGTTAGTGTTGTTGTTAGGAGTTACATAATACACTAGGAGGTTAAGCCTTCTAGTATAATATGATAATAATGTTTTGCTATGCATCATTTGATTTGATTGTAATTTTTCTCTTATCAGGAAGGAGATGTAATCAGCTTGTTGGAGAAGCTAAATGATGATTGGCTACAAGGAAGGGTACATGGACGTGAAGGCATGTTTCCTGAGAATTATGTTCGTATAGTGGTACCCTTGGAATCCTGCTCAACTCCTCATGGTATTCCTGTCAACATGACAGTTGTTGCTCTCTTCTCCTTCGTAGCACAAACCTGGGACGACCTAGACTTAAACGTATTTACTTTAATTACATTATGCTTTAACTTTTAAAACTCATTATATCATAAGCTACACTTATTACTCTGAAACTCTTTTACATTTGAACCATGTTATACTTTCCTTTATGCCCTTGTTAAGTCCTAGTTCAAAAGAATCACTTTTGCTTTATTATATTTTCCAGCTTTTTATTTATTAAAAAGGCAAATTTCACTAGTTAATTTTAACTGTTCCCATTAAGATGTATGACATTTATCCATCATCAGACTGATAGCATTCTGACAATTCATCAAACTGTTAAGGGTGTAAATAACGTACTAGAGCTGTATTGTGGCCTTTTCTATTTGCTCATTAGTACAGCTTGATACTCTCCCTCCCTCACTACTAGTTTCTCATCATCTATGGTGACAACCAAACCTCTGAACCTTATAATTGGATCACCCCTGTGGAGTGTTCACACTAGAGGTGCCATACTGATCAGCAGAGATCCAGTCAAAGATCATTGGGAAGGGATGAGAAGGTCAATTGATCTTGAATTGCTCCGAATGAAACATCTTTATGTTGAGGCAATCATGACTGAAAGTGATGAAGATGCCTCCCCTACCTCCTCTAGGGAACTTAAGGGTAAAAGTCTAAATGGGGCCTTAAGTTTCATGAAACTAGGAGGGTAATTCCCAGATGACGCTGCTAACCCTATGGTCCCTTCCACACCTTTCCACACAACCCCAGCTGTACTGACTCAATTCTAACCACTCAAACATTATGATGTCATCATTGAAATCCCCCCCCCCCCCCCCAGTTATTCTTGTATTATTATTTGAGTAAGTTTTGTACTTTTTCTAGGAAGGAGATGAGATCAAAGTAAAACTTAGAATTAACGAAGACTGGCTGTACGGGGAATGCAATGGGAGATCAGGACAATTCCCTGAATCTTTTGTACAGGACATCACAGAACTTCTTTCTACCTCTTAACACTTTACAAACCACACAAATACCCCTAGAAAAAATTATCTTGCCGCTTCTTTCCTCATTATTTATATGTTATTTACTTTTGATTTTTTTTTTTTAGAAAAAAAGATAAAAGTTTTTATTCAGAACTTGTCTAATTCACAAATATCCGTTTCTTTATAATTTTTTTTATTAGTCTTATTATGATCATAATAACAAAAGATAATCTCAATTAATTCTTTTTTTTATGTTATTATTAAATTTTATTTTTATGTTTGATAATTATACGTACTTGTGTGTTCCTTTACCAAGAACTCATATATAGTCATTTTTAAATGTACAATTCTGTATTTTATTTCAGTATAACTTAACTTATAATCTCTTAGGAATCGATTTTTTTTAATAAATAAAAATGTATTGTATTTATTTTATTTTACGTGTATTTAACTTTTGAAGATTGCTAAACATGAATTTTCTGAGATATAGTAACTTCTTATAATATATATTTATATATGGATATTTATATATTTTCTCATATATAAAGAAAACAAGATTGTATATTTTTTACCAGAGTGCTGTATATTGTATTTTGTAATTTATATAGTAACAATGTCGTGTACCTAAATATTTTTGTAGAACTAAATTAATGAGATATGCTAAAAATGTGCCTTGAGGTTATATTTTGTCTTTTTTTTAAAAAAAATAGTTAACATTAAAATGTGTGATGTGTATTAATATGCTATGTTTTATTTTTGTTTTGTTTATATTTTACGTGTATACCAAGTATATATCAATACATTCTGTGATCGTACTAATAATTTATTTGAATAATTTATTTTAACCAAACAATCCTAATAGGTACTTTTTTAGGGTTTTGTAGATCATCCTCAAAACTCTTATGCCAAGGGTGATGTGTCTGTCTGTCTTCGTACTTTGGTTTATATCCCCTAAACTGTTCACTCTAGAAATGTGAAATTTGAAATACTGGCATGAATATGAAATACTTTTTGACCCACACATAGGAAAAATACTGAGAGATTAAACATTTACTATGCACATGCGTAATTTGCAAAAATGTGTAAAACTCAATTTTTTAAATATTTTTTTGGGTATCAAATCAAAGCTACTGAAGAGTAGATTAGAAATATATTATATGACGTTTTATGACTATTGTGCTTTTTACCGCCAATATTGGGTTTTTTAGTGCCAAAATTTCACCCTAAAAAAATGCCCCCCCCCCCCCCAAACCACCCTACAACAGCTAGTCCTTATGGGAAATAATTCCTGCTAATACCTTATGGGTGGAAGATAAAAATAACAGGGGGGAATTTCTAATTTTTATAAATTGCAAATTTTAGGTGTACTCATACTCAGTGAGACAAAATTTTTATTTTTTTTAAAAAATGTCTACCTTAGTGTGTTCTGGACATTTCCTACCCGCTGGACATCTGGGCAAAGGTTGTCACTAGTATCCACAGTTCCAACACTCCTCGTAGTCACTCCGTCTTATTTCCTTGTTCTTAAGTCCTTGTCTTAACCCCTATGCCAAGGGTGATGTGTCCGTCTGTCCATCGCTCTTTGGTTCATAGGGCCCGAACCCTTTATTCGAAAGTGCTGAAATTTAAAACACTGGTGTAACTTTTTGACCCAACCACAGGAAAAATATACAGAAGTTCATAATTAAATATGCGCATGCGCAATTCACCAAATGTGTGGTAAACTCAAAAATTTATATTTTTATCCATATTTAAATTTTTTTTAAATTTTCGAGTGGGGTATCAAATGAAAGCTGATGATGAGTAGGAGGCAAATATATATATGCTTTTTTAAATTTTGCATCATTGGGTAAAAAAATCAAAATATACCCAAACCCCCCCCCCCCCCCCCCCCCCAACCACTATATAACGGCTGGTCCTAAAATTTCGAAATAATTCATGCTAACGCCTTATTGTGGGGCGATGAAAATGTTCTGAAAAAATGCAATTTATCTAGTCGTTATTACTGATGAAAAACATTTTGACCCTCCGGGGGATTAAACCCAGGACCCTTGAGATAGAAGAAAAAAAAATCATTATTATATAATGGGTATGCTTAATCATCTACAAAACCCTAAAAAGTACGTGGACGCAAGTACTTCCCTGTGATTTTTTAATTTGTTTAACCTCTGATCCGGCCCCTTCTTCTTTCACTCCTGTAACTTCATTTGCAGCCCTTTTAATGGTGTTGTCCAAATCTAAAATAATTTTATAAATAACCGTTCTACCCTTCTCATCAAATCCTTGAAGCCATCGCTGCCTTATTTCAGTTTAAAATTTGACATTAGTGCACCCAGCTGCAAACCTATCCCTTATTCTTTCACAAATAATATAATTTCTATATTTAAACGCAATGATATGTTCTCTTATCCTATTCACGAATTGAAGAAAAGATGCCTGCACCTCTCTCGAATTTTATGCGAGCCGCAAATATAGTGATTTCTATTTGAAAAAATATTTTGAAGGCTGACAAGATATCTGTCAGTAAACACAATCGTCCAAGTCTTTTGGCAATAAATGACTTTTTACAGCCCTTATAAATTCTGCTTTGACATATCTTTTGTACTGTTTGTACACCTTCTCATCTTCACCACCCAGACCCTTTACTCGATAAGTTCCCTTAAGCTACTCTACATAATTATCCCATGTGCAGATAATTTTATCGAACTCACGGAAAGAGAACTTCGCCATTCTTTTCTTCTCGACAATGCATGGCCATGTCCTGACTTCATAACTCTTTTACTTTGTTACTCACCCTAAGGGGGTAACTAAGTAAAAAAAATATGAGAAAGTCAGTTTTTTGTGTCTCTTGAAAACTTTTTCTGAGATATAAGATTTGATTGTGTCACCATCGAATCTACATAGGTGTAATACTTCATTAAAAAAATAAAACCAAAGTCTAAATAAGAAAATGTATTATTTCTCTTTCAAATTTTACAATTATTTATAAAACGTTCAATTTTTTTTCACCCAACAAACAAATTATCTTTTAAAACAATATTTACAAACACTTTTAAATTTTATTTTTAATAGTCTGAAAAGAAAAAATCATTTCAACATCGATTATCATTTACTTTCTAGTAAATTATTTCATTATATATCATTTTTCTTTTTATATTAAAACTATTTTTCTTATTTGTTTACATGAAAGCACTTAACAATACTTACAAAAAAAAGAGATAAGAAATAAAATAATTGAAATACAGGATTGTTTTAAATCTAATTTATGGTATAAATTGAATTTAGTTATAGAGATATAACTATAAAAAGTATGATTCTCATATTATCCTTTATTGAAGCGAGCTTCTTACATTCAACAAACTATGCATCCTGTCTGTGTCCAAAACGTGAAACAATAACTTGAGTAAAAGTTGACCAATTTTGGTAAAATTTGGTACAGATGTTCATTTTACCAATGCCCAGGGCAAGTTCAATAGACAACGTTATCCACCCAAGCGTTCGTGTGCAACACTTGCGCGAACAGTTTTAATTGGAATTTTAGTACAGGAAAAAAAATCTAACTTTATCTATTCGATGAAACAAACATTTTTTTATTAAAACCAAGAGTAAAACATTATGAAGTGTTAAAGATCACTAAAACTAATAAAGAGGACCTAAACGTTTTAAATAGAGAAAACAATGTTTTCACCAATATCGTACACTGTAATGTGAGGAGCTTAGTATCAAAGACGGATAAGAGCACATTTCAAAATTTTACAGGACAGCCGAAAAAACTATAGCTCAAATTCTACAGGTGCTAGAGCAATGATTTTTTTTCTGTAGATTCTTAATAGACTCAAAACTAGTTAGAAGTACTGAAAACATGAATTTCTTTGATATTTTAGCTGCTAAATGGAGTTAAAAAGTGGAGTTGTCCGCTTTTGAAACAAAAACAAGGTTTTGTCCGTTTTTGGAGCAAAATGTCGTTGAAAATAATGGTTAGAATAATAATATTGGAGAAATAATTTTTTTCCGCGGTTTTCAGAGTTCTTAGGGGGTAGTGCCCCCAAATTTAGAGCTAAAATTGATTTCTCAATTTCCCCTTGGGGTATCATTTTTATAAACATGTATGCCAAATATGGTAGGAGTAGGTATCCTCAACCTCCAGATGCTAAAGCCCGCAGTGCATTAAAGGAACGAGTTAGTAAAATGCAGCCTCCTGATTGGCTGTTTCGGTTATGTCCACTTTTGAAGCAAAACGTGTGTTGACTTGTCCGTATTTGAAACCAAACTACAAATATTATTGCATTTTTACCCCTTTTATGGTCGTTTTTGATGCAAATGGATAGCAGAATCTGATGCACCAGCCAAATATCTATAAGAAACAATCAATAACTGAAATTCAGAAAAAATGTCGAATGTCCGTCTTTGATACTAGGCTCCTCATGTATCGATTTTAACAAAAATTTACTTGAGTCATCTAATGTATTATTGAAACGTGCATATTTCAACCCTGATAAAAGCAGAAGTGTTTGTGTAGTGAAGCGATACATTTTATATAATTTAAGAGGAGTAGGCCGGGACATGAGGGTTAAAGAATAGTCCTGTTCCCTCACTACACAGGTCTTTACTATAATCATGCTCTTTAACTATCAACTCATCATGATTGACTATTTTCTTAATATTCAATATTTATTGTATTACGCTCCCTTCAATGAAAGAGCCACACAATGACTAGTTTGATTAAAATTTAACTCATTTTGCACACAGTTCAAAGGTTATCATTAGAATCCTAGATTTTGACAGTCTTAAAAATCCTTTTTTTTATTATCATAGAACTATATTGGCTTACGTGTTGGCTATGGAAACTATTTAATATGCAATGATTTATCTCATTATATTAAACACTCATGTGATAGTCATCTCATTTATATAGGAAATTTGAGCATCATGGTACATGATTTTATTTTAGAGAAAAATTACCTAATTGTTTTGAAGGGTTTTTAAACCCTTCAAAACAATTAGGTATTTTTTCTTTGAAAGTATTTGATAATTATTATCGAAGGACAACAGACCCCATGCTCATAAGAAAATATTAATATAAATTTAAACTGTTTGTTCGTCTGGATCTAGAGCCTTAAATATAATGTCTTGGGCATTGAATAAAAATACCTAATTGTTTTGCTTTAATTACTTGATAACCACTTAATTTCTTGCCGGGGGGCAATTGGTTATGGACTGACGGAGAGCAACTGAAAATAAAAGGGGTGAGCGAGTAACTTTTCAAAATCCTCTTACCCCCTCCACCTTGTTTACAACCCTGGTAAAGGACTGAAGTAACAACATCTTGGATTCAACTCTAGCCTAGCTACTTTATAGCTATTTTTATTCATTTTGTTCATAAAACAATGTATATTCAATGAAATTAAAGTTTAATCTATATACTATAAAGCCGCATCTTTCTATATTATTAAAATAGTTTTGTAAACAAAGCAGCCCAGTATGAAAGACAGATACTAAACGAGATTAGAAAAATCTCTAGAACCCCCTTGAGGAAAGGTGGAACTTGAGAGTGTTATAGTTGTATGCATTTAGATAGGTAAAGAATGGAAGACCTCATTGGACTGCAAAGAAGTGCATAACTTCCGGCTAATCAGATAGTCAAACCAGCAATAGCACATCTCCATACGTCTTCTCTTCAAGCCAGTCCATAGGTCATACAAGAGACTATGTTCTTCATTGCCATATGGTTACTTACATTTAAGCAATTCGTTCACATCAACATTTTGAGTTATCTCAAAATTAGAACTAATTAATACTAATGTAGTTATCGTTATTACATTATAAAGAGAAGGAGAGTGGTCATGTTGTTAGAGTAAGGTCGACATACTCTTTTATTCATCAATTTAAACATTAATGTATCCATTCAAAAGTAAAATAATATTGTCCTATAATTTGTAAGCTCAATCAAATGCCCTACATCTTGACCTCCACACAGGTCGGGGAGCTAGTGTGGATTGAACCACGTCTGCTAAGCCATCAATGGATCAGGTGGTCGGGGTTCAATTCCTCGCCGTGATACTCTGATTTACATGGCTCACTAATGATCACATCATACTCGCTTTGGCGGTACAATGTACAGAGGTATGATGGTGTGAAGTGGCTGGAACTCTCTACCACAGGGCTAGTAAAAAGGGCCTGAATGAAGGCCTAATTGCTAGGTTCGAACAAGTGGTTCATCCTACCCGTACCTTACTACTACAACTGACCTCCACATGGGCTGCTTAGTGTTATTGATAAAGAGGGATTGCATAAACCTCCAATCAGGAGGTGGAGATGATTAAATGAAAAAAATAAATAAATAACCCTTGATGTTAAGCCCTGTTTACACTGTGGTAGCTGCATTGACAGTTGGGGTCATGATAGCAACTATCGCATCAACTATCACTGTGTTGACTACAAGATAGATTCTGTCGTGATAGAACTTTCAACCATCACACTGATGAGATAGTAGAGTGTTCTATCAAGGCAGTCAGAAGAGTACTCATGCAGCATATACTAGAACTATCATTCCAGATTCTAGATGCTGATTGGCTTATTGTTTGATTATACTTTTGTATCATGTGATGACAGATCTAGGAGCCAACAAATGTGATAGCTTGCTTCATATTTTATACAAGATTTTGTTGGTTACTAACTTCATCATCTAAATATTTTGTTTGCTATATATATATATATATTAATATATTTAATGCTCTGTTTTAATATCTGATTCAGACATGTTAAATATGGATATAACGAGTACAAGGCAAGTTTTGACGTATGTTTACTCTTGCCATGTAGACTGAACATCTCTGCAATAGTTCTATGACATTGACTGGCATGATAGTTCTATCGTAGGAGAAATATAACCATATGAACGAGGCTTTATCCCTTAAACTCAAAACTGCCATTGAATTTCCTCTATTGAAAGCCTACTTTTGTATTAAAAAAAAAAATTAATTAAAAATTTGAAGAAGGCTTGGACCTCTGACAAAATTAAACTGTTTGACATTTCTTCATTAAAAATATTATACAGCTAGCTTAGTATGTAGTGTGGCATACCACATTAAAATTCCTCCCTTATCCGCTTCAAAATATCCCACATAGATACATCAAATTATGTCAAATGGTGGGGACAGCATGTAGCCAATTTAAATGAGAATTTCCATGGTGGACTTAGACCTGCCGAAGATGTTATACAATGATATATATATATAATTTTGATGAAATTATTATTTAATAAATAAAAGATAATTATGAGAACCAAACTTAATTTTACAGTGAGATTCTATCTATTATATTAAATCCGTACAATATAAGTGGTATATTATATTTGAATTAGTCATTGTTAAGGAAAAGTTGGAGCTGTTTTATTTATATTTTTAAATTCAAATTTGATTCATAATAATTATAATTATTTATTTTTATAATTGTAAAAAATATTTGTAAGTGTTCTCCAATCAGGCATTATGTTGGAAAAAAAGAATGTAATTATTTTAATTACTATACAATTAATTGCTAAGAGATGTAAGTAAATAAATGAGCTTACTACTTTTTTTTTTATCAGTCTGAGCAAAAGTATAAAACTAATTAAAAGAAACAATTTCTTATTGTAATTACATTATTTTAGTTTAGTTTATCAGATAATTAATAAATTATGTAGTACTGTTATTACTTACTGACAATTGCATTTTAATTAGAGTTTATTTTTATATTTAAGTTACTTTTGTTATTGCCAAAGGCTTAAGAAGGGGTAGAGGGAGCCAAGTCCAAAATCTTTGCTTTTAAAAATTGAGTTCAGATTCATATCATAACACTAGGTGGTGCTTCCAAGTGGCAACACACTAAACTACAGTACTATAGAAACTTTAGTAGTACTAAACTATAGCATCCTTAATTTCTATAGTAGTCTCAGTTTCTGAGTATCCTCAAGTTTCTATAGTAGCCTCAGTTTCTGAGTATCCTCAAGTTTCTATAGTAGCCTTAGTTTCTGAGTATCCTCAAGTTTCTATAGTAGCCTCAGTTTCTGAGTATCCTCAAGTTTCTATAGTAGCCTCAGTTTCTGAGTATCCTCAAGTTTCTATAGTAGCCTTAGTTTCTGAGTATCCTCAAGTTTCTATAGTAGCCTTAGTTTCTGAGTATCCTCAAGTTTCTATAGTAGCCTCAGTTTCTGAGTATCCTCAAGTTTCTATAGTAGCCTCAGTTTCAAAGTATCTGTGTTGGCTACACACCAAAATCTATACTATACTACGACATCAGAGAATCACTAAACAAAACGGATCTAAGTTTTAATTTAATAACACTGACAACAAAACATAAACATGTCAAAATTCGAATTATAAACAAGTAAGTACGTAGGGCGATAATCACCGAATTCTGTACATTAAAGTTAAATATTAAGTGTAATATGATTACACTAATTTTAATAGTAATATTCTTTTTCTACTCTTCAAGAACTTTAAATTTATGTATAACATGTTATGGTAACTAAAACAATGTTTAGTCACCCGCCATATTAGCCGCCATCTTGAAAATTTTAATAATTGCATATACTTTTTCTACACTTTAAGACCTTTAAGTTGATGTATAACATGTTATAGTTACTAGAACATTTTTTTAGTCACCCGCCATATTGCACACCATCTTAAAAATATTACGTGTGAAATATAATAGTTGCTTATTCTTTTTCTTCATTTCAAGACCTTTAAATTGATATATAGCATGTCATGGTGACTAAAAACTTGTTTTTATTCGCCCGCCATATTGGCCGCCATCTTGAAACTTTTAAGTGTAACATTTTAATAATTGCATGTTCTTTTTCTACACTTCAAGACCTTTAAGTTGATGTATAACATGTCATAGTAACTAGAAACTTTTTTTAGTCACCCGCCATATTGCACCCATCTTAAAAATATTATGTGTGAAATGTAATAGTTGCATATTCTTTTTCTTCATTTCAAGACCTTTAAATTGATATATAACATGTCATGGTGACTAAAAACTATTTTTTTAGTCGCCCGCCATATTGGCCGCCATCTTGAAAATATTAAGTGTGAAAAATCCAAAATGTGTCCAGTTGTCTCAAATGCCAAGATGCACCTGTGTGCCGAATTTCATGTTCCTAGCTATAGTAGTTTATGAATTGAAACAAGCAACGGACAGACAGACAGAGCAGTTATATAAGGTTTCTTTTTGTACTTTGTACAGAAACCTTAAAAAACCATAACATCCTCCACGGCCTCCTTTTGGTTGCAGTTCTCTGCTAATATAAGTTTGTGAATTGGATGCCGTAGTTCTCCAGTTGCTGTCTTTTTTATATCAACTACTCACTTCATTATCCACGTCCAGGATATACTTAATAATTTTTCCTATTGGCCAGTTATTCCTTGAATTGTTTTCATCCGCTATAACTACTATAACATCGATGGAAAGATCTTTCTTTGATGCATGCCAATTTTTACTGTTTATTAAAGTGGGAACATATACTTACTCTTTTAACCACTGCCGCCAAAATGAATCAGCATGATATTGGGCAATGCGCCACAAAAACTGTTGTGCCACTTGATCTTCTGGTTTTATTTTAAGTGTGAATCACCGTCAGTAGGTGTCAGAGCAGAGTAAATACCACTACCACGGCACGACCATCATCATATTTCAAGAATCTAAGTCAAAGTAATCTTTAATATTATTTTAAAATTAAAACACAATCTTCCCCCCCAAAAAAACAACTAGGATAGATTAAATAAAATCTACTACATATTTGGCTTCCATAAAGCTTCCAAATTTCTTTTAATTTATAATCACTATCGCAGCAATTTATTTTTTTTAAAAACAAGTAATGTTTGTTTTGTTGTTTTTTTAAAAAATAAACAAAAAAAATAAAAAATGCACAGCTCCAAAAAAAAACCACCAATAAATGTATACAGGATTAGTCGAAAGTGTGGGGACACCCTAACGGAGGACAAGTATCACTATACGAACTTGTAGCGGATATTTGTATCATTGTTGAGTTCTGAGGACCCACTCTGTTTGGAGTGCTCAAAGCTCACTAGTTGTTACTCAGATTAATAGTTCACCTTTGGGCTTTCCCAAGAATTTTGCTTTTTTTTTAATTGAAGCCATTTTGGAAAGAATTGAGATAAATTACCTCAACTTTGCGATGTTCCTTCTTTTATCGAGACCTTTAAAATTAGGCATCACTTGGTAGAGGTTTAAATTAAAAAATTTGTGTTTCCAAAATCCCCAATTTTAGGGGCGGTGGCCTTATAAACATTTCATGAGTTTAGTTTTCCTCCGTTAATACATTAAAAAGTTATTGGAGTGTCTCCACACTTTCGACTAACCCCTTTATATATTTAAGAAAAATTATTCTTGATATGAAAACACAAATTTAAAAAAAATGTTGAAAATCTAGTCAACTTTTATTTACTTCATTAACTCAATATTTGTTATCTTAAATATAAAGTTTATAGCAAAGAAAAAAAAAACAAAACTGTTCGCTAAATTAATCATTTTATTTAATCAATTCATTTTTTTTTAAAAATAAAAAAATTAAAACCGTTTCATAATATGCAAAATCAATAATAGTACAATAATAAGCATAGCACCTTACAAAAACTAATTAAAAAAATATTTTAATTAAAAATAATTAATTATTAAATTCTAAAAATTAAAAAAAAAAACAATATTAGGTAATAATGGAAAGAAACAAAAGGAACTGTCAATTCATTTGAAATGGGTAAAAAAGAACAATAATGATAGTTATAAAGATTACAGCATTTTAACTTAATAATAAAACAATAGGTACAAAATATATTTATGTACAATATACTAATATAAATATAAAAAAATAATGAGCTTTCTACAAGGAAGAAAATGTGTAGAATTTATACATAAATTTAGCAGTTTAGCTAATAAAAATAAATTTATTTAACAAATAAATTAAATTCAATGGTAAGAATTCAATTTTAATGGTAAGAAAAATTTGAAATTATTAAAAATTGATAATTATTGATCGCTCAAAAGAGACATGAGATTCGAGACGGTGGTTAATAAAAACTTGAAAGAGGAAAATTTATCAATTTCATAACATAAAATAATTAATAGAAAATAGTTAAATACAAAAAATAAAATTCAACTCCTTCTAAATAGCCAAAGGGTTTTAATATAAGTTGTTTCCATCCCATTAGTGAAAATAAAAATTTAATTCAATTTATTTTAACTCCTAATCAACACAAGATTAGGTTCATTACAGGACGTAGTATCGGCCGTTTTACATACTTATTCTCGATATGATCTTGAGAGGGAATCATGCATCACCTCTCGGGATTTGAGCCAGATATGGGAGTACACTAACCCCTATACTGACCTTTCTTTAATTGTTATTAAAAGGGGGCTTAACTATTATTGGAAAAGGTGGACGGGGCTATTTTATCAGCCCTTTATCACTAGTGGAGCTAGCGCTTTCTAGTGTCCATAAAATGTACTAATCAGTCACTTTTAGCGACTATGCGGTGACACTTTCTAACTTTATTCAATATAATTTTATTACATTACATTTATGCCGTTCATTTTTACCGCATTTAAAAAACAACTGATGTGTATTGGAGAAAAAAAAATAATACAAATTAGATGATAAATTTCCTCTTTAATTTGAATATTTTCCACCAAACTGCGTTCAATTGTACCAACTCAATATTATCCAAGAACAAATCACTTCTGCCATTATAAAAGTTTAAAACCTAGATAGGAGAGATAGATAGGATTCTGCCTTCCATTACAATTTCTTATGTTAGTGTGATTTATTTCATTAATATATATGACACTAATTACTATTTGAAAATTTATTATCCTTTTGGAAGCAATTATTAAATTTGAATTATAGCAGGGAGATAACGGATAAAAATACACTCAGAAGACAGGATTTGAACCCCAGACCTTAGAATTTCCAATCATATGCTCTACCAAATTAGGTACACTGGAGAATAAGTGTGAATAAGTCCGAAGTGGTAAATAGTACCAATTAAAATCCAATGGCCCGTGATTCAAATCCCAGAATCGGTAGAGTATTTTTATCTGTTCTATCTCCCTTTTAGAATTCTAATTTACGCATTAATATTTATTTATTGTGTTCTTGATTTTTATCAATAAAAGAACTGAAGTTATAATATTTTTAAAACATCCACAATTTGAACAAAAGAGATGAATTGAATGAAAAAAAATCTATTATAGACGCATTTAACATGTTTAAGATGGCTGTTATAAGACATTTTTAGCATTCTAGCTAACGGATCAAAACAGAGCCAATTAAGAGTTTAAAAATTAATATATTATCAATCATGTATAGTCTTTTAATTAAATATTTAAAATTCAGTTCAATTTCGATCTAAAACAAAATTTGTTTTCACAACTAAAATTACATTTAAAATAAAAATAACAAAAATAGTGGCAGAGTAAAAAAAGGTAACTTTATTTGTGCAATCTTCCTTATTTTATATTATTTATTTCCCCCAGAAAACAAAAATATAGTGCACAATCTAACATTAAATATAAAATTTAAATAAATTCACATAAAAATAATTAAATAACATAATTTAAAAGGAATCAAAAAAGTTATTATAATCAAAGAAATTGGAAACAAATTACGCAAAGTATACAAATGAAACTTTTTTTAAATTATACATCAATTTTTGACATTTTGTTTCATATTATTTATAAATTGGGTTTTATTTTGGTTAATAAACATGTAATTACAAAAAAATGTGCCAGAGAAAAATTCCAGAAAATTAAAATAATTTTTTAAATAAAGTTTTCTTTAAATTAAAAAAAAAGTTACTGCATATTGTCATGAAAAATAATAAAGATCTAAAAAAAAAGAAAAATCCTGAGAACAAAATAAGATATTTATAATATAAGTTAAATATTAAGCTTACAGTGATGATTATGAAAAGTTTTCTTTAACAATCAGGAGTTAAAATTAAATGCCAGAGAAAAGGGTTTTTGAGTCATAGACTATAAAGCAGATTCATGTCATAGAAATAATTTGATTAATTAAAACTAAACTATTCAAAATATGTTAGATATGGCAGCATCTATGGAGGTCTCTTAAAGGAATAACACAAACAGTCTATCCACTCTCAATGTGAGTCTCACGTCAATCTCCGACATCAAGTAGACTCGCCACACACTAAATTCTTTTATCTCCAGTAGGGAGAAAAAGTTATGATTCTGAATTAGTTTAGAGGGACTAATGTAAGTCTTTTCATACCCTGAACTCAAAAAGTAGGGAGAAAAAGTAAAAGTAGGGTGAAAAAGTAAAGTAGGGCAAAAAAGTAAAGATTGCAACTTAATTATTTTATTAATAGTAGAAAATGAATTACTAATGTAGTGAAGTTGTTGAAATCAGGTTGGCGACACTGCTTTTTCGACCATGTTTATCTTTGTTTATAACCTGCATCAAAATAACCTTCTATTTGAGTTTAATTCCAATTCTTATTTGTTTTTAATATTGAATCTCTTCTCTTATATCTGCTATTAAAAGTGCTAATAATTATTCTTATTTATTAAAATAATAAATAAAAACTGTGCAATGGACGAAAATGTGTATTTTCTTTCTATTGGAGATAAAATATTTTATGTACCTCGTGAGTAAAGTGCCATTATTCCCCTCGCGATAATTATCTCCCTCGGCTGCGCCTCGGGAATTAAAGAGTCTAATTCCCTCGGGATTTAGGGACCATGGTTCCTTCGGCTTCGCTTCAAGAACCAACTTTTGAATAATGGCTTACTTTACTCCCTAGGTGCATAAATAACTATTTATTAATGTAACTTTTTTCTATGCAATAGGCACTGATGATGGCCTTTTGAAGGCTGAAAGCTGCTTTGGCAATAATAATTTTTTTTTAATATATGTAGAGAGACTATTTGAATAATTCCTTCATTCAAAATATGTCTAATATATTTGCAAATGGATTCTGTTTGTAAACACAAATGCGGCAAATTGTGAATGTGTGGTGGCCAGGAACTATTTCAAATGAGGAAAGAAGGACCTATAGTGGAATCCTCAATGTTGACCAAAAGGAACTTGGTAAAGAATTATGGAAAATGTGGCTAAACAGGACAGACCTTGGGGGTGTGTATTCAGGAATATGACCATAAATTAGGACAGATGGAAGGTTCTCCTGCATGCCCTATGATCCTAAGTAAGTAATTTAAAGTTCATAAGTTTCCCGGCACTTCTTTAGATCGTTACTCCCCTCATCCAAAAAATAGGGGGAGTAACAATCTAAAGAAGGTATGAGGAGTGTTCTTCTTTATACTGTTACTCCCCTAATAAAAACAGAAGTGTGATATTCCTTTGTCACAAAGTACATTGGACTAAACATACCTTTGTCGTAATAGTTATTCAGTCCAAGTTAGTTATATTTGAAAAAGACATAGTGGAGTAACAATCAAAAGAAGTAAAGGTTTCCCTAGTAAGTTCTAGGTCTTGTGGGGGTAACTGCTTTATGAAGTGTGTAAGTCCACTCCTAATAATACAAATAAAGTTCACACTGTCAACTGACACTGTGAAAACCCCTGTAGCTACTTTATAATATTAGGAGCGAAACATCAGGACGCCAAACCCTTTAAGACATGGTCACTACCTAGATCTAGAACAAGGGTGTCCAATTTATTTGATTGAAGGGCCGCATTAAAAATCCGAAGCCTTTCGCAGACCATTAAATTTCAGTATACATGATCTAACATAATATCTCTGGAAAGAAATTTAATGCAAAATAAATAAATAAAATGAAAACCTGGTTTAATCCAAAAAATAGTCTGCCAATTAGTGTGGCACATAGCTTCCTCACATTTGATGTTATTAATTAAAATTTATTTAATTTTTTCCCTCCTTTTATTTTAAATCTGTCAAAAATTCTTTTAATTTTTTACATGAATCAATTTTAAGTTACCTTCGGTAAGCTCGGAAACAAAATTACTAAAAACAAATCTAGAATAATATAGGTAGTCTTTAGTAAGAAAAATTATGTATTGCTCTTCACTAGTTGCTTAAAATTACACCATA
Organism: Gerris lacustris; assembly: GCA_951217055.1. Taxonomy (NCBI): domain Eukaryota; kingdom Metazoa; phylum Arthropoda; class Insecta; order Hemiptera; family Gerridae; genus Gerris; species Gerris lacustris. Next base: position 34,847,246 of record OX578276.1, on the reverse strand, counting down.
TCTTAAGATTTGTACGGTAGGTAATAATTAGCCCACTGTTGGTCCCGTTTAAATTTCAATCTTATTCCTTCAACCAATTGCTGCCTCTCTCACATAAGCACAAACATTATTCTTATTTAACACCCCTACATATTTCTAAGTACCCATTAGATTTTAAAGAAATTTGGATGGTTTGTTGACAGTAGCCCACAGATGGTCCCATATTAATTTCAACCGTCTGCACACATTATATATTTTTGAAACAAAAGAAATGTGACCCCACTGTAAATTGAAACAGATCCACCACACTTTCATTTCCCCCAGACCATTCATTCAATAATAGAATGTGAGAAAGATGTCTGCCACACTATTTTTTTGCTCAAATTCAATTTATAACCAAACAAAAATAAACATCAGCTTAAAATTTACCACAGCTTCAAAAAAAAAATGTAATAATTAAACACACAACACATAAGTAACACGTTCTAATAGTAATTGTAAGAATCTAAAAATGTCAATTTATTCTTTGGATTTTACTGACATAAGATATGTCTGTCTGTTCTTTTTTTTGTTTTCTTTATTTTTAATTTAATTTAAAATAATTTTAATTAATTTGTTTTGCATTTTTTAATAGATTTAAAATATTTTTTTCTCCCCCTTTTTTTACACCCTCCTCCCCTCAAATCTTATGTATATTAAATTCTCAATTTATAATATAACAATTAATTTTTGTATCCAATATAATTATAGCACAATAGTTTATAAAAAAAGATATACAATACATAAAAAAAATTAAAAATAAATCGATATGTTAATTAATCGTTGATCTATACTCATCTAAAAACTTCATTATTAAAGATTAAAAATAAAAATAATATTAATAACTACTTATATAAATAAAAATGAAAATTTCTGTTAAATAAAAAAACATTTATAACAAAATAAAAATATCTACAAGGTTTATTTTTATTATTTTATTAAGGCCCATTTTCTGTTTTTCGGCATTGCAATTTTAATTATTAAACATATTTTTTCGATTGTATTGTTCATATTCGGTAAAATGATTCACACATGTAATTTTTATTAAACGTAAACTTAAATCTTCAAGAGCAAATGAATACATATAACATAAAAGTGCAAAAAAAATAAACGCTTACAAATTTAGATTGTTCCTGCAACTTATTCGTAAATCAGATTAATTAAATTTTTCCTCCTTTCCTCTTCTAATTCAAAATAAAAATTATGAAAATAAACTAGAGTACGCATAAGTTATAATTAAAAGAAACCATATTAAAACTGAATTGTACAAAAAAAAGATAAAAGTTAATTTGATGAAACAAGAAAGCTATGCAACGATCTTATAAAAAATTATTATTTTTCCTTTTTAAATTGCAAGTTATAATTTTAACATATATTAATTCCGTATATTTGAATTTAATATTTAAATAAAATATTAATGATATTAAATTTACTTCATCAAATATGTTGTTTTTTTTTATAAAAATTATATTGCAAATGTGAATTTTCATATATGTCAGATGTTTATATTTTTTTTGCTGCTTTTAGAAGAGAGCATAGCCAGTTATGACAAAGTTGTGTAAAGAAGAGCTTGTTAAAACCATTTACAAGAGTTACCACTTCAAACAAAAAACAAACGGGTACGGGGTACCTCGGAACTTTTCCTCACTTCAGAGGCCACTAACGTGGCCTCTCCTGCTGCAAAGCAACAGCAGGAAGCAGCATTGAGCGTAGTTAGTACTTGGATGGGTGACCGTTTTGAACTAACTGATTTTTTTATTACAATTTTTTTTTTTTTAAAAAGTATACATTATTTTTATTTTATTTAATTATTTGAATTTTGATGGTATTTTAACAAGTGTAAAAAAACTTTGACATTTAACAAAAGTATCACACTAATTAATAATTATATTTGCTTTTAATTTTTAAACTAATTAATGGAATTTCATCGGGTTTTGTTTTATATTTGTTCCTTATTTTTTACCGGTTCCAACAATATGCTACATGTCAAAAAGTATTTATACTTTCGGCATTATTAACCTTCAGTTTCAAAATTCGATAACTTCAAAATGGCGGCCAATATCAAAATTAAATTTGGTGGATTTGTTTGTCACACAGAAAGGTACATTTGTGCCAAATTTCAACTCGATCGAACCACTTTTCAAGGTAGTCAGTGGTAAAAAAAGAATCTTGTCTGAATGAAAGATATCCTGACTAGCTTTTATTTTGCTAATCGGTGAAATTACATTCTAGACTGATCAGTAACTACGTAGTTACAATATAGTGTGAACACATTTTTTTTTTGTGTCGAACTTAAGAAAAATTCACAAAACAGGATACCGTAGTTCCCAGAGTCTCCATGTTTTTTTTTAGACTAGTTTGAACCTAGCAATTAAACCACTTATTTGGGCACTGGCTCACTAACCCCCTGCGCAGTTCAGCTACTTCACACACCAATACCGCCAAAGAAAATACAGTATGATCAATATTGAGCCATGTAAAACCGAAAAAAAAATGAAAATGTGCCTTATAAAAATTATTAAAAAATAAAATAAAGCTATTTAAAAAATCTGTCATTCTTATAAAGAATCAATTATTTACATACAATATTTTTTATTTATTTATAATATATATTATATTAGTTGTCAGTTTACATTTTCTCAGAAATATTCACAATGTTAAAAAATATTTTTTTTTATCCTTTTTGTACATATACACTTTTACATTTAGAACCTAATAATCATAAATTTGAAAAAAAAAACAAAAAAACTAACACTTCATTTTCATATATATATATTTTTTCTACTAAACTAACATTCAAAATATATTTTCTTAAGAAAAAATGTCCTTAGGTTTTAAGTATAAAACATATATAATATTAATATTATTATTAGTATTTTTTTTTTTTTTTTAATTTTATTTCCGTGCATAAAAAATATTGACCTCTATGTTTAAAAATTGCCAGGGTTTATATTTTATTTTGGTAAATTGTATACAAGTAACCATCTTTATAACTATAGTACTAAAAAAAGGAAATAAAATTTAAAAAAAAAAAGTTTTTATATTTCATTAAAACGTTGTCATAGCTCAAAGAAGCTTTTAAGTAAAAATTAAACAAAAAATTGTTTATATTTATTTTAAATTTAAAGATCGATAATAAAGCAGGCGCAATATATCTTCTTGCCCAAGGAATACAATAAATTAACAACTTGCTAATTTTACTCTACAATTTATTTTTTTATTCTCTTTCTTAAAATTTATTTCATAAAATCTAAAAAAAAAAATTGGCTTTACCAGTTAAATTTTTCCCTCTTTTGTTAAATAAAATCTGGCATCATTTAGAAGGTCACACATATCAGGCTTACGTTTCTTTAACAAGTGAATTCCAATTTTTTTTTCTCTCTCTTAGCTTATTTAGTTCATTTTGTTTCAACAAGTATATTACAATGTGTTGTTACAAGTTTTTCTTTAAAAAAATGGCATATTTAACCTGTAAGGTGTGCAGTCTTCGGCCTCTAGTCCGGCCTGTAAATGGGAAGCTTAGGTATGAACTCTATTAGTAGTACCTGTAAATAAACAAAATCGTTTTAGTTACTATAAATGTAAATTTAAAAATTGGAATAACAAAAAGTGCAGGACATTTTTTCAATTTTCCCGCACTGTCAACCTGTCAATGTACTATAACTCATTTAACAAATACATTAAGTTATCATGGACGATTAAAAACTCAATCCTGTTCCAGAATGGTGTTTTCATTAAGAGCTGTCAAATATTACCACAAAAGCAAGTAATATTACAAATTGAATAATATCGATTAAAAATTAACAATAATAAATATAGATATTGGGGGCTGGTGTAGCCGAGGGGTTAGCGCACTCGACTCTGAAACCAAGGTCTAAACCCCAGCTGTGAGTTTGAATCCCAGCGGGGTAAGACATGTTTCACACGGATGATCTCATCGATTAGATGAGTAAAGTGGCCGGATAACCCCCGTCCTGTAATAACCCTGGCAGTTGATCGGGACTAAAACCCAAAAGAAAAAAAAAAAATATTGATATTTATAGATCTATGGTAAACATAAAGCACTAATAGCAAACAGGAAGACTCAGAGCGGTGCTACTGCACATAAAAGTTTTGAGTTTGATTTTAGATCAATTCACTATGTTGCGTGAATCAACCATGCCTCCCAAACATAGTAAAAATAACCAGTCTCCAAGTCTAAAAGGTCAAAGAAGATAATGAAAGTAACCAAGAAAATAAAGATATTATGTATACTAAGAGGAGGTATATCAGCTATACATCAGTGGTCCAGGAATACGTCATTTTACTTTTAATTTGTTTTAGTATTATTCACTCAAAATATTAAAATATCTTAAAAACTAATTTATATGTTATTACATTATCTCATACTCATAACAACCCCTTTTCCATACATTTAATTACTTAAAATTTGTAATTTTAACATTCACGAAAGGTTTTTAGGACAGTACTATTGCAAAATTTAAGGATTGCTTGTAGATTCAAGATAATGCAATCATAGAAAAAGTTTTTAAAACAGTGTTTTCATGCAATTTCAAATCCAGATTGAGTTTTGAAAACATTTCTGATCCTCTAAGTTGAAAGGCTTATTTACAGTTTGCGCATTATGAGTTGAGACTTTTGACAGCACAGGAAAATGTAAAAAATCAGGATGGGGAACCAATGAGAGGTGAGGATTTTGAATACTAGAAGGTCGGGCCAACTAGGGAAACAAAAATATCACTGGCCCCACCCCTCCCACAGGCCTAGTGGCTTTATTTTTTGTCTCATTTAGGATGGCCAATCTGAGTGTCAAAAGTCACAACTCGTAATGCGCATGCTGTAGTGATACAACAATGGATAACTATGTATCAAGTGCTCTATAATTGAAGCAAGTGTATTGCGGGGGGCTTGGGTGGCTTGGACACTAGAGCGCTAACATTGCGATAAGGGCAAGTTAAGCAGCCTCGAGCAGGGTCAGAAGATGGATGGGTGACCACTTCTGACCACAGCTCTCAGTTCGATTCTCGGACCGGGCCCCCCGCTCAACGTCCAGCCAGCATTGTTTAAACAAATGGGAAGCTCCTCGAAAGAGTAGCGCCACCAGATTTCGGCCTGGAAACCATGATGATGACACTCTTGGTTGTAATACAACCAGGAGGGGAGTCATGGTTAACGACCACATCTTCACACTAGTGTGTGAAGATTTCGGACCCTAACTCAGGTTTAATGAATGGGCCCACCTAAGTGGCCTGCGTCTTCGGGTGTAAAAGCCCCCCGGAATTAAAAAAAAAGAAAAAAAAGAGTGTATTGTGGCAATAAATATTGAAAATAGAGATATTGTTAATAAGATATGGTTATATTAGGAAAATAGTAGTTAAGAGAACTGGACCTTCTAACTACCATCCCTATAAGAACCTCAATCAAACACAGACCCTTTCAACTATTATTATTATTATATAACATAATTACACAAAAACTTCTGCTTGTATGCAGCATTGTATATATAGCGTTGGAAACCGGCATTTTAATCATAGTTTAAACGCTGTATATGAAGTTTTATTAAAATCGATATGTTAGGACATAAGATATTATTATAAACCTTATTTCATCTTTTTAAGATGTTTAAATTGTCAATATGTCATAATAATATGACAGTCAGGCATCAATGTCGCAGAAATAATTTGTATTGATTGTATTAGAGTTTATTGTAAATGTTGGTACTTTAAATATAAAGTGAACTAAAGGATTATCTTGTGCGCATTATTACAACATAAATCTGATTTAAAGGATTTTACAATCTATATTATTTCATAGCAGTGTCGCTGTGGGTTTTACAAAAAAAAGTATTTTAAAAATATGTCTGTCTCATTGAATAGATGAAAGTAAAATTTTTTCCTGGCCTATAATTCCATTTTTAAATTTGAAGCTTGTGTTTAAATCCTTGGATGGATCACACTGTCCAACGAAGTTAGTTTGAGCATTGACAAAAGGAGCATGTATACCAAATTTCATCTAAATCTGTAAACTTGTACACAAGTTATTGTCAGACACTTAAAGGTTACTGACAGACAGGGCCGTCCCTAGGGGGGGTCAACCGGGTCAAGCTGACCCGGGCGCCACGTCTAGGGGGCGCCGCCAGGCCCCCTTCTTAACTACTAGGCGAATTTGGCAATAAGGGGGGGGAGGGGCGCCAAAGATGCCTTTGACCCGGGCGCCTAAACCCCTAGGGACGGCCCTGCTGACAGACATACAGTCAGACAAGACACTTATGTTGCAAGAAGCTCTCTTACACTCGCTTCAATGAGGGTAGTTTAGTTAGGTGGTTTAACATGTTGACAGCGGACCAACCTCCAAAAAACACCCAGGCCCACGGTTAAGATTCTATTTAACAAGTTAGCCCTGTAGAGCGCATCTGTACTGTTCTATACATACTTTCCGCTCTCTCCTAGCTTTTTTGGATATTTAAGTTAATTTTTGGTTTATTCCCCCATCACTGCGTGATGCCATGCAAATGTACGTCCAACACGAACATGTTGATAAATAAATACTAGGACCCTACCCAATCTTACAGATAGGGAACCAATCTTTTGAAGGTTTGTATACTGAATGCAGCACTTGACCATCGTTTAACCCTTCGTGGCATGGCTATAGTAGACAAACAAAGAGGCACGGGCGGTGCACTTTATGCACCAATGCATTTTTCAAACCATAAATTGGTTAAATCCAGATTATCTAGATTGCGTTTTGGAAATGTTGAACTAAAAAGTCAATTGATGTATTACATATTTATTTTTCATTGATATCTTTAATTATAAAAATAAAAATTACTATAAAAAATCAGTAATTACTCCATCAGTGTTCTGACTTAGTATCGGGCTTTCAACCTTAATTATCAACCCTATTTATTATTATTAGTTGTCAAAGTCCTAAGATAACTCCTCACAACCATCATCCTAATCCTACAACTCATGCAAAACCAAAAAATATTGATTGGAAGGCATAATTTCTCTATACCGGACATAAAGGCACGGGCGGCGTATACAGTACACCAAGTCAAATAAACTCGACAAAACAATGCAGAACGAAGCAATAATCAAAGTAGACTGTTTCATCTGTTTTAGGGGTCTCTGGTGGTAGGGTAAATTTAGGTTTTATTATTCTCGCATCGTGAATCTGTGATTTGCAGAAACTTTTTTACTCGTGGCGCACTCCATGCCCCAGCCCGTGTCTTGAAGGGTTAAGTGTTAAATATTCTACTTACATATTCCATCATGGAAGATGAGTCACTTCTCTGCTTAGCAAGTCTCCAGTGCAGTCCAAGTTTGTGGTATAGATGGTTGTTCTCCCACTCCAGGAGTTTGTCAATTGAATGCTGAGTCTGGAACAAATAACAGTACTCTATTGCGGGGAAAAAATAATAAAAACTAAACAAGCACCTACATTTAAATTCGTAACATTTTTATACAAATTGTGCATACAGAAATAAACAAAACACAAGAAGTGGTAAATTTGTAGTAAGCACCAATTTTTTTCTAACAACTCAGCTTTGAAACAAATATTGAATTGCATCGAATATATAAGACGCACCCTGTTCCAAAGGGAAAATCTTCTGTTCTCTTTGATAAAAACTTTTTTATTTTTTAATTTGAATCTTTAATTAGATTTAAGACAGACACCATGGTGACAGAGAAATAAAAAGGTCTTATTTTGAAAATAAAATGTTGAAGCTAACAAGAAATAAATGGGTACATCGGAATCTCATCCTTTCACCCAAAATCTCATCAGAAATTGAACAGGAATTAAAATTCCTGAAAATTGATGAAATAGGAAGGTTTGGCAATGATATCCCGGCTAAATTCAGAGACTTGGAAATAAAAAGTAAAAACAAGATCTCAGCGGTACTCTTGAAAGAGAACATTGTAGAAAAAAGGTTGTTGGATATGTTACACATAAATACATTGATTTTAAGATGCAAAAGCGGGGGAAAAATTACATCAAATATTCGAAACAATACGGTAAACCTAGCTGACCCATTTGATTCATATTGCGGTAAATTCGGATTGTACGTGCCCCTACTTTGAGGTTAGGTGATAAAATCCCGTATATTATATTAAAAACCTTAATTTTGTGTACCCTTTTCTGTACTCCAACATGTTTTTAGACAAAGGGATATAAACTCTCCTATGAACAAATCATACATTTATAATTTCTCTGATATGAAGTAGGAAAAAGTAAGAAACATTTCTGGGGCACGTACAATCCGAATTAGCCATATTACATTTAGTTGTGTTGTATGCAACACTGACTAATTCAAAATTGACCACTTTACCACTTCAAAATCAAAATGTGAGATAGAATATGTTGACTGTTACAATTTAGGTAGGCTATGTAACTTTTATGTGAATGGATACTAGTCAAGATGACACATTGATTAAGTATGCTATAATAAATTCCACATTACAAAAAACTCCATTAAAGAAAATAATGTAAAAGTTACGTAGTGTTAAAATGAACACGAACATTTTTCACAATGCTACATACAATAATCCAGTGTAAAATTGATACATTTTTTAAATGAAATCTATATGTAAAAAAAAGAGTGTCTGTTTGTTTGACCATTATAAAAATCTACAGGTTTATTCTGAGCTTGATGAAATTTTGCACACTTAATTTTCAAAAAAAGAAAGGTCAGTCTACATGAGATTTTGATCATAGGTCACAGTTATACTATAGCCACATCTTGTACTATTCTAATTACATTATAAAAGAAAGTGATAAGACATACCCTTTTACTGAGACAGATGACAGGCCATAGAGAGCAGCCAAGGGTACAGCAGCAGCAAACGCAGCCACAAAACAGCCACTTGACATTCACAGGTATAGTCTTCTTAAGAACACCGTTGACTCTCGACACCGTTGCCTTGAACTCCTCCGGTGCCACACGACTTACAAGCCCATTTGGGAACTCCACTTCAAAACGATTTGAAAGTCCAAACCTAACAACAAAAATAAAATTTGCTATATTAGTCTCAAGAAAATCATACAAATTTTTAAGTTTCAGGTAGTATTCATACTACGGAAAGATTAAATTTTACTTTAAATCAAATTATAATTATCATTAACTACAGAGAAAAATAAACCCCAGCACCGGGACTTGAACCACGGGCCTCCTATATACCCGTTACAGGCACTCTTACTTACTGACCTATACTGGAGAATGATCTTTCTCTGTCATTACCGATACAAATTCCCGAATCCAAGCTATCAATTGTTTCTACAAGTTTAGCAAGCCAAATATTCAAGGCAATAGAACTAGATCGAGAATTAACGCTTATAATTATAAAGTACTCAATTAGTACCTGTACCTAGTACAATCAATTAGAAATTCAAATTTTTAAGTTTTAGGTAGTATTCATACTACGGAAAGATTAAATTTTACTTTAAATCAAATTATAATTATCATTAACTACGGGAAACATACAGAGAAAAATAGACCCCAGCCCGGGACTTGAACCACGGGCCTCCTATATATCCGTTACAGGCGATCTTACCAACTGAGCTATACTGGAGAATGATCTTTCTCTGTTGTTACCGATACAAATTCCCGAATCCAAGCTTTCAATCTTTTCTACAAGTCTAGCAAGCCAAATATTCACGGCAATAGAACTAGAGAATTAACGCTTATAATTATAAAGTACTTTCTATAATTAATTGTAGAAAAGATTTAAAGCTGAAGAAAATCATACAGTGTCATCATATTAGGCACAAGACTTCATTTGTATTTGTAATCCATAGCTTAGTAGTCTGCATATACTAGGGCCCATATGTTTTTTAATTCTGACAGCAAGGGACTGATAATGATTAGTTAAGTGAATGATATAGTGTATCTTTCATAACCTAGAGAGGGGATGTTTTGCAAACTTCTAGTAGACGACTGACCTTACATGTAACACTACCTAACTCAAAATGTCCCCTAATAAAATTGTTGGTACTGTTGAATTTATTATTGAATGCAGAATCAGACTGTCACCATAGTTCTAAGGTATTGGAAATCAGGAAAGCCATTACTCACATAAAAAACTTCATAGCCTATCTTAAATAAGTTCCTATCTTGCATTTTGACTTTAAAGAGGTAAAGTTGTAACTTTTGAGTTAGGTAGTGTATCATCAAATAGTAGAGACTTAGTATTATTAAATATTACTCCATAGGGCGGGTTTGACCACTAAAGTGGAGAGATGGACTCCAATTGTCAAATTGAATCCACGGTTTACAATAAAATGGTGGTAACATCAGAGTATAGTTGAATGTAGTGAAGTATTGTCACTAAATTAGTAGTGATCCGTCTTCAAACCAGAGACAGTTTTATTTAGCTTTCCATCCAACACTGCTATTTGATAATAGCGCAAGGGAATATAAAATGAAATCAATCAATCATCTGAAATCTTTATTTCATATTCTTTGGGAGCACCTCACCCACTGGAATACTGCTGTCCAGCGGTAAAATATTCTACATATTAACCTCTATTTTTTTTTTATATTTTGCATTAACTTATTCTCTAGATTTGTCTGAAATTATCGAGTGCTCAAATATCTAATAATAGGTATGACAAACTCAAACTCAACTTTCTCATGAGCACAGTGGTACTGAATTTAATCCCATAACATCTAATTTACAATAATTATACATAATTAACAAGTGTTTAAACTTGGTTGTGGATGATTCCACAAGGAAAAGTCTCAGGGCCCCACATTAGAGTTCTAAAACTGGTTTATGGTCATGATAAACAATTGTCACTGTGTGGTTACTGACATTTAGGAGACATAGGCTACTTTCACACTTGAGCAATGAGTTGAAAGCAGGCAAGTGATGCAGAAGGTATCAGGGGAAAAATAAACTAAATATTATTATGTTTAACTAAGATTGAATAAGGGCTGAAACCAAATATTTTCAACTATATATATTTTAACTTGGTGCGTAGGCTTCCGCGGGTAGACTCGTAATAAACAGCTTGGTTTTCCGGTGAAATCCACGCCACAAAGGGGAAGAAGTCGGACGTTTTGCTTCCACTACTGGAAACATCTTCAGGGGTGTGGTGCATCGTGATGTTTACTTGAAGCAACAAGAAGACAGTCTGACGACTGGAGTGAAGGACGGCGTATTTATAGTTGCTTTCTGGAACGTAGATTATACCTACATTCCCCAGGGGTTCTTTGAGTCCGGTTTAGTTTGTCCGCAACAACAAGACAGTCTGACGACTGGAGTGAAGGACGGCGTATTTATAGTTGCTTTCTGGAACGTAGATTATACCTACATTCCCCAGGGGTTCTTTGAGTCCGGTTTATCCTTTGTTGAGAAACAACCGGAAAACTTCAACAGAGAGGATGGATTCACTCTTTCCCAGACCTGGAAGCCTCTGGTCAGCACCTGTGCCAAGGAGAGCTCACTCTCTTAACAGACAGAGAGACACAACTCTAACAGGGTGGCCACTAATAAAGCTTGACAAAATTCCCTGACTTTTCCCTGACCTACTTCAGGTTTTCCCTGACGATCATCGATATTTATTTTACAAAATTTACCTTTAAAAAGTTAAAGATCATCAAGCTAAAATAGAATACATATACAAGTTGATAATTACTTAGCCCAATGTTTTTCATATATTAGTTTTCATGTTTTTCGTAGAAAAATTAAATTATTATAGAACATTTCATCAAAATGTATCATACAAATAACTTCGCCTCGGCAGGGAATCGAACCCGGGCTCTCTCAGTCTGCGTTTAAAGCTATTTTCTCAGGAATTAGATTTTTCCCATGAAAACGGCTTATGTCGTTAGATTTGTAAATTCAATTTTTAAGTTTTTGGTAGTTTAAATGGACTACATTTTTTTTTTTTTTTTTTTTTTTTTTTTTTTTTTTTTTTTTTTTTTTTTTTAATCAAAACATTTTCGAGAAATAATTCTTTTTCACGTTTTTTGAGAGTTTTTTGGGGGGTAGCGCCCCCAAATTTCAAGATAAAACTCATTTCTCGATTTCGCCGTGGGGTACGATTTTTCTGAACATGTATGCTAAATTTTGTCAAAATCGGCTAGGTAGTGTGAGCTCCAGATGTCTGCACAGACAACAGATAGGCAAAAGGGACCTCAAAACGTCTAAATCCATCGAAATCTCAAAATCGAATTTTCGCGCCATTGCAATACTTCTTCTTTAATGAAAAAGTAAATTATGTGTGAAACCTAGTATTTTGTCGGGTTCACACCAGTTTTTCCTGGTTTAACGCTAAAAAGTATAAACTAATCGTAACCTTTCCTTATTATCCTATAAAGTAACAATTCACGTATTTTTACTTTCTCATATAAAAGAGAAAGTATTGTGATGGCGCAAAAATTAAATTTTGATGGATTTACACGTTTTGAGGTCCCCTGAGTCCAAAAAAGTGGTTTTTAAAAAATGTCTGTCTGTCGTATGTCTGGCTGTGCAGACACCTGGAGCCTAAACTCCTGGGCTGATTTTGACGAAATTTGGCTCACATGTTTAGGAAAATCATACCCTGAGGCGATATCGAGAAATGAATTTTAGATCTTAATTTGGGGGCACTACACCCCAAAAACTCTGAAAAAATATGATTTCTCGAAAACGGTTCCGACGATTTTGATGAAAAAAAAAATCTAAAATGTAGTCCATTTAAATACGAATCTAACGATATATGCCGTTTTCCCGGGAACAATCTAGTTTCTGAGAAAAAAGCTTAAAACGCGGACGGAGAGAGCCCGGGTTCGATTTCCTGCCCAGGAGAAGTTATTTTTATGATAAATGTTGATGAAATGTTCAATAATAATTAAATCTACATACGAAAACTATAGTAAATGGAAAACACTGGGCTAAGTAATTATGAACTCGTATATGAGAAAGTTTGTCTGAGTTGTCTTGGACCGATTTTTTGATATAATTTCTAAGTATAGAGGTCGTTAATCCTTCTGCCTTTGTTCCAAAGACAGAATTTTTTATTTTTATAAGAAATTTCGAGAAAGTTAAGGTTTCTGTGCTTTAAAATTATGAAATAATGATTTTAATTGCCTGCAGATTTTCCCTGACCTATGACAAAATTCCCTGACATTTCCCTGTCGGCCGAAATTCCCTGACTTTTCCCTGTATTCCCGGTCTGTGGCCACCCTGTCTTAACAAATAACAAGAAAGAAGCGGCGCCGCGGTCACTTCTCGACATCAAACATCACCCGCTCCACAAAGGAACACCGACAAAGGCGACACCTGCCCGATTGCGTCATCCTGACAAAGGATAAACCGGACTCAAAGAACCCCCGGGGAATCTAAGTTTCAGAAAGCAACTATAAATACGCCGTCCTTCACTCCAGTCGTCAGACTGTCTTGTTGTTGCTTCAAGTAAACATCACGAGGCACCACACCCCTGAAGATGCTTCCAGTAGTGGAAGCGAAACGTCCGACTTCTTCCCCTTGTGGCGTGGATTTCACCGGAAAACCAAGCTGTTTATATATATTTTTACTAATACATATTTTTTTTTTTTACTTTTTCAGTTTGTGTTAATAATAATATTATTAAAGAATTAAGATTGTCTTAATAGTACTGACAAATTACAAATGTATCATGATTTTTTATACACCTCCTCCATCGTTAGATCTCAAGTCAAAACAAATAATTCAAAAAGTCAGCACCCAACACTATGATAATTTAACTTCCATGAGAATACGGAAGATAAATTACTATTGATTGTTCAATGTCCATATATTTTTATAGCCAATTAATTGAGCCATTAAAATCAATTTGAACAGAGACTATTCTTGTTTAAATATGTACATACATAAAGACCACTTGTTCTCAATCCACTGTTGCAATTAACAAAGTAATCAATTTAGCAATTTGAAGGCTCAAATTATTTTTTATTTAAAATAAAAACTAGCTCAACTGTCAAAGACCTAAGGCATTTTTTTACAGAATGAAGAAATGAAAATAAGACTGAATTGTAACATTTTTTTCACTTATTTTTAGGACCTTACGTTATTTCATTATAAAGAAAAACCCTTTAAAGCCCTAGGGGCATAAATTTACATTTTCAATTTTCTTTGCAAAAGGCCTATGGGCTTAAATTTATGTCCTCAAGTTTTTCTTGTTTGGAGGCATGGAACTGCCAGTGTAAATTTACTGAAGTATATCTAGCACTATCTCTTGGCTGTCTGGGGTATTATGAATGTTCACAGAAGAGCCTGGGTAGATGGAGTGAAGGTTGAGATAGTAAAGAAATAATATACGAGATAGTGCCTTGTGCAGCTAGCCCCTAGGCTTAGGGTTTTTTTCCATTTATGAAATTCCTCAGGCATTACGAACCCATTTATACCTAATTTACTATAATGTTATCTTTACTTTACCCGGTTTTCTCAAACCTTTTTTTATTATTACTATTTAACCTTTTTAGTTATTTATACACGTTGTTTTATTTTTACTATATATTCTTATGTATATATATACTCATTTATCAACTGTAATTTTTAATAAAAATCTATATATATAAAAGTCAACGTATGTGTGTGTGTGTGTGTGTGTGTTTGTTCTTTATACAAATCTACAGTTTTAGTCCGATCTCGATGAAAATTTGCACACTTGACCTTCAAAGCAAGGAAACAATCAAGGTCAACATGAATTTTCGAAATTTCAATTTTGGTACACAGGGGTACGGGGTACAAGTAATAAATACGGGGTCAAAGTAATGAATACACTTCATGATGCATATCGTTGAAAAGCTCTTTAAGGGTACAGTAATTGTTGTTATGTACACTTTTGTCATATTTTCATTTAGGAGGGGGGTAAAATAGAAAAATATAGCTATATCTTTTTTGTTCTTTATACAAATCTACAGTTTTAGTCCGATCTCGATGAAAATTTGCACACTTGATCTTCAAAGCAAAGGGAAAATCAAGGTCTACATGAATTTTCGAAATTTAAATTTTTGTACACAGCAGTACGGGGTACAAGTTATGAATACGGGGTCAAATTAATGAATACCCTTCGTGATGCATATCGTTGAAAAGCTCTTTAAGAGTACAGTAATTGTTGTTATGTGTAGTTTTGTCATATTTTAATTTAGGAGGGGGGTAAAATGGAATATATAACTATATCTATATATATATAAAAAGAAGAGTATATCTATATGAGAGAATGTCTTTTATACAAATCTACAGTTTTATCCCAATTTGATGCATTTTTACTCTTTTTCTTCCAAACAAGGTGAAGGTCACTGCCTACACGATTTTCCGAAATTAAAATTTTGGTACACAGAGGTACGGGGTACAAATGTTAAAGTAATGGATACCCTTCATGATGCATATCGTTGGAACGCTCTTTAAGAGTACATTAATTGTTGTTAAGTACGTTTTGTCATATTTTCATTTAGGAGGGGGGTAAAATGGAAATGTATATCTATATCTATAAAAGTCAACGTATGTGTGAATGTGTTTGTTCTTTATACAAATCAACAGTTTTAATTCGATCTCGATAAAAATTTGCTCACTTGACCTTCAAAGCAAGGAGAAGATCTCTGTCTACATGAATGTTCGAAATTAAATTTTTGGTACAGAAGGGTACGGGGTACAAATGTCAAAGTTGAAAACCCTTCATGATGCATACTGTTGAAAAGCTCTTTAAGAGTACAGTAATTGTTTTTACGTGCATTTAGGGGGGTAAATGGAAAAATATATCTAAAAGTCAACGTATGTGTGTATGTTCTTTATACAAATCCATAGTTTTAGTCCGATCTCGATCAAAAAATGCACAATTGACCTTCAAAGGAAGAAAAAATCAGAATTTATTATTCTTTTGTCCCTATCTATTATATACTGTTTGGTTAAGTCAATCTAGGGTGTTTAATAAAAACTTCACTTCACTATCCCAATTCGGCTATATTTCGACCATACCTGGTCATCATCAGGCCTATAACATCGAAAACATTTTTCCATATAATGGTAATTTATCTTACACACAAATTCATAAAAATTAACAATATAGCTTTTTAATAACAAATGTTTAAAACTAACATGAAAGATATAACTTTAAAGTCCTACCTTAGATTGAGATCTTAGTATACTATAACATATTAACTTGTTTAGCTAGAAATTATCACCATCTTTTCGTGGTTCGTCACTATTTGTCAAAATGATTAATTAAAAACTCATCTATACTTTTACAATAACAACTATTTAACAATTAAACCTTAAAAATAAAATAAAACGCAAATATGAACATGGTGTGACATTGTGGTAACCTGGTTGTAACCTATCCTATTTTAATTTATTTCATATATTATTAAAAAATAAATATATATATATCTTATATTTAGTTATGGTTTTTTATTATATTATGTAATTAATATATTATTTTAGTAATATGATTTTTTATATGTATTATATTTTATATATTATATAGTTAGAAGTATTTAATTTAGTTATATTAGGCGGGAAATTTTGATTTGTAACTAATTAATTATGTAAAATCTTTATTTTTATTTTTTTAAAATGGCTGAGTAAAATTTATTTATATCTTTAGAATCTGTTTTAAAATTAATTGATTTATCAGAAATAGCAATGAATGTGGCTTCTAAATATTTTCGTTTTGAAACATTCCTTTCTGTGTCCAACACTTCAATATTTTCTTTGTCAATTTGATGGTTTTCTTTGGTTGTGTGGATACTAAGGGCTGTTTTGCAGTTTTTAGCACTTATATCATAACAATGTTGTTTAATTCGGTTCTCTAAGTTTTGTGAGGTTTCACCTATATAAACACTATCACAATCTTTGCACTTTATTTTATAAATCACGTCGGTTTTTTTTAATGTGTCTGTTTTATCTTTTAGCTTGCTGTGGTACTTGTACTTTATTTTATTAACCGGTTTTAAACCAAATTTTATATCTTGGCAATCTAAATCTTTAAAGGTTTTTTGAATGTTTTCAGTCAAACCTTGTATATAGGTTAGCGATTTATAACATCTAATATTTTCAGAACTGTCGATTTTAGTGGAGTTAGTTAAAGCTAAATACCAATATTTATTTATTATTTTTCTAGGGTAACTATTTTTATCCAGTTTTTTGTATAATATATTTTTGAGAGTTGAAATATGCTTTGCATCTGTAACAAAGATGGATTTTTTCATTAAATTGAGGATAGTATTCTTAATTTGATACATAGGGTGGGATGAATGATAACTTAAAAATAATCCCTTTTTTAAATCTTTTTCATACCATATGGTGGAAATTTGTCCGTTTTGTTCCCTGATTAGTGTTATGTCTAAAAAATTTAATCTGTTATTGGATTCTCTTTCTATGGTAAATATAAGAAAAAATCAGTGTTTACATGAATTTTCGAAATTTAAATTTTGGTACACAGGGAACAGGGTACAATAATGAATACGGGGTCAAAGGACTGAATACCCTTTATGATGGATATCGTTGAAAAGCTCTTTAAGATTACATTAATTGTTGTTATGTACAGTTTTGTCATATGTATTTTCATTTAGGAGGGGGTAAAATGGAAAAATAGCTATATCTTATAAAAAAGAAGAGTGTCTGTATGAGGATATGTCTATTATCAAATCTACAGTTTTAGTTCAATGTCGATAAAAATTTGTCCACTTAAACTTCAAAGCAAGGGGAAAATGACAGCCTACATGAATTTTGGAAATTTAAATTTAGTACACAGGTATGGTAAAAGTAATGAATACGGGGTAAATGTAATGAATACCATTGATGATGCAAAAGCTCTTTA
This sequence comes from Gerris lacustris, assembly GCA_951217055.1. Classification (NCBI taxonomy): domain Eukaryota; kingdom Metazoa; phylum Arthropoda; class Insecta; order Hemiptera; family Gerridae; genus Gerris; species Gerris lacustris. The sequence goes on along the minus strand of OX578276.1, from coordinate 34,829,444 downwards.
AGAGTAGAATAATAGTTTTTATGTATTGTTTTGTCATATTTTACTTTGTAGGGGGGGGGGGGGGGGGGGAATTTAGGATCTTTAAAATTAGCTTATCAAAGAGGAGGGGGTATAGAAATAGGTGGGAGAGATATAGAATCTAGATATTCTTGCATAGTAAAATAATTTATATGTTTCATTATGGTTGTTTATTAACTTATCTAATTATAATAACACTCCGTAGCGAAGAACGGGTACCCAGCTAGTCACATTTATAAAAGTATTAATATAAAATAGGGTTTATAAATTGTCTTTGTGTAATATAATATTATATTAGGTAGAGAAAACAGATTACGTCTTAAAAAAAGTGTGATACATTTAGTGTGTAAGGAAAAAAAAACCTCAGGCCAGGGGAACAACCTTACAATATACACCTCAGTCTTCAAAGAGGATGGAGCTCAGCTTTCAGCAGGTAGAAAAAAAATTACCTTAATTGTAAAACTAAAATTGGGGTCAATTTTGGTTTCAATTAGGGTTAATTGTATCAAAAAACGGAGATGATTATGAAAGTTAACCCTATACATAAAAATGCAACATTAATATTCTTTTGTAAATTCTTAGGGTGCATAACTCATAGCTATCTTATCCGTTTCCCAGCTCCAGCAATGGGTCCCACAATCAATGTTTACCCAACATCGCAATGCAAAAGGGTAGCTCTTAATATGAAGTAGGGTTTATACAGCTGATGGAGCAACATGGTTACGCTGTGTCTTCCATTACATATATAGTTGCATAAGCGCTTTGCCAAGCCTTAACCTTTCACAAGCTGTTGCTCCATATATTTTTATCATTAAAAGTTGCATGGGGTCATCATATTTAACTGGTTTAGGATAAAGCAAATAAACAATATGAAAGGGATAGAGACTAATAAAAATATAACTCAGCAACAAGCTTAAACACAAATATTACACTAGGTGCTATAAGTAAGATGTGTAATCTTCTCTAGCTTACCTATTAATTTTCAATCATGCTAACTCAAAGTAATAAACAAAAAATGTTGACCACAACAGATGTATTTATTTAGATTATTTTTTAAATTTAAACTTTAGCGAATTGTTCTATTGAGGTAAAAGTCTGTAATGCAGGGAAAGTTCTAGTACCGGTATATTTAATATATTAAGAACTTATAATAACAATAAATAAATTATTAATGTCGGACAAAAATAACCTAATTAATTACTCTTATGATATACCTTTGTCTAATCCCTATCCTAAAAACTGAATTGTTTTGGAAAGGAGTTACTCAAAGCTCTAAGTGAAATATACCCAAATTGATCTTACAGATTTAAAATTTAGGAGGGAGAAGAGAATGGTGGTAAGGTTCTAACTTAAAAAACCCTTTTGAAACTTTTAGAATATTTTTAGGAAGGAAGTCCATTCCTAGAGATTAGAAATAAAGGTATGGGAAAAAGTTGGTAAGAAAGACCAAACTGAATGGAACAAGATAGAATATTAAACAACACATACTCTAGCAAAACATGTTTAGCTAGTTCACTATAAAGACAAAGAAACTATAGTATGTAAAGTGTATCCTTCACTTTCGCCATAGTTTGCTCCCTCAAAAGCTAATGTTAAGTCATAAAATGTATGGGAAAAAGGGGGATGCATGTAAGAGTTTAATGTTAATTACAAACAATAACACTATTCGTTTTTATTTTAATACGTTGAGCAAAACATAGTATAACAAATAAAATAAAAATTATCGTAATTCAGCGCCCTTTATTATTACAATTTTTTTATTTTCTTGCTCAATTTCATTACTTTCTTTAAATGTTTAGACTCCGAGTCCGGTTCCTAATTACTACATTTGGGAGGCATGGTTGATTTACTCAATGGAACTCACTAAACAGACACAACTCTTAAACAAATAACATCAACATACTTCCTTGTGGTTTTAAATCCTTGAGTAGTAAGGTCTATTAAGGAAATGAAAGCTTTACTTTTGCAATATTTTGATCCCTACTTGGATAATTCACAAGCTAACTGACTAGACGATTGCATCGTGATGTTTATTATCAAAAATTCTTGTTTGAAACATTATAAACAAATAAATATAATTAATTTTAAATAAATATTTTTATTTATTAATAACTAATAGTGCAATAAACCGTACATGTATTCATGTGACCAGATTCGGAGCCTATATAAATATATCACGTTCAAACAAGAGAATCATAACGTTTCAAACCAGATTTTTAATAATAACCATCACGATGTAATCGTCTAATCAGTTAGTTTGAGAATGATCCAAGGAGGGATAGAATTCTTGCAAAAGTAAGGCTTTAATTTCCTTAATAGACCAGACTACTCAAGAAAAAAATAATAAAAGTTAACAGAATAAACGTTTATTACAAGGTAGCAAGTGTTGCGGGCTTGGCATAAGCTGCAAGTTGTTATTTTATTCGCTCTGGCTAGATTCAGTCAGAGACAGTAAAAAATAAATATTAACAGATAGTCCAGGAGATAGCATGCAAAAATGTTTCTGACTAACATCAAGCTAGAATTGGGTGTACAAGTTAATCTTTTAGTGCCTTTTAAGAATATGTGGGCGACTAAGTTCGTCTGCATAGGCATAGTTTGGCAATTGGCATTTGAAGGAAAAAAAAAAAAAAAAAAGAAAGTCCCACCAATTATGGAGGACAATGTGATTTTCATGATCCTGAGTACAAAATTAGTAGACCCAAAATCAATTAAATGTTAGTGTGTACCTTAACAGGGGACCACTTTGATTTGGAGTAATATTTGGATAACTAACCTATCAAGGGACAAATTAACATCAACTTGATTTTCTGTCTACTAACTACTTTTGTACACAGGATCATGAAAATCATATTGTCCAAAATAATTGGTGAAACATGGCCGCTCTCCACCGGTTTGTTTTTTTCAAATGCCAAGCTGTCCCACAGACGAACTTAGCTGACAACATACTCTTAAAAGGCACTAAAAGATTAACTTGTATAAAAAATTTTGGCTTGATGTTAGTCAAACACTTTTTTGCATGCTATCTCCTGGACTAAGAGTTTAAAGGTATAAATAAATATGCCGAATGATAATGTCAATCAAACTTTAAAATAAATAAACCACTTGCGGGTGCAAATGATTTATTTATTTTAAAGTAATAACCCTATTCCAATGCTGTAACAGTAAGAACAAAAATAAAATAATTAATGAAGTGTTTTTTCCTTCTTTCTCAGGAAAACATGTGAGAATGGTTGATTAGTCGCAATACTCATTAAAAAAAGGCTTCTTTGTTTTGATTAAATATTCCCCCAACATGTTTACAATTATGAATTCATCTTTACTATCCATATCCTCTGAATACATCTCTTAAGACCCACAAGTGACAATTTTGGTAAATCTTAAGAATACGCTCCGGTTTATAGAAAAGATGGCGGGGCCTCACTCCAACGTATTTTTTGGACAAAGGGATATCAACTCTCCTATGAACAAATCATACATATATAATTTCTCAAATGTTTAAATCATACAAATGTAATGATTGACAAAGGTACTGTACTGTTTTTAATCTCCTAAGTGCACAAATTAAACAAAGTTGCCCCGCCAAGTGATTCTCGACCGTAGCGTTAACTTAATATTAGCCACAATTTTATTTCTATATAGCTAACCAGGAATATACAAAGGAATGAAAATGTTGAGATTAAGTCACAAATAAATTCTCATGAATAGGCAAAACACTGTTTTTAAATGTATGTCAATCTCTTATTTTCCTAAAAAAAAAGAAAATAGAAATCAAATTATAGTAATCTACAAATCTCCAATACTAAGGGAATGAGAAGAAAAAAAAAAAAAAAAAAAAAAAAAAAAATGACACATTTGAAGTTTACAACTACTCAAAATCGGTAAAAGTGAATTGTACGGTACTGTTCACAGAATTAAGAGTACAAAATTAATATTTTTGCTCTAGAATTTTCATTGTCCACTCCACACCGCTCCGCTCATTTTCTGAAGAAAAACAACCCTACTGCATAGACCTAAATATTATGACAGAAGGAGTACAATTCTCTTATTATTTTTGATACTGTAGGAAACCTGCAGTAAAGTACATCTTAAATAACAAAGTATCTAATAGCACAAGGATAGGAATATAGTCTGTCTCAATGACTGACTTGTTGCTCTTCATTTAAAAGGACATAAGTGGCCTCTAATACACTACCAACCTCATTTTTAGAACAAACAAAAGGTGATATATTTAAAAACTTTTTGTTTCTTTAATCTGATAATAGATGAAAGCCAATCTTACTTTGTTGCATGGCTCAAACTAGTTGTGGTAATTCATTATGTAATTCTAGCTTTCAAATCCGTCAGTACTTGTTAACAGTCAGCATTAAAGAAACATAATTTTCGAGTAACTAGTTTAATACAGTTTGAAATTTGGAATATTTTGTAGTGGCGTGAATGATTTTTAAGACTTACACAGTGATATTTCCAGCTCCTCTGACCACAACAGGGTCAGGGACTAAAGTAACAGAGTTTTCCTGGACATTTTCGTCCGTCTCCTCTTCCTCTTCGTAAATCGCGTCGAAATCCGCCATGGGTATGGCAAAATTTGATATTTACATCGGATGAACGACACAAATTACACACGGTTTTCGAATCCGAAAGTCATAACAACAAATACGGAAATAAACTGGAATCGAAATCACAAAAAGCAATATTTATTCTGGAAATCCCCTGATGATTATCCTAAAAAAAGCATGTCAACAGTACCACAAATTAAAAGTAACTAAAATCTAGTTATTTTCGTTTAATCTTAATTTAAACCATTATGAGTAACAGTAAAATACATTTAAATAACTTTTCTCAATTGAAAAATACTATTTTCTTTTAAGAACGAATAAAATAAATAATGAAAAGGTGAAAGAAAATACATTTAAAACATGCGATTTCTAGTGATTTTGATTCCTTCAAAGCGACATGGACCTAACCTGAGTGTCATTTCTAAGTCAGCTGATTGATTTTGTTTTGTTCGTTGTTTTCATGGGAATAGCCCTAGTAGACCTCTTTGCACGCATATTTTTATAATTTAAAATCAATTGATAATTACCAACCTAAATTATAACTTATCGTGTACGACTTTATATTGTTCGAGTTCTATTTAAGAAGTAGAATCAAAGTGTTAAAATGAACGGCTCTAAAATTCAAGACGAAATAAACAACATACCTCTTGCAGACGATGACCCGCAAGGTAAAATTCATTAGATATTTTTAATGGATGTATTAATATTTACGATTTGGGCTTCTTTCGAAATTTTTCTGTAATTCTTAAAATTTTATTTGTAGACGAAGTGGTTGAAATGTCCCAGACATCGGATCCTATTGGAAGAGGAAGAAGTATTGATTCCATCCCGTCTACATTTACCAATGGCAGTAGTAGTCCAGGACCTAACAGTAAGCCCTATATTATCTTTTTAAATAATATATGTATTTGTTACTTTGAAATTTAATAATGTTCATACATATTAACCTTAAACATGATACCCTTAATGCTGTAAATAAATGTTTGATATAGAGTTTTATTATGTTCTTACACATGCTATGCAGATTTTCTTGGGTATAATTACAGCACTTATTATTTAATTTACTGTCCTATATATTATCATGTATTAATTTGAAAGCCAATTTCTTAAATCAAATTGATTTTAAAATCGTAACAGCTCTTTCCCCAAACTTAAAACATTAAATGACATCTTTTATATGACCTGTTGATGTAGAATAGTTTCCATCAAATGCAATCAAGGCTACATCTTGACTTTCCTATCTTCTACTTATTTTATTTATCCGTAGGTGTTTTACTTTCTCATATAATAGGGAGAGAAGTCATTGTGATTGTGTAAATTTTTGTGGTTTTAAATATTGAAAGGTCCCCTTTTTGGTAAATATACAGAATAAAAGACGTTTAGAGAAGTGGCGTAGAAAACTAAGAAGGACTAAAAGCCAAAGCTATCCACCTCAAATTTACTGTTTTTAAATGGAATATAACCCTACAAATGTATAAATTATTAAGTGTGATTTGGAATAAAACAAATTTAAATAGATTCTACAGCGTACTGTATGTGATATTTAAAGAAAAGTTTTGCTATTTTTTAAACGTCATCCATGGAGATAGGTCAAGCCTAAAATACCGATTTGATTTTAATCCATACCCGAAGGAGTACCTAATTGAACAAATAAATTAGAAGGTATTGCTTTGGACATATTGTATGTACACTTAGAACGATTGAAAAAGAAAAAAAATCGGTCCGAGACAACTCAGACAAACTTTCTCATATACGAGTTTATAATTACTTAGCCCAGTGTTTCCATTTATTAGTTTTCAAATGTACATTTAAATATTATTGAACATTTCATCAAAATTTATCATAAAAATAACTTTTCCTGGGCAGGGAATCGAACCCGGGCTCTCTCCGTCCGTGTTTTAAGCAAAATTCTCAGGAACTAGATTTTTCCCGGGAAAACGGCTTATATCGTTGGATTCGTATTCAAATGGACTACATTTTAGAATTTTTTAATCAAAATCGTCGAAACCGTTTTCGAGAAATATTTTTTTTTCACGTTTTTTCAGAGTTTTTGGGGGGTAGCGCCCCCAAATTTGGAGCTAAAATTCATTTCTCGATTTCGCCTCGGGGTATGATTTTTGTGAACATGTATGCCAAATTTCGTCAAAATCGGCTCAGTAGTTTAGGCTCCAGGCGTCTGCACAGACGACAGACAAACAGACATTTTTTAAAAACTACTTTTTTGGACTCAGGGGACCTCAAAACGTTTAAATCCATCAAAATCTCAAAATCGAATTTTCACGCCATCACAATACTTTCTCTTTATATGAGAAAGTAAAAAATCAGAAAATTTATATTTAAATCTGTAAGACTATTCCATTTTAAAACCTCCATTTTCAAGATGGTAGCCAATATGGTGAACAACTAAAAAAAAAAAGTTTTAATTAGCACGGCATGTTATACATCGTTTTAAAGGTCTTTAAGAGTAGGAAAATAGTATGTTACTATTATTACAAACATTTTTTGCTGGCATTTTAAAAACAAATATGGCTGAAATGATGATGTTGGAAAAAAAAGGTTAAGCTTATTTGCATGTTGCATATCATCTTAAAACTCCTGATGAGAAGAAAAAGAAAGTATACATATTATAACAGTATTTTCAAAATGGCTGGCAGTAATGACCGAAAACAGAAAAATTAAAAGGCTTTTTAGTCATAGGTCATGTTGTATATCAAATTAAAGGTATTTTTGGTAAATAAGTATTTTGTATATAAAAGTGTGATATTCCTTTGTCCCAATGTACATTAGACTAAACATTCCTTTTTCTTAATAGTTATTTAGTCAAAGTGGGTCAGATACAACATATTTACCGTATTTTGAGTTGGTAATGATTATTACTCCCCTGTACATCTTATATGGGTGAGTTCAGAATTGAACGCATGACTAATATAGCTTGACTGGTTAAACAATGCAGGAGTGTATTTTATGTACAATATTAATTTTACAACATAAATTGTTAATACAATTAAAGCTTTGAAGTAATTTGTTTGTCTAATTAATAATCCTCCATATTTCAGGTTTAGATCCCGATATAAGTCCAGATGAACAAGAAGAAAAAGCCCGGCTTATTTCACAAGTACTTGAGCTTCAAAACACATTAGACGGTTAGTATTTACTTGTTTTTTAAGTAGGGTTTAAAAATATTTAGATTTCTCCCTGAGTCAATCTCAATCTGGACTGACAAGAAGAATATTATATTTTATTAATAAGTAAACAAGTTATATATTAATCTTGAAAAGTAAACTAGTGGTTAGAGTTCTTGACTTTTTTTAGTCTTTATTGGTTGCTTAGATGTGGTCTTCGATTTGAATAATTCCTAGACAGAAATCCGTTTCAGATATGAGGGAACATTTTTGGTTCCGTGTCGGTCTGTCGTTCAATTGTTGCGAACCACCATAACTTAAAAACTACAAGTCCGATTTTAATGAAATTTGGATGGTAGATCATGATTAGCCCATTAATGGTCTCATATAAGTTTCAACATTTGTTTCTCTTCCACATGCGCACAAACATACATTTATTTACACCTATAGCTTCGAAAGTACTGATGTGATTTGTATGAAACTTTTATAGTTTATCGAAAGTAACGTGCAGTAGCCCTACATTAATTTGAAAACGACACCAATATGCGTTACCAAAAAACGACACCATAAAGTTACATGAAAATGTCTCACTGTCTTGCAGACTCGTATGCAAGCATTTTTTAATTTAAGAATACCTATGCCCCTCATGGATTAAATATAATTTGCAACACTCTCCAATTAGTAATTGATTCTGACTTCTTATGAAGCATTTTTAAATGTTAAATTGCCAGTTTAAACCAGAGGTTTTTTCCTTCTGTATCCCTCCCTCCCCTCTATATCTCATCATATCCCTGGGTTGAAATTGTAATTATCTTTAGTTAATATATGCTTACATCCTAATGGGATGTATCCCTAAGTGTTAACTTCTTTACTACAGAAAATCAGTCTGGAGATACAATAAAAATTTCCTTGCTTTTTTATCTTTCTTAAAAAAAATAAAAAATTGAGTTATCTATTTAGGAAGGATGATTATATTATGTCATGTGGATCAATGGCAACCACAAACTCATTGAATCAAAATAAACACCTTCACCACCCCATGGTGGGGAAGGAGGGTGTTTGGAACACAATACAAATATAAAAACACTATTAAAGAAAAAAGGCTTGATAAGGAGACTTCTTTTGTATCTGTGCCTCAACTCCTTCTATTCTTATCAAAGTCTCAGTTCTTGTGAATTGGGTCAAACTGTGCAGTATCTCAAGTAACTTAGGCTTAGCTTATTTTTTAAATGAGTACATCAAATTTTAAATTTGTGACATCATCTAGGAAAAGACAAAATTCTTAGTTACCTTTTTTCTCCAAAGGTCTAAACATATTAATATGGATGATAGATGATAACAGAGAAAATAATAGTTATCTTTTAATAATAGGTACCTATTATTAAACTACCTTCCAGTTCTGTTAGCCCTTTAAAGAAAGTGGATATGCTATTTGGGAAATATAATAATCAATTTTTTGCTGTTTGACTTTTATTCAATATGAGTGAATTCCACTAAATAAATGTTGGCAGACTCTTATCTACTTATCTTGGATGTGTTTAGATCTATCCCAAAGAGTCGACAGTGTCAAAGAAGAGAATTTAAAATTACGGTCGGAGAACCAAGTGCTTGGCCAGTACATACAGAACCTCATGTCCGCTTCGAGTGTATTCCAGTCGACATCGCCCAAGACCAAGGCAAAGTAAACATCAACACATCCTTGGTGCACATTTTTGACACGGACGCTGATCCTTCTCTCATTGTGATTTATTAATATTGTCAAACAATTTTTTTCTGTTTATTAAAAAACTAAATAGTTGTTGAATTAAAAATATTTATATCAAGAAAAACTACTAAAGTAATCAAATTACTAATTTTAACAATTAATTAAATCTCAAATAAAAGTTAAATACATTTTAATTAAATTATTTTATTTATTTATAACTGCTATTTACAAAATATGAAACATTAAGTAATTAAGTTTTTTGCTTCAATAAAATTGTCAATTATAAAAAATGTAAAATTTGGATATAAGTGCTCTACTTTAGTAGTTTTTATATCATGAGGTTCCTGGTAAAACTATAGCAAAAAAATCAATTTTTTTTTATCCACTACTTTTATGTTATATATATTGGGTAACTTTAACCCAAAAGAAAAATCTTTTTGTGGACTTAATCATCTTGAGATTCAGGGTATCCAAAATGTTTAAGTCAATAGTCAAATCTGGTCGGCCATCTGTGAGTCAAGGTTGAGATCATGGATTCAATCCCATGCCTTGGCACTTTGATTTACATGGCTCATTATTGAACACACAGTAGACACTTAGGTGGTAACATTGGCATGTGAAATGAAGTGAACAAGTGCCCAAATAAGTGGCCTCATTGCTAGTTTCAAACAAGTGTTTTTGTCTTCCCCATTCTACTACTCCTGGTTACATAAGCTGTCACTAAATAATTCCCCAAGTATAACGTGTAGAGTTTGGGTGACTTTACCACTGATAAAAAAAACAACAACTAAATTCTAGGTGACTTAAGTATGTTATCTCAATTTAAATTTACAAAAAAAATGGGTCTTAGGTAGTTTTATCAGGAACCCTATTAGTCCAGGAGATAGCGTGCAAAAAAGTGTCTGACTAACATCAAGCTAGAATTTTGTATACAAGTCAATCTTTTAGTGCCTTTTACGAATATGTGGTCGGCTAAGTTCGTCAGCGGGACATAGCTTGGCAATAGGCATTTGAAAAAAACAAATTGGTGGAGAGCGGCCATGCCTCACCAATTATGGTGGACAATGTGATTTTCATGATCCTGAGTACAGAATTAGTTAGTAGACCGAAAATCAAGTTGATGTTAGTTTTTCCCTTGACAGGTGACCACGTTGATTTTTAGTAATATTTGAATAATTAACCTATCAAATGGAAAAATAACATCGACTTGATTTTTGGTCTACTAACTAATTCTGTACTCAGGATCATGAAAATCACATTGTCCACCATAATTGGTGAGACATGGCCGCTCTCCACCGGTTTGTTTTTTTCAAACACCTATTGCCAAGCTATGTCCCGCAGACGAACTTAGCCGACTACATATTCTTAATAAGCCCTAAAAGATTGACTTGAATACAAAATTCTAGCTTGATGTTAGTCAGACACTTTTTTGCACGCTTATCTCCTGGTCTATATGATAAACAAAATAAACAAGATAATGAGAGTTTTTGCTAGCTAAATTATTAAAATTATTTTCACACCTTTAGTAAATTGATCACTGTAAGTTTTCTGTTATTTAATTAAGTATTGGCTATTTTATTTATTAATATTTTTTTTTTTTTTACCAAAGTATATTTGTTAAAAATAATTTTATGATAAGGGTATATAATAATAAAAAAATGTATACTTTTTTTAATTCTATTTTATTTAAGTATGGCTAATCAAATGTGTGAAAGCTTGCTTCTTAAATTTTTATTTATTTTCTGTGAAAAGAATATATAAAAAAATCTTTTAACATTTGGTTTATACCATGACCTTTTTCATATTGTATGATAACAATTAAATTATTGTGACCTTAAAAGGTCAAGATGAATAACATTAGGAAGGGGGATATAGCGAAAACATAATGTTATTATACATTTACTAACGATACTCGATGTAATTTGACATTTTATTATTAAAAAATGACCTGCTTTAAGTTAATTATATTTTATGTAAGGTCACATAGTGATTTTTCCTTTATTTTGACGTTTAAGATAGAAGTGAGTCAATATTCCTCCTATATGTTGTGATTGGGGTTAGATAAACATGATTTTACAGTTACTATTTAAAAACAAAAATTATTTAATTATTACCTGTTATTTATTTTTTTAATTAACTCTTTTTTGGATAAATCATGATCTTCTGGAGGAAACCTCACTAGAGGTTTTGTGAATCCCAGGATCATCCCAGTGATCATTCTATGGGGAGTTGTTCATGATGAGTCATTTTCTACTCTTTCAGTGTAATATGTTCAAAATGTAGGGATTCGTAAAATCTCTTTAAGAGATTCACAAAATCTCTTCAAGGGATCCACAAAATCTCTTCAAGGGATTCACAAAATCTCTTCAAGGGATTCACATTCAAGGGATTCTCTTCAAGGGATTCACTAAATCTCTTTAAGGGATTCACATAATCTCTCTGTAGATTCTGGCAATGAATACCTAAGTGTTTTCTTTCTTTAGAATGCTAACACTCTTTTAATTATTGTTAACATTTTTTAAAATAAATTAAAGTATCGAGAAAATATATAATTGGAAATATATATAAATATATCTATTATAATATATTGTCACTTATAGGAATATCAATGGATTTTATAACTGTTTTTAATAAAAAAAAAAAAAAAATTGTATTACATTTATGGAAAAATTCTAGTATATAAATTGAATATATATTTTACCTCTTGAGAAATTGAGTCATTTTTGGTATTTATGCATGGTATTATGCATTTAAGTGTTAATACTGTATACAATTTATTATTGTTGTTGATTTACAGAGATAGGTAGGTTTTGACATTTCCACACAGGGGGGTCATCTTCAGAGGAAGTACATGTTGATCTAAGGAAGTAACAATATTAACTGGGAGTTGAATCAAGTTTTGACTCAATTCCCTGGAGTTAGTTTTATTAGGTCTTATATCATCCTGGGAGTCACAAGCAACCATTAAGGTAAGGCTGCACTTCAAGAGGCAATACGTTAAAAGGTTGATGATAGTGGTTGGGTGTTTTCAGTGCATCCATAAAACATCGAAGCTCTAACTTCCTTCACTTATTCTGCGGCAAAAAGGCTTTACCGCCTGGAGGTAAACACAAATTGGACGATCTTGTCACTATGAGTGAGATGATCTATCCTCTCTATTTGGCGAGGATAGTCCTCATCTAAATAAATGCTAAACAAATTGCCTTTATGACCACTATTATATGCCAGTATATACCAGTATATGCGTACCTGCAGCTGATCTTCCTGCAGAGCAGCCTTACCAGACAGGAATATTAAGTTTGACTAATTGGGTTAGCTTATAACTACTATAACTACCTTACTTGTGATAAAGGTGATTTCTATGCTTCTTTAAAGCCTTGTCCACAATAGTGGACATGTTGCGTGATTTTGGTCTCAGAGACAATGTCTAGCGATTTGTCTAAAGACATCGGCTAGACAAACGGCGTCTACGGTCTCGTTGCTCGACCAAAAATCGCATGTCTATGGTTTTCCATTCTAAATGGTAGATAGGGTGCAACGTTAGGCATGTTGCGCAACGTGTCTACAAGTGTGGACGCTAGACCTAGACAATAGACGGTCTCAACAGACGTCTATAGACACATTGCACAACACGTCTACTGGTGTGGACTAGGCTTAAGAATCCTGTTGTAGAAACCATGTGGCCTAATTCTACTGAGTTGACCCAAACTAATGATTTCCTGTCATTTTTGACAGTTCAAATGTGCTCTTTGAAACATATATTTATTATACTCTTCTAGGTAGACCTAGAACTTGACAATTTACTATCTATTAGTTAAGTGCATTACGATTATATTTTTGAACTCATTTAATAGGTCCTTGATATCGAATTTACCAATTAAAGTGGACCAAACTTTCTTTTTTTTGTGTTATTAAGGCTTTGAATTAAACTAGGTTCTATCTTAAAAAAAAACTAACTTCCAATACTTGCTAGCTCTGAAAATCATTAGCTATCATGAGCAGAAGAAAATGGAGATTAAATAATCTCTTGTGCAACGGAGTTAATTTTTATTGATAACTCCCTTAAAGTGAACATAGTTTTTCTTAATCTTCATAATCTCCTTTATATTATCATCATCTCCTTTATATTATCATAATCTCCTTTTTATATTAAATAATTAATATAAAAATGCCATTTTTAAAAACGTCTTATTTTCAACATTTTTTTTTGTTTTTTTTTTTTTGTTTTTTTTTTTTTGTTTTTTTTTTTTTGTTTCTGTATTCTTCACCTAAATTATTTCCATGTGCAAAATTTGGGGAAGATTGGATGGCGGGAAGTGGTTTTAAATTGGGGTAATAGGTGTGTGATGAAACTTACAAAGCAAAGTAATATACGACCAGAAATTATTTAAGGGTTACGTTATAATCTAACCTTAGTCAGCGGCTGATTTGGATGATAAGATGTTAGTACATTAAAAAATATAGAACAATATTTAAAATGTGAAATTCCAATAAATGAATTACTTACTAACTATATTTAAAATAATATGCTATGATCGGATTTAAGGAGAAAACTTGAACTTGATGTTATTTTTCATTTCATTTACTTTTCTGTACTTTTTAAAAATTATTTCTACAATAATTTTTAATTTTACTTATTTCGATTTCTCAAGTAGTGGAATATACAAAGCCACACATTTACTAAAGAATACAATTATTATTTTTTAAAATGTGCTTTTTATAAAGCCATAATTGTAAGTGCTACCAATTTTTTTTTTTTTTTTTTTTTTTTTTTTTTACCTTCTACCAGTATTTTATTTTTTAGAGTTTTTAATTTATTATAATATTAGAGTAATGTATTTAATGGATGTAAATTATATTAAAAAATTGTTTACATTAAAGATATTTAATTTATGCTTATTAAATAATATTTTATTGCGAAGCGTGCATTCCTATTTCTTGATAATAATATTGACAAGAGTGCAAAATGCACCTGAAAAAGGTTAAGGATAAATTTCAGACTTCAAACAAAAAAAAAAAAAATCCCCTATCACAAATAATAGCCTCAGTGCAATGGATCATGTTTTGGCTTTGAGAGAGAGGGCTTTATAAAAGCTGTACTATTTTATAAACAAGGCTTCACACAATGGGGACACTTTACAAGAATATTTTGCATCCCAGTTTATTGGATGAAAGGTGTAACTCATTACCCTAAATGAAATAATCTTTGAATAGTTTAAATTCTACAAGGATTACTTTTGGAGCCCAAATTGTTATAATTTATGTATATAGATTGATATTATAAATTTATCTGGCATGTAATATGCAGACGACAAAACTTAATAACTTAACAGCTATTTGAGAAAATGACAAATGATAAGGTGGATAAAACGGTAAAATGGACTCAAGATGAGGACTACAGACTGTAGTATGTGTGAAATTTAATTTTTGACACTCAGGTTGGCTAATGTGAAGAGAAAAATAGTCACATTTATTTTTGTCTATTTGGCTCGAGCTTCAAGACTTCAAAATATTGGGCTCTCATTGGTTCCCCACTCTATTTTTCTGATTTTCTCTTTGTCAAAAGTTACAACTCATATAGTACTGTCTTTAGTGAGAGCAGCGGTATTCACAGTGCTGAAGGAGGGGTGTAGAGGTGGGTCGAAAATAACAGAACAGCTTAGAAGAACATGTTATTGGAAAATAACAGTTCGTCCGATAACATGTTCTTGAAAAATACCTGTTATCGAATAACAGTTCGCATTATAACAGCTCAGGATAACAGAACAGATCTTCCTGTTATTGTTATCCTAGAACAGAATCAATAACATTTCATTTCGATATCAAGAACAAGATGCAATTAGCTGTAATCTGTTATAACACTTCTCAACTGTTCTTGTTATCCTAGAACAGAACAGAATCAATAACATTTCATTTCGAGAACAAGAACAAGATGCAATGAGCTGTTATCTGTTATAACACTTCTCTACTGTTCTGTTCTCTGACCTGTTTCTTGTTTCTGTTATTTAAGTTTAAATAATTTTATTAAAGACAAAGATTTTGCTTTTGCAGGGTAGAGCTCGGTCTCGGTTCTAACTTGCACTTGCATGACCCGATTTCCATTCCAAGGCCAATGTCCTTTACTCCTTACCTTAACCTTATGGCTTAGGGCTATCTCTGTCTATCTATTGTAATATCTATCTGCCAATCTGAGTTAAGTTAGTGTTAACTCTAACCCCTCTTTGCCTCATCTTACCTATCCTATCCAGAGAGTTTGTCCTACACCCCTTCACCTTTTTGAGGTGGCCCGCTTTTCCGCTTCCGCGTATCTAAGCTGACTCACACTTTATCTCCAGTTTTACTGAACCGATTTTCCTCTAACAACTTTCATTATATGTAATTATATTATACCTTTACTCGACGTCACATTACTGCAACTATTTCTGACGTATCATCAATTGTGTTTATAATAGATACCTACTGATCGGTTTTTAAATTATATAAAAAATGAAAAGGGAAAATTGGCCTTATTTTAATATTATTTTTGAGTATTCAAAAGGTAAAAATTGTTTAATTATATCACTATATATTGAGTTATATTTTTCCTTTCTTTAACTTTTAAAATACCCCCCCCCCCCCCCCCCAGTCGTCTTATATCTCGTCGGCATCGAAAACTCCCCCCCCCCCCGCGGCAGCCCGAAAGGGAGCTGTTACCTGTTCTTCAAATAACATGTTATTGGAACATGTTATTGCCTGATAACAGAACAATAATAACATGTTCTCGCCAAATAACTGTTATTACCCACCTCTATGAAGGAGTAGTAGTAGTGGATAGATGGGTAGGATGAACCACTGTTCGAACCTAGCATTAAGGCCACATTTTACTAAAACCATGGTGGAGAGTTCCAGACACTTCCCACATCATTCCTGTGCATTGTACTACTGAAGCGGGTATGGTGTGGTCATTAGTGAGCTATTTAAATCAGAGCATCATGGCACGGGTTCGAACCCACAACCTTGATTCGCCGAATCGAAAATTTTTTCCCACACCCAAATTTCAAAACCTCTTTTTTACGAAATTATAGATTTTTGTCTTGATAGCACTTATTTCACCCATAACAACACCCTGTATTTACAAAAAGAAGGTCTCCCTATGGGTGATCCTCTTTTTCCCATTATTGCTGACATTGTCCTTGATAAAGTGTTTCACGATATCATACCCCAATTCGATTCCCAAATTAAATTTGTTAAAAAATATGTAGAGAATAGCTTTTTCGTAATTAATAAAGATTACATACCCTCCCTCCTAAACATGTTCAACAACTACCACCCTAACCTCAAATTTACCATTGAATCCGAAAAAAATAATGCCCTTCCTTTCCTCAACATTAAAATAATTAAAACTAAAAACAATAAACTAACATATAAAACACTACACAAACCCACATACTCAGGTAGACTCCTTCATTTCGATTCACATCAACCATATTCCTATAAAATTAATTGTGCTAATAACTTTATTAACCAAATCCTTACACTCCCTGATAAACAATTCCATAACGAAAAAATATCTTTCATAAAAACCATACTAAATAAAAATTGCTACCCCAATAAGATAATTAATAAACTACTCCAAAAACACTTAAATAACAATAATAATAACTCTTCCCAATTTTTTAACAATAATAACAATATCAACACCGTGCCAAACAACAACAATAGTAATAACACCTAAAATATAACACCTCCTGTTTTAGCCAAATACCATACCCTTCCGTTTATAAAACACACTACCAAACAAATTAAAAAATTATTTCAACCCTACGATAAAATAAAAATAGCCCAAAAAATTCCACTACTTTCAAATAATCTTTTTACTCTAAATTTAAGGATCCCATCCCCCCTTTACAACAAAGTAACGTCATCTACCAAATAAACTGTAAACAATGTCTTCTACGCTATTTGGTAAGAATAACTTTTGTATTAAAAAAAAAAAAAAAATGTTCTCACAAATTGTTTCATATATAATTTTTCTGTAAATTGCCTTTGTCCTCATTTCATTTTCACTTTCTTTTGTAGATCACTGATGAAGCTTAGGTTCCCTAGGCCAGGCGCACACTGGCGACTTTTTGCCTGCAGACAGTCTGCGGAAGTCTGTCTCCCGGTGCAAAAGACGACCGGAGGGCAACAGTTTTGTCGCTGCACCCTCGCACACTAGAGACAAAACAGTCTGTGAACTGTCTGCCCCGGTGCAAAAGATTGTCGCTGGCGACAATTTTGTCGCCAGCGACAAAACTTTTGTACCGGGGCAGACAGCCCGCAGACTGTTTTCCCCTCAGTGTGCGCACTTCCATGTTATTCAATTGCCTAGGTCGAGCAAAAGACAGTCTGCGGAAAAAAAAGTCGCCGTCTGTCGTCTCCTAGGCTCGACGACACTTTTGTCTTTCATCTGTCTTTGTCTCCGGTGTGCGCACTCCCATATAGTTTATAAGGCCTTGAGGTAGCGACAAAACTGTCTGCGGGCAAAAAGTCGCCAGTGTGCGCCTAGCCTTGCAAAAGCTTTGAAATAAACAAACATTTTTAAAACCCCAACCATCACGGACTTTCATTCCAAATAACCCCTTCATTCGGTTATACCATTATAGCGACTATATGAATACCACATCTTATCATTAAAGAGGTTTTCAGAATCACTTTCAAGGTGTAGAAAAGTATAAAAATAAATTCATAGGTATTTATTTACAGTTAGTTTCATGACTTCCGTACAAAGGTTACAAAATAAAAAACAACTTTTATAACATTAATAAATTCATTTCAAACAGTCTGGGTTACTATTGATCAGTTATTTTGTGCTTATACTTATATTTTCAAATGAGACTAGAAAAATCACAATAGACTGGGAAGGGAAAAATATAAAAAATTGGTAAAAATTCTGATTCGAATAAATTGTATAATAAATTAATTAAAATAACCATAAGAAGTACAATAAATATAGCGCAACTTCCACCGACAAAAATAAAAATCTTAAATGGAAATTCATAAAAACAAAACGGTAACCCAGCTGATTTAAAAAACATAAAAATATAAGTACATTTTCATTTTAAAAACAAATAATTTGTAGAAATGTACAAAAAAAAAAGAAAGAATAATAAACTGGTATAAAGAATGAAGCTAAAATAAGTTAATAAAAGTAAATCAGTCAGTGCCAAAATACTTTTGTCCAAAATGATTGGGTGCAACTGGATGAAGTTCAGAGGTCAATATAGTCATCTAAAAAAAAAAATTAACATCGATTAAATAATAGTACAGTAAATTAATAAATTGATTAAATAAAATCCATGAAATAGGCAAAGAAGTGGGGGGGGACTTACTTTATTATTAATTATTATATTATACTTAAAATAAAATAGGGAATAAAGTAACAAATTTAAACACTTTCTCCAAAAATATCAAATGTAATAAAATTAAAATGTTGTCTAATAATAACAATTTTTCTCGTGATATTAGTAAAGTTGTTGTAGGCTTCAGTAGGTTAGATCAATCTACCTAATCAGAATTAATTTAAAAAAATAATTTCAAGATAAAAAGAACTTTTTATATACTACGTTTTTAAATTTTGTGTTGAATTGTATGTAAAGTTGATAATATAATTGTTATTGTTATATAATATATAATGCTAGTGAAAAAAAAAAAAAAATAGTTCCGAATTTATTTACTTCACATAAATGACAACCATCTCCCCAACACTAAATCTAAACCGTGCCATCGATAGATTTGAAATAATATAATCAATAAATAATATAATTGATATATTTCCTATTTTGCTGTCATTCAATGTTTATCTCTTATTTATAAAACCCGTCAAAATGAAGATTGGCAAAACATGGCAAAACAAATAAAATAACTTGCGGATTTTTTCCGAACTAACTTTCCATACAGCAAAATTTGCTGAAAACCAATTAAATTCAGCAGAAAGATGGCTAAAAGTATTAAAATAATGCATTGTCATCGTGTTCTGAGCTATGCTAAAAGTTTCAAATGTCTAGCTATTCGGGAAGTTAGTTAGAAATCTATTGCCAGATTTGTACCGGACAAACAAACAAAAAAACAAGCTAATAAAAACGTAGTAATAAATTTTGACTCCTTGTAAAATTTTCAAGCTGATTGACTAGAATATAAAATTGTATTGGGTGTTTAAAGTTCCTTATAATTGAATTTTACTGAATCTTGTCATTTTAACTTAAATTTAGGATATTTTCACTTCATTTTTGTTAAAAATACTTTATTACCTGAGGGAATGCATCAACGATTGCCTTGGCAGCGAAAGGAGTAGAGAAAAGATTTGATAGAATAATGTTTTCCTCTAAAACATTGTGCTCTTTAAGTACGCTTACTGCTTGAATAACAGTATTACCAGTACCTGCAATAAAAATATTAAACATAAAAAATCGGTCCGAGACAACTGAGACAAACTTTCTCATATACGAGTTCATAATTATTTAGCCCAGAGTTTTCCATTTATTAGTTTTCGTATGTAAATTTAATTATTATTGAACATTTCATCAACATTTATTATAAAAATAACCTCCCGGGCGGGGAATGGAACCCGGGCTCTCTCGGTTCGTGTTTTAAGCTTTTTTTTTCAGGAACTAGATTTTTCCCGGGAAAACGGCTTGTATCGTTGGATTCGTATTTAAATGGACTACATTTTAGAATTTTTAAATCAAAATCATAGGAATAATTTTTTTTCACGTTTTTTCAGAGTTTTTGGGGGGTAGCGCCCCTAAATTTGGAGCTTAAATTAATTTCTCGATTTCGCCTCGGGGTATGATTTTTCTGAACATGCCAAATTTCATCAAAATCGGCTAAGTAGTTTAGGCTCCAGGCGTCTGCACAGATGAAAGACCATTTTTTAAAAACCACTTGTTTGGACAAAACGTGTAAATCCATCAAAATCGCATTTTCGCTTTTATATGAGAAAGTAAAAATGCATTATGGGTACTACTTCCAAATTATATAAAATTAATATTATTTATTTTATGGGGACTGATTTGAACAAAGTTAATAATTAAAGAAATCTGGTGTAGATTTGATTGTGCCTTTAAATATACAATTTAAAAAATACATACTAGGCCTATATCTGCTGATCAAAGTAAACAAAACGTCTTGAACCTATTACAATGATATAGGTGGGTAGGATGACAAATAAATCCATTTTATATTTAAGTATTCTGAAGAAAAAACAACTCTAGGGGCAGACATTTTTTCCGTCATTACAGAAGATCTTGCCTACTATCTTTCATATGTGGTCACTCAATTTAAAAATATTTTGTTTATACATTCAAAAATGCTGCATTAAATAAGTTCCAACATTTATCAAATATGACAACTTTATTCAGTTAGTTAGTAAAGTGTTTTAGTTTGGCCTGGCACTCTAGTGGTGTTCTTTACTTGATTTGGGAGGTTTATTTCAGGTTATCTCTCATCACTTTATAGCAATTACTACGTTCACACATCTTTTAAAACGATCCGCTAGTCAAAACACTGTGTGAATGGAGAATGACAGATCAGTTTGAGAGATCGTGTTCATAACGCCAGTATGAACAGGTCGAATTTTAAAGTTCCTTATTCAAATTAGCTTCAAAAATAAAGTTTCAGAATTAAATTTCTTCAAAACTATACAGTTAATCACCTAAAATTTCACTGAAAACTAGAAACTAGAGTATGTTTTAGTCTCATGCAACTGATTTTAGAACTAGTAGCTACAATCCAATTTATTTTAAAATATGAACTTTTCTTCCATCATTATCTGAACTAGTGTCATATTATTTTTTTACCCTACCTTGAAAGAAAACTGATTGGATATGATAAGTCGGGTCTTGTTATCCTAGATAAGTATATTATAGATCCTAACATTTCTTGGTACTCTATTTGACTCACTTGTGGTGAATCTTGGTAAGGTTTTAAGATCTTGATTATTATCTATTAAAAAGCAGATAAAAAAAAGCAAAAAGAACAAGGTCCATACTCATTATAGGATACATGAGAAGAACCTTCCTGTCAGATATGTCCTCAGGGAAACGTGCGTAGACAACTCTAGCTTCATGAGTATCTGCGTCAGATTCCACAAGGATCTTACCTATCCTTATTGAACGGCAACAGTCCCTCAGGCCCTATAAACAGAAAACATCACATGTGCTAATATTGTTTAGAGCAAAAGGGAAAACTTCATTCATTAAAGAAAATTTTCATATAGTTAAGAAAGTAAGGTACGTCAACAGAAAAATATTGACTTGATTAATAAAATTTACTTTAGTTTAGTATGATAAAAAATTATTTTAAAAATAATAAATGTAAATGGGTCATTCTCATTTAGATTGGGCATTTGATGTGCCGCCACTTCAGATGCAACCTAACATGTCTCTGACATGAGGGAGCAATTTTGGTTGTGGCGAGTGGTTGTCACTATATATTAAGGAAGCTGAAGTAACCTGTTCCATAGCTTCTCCACTCCTGATAATACTAACTCCACAGTTTCCCTTCTCATACTTCAAGCCTTCATATGTAGCTCCAGTCGGAGTAGTGATAGTAACTTTAGAAAATGGTAACTGATTTAAACTCTCTTCTATCACCAAACGAATCTGCACAAAGAAAATTATATTTTAAATAATATTATTAAGTTATAACAAAGGTTAAAGTAAATCAATTAATAGGTTATTTGTTGAGGGAGGTAGAATAGAAGTCCTGTTAAATAAATATTATAGAGGTTTAAGAGATCAAATACAGTAAAAACTGTCCAATCTGGAAACCTGCAAAGGTGGTATGTTTTTCTCAAAACAGAGTTATAGTCAACGTAAAACACCCTTTATATGCAGGTGTGCAAAATTCCACCTGCTGTGATGGATTTTTTTCTGGAACTGTGGCTTTCCAGCTTAGACAGGTTTTTTTTTGTTATATCTGAGCTTTCAGTATGGAAGTTTAAGATCATTAGTGATCTAAAAAATGGTACAAGTTAACAGGTAGAGAAGCTCTAGACTTTAGAGGGTTTATATGTTTTTGGTGAAGGAGGTAAGGTAATGCAGGTCCTGCATTACCATATCATGGTCAGTACCATTAACATATTCTGCATTGCAGGACATATCCTGCATGCAGGATATGTTAATTATTTAATTTAGTTTAGTTCTCCCAACTTTGGGCTCTCTGGAGATCAAGGGAACTTACTATATAAAACAAAACCACATAAATTGTGAAATCAATTTAACTATACAGACCTGAACCATGAGAAATAACAGAGAACATCACACAACAAATTAATACAAGTTTTTATGAATCATTCACTGAGAATCATCCTGGGAATAGCCAGATAAAACATCAAAAGAAGGAAAGAATGTTCTTATATGGTTATGGTTCCCTGTTAGCATTGATGCTCCCAAGTGTTGAGGCATGAAGGGATAAAAAAAGTGCAGAGAATTATCTCATTAAATGGGCTATATTAGATAAATCTTATTTCCCATTCCCTTCTCTCTTCTGTAGATTATCAGTTTAAGTCATTATCAAAATTTCAATTGAGTTTTATGGGCTATTAATTCATACATCATAACAGTGAACTGACATACAAAAGTTTAACTTTCTTGCCAGAAGCTCTCCGTCAGCAGCACATGCAGTGCTGCCACCATCCAGTGTGAAAGAACGCGTATAGCACATTGGAAACAAAAATGGTGTCTAAGAGTAAAATAGATCTTACTGAGAGCAAGTATCAGTTTATTAACTCCCTTTGGAACAGATTTAGAATGCCAATCCTGCAACACACTGAATTTCTTATTACTATTGTGACAAAGGAATATAATGAATCCTGTGTGTTTAAATTATAATGTCACTATAATCGCAAAAAAACAAGGAGAGCTATCTCTTTCATGTATCTGAATCTTGAAGTGTAATCTACTCAAAACAGTGTGATGCAAGCTTGGTTACAGATTTCTAAATCTTAGCCCTCACTTAACATATCATCCAATATTCAATAATACAATAAAATGTAATAAATTGATATCTTTAAAAAAAATATTTTAAAGATGTAATGCAACACATACTACTATTCTAATAGGTTGGCTACTAATGTAATAACACACACCAAAATATTTAGTAATCCCATTTTTATGAATCTAGAAGTTAAGACAATTATGATAAAACCATTTTCATTTTAAAATTATGAAGAAAATAGAATGCTTGAAAGAAATAAGCAATTTAAATTGATCAACTTACCAAACGATCGGCAAAGAACTTAAAATCACTCCTGGTAGTATTTCTAAAAACACAGTAGAGCTTATTTAGTAAATACAATACATTTTTCAAATCAATCAATATTTCTTAAAAAAATGATTAAATTTAGATATTAATACACGCAAAGTGAGTGGATTTTGAGAGCTAAGGCATTAATATATTTATATTTAATACATACTAAACAAATTATAAACTCAGTCGCTAGTGACTTCTGTTATTATTAACAATCTTAATTTAATATAAATGACTTGTTCCTTCATTTATACAAATTAAAGAAGATGTTTAATTTTAACAACATTATTCGAATAAATTTATTCGAATGGGGTGGGTTTGAAACAATGAAATTCTACAATCTCAAACAATATAATAAATCCTCAATATCAAAACTTCTGAAGACCGAGGGGCCCAACAATGAAATGGGAAGTAAATGTGAAGGAGGCTATGTAGTCTACAAGTAAAAGAAATCACTTCAAAGGCAGGGGTGCACAATATGCCCAAATGGCCGAACAAGGTATGGGGGAAATCGAGGCAGGGCTGGGGAAATTTTGGCCAGGGGGGAAAAAATAAAAATATTGGGGAAAAAAATGTGTCTAATGATTAGCGACGATAGAATGAGAAATAAGGAAAGGGCAATAAATGCTGCATGGAAGAGAAGAACAAAGGCCGGAGGCAGAATTGAGGCTTTTAAAACCAGAACGGGCCAACCCACAAAACAGGCTGAGTGGTGCTTGCTTACACTTGGTTTTAGCTTATATTTGAGTGCCATAGTGGTCTATATAAAGTTATATTATTTCTCAACAGATAGCAGCATGTGTTGGGTTGGTTCCAGCCGCTTAAAGAGTTGTAAATCTACAACTAGAAAGGGCCATGTGTCTTGGCCCCCAAAGGTATCTTCTTAGGTCAGGACTCTAGAGGGATGGCCCGTTCTGGTTTTGAACGCCTCAATTGAGCTGTCACATCTTACCGTGCTGGCGCCCGACACCAAATTGTATTGTTCCATCAGTGTACCAGTATCAGAGTGTGAATCAAAGTCCGGTCTGGTGGCATCAAGTTTTTTCTTTAAAATCATTATCTATTGCAGTGGATATCTAAGTACACATTTCTAATAGAAATAAACTTCTTGATTAGAATAAACTTCTAATCATCGGCCCGTTACAGTATAATATGTTTATTTATTTTGAATACTATGTAGGTACCTAGGCCGTCTGTAGAATTACTAAGTAAACGTTGCAATAAGGATACTGATAACATTTTTAGGCTGTAATCTGGATAACATTGCAAAGTGCGATTAGAGGAAATTTTAGTGAAAAAAACTGTTTCGGAAAATTTGGTGTAGTCAAACATACTCTGCAGCCCTCTTCAAGGGCAGCTAAGGACTGAGCCCATGAATGAGGCATTCTCTCTGCAAAACAAAACCTATATCATTCAGTACTAAACAATGGTCGGTAAAACTGCAGTTATCAAGCCGCCAGAGGTTAGAAAATAAGGGGGAATGTACTATTTTGAAATAGGGATATCATCTCTAAAATGTATTAATTATACAGACATAAGCTTTTAAATGTAAAACTGTTTTGACAAAGGGATATAATCTCTTAAGTGTATAAATCAAGCAAAATTGTGCTGCCAAGCGATTCTCGACTGTATTGATAACTGCAGATTAGCCCAATGGTCTTCGATCAAGTGTTTCTGTTATAGGCTTGAGGATGACCCAAGAGAGGGTCAAAATATAGCCAAGGATGTTTTGAAGGTTTTTTTTTTTTTTTTTTTTTTTAATTTATCCCTCATTTGACTCCCATCAATGAACCACATTCTTTACTTCAAAAGACTTAAAGTACTTGACAGTAAGTTAAAAACAGTAAAAAACAAAAATTCTTAATAGGAAGAATCACTTGTTGGAATAGAAACCTTAAATTAAATGTGTTCATTTCTCTCTTGGAATAATTCATCGCTCAAATAATTAATTCTACGGAGAAAATGAGAAGGTCTTTTTTATTGTTGGCAAGTGCATCGGAAGTAAGACATGTATATTTAAGGGGAGGGAGGATAAAGTAAAGCAGAGGTCAAGAGGGAATTCTGAGTCACTACTAATTTGGACTTGTGCCCACTAGTCATATGGTACTGTCAAAAACATTACAATTACCAAGTTTTTACATTTAACCCTTGGTAGTACATATGAAATAAAGTGTAAATAAAAATAATAGATAGAAACCTTTTACTGCAAATCTTTTAACTCAAACTGGGTCTAATGATATATGTACCTGACATTAATTATCTCATCGGCTATTGCACCACGAGGTACGATCATTTACAGTATAAATCTCTAATTAATTGAATAAAGATAATAAAGATTTAAATCCGATTCTAATATAGAGCACTAAAAATATGAACGAACAAGATTAGAGAAGGGTTAATTGAAATTGAGGTATGTCTTACTTGTCCCTGAGAATGGTTTGAAGTTCTTTTACTTGGTCATTGCTGGGAAGAATCTTCAAGTTAGGGCCACATTCTACAATCTCAGATACACAATCTATGCTATTGCACTGGTCACTTACTTCTTCGCCATTAATTAAAGTCATATTATTTAAAAAGGATACAAATAAAAATTATAACAACGAAAAATCAAAAATATAACCTGGTATTTTAAAACCTTCCACCAATGTTGCACTTACAAAACGGAACAAAAAAACTAAAATTAAAGTAAATGGCACCCCTGATTTAAGATGAAAAAAAACTGTAATAACTGCTGTGAGACGTCAAAGTGAAATTAATCCGAATAAATATGTTCCCGTGAAATTATATTATTTTTAATCGGTGGTTTTAGTACAAGTTATGGCCCTGCCGCTGTTTTACATAGGGACTGGAACATGCAAAATTTCGTCTAAATTTCTTTTCCGATTAGACAGGTACAGATCTTTTCACTTTTCTTGCCGAACCGCGAAAACCGAGTGTATATTCTGGAGGAAGTCTAGAACTTTTCGCTTAAATCCAAGTCTTAACGAGTTAAATACTTCGAAGGTAAGAACACATTTAAAAGATCTTTAGTTCTATATAATACTATGATGTCGTGGGTATGTTGTTTTTGGTTAAGTATCGTATAAGGTCTATTTCAAGTTTTAAAGATCCTCAAGGTTTTTGTAGGATTTTTTGTAATGGGTAGGGTGCGTCGACGTAGAAGAAGGAAGAATATTTGTCCGAAAGCTACTAAACTAGGCCATGAGATTTTAATGGTTAATTTGAAAAAGTGGCTCGTAAGTAACGGTTGGATTCCTCCATGCCTTGTTGACGTTGCGATATTTCCTTCAATTGGTCGAGGTATTATGGCAATCGAACCTATCCAAATACATGATATTATCGCTAGGGTTCCTCTAAATCTAGTTATAACTATCTCTACAGTATCTAAATCGCCTATCGGAGTTTTATTTTCCGATACTTGTTGGAATCCACAACAGGTTTTAGCGTCTTATCTCATTTGGGAAAGGCATTTGAATGAACAGTCGTTTTGGTTTCACTATTTAAACGTTTTACCTTCAGAATATGATTCCCCCATTTATACAGGCGAAGCGATTGACTTACCTGAGGCAATATCTATCAAAATTAAGGATTCAAGAATCAAAATTAAAAATTTCTATTCCGAATTGTTGAATCGCTGTGCAGATACGGTCTGTTCTCATTGTCAACAATCCTACAAGATTATATTTACCGAAGAATCTTTCTTTTGGAGCTGGTTCACCGTTAATTCAAGGTGTGTCTACATATCTCCATCGGATAATTTGAAGCACTCTATTCTTCTCTCCGAACCTGACTCTCTAGCTTTGGTGCCTTTCTTAGATCTTTTCAATCACTCGGATACTGCAAGTGTTAAAGCCGAAGTAAATAACAACTGTTTTCAATTAACTACAAATGTTCCATTTGAGAAGTACAATCAGATATTTATACACTATGGTGACCACAATAATATAAAATTATATTTAGAATATGGTTTTGTCATACCCGATAATCCGAATGATTCTATCAGTATAACTTATGAAGAGATATTATCGACTATTGATAAATTATATCCGAAAAGATATCAGCCTTCTGAAAAAAAATTGAAGTTTCTTCAGTCCTACAATTTGACTTCGGATCTTCAAATGTCTTATGACGGATTCTCTTGGTGCACTCTGAACTTGATCAACGTTCTTCTTTTAGATGAAAATAATCTTGGCGATTATTCTTTTAATGTTGCATTATCCGACAACCGTCTTAGGGATATTTGTAAATATGTGATTAAGGTAAAATATGATCAACTTAATCAATGTTTGTCACAAGTAACAATATCACAATCGTCTACATCAAGATTGACATATCAACTTATTACTGAACTATGTAAAGTATTGAACCGATGTAAATTAATGTACTGACAAACCTAGAATTATAAATTTATATTGCTCAACAAATCTAACTTATCTTATTAGTCCACAGGCCACCATAAGAAGTGAGTTGCTGATTGATAAAGCTTTCTTACCTTATGGAATTGCTTATTTATGCCGTGTCCACCGTTGAATTGGGTATATGGCAACTGGGCGCTGGGCCATTTCTTTTTTATTGACATGCCAAACATGCCCCTCTGCGGGATCATTGAAAAGAGATAGATAAAGTTTTGATTTTCATAGGATCGTTTAATTAAATTATTTAAAAAACAGTGGTACACGTGGCCACCGATAAGAGTGGGCCGTTTGGGGTGTCCACCACCCTAAAAATATCGCTCAAACAACAACAACAAAACGTCGACATTGAAAAGAAAACGGCCCACTCGTATCGGTGGCCACCTGTACCATTGTTTTTTAAATAATTTAATTAAACGATCCTGTGAAAATCAAAACTTTATCTATCTCTTTTCAATGTTCCCGCAGAAGGGCAAGTTTGGCATGTCAACAAAAAAGAAATGGCCCAGCGCCCAGTTGCCATATACCCAATTCATCAATGGACACAGCCTAAATAAGCGATTCCATAAGGTAAGAAAACTTTATCAATCAGCAACTCACTTCTTATGGTGCCTGTGGACTATATCTAACAACATGTAATCAACAAATCTTAACTTATTCATTAGTTAGATTTTTCGTAAGTCAATTAAATCTTCTCACACACTTTATTTAAAAGAGAAGGCTAAAAATAACATTAAAAAGGCTGATTTTATTTAATTAACATAGTAATTTACACAAAATAAAAATAATAGAAGTATATATGTAAGTATTAGTAATAGAAGAAACATAGTTATTTATAATTTTTTTATCTAGTAAGAATAAATACTTCATAAGTTGAATGTTCGTAAGTCAATTGTTTGTCTGTACAATAATTATAATTATGTACCAAGCTTAATTTGAACAATGTTATCTTGATTTTAATCTTATATGATGTAACTGTTATTATTATTGTATCATAATAATACTAAAGACAAAGTTTGAGGTTTATAATAATGAAGTTGCTTGTGGGTATAAACAAGATGAGTTTATTTAAATTATCCTTTGTTTTTATTAAAAAGTATAGGGCTTTCCTAAAAGGGCTTTAGGTTTTTTTTTTTTTTTTTTTTTTTTTTTAACTTTCTTGGAAACATTTTGTGATAGTCTTTCTACCTGTTAGCTCCTTAGACACTTGCGCTGGCTATGTAAAATTGAATCTTACTTAACCTTTATGATATTATAAGAATTGATTATTAGAAAGAATTATTATAAGATATTATTAAAAAAATAATTATAATAATAAATAATATTATAAAAAGAAGTCAGATAATGGAAGTTCATTCCACAAATCCCCTATTGAGGACTTCTTGAATGACACTAGTAGAGCTAAGGCATCTGCAAAGTCTCTCCCATTGAAAAGTATCAATGCTCACACCCAGCAGCTGTTGGGTACAACACACATAACAACAACAGCCTACCACCCCCAGGCAAAAGGTATTGCGCCGGGTACTAAGTGAATATTTTATTCCATCACCGACTGTGCCTAAGCAGAAAGAGATATCTAAAAGCATGAGAGCTATTATTGTTGATCGGATGATGGAAATACAAGAATACTTTGAATTAAATCACGAGACTTTGTATTTGGCAGTTAAAATCATTGACTTGTATTTGTCAAAAGTAGTAATTCACAATGGTCAACTACAATTTCTCGCTACTACTGCCATCCTGATTTCTTGTAAATACGATAAAAGATCTGAGATGCCCTCTATTTACGATTTGATTGATCTCAGTAATCATAGTTTATCATTAAAAGATATCTATACATGACTACCGGGAAAAGCTCAATAGGCTGGAGGACGAAATACGGGCCAGATCTGGCCACATAGTTGTGGCTGGTGACATTAACGCAAAGGCAGTTGAATGGGGTGTGCACATACTGCCACATACTGACTCCCGAGGCAGGTATCTGTTAGAAATGGCTACAAGAACAGGCTTTTTAGTCCTGAATTATGGGTCTTCTTCAACCTTCAGGCCCTGGCTATGGCGACACCATACTAGACGTCTCTTTCGCATCAGAGGGTCTCACATCAAGTATACAAGGGTGGAGGGTACGAGAAGGCTTCACTGCAAGTGACCACCAGTACATTGCTTTTGAGGTGCACGAGGGACCCCGGAAATCGGCACAATGCACCGTAACACCCAAGTGGAGCGTGGAGAAAATGGATGTAAACAGCTTTTCCCTAATGCTAGAATGGGGGGAACTCAAGCGTCAAATGTACCTAGCAGTGATACAAGAGAGGACGCAAAGGCACATGTTGCCTCAACAATAAACCTAATAACCAAATTGCGAGCTATGCCACAAAGGAGACCACGTGGACCTCAGAAATTGCCGACCGCCAGCGATGCCACAAGCTCCGTCGAGCTGCAAATAGGGCTAAAGGGATGGCTGAAGTGACTCGTAAGTCAGCAGAATACAGGTTAGCAAGAAGAGAGCTTCAATGGGCCATAAACAGGAGTAAAACTCTCTGCTGGAGGTGACTAGTAGAGGATATCAACTCGGATCCATGGGGACTTGGCTACAAGCTCGAAACCCAAAAGCTTGGAGCAACGAAGCCAATCTGCACAATGGATGCACCACTGATGGAGAAAATAGTCAAGTCACTGTTTCCTACTGACCAAGAGCGAGAAGTGATGGATTGGGGCCGATCCCCCAAGATCGGAAAAAAAAAAAAACAAGAAGAGAAAAATCCCCCCCCCCCCTTCACAGTGGGAGAACTAGAAAAGGCAATCTGTTCCATGAAGTCCAAAAAAGCTCCCGGACTGGATGGGCTCCCAAGGATCAATCCTAGGTCCAGACCTATGGAATATTGTCTACGACGAACTACTGAGATTGGAGAAGCAAGAAGAGACACACCTAATCGCCTATGCTGCCGACATAGCCACTCTCATTTCTGCACGGGATGTAGAACTGACAGAAATTAGCTAAACCAGGTGATGAGAACCATCACTAGATGGATGAAAGAGCACGGTCTCTCTCTGGCCTTGCACAAAACCAAGGTCCTCCTGATAACAAAAAAGAGGATCCCCATTGTCTTCCTAGTAAGAGTGGGAGGTGTCGTTATCGAAACCAAACCGGCTCTAAAATATCTGGGCGAGACGAAAGATACAAAAAGCGGGCAGCAGACAAGGCATCAGCAGGAGTCAGAGCTCTCAGCAGGCTAATGATCAATGTCGGAGACCCAAATAGCTGGCTACAGCTGCTCTCTACTTGGCCATTAAAATGAAAAGGGAGAGTACTGCTTGGACTCTAACATTAGAATATTACAGCGGCTAAATGGTGGAAGATTACAAGGACATCAATAATTGGGCCAGATGCTGTATAGGCTGTCAAAAACAATAAGTTCACCAATTCAGAATTTCACCATTTACTGATCTTCGTCGATCGTTTTTCCAGGTGGCCTGAAGCTTGCCCATTAAAAGATATCTTATCGGAGACGATGGCAAAAACGTTTGTGATGAGTCAGTTGATTATGTCAAAACAATTCAGTCTTTTAAAAATATTTAAAGGACTTATTAATTGGCGACGAGGATTATAAAAAATCCTAACAATGAACCGTAAGGAAGACTCAGACAGAACAGACGAGTGGACAAAAGACAGAAGAGTGGACAGGAGACTACGGAAAACACAAGCAATCATTAAAGGACAGATTTCTCAACTCAACATTTTTTTTGACAGACCACTCACAATCTTACAGACAAACCCTGAAACAATGATTAGAGGAGAATCACTAAACAACTTATGGACTAGCTCTTTAAAAATACAAGAAGAGCTGGAGTCACTATTTGAAGAGAATGAGCCACCGATCGAAAAGAGCGAGTATAGAGAACAGGGCCGTCCCTGTGGGGGGTCAATCAGGTCAAGCTGACACGGGCGCCGCGTCTAAGGGGGCGCCGCCAGGCCCCCGTCTTAAACTACTAGGTGAATTTGGCAATAAGGGAGGGGGGGGGGGGGGGGCGCCACAGGTGCCTTTGACCCGGGCGCCTACACCCCTAGGGAAGGCCCTGATAGAGAAGATATTGAAAATACGTATTACCATCTGAAAACAAAAATAAGTAGCTTAGTAAGTACAAACCCAGATCTAAATTTAAATAACAGTTTATATAATTTAGATCCAACAAGAAACCATAAGTATAGTTCACCAACAACAAATTTGACATTTATACTATTTCAAGAAAATGAAACGTTACCAAATTTCAATAAGAGATTCAAAACATTTTTAAAATTAAAACCAAATTTCGACAAAAACATGAAACCATACACCTTATTACATGCACTGACGCCACAGTTACACACAAAAATAAATGATTTATGCACTCCAGAAGATCCAAAATATAAATCCTACGAAGATCTTGTGAAAATAATTATGAATAATTTAGAACCTTAACTTAACATATGTGCATTGCAACATAAATTTATTACAACACTTCAGAAAGGTGACGAAACAGTCACAGAATACGAAGCAGAGTTAAGGAAACTCTCGGCAAAATGCAAATTTTCTTGTGAGTGTAAGAGAACTTATGCAGACCTAATGGTAAAAATGCAATTTGTTCAAATTGGTGTGTTGCAATTTGTTGGGTGCAGGATAAGGAAATAAGAATAAAACTATTACAGGGAAGTGATGAAGCGATGTTCACTAAAGTCTTAGTAACAGCAGTGGCAGTGGAACTAGCAAAATTAGAAAATAATAAGATGGAAAATAGTAGAGACCAGAATAACTTGTACCAATTGAGGAGAGGAGTTAAGTACAGAAATCAACTAAAGGAAAACTCTGGAAACCAAGAGAATAATACAACTAAAAGTTTAGACCAAAAGTATCAACAAGAAAGGAAGAACAGGGGGCAAACAAAGAAAATATTTTCAAAAAAGGAAGGGAAGTTGTTGTTGTGGACAAGAAAATCCCAGAGCAAAAGACTGTTTTATAAGAGGAACTGCATGCTGTACATCCTATAATATAAAAGGACATTTGGAGACAGTATACAGCAAAAAGAATGTATTTTTGTGTATTGTATTAAAATCATTGACTTGTATTGGTCAAAAGTAGTAATTCACAATGGTCAACTACAATTTCTTGCTACTACTGCCATCCTGATTTCTAGAAAATACTATAAAAAAGAACTCTATTCTTAGATATCTGTGATCGTGGTTTATCATTAAAAGATGTCGTCTTAATGGAGTATAAAATTGTCACAGCAATCAATTACAATTTAGGATGCCGCTCTCATACCGACTATTAAGACATTTCGCCAGATGGAGCAAATTCAAAATGCTACTTTTTGCCCTGGCCAGATATATTCTGGAGTTGCCTCTTATGGAATATACTATGACGTTAGAATTGGAATCAAAGCTGGCTACAGCTACTCTCTACTTGGCAATTAGGATGAAAAGGGAGAGTACTGCTTGGACTCTAACATTGGAATATTGCAGCAGTTACAAGGTGAAAGATTTCAAGGACATCAATAATTGGGCCAGATGCTGTATAGGCTGTCAAAAACAAAAAGTTCACCGACATGTTCATTCACCAATTCAGAACATCACCATCCTACCAGGCTGTTTCCAGCACATACACTTAGAGTTAGTCGGACCACTACCCCCCTCTAATGACTAGATATCTACAGACTGTTGTCGATCGTTTTTCCTGGTGCTTGAAGCTTAGCCATTAAAAGATATCTCATCGGAGACGGTGGCAAAAACGTTTGTCCAAGAGTATGTGTCCCGGTTCGGAGTACCTCTCCAAGTGACTACAAACCAAGGAAATCAATTTGAATTGTGGCTTTTTGAACGTCTGACAAAGCTGTTGGACCCACATAAGAACAACAGCCTACCACCCCGAGGCAAATGGTATGGTAGAAGTTTCATCGGAGTTTAAAGGAAGCATTAAGAGTTACTGGTAACGTAACCAATTGGACAGAAGTTTTACTACTGGTTTTGCTTGGCTTGAGAACTACCAATAAGGAGGATCTGAATTACAGCCCCGCAGAACTTCTCTACGTGGAGTGCCTCCGGGTACCAGATGAATATTTTATTCCATCACCTACTGCGGCATCTGCAGAATCCTGAAATCTTGTTGATAGATTGCGAGAGAACTTCCCCAAGAAAGGCAGGTACAGCATAGATCATTTGTCCTGAATGAGCTACGGAAATGTCAGAGTTTTTGTACGTATAGACAGAGTTCGAGCTGGGCTAACTCCACCATATGAAGGTCCATTCAAGGTGCTGAAGAGACAAACAATTCATTATTCTGAGAGATGGAAAAGAAGTGGCCATCGCGCTAGATAGGCTGAAACCAGCTAATGAACTAATACCAGCCAAGGTAGAGAAAAGAGTTCGCTTCAGGTAGAAGCTGGGGAGAGGGGTATTGTGGAGGTGTCTCCTCCTACATTATTTATTTTTATTTTTAAATAAGTGGCCTGTCAACGATTTATTAAAATTCAATTTTGCTTGTTTTGTTCAAATCTTACTTGTGATATTATAAGAATTGATTAGTTAACTGTGAAGCCCTCACACACTTCTCAACTTATGTACAGGATTATTTATTTATTTTTTAGTATATAATTACTTTGATACTCAATTATTTATTAATAAAAAGGACTCTTATTGGAGCATGAAAATACAACTGTATTTGCTTTATAATAATAATACGCTACTAAATTTTCGGCACTTTTTTACTTTAGCACCCACTTGGTTTTAAAAAAATAGTCTGCCCTACAAAAGTCTCAATGGTTTGTGTAGTGGTCTCTCCAAGACATTGAGACTCCTGGGGCAGTTTTATTAAGCTATTTTATGATTGAGTCTTATCATATGTAAGACTGAATCTTTTACCAAAATTTAAAAGACAATGAGTTCTTAGCGTATATTTAATACTTCTTTGTCTTAATAGTTAATTAGACTAAGGGATATTATCACATTTATATACACAAGTGTGATATTCCTTTGTCCCAAGGTACATTGAACTAAAAACCCTTTGTCTTAATAGTCATTTATACTGAGGAATACATTCTACTCTGTTATTGTTCCTTTTTCTAAATAACTATTATGACAAAGGGATATGGGGGGGGGGGGGGGGGGGGGTGCTAAAGTAAAAAAGTTTGTTTCGGTCACATTATGAGCGGAAAAATACAGCTTGGAAGTATAAGACAACATGCTCAATGAATAAATACACAAATAGAATTCTCGAATGATCGCTAGCGACTGTGATTATGACTGCTCCTTGAGCAAGCAACTAAATCGCTCAGCGATCTAGGAAAACAGTAACACCCAAACTCAGAAGAATAGTCTTATGTGATAGTTGCTTATTGTCTATAGCTGGAGTCGCTCCTAAGAAAATGTACCTTTAAACTTTATAAAACATTTTGAACTGTAAATGATTGTTATATTAGTTCTAATAGGCATGTGGGATCTAAGTGGAATGTAATGGAACATTTTTTTTTGTTGTAAAATATACTAGCTTTCTTATTTTGTTATTATAATAGTTTTTTGTTGTTTTTTTTTTGTGAAATTTTTTTTTCTAGTAAATGTTGTTAGTTCCTTTAATTAACACTAAGAACTGTGATATTTTTTTGTTCAAGGATTGTGTCATCCTATAGATCAAATTGTTTGTAGTAATAACAAGGTGCTAATTATCTCTTTTGTTTGTTCGTTTTTATCTTGAAATAATTTTTATCTCGAGGTTTTATTTATCATTACTGATTTTTTATTTAAAAAATAATAAAATGGTTTAATAAATAAAGATAAGAGCTATTCTAATAGATAAGAGAGTTTCATTAATAAATCAACCTCAACATTGGTTAATCTGCTAAATTATACAAATATTATTGTCACGGTTAATATTGTAATCAAGGAGGGAGAATTTAATACTCTATTCAAGGCTCTATCACTCTTTGTCATCCATTACAGGATGTGAGTGATAAAGTAGTGACAACATTGGTTCTATTGTCCAGTTGTTTACTGTCTAAATATACTTTTTTTTTATATAAATAATATCATTATCATTTGATAAAACGGAATGTAAAAAAAAAAACATTTGAAGTTCTAATTGCTCAAATAACTACTAATAAAAAAAGGAACAATACTTGTTTATAGTACCAACTTTATTTTACATTGATATCAACTCAACATTAGGTAATTACAGGAGAAAAAGGTGTTCTCTATTTAGATTTAATTTTGTTTTATTTTAGTTTAATTACAATTATAGGAACACTGGTTTTTGTAAACAGTTATGTAGGGGGTATGCACATGATATAGTGGCTTAAAGATATTAGAAATAAATGGCTGAGACTGTGGCGTGGTGGACACTGAGAAAATTGGTTGCTTAAAAAAGTTTCCATACATGCGTGTGTACATTGAGGAAACTCAATTCTGTCAGTTTCACAATAAAACAAATAGAACAAAAATAATTGAAGAAATACAGAGCACACTAACACAACTAACCGTCAGTACTAGTAACACGAAACTAGTGATTAATGCAAGCATTTCTATGGTTTTCATGAAACATAGTTGCTTGCCACCTATGAAACTGGAGTTCCATGTAACCCAGTGTCCAGGCCTTGTGTTTTTGGTTAATGGTTGCATGAAACTTTATTTTCACTTTTCTGCTTTTCCTTGGTATGCACCTTGCCTCAAAGTTTTGTTAATAACTGAGACTATTGGCTTAAAAAAATTTGGTATCGAGGTACGAGACTGTATAGACAAGCTTCTTTCACCTCACATGGCTTCACACCCAGGCTCCTAATGATAGATATTTTTTAGGCATGGTGAATTAATTGTTTAAACTACTTTTATGTTTATATAGAATTTTAGTTTTGATTCAATTAAATTATTTCACTTAAATTATTTCACTTAAATTTATTATTATTAATCAATATTAACAAATATTGATATTAATATTAATAACGACAAGGAGAAAAAGATATCTCCGAAAAACACGTATATCCTTCTTGTACTGGAGTGCTAGAGCTAAAATGGCTGAATTGCCCCAAGCTGGCGTAGGTTAAAGAAAAAAAAAAAAAAAAAAAAAAATATTATCAAATAGATTGTGAAGAAAAAATTATTAGAGCAAATAACAATAATTAATTGAGTATTATATTTTCCCCCCTTTAATCCTGTACAGATGTGACATCCAAATGCTGATTTAAAAATAATTTTTTTGTGTAGTTTAAATAATTAATGTAACTTCAATTAAAGGAATTTAATTCAAAATTTATGTAAGGCTATAATTTATTTTTTTAAAAACATTAGTTAAGCAGGGTGTTGGCAGGTCTAGGACAATTCCTTGGCATGCCGAATTTGATCTTGGGCTGTACTTTCCTGTAGAATTAAGGATACAGTAGAACCTTGATATGTAATTCTACACCAAGCGCACCACACACGTTCCCCCATCTGTCACAATGTGAGAACATGAACACTACCTGTTAATTATTACTCGTAAAAGTGCCTGGATGAGCCAATATATTTTTAATTCTAGGTTTGACAAAGTATTTGTGCATCTAGTTTAAAATAACCTGTCATTTTTTGCTCTAAATTTTTTCTCTTTATTGTTTAAACTGTCATATCCGTTAGCCGTCAAGGCTCCCGGCCCCTTGCCTGACTTTTGACTGTTAATCGAAGTCCTACTATATTTCCGTTGTTTTAATTTAAAAAAAAAAAATCCAAACATTAAAACAAATCCTTAATGAGTTTATTTAATGTTCATTTTTAGTTTGTGGAAAATGAAGGAAGAGGAGGTCTGTCTTTGTTACTGGTGTCCTACAGGGGATACAAGACTAAATTTGAAAAGACCAAGGTAAGTGATCTATGTTTCGATTCTGGGTGCATTTTAATTTTTTTTTTTCTTCTTTTATTAATATGTGGTTGTTAGTTAAGCATTGAAACATCCATGAAATAGTAATTAAAATAATATTTTAACTATATCTTGATAATGACTCAGTGACAACTTGTATCTCTGAAAACTCATGTTTTCAGGAGACAAAGAAAAACTGATTTTCTCTAGTTTTCTTCAATATTTTTTCTTGAAATTTTTAATGAAATATTTCCTATACCCCGACCAAGAACTCATGTCAATCGGAGGAGTGTGTAGGTGTTATATTTTGTGTCATATTTTATATAGTCAGTTTTTAATAAAATAGACACTCACACACAAAAAACTAGAAATTTGCTAATACTATTTTGTTTTTATTTTGATTAATTATCTTGGAGAGCTGTCTTTTAGAAAATAAAAAAAATATTAGTTCCAGACTGCACTGACTTCGGAAATACTTGGAAAT
The DNA here is from genome assembly GCA_951217055.1 of Gerris lacustris. Classification (NCBI taxonomy): domain Eukaryota; kingdom Metazoa; phylum Arthropoda; class Insecta; order Hemiptera; family Gerridae; genus Gerris; species Gerris lacustris. The sequence continues at coordinate 34,791,025 of OX578276.1, read as the reverse complement.
TCCAATTTTAAAAGAAGCTAAGTTTACAGTTTTTCCTGAGTACCATCAGTTTTTTGGTTGGGGTTTAGATACTCTATTGTTAATATGATTTTTAATTTTAAAAAAATAATAGGTAAAATACCGATGATACAAGCTTTCACTGCTCAAATTTACTAGATTAAGAATTTACTGAGTAAAGTACAAGATAGGGGAGCTAGCGTAGCCGTGTGGGTTAAACCACGTCTGCTCGGCCATCACTGAATCTCGAGTGGAACAAGACGGGGTTCGATTCCTCGCCGTGACACTCTGATTTATATGGCTCACTATTGATCACATCATACTTGCTTTGGCGGTACTATGTACAGAGGTATGATGTGTGAAGTGGCTCGAACTCTCTACCGCGGGGCGTAAAAAGGGCCTAAGTGATGGCCTAATTGCAAGGTTCGAACAAGTAGACTACTACTACTACTACTAAAGTACAAGATATCATAATTAAAGTTGTTAATAAATGTAGATTTTTTTTTTAAAAAATATATAAAAAGTACAGTAGGTTAATAGAGTTTATTTTTTGTTCTGAACATTTTGACTGTATTATTTTAAAATCACCAAGTTTTAAGGTACAGAGTCTCAAAATGTGTTATAATCGATAAGAAAAAAAAAAAAAGTCCATTCATGCACCATGACTTAATGAGCGAATTTTCAAAGAAATCTGCGTATTATTCGCTTATGATAATATAGGAAAATTTTGGAATAGAATTTGCATGGGTGAAAAAATAAGGGTAACAGGGGTACGGGGTACAAAAGTCAAAATAGTATTTACCCTTCAAGATGCATGTCGTTGGAAAGCTCTTTATGAGTACAGTAATTGTTGTTATGTAAACTTTTATCATATTTTCATATAAAAGGGGGGTAAATTTGAAAAAAACACATTTTATGCAATTTTTGACCCTAAATTGTAAAAATTTGACCCGTAAATGAACTCCAAAAATTCTGGCCAACGAACTCATCCTTTCTTTTGATATTATTGACATTTTAACATTTGTTTGACATTTTTAAGTGCATCCTAAGGGGAGATATCGTCTGGAGTGACACATATATACATATATACATACATACATAAAAAAAAGTGTTAAATTTTAGGAATCGATTCAGAATGGTCTAAAACGGATTTCCATGGAAAAAAATTTCAAAAATTCGCATTACAAAAATTTTGAAGCCATTGCAATAGCGTAATTTTCTTTGAAAATTCGCTAATTGTATGTTACAACAATCGCATAGGGTATTGATTGGGTTCTAGGGGGCACGGGGCGGGGGCTGCTTATGTAGGCTGTTTCAGCTATCTGCTATAGGTCTTCTTATAATCTACATGAAGTCTTAGAATGAAGTTACATTGGATTTTGGTGGATTACATCTGTACTTGGGTGGCAAAACATGAAAATGCTAGTTTTTCATAATTTTATACTTATTTGCTAATGAGTAGTAAAAAAAACAAGGATATTCTTCAAAAATTATACCTCTTGCTGTAATTCTCGTAAAAATAAATTTGCCAAGTGTGCACTTTCAGCACTCAAAGCATCATACAAAAAAACTTTTTTTTTATATGGAATAACTGTGTTTTTTTTTTCATTTGTTTGATTTATTAAAAAAAGTAGAGGGGGCACGAAAATGCAATTTTTAAGGACTCAAGCGGCAAAAATTAATTGTCACAAGAACGAAACCAAATATTCCCTTTCATTTAACACCCCACATGATACATTTCCTTTAAAAAAAAATGAAATTTCTTCCCTTTAAATTTTTCTGTGTTTGGACTTTTACACTTAAATGCAAAGTTTCAAATTTTTTGTGTTGGGTATTTTCAGAGATAAAGTGCCTTGAAAACAGTAAGGTTTACAAGGTACACTTAGTTGATAGAGCATTTTTTTAAATAAATATTTTGACTATAATATATTAAAAATTCCAAATTTGAATGTATTGACTGTATCATCATCTATACAATTTTGAATTTATTCACCATAGTACCTTGACTTTTTCAATACAATTGTGCAGAACGCATGATAATCTAGCATATCTGCTCTCCGACCATTATGTCCATGCCATTAATTTTCCAAAAGATAGAAAACAATTATAATGGCATAATTTGTTTTTGGAAATCTTCTAGATTTATAATATTGGGATGTATGGACTGGCAAAGCTTTTTGCCTCCTCCTCATTAGCAAAGATATTTATTTTTTTAAAGATGGTATAATTGACACAATCTGTTTGCCATTGCCTATGCCTATATCAGTGTTACCCAACCGATATGCTGGGAGGTATCCCAAGATGTGCTGTGAAATTTCATTGAAAGCCTTCTTAAAAATTGTACCACCATGTTCCTGTTTTTCCACACCAATCCATATAATATTTTTATTAAATTAAAATATGATTTTACTTTCATTTTATTAAATAAACACACCATTTTAAGCTATTCACTAGTACTTTACTGATATACAATCAAGATGGTATTAATATGATAAAAACCTAATAATAGTAGTGTATCAAGTATGCCATGGCTAACTGTAGGTTGGTATTAGTGTGCTATGAGGTTTAAAAGGTTGGGAAACACTGGTCTATAATATTAATTGCCGAAGCACACTTGTTTGTTCTTTCTTTATTTGTATAAAGAATGTTCTTATGAAAAATGACATAATATCACACCTTAAATGCAGCGTTTTTAAGCACCCAAGGGTATGTCAGGATGTTTTGATCCTCCCCCAATGAAAGGTCATGGGACATGGGTGAGATTCCCAGTATTTTTTTCCAGAAATTTTTGTTTCTACAAGACAAGGTGGATAACATTTGAACATCATGTATTAAACTCTTATTTTCCAATAATAGAATAAATAAATGTGCTGTCCATTAAAGGCTCAAATGGCACTCTCAGTAGGGTAAAACTGCGTAAGGTCGGCTGTCTTATTAGTTGGCCAGTTGCTAAGAAAATTGCATAAAACCATTGCCTATCAGCCATTCAACCCCTGATAAGGAACATAATGAAACAACACCAAGCACAGATTACTCACTGATATTTTTAAGTAAGCTAAGGGTTTTTTGTATTTGAATACAATCTATGTATGAAAGTTCAACAATATAACTTAATGAATTATATCTTGTTTCAGTGAAGTAACTAGAAATATGTTCAAATACTATTGCAAACTATGATCAACAATGTACTTATGAAAATAAAATTAATAAATAATTAATTTTATTAAAAAAGTTAAGAACTCATTCCTATTCCTTTAAATGAGCAAATCTCCTTTTAAACTTATACTAATGGTGTGCTTTGATTATTTTATTGCATAATTCGCTGTACCGTGACATAAAAAAGGTTGAAAGTTACTGCTTTAATGGGAAGAAACATATTTATACTTTAAAAACTTGTAAATAATATTTATTTTTTATTATAATATTTGGTTTTTTATTGTTATTTGGTTAAATTGTACTAACTATTTGATTTTGCCCTATAGCTTTAGCATCAGCATTTATCATCTGTAGGCCGTAAGTTGGATTACCAGTATTTAGCAAGTGTGTTGTTTGCTGTAGTTAGTTTTGGTGGTGTTGTGTTAAGTTAATGTATTGGGGTTGGTTTGTTTTGAATCCTGTTTTATAAAGCTTCCTTGTGAGCAGGCGAAGCGGCACTGTTTTCACCCAGGAGTGTCATCGCTCGCCTCCGAACCCTTGCCGACGGACAAGCCAGCTACTCCGGTCACAGCCAAACACATGCTATCAGCCATGCTCTCTTACATTTGGCCTAAGGTTAGTTTATAATATTTTATTTCTTTGCTATTGCTTTTATGTTCTATTCACCACTTAAGGTTATTTACAGGGTGGAGGGATAATCCACTTTATGTCTCTACTCATGTAAAGCATACTTTGTAGAAGAGTCGTAGAAAAAGATTTTAATATTTCTGAGTATCCATGACCTATAATCTGGCCAAAAATATTATAACTTGACCCACAGTATTTTATTTTTCATCCTTAACTTGGAAAATCTAGTTGTAATAAATCTAAGTGCTCTTAAAAGATTCTTTGATCTAATTTTTACTAGTTAAAGCTTATCATAAGATCAAATCATGGAAGCGCAGATACATGGGAGGTTTTATAATCTGATGCAATAACCAGTGTTTAAAAAGCCTGTAAACCCATAAAAAAAAAACTTAGGTATGTCCTACTATGCATATTATAAAATCTAAAATCAATGTAAGCCCCTAATAAGCTTTACTGCACTGATGTCAGTGACCTTTCTCTTGATTTGAAGGTTTAGTGTGCATAATTCCCTCAAGCTCGGAATAAACTGTATTTTTCTTTAAGAAAAAAACCCACTGATGACACTCTTCTTTTTATAGAAATAGAGTATAGCCAATGAAGCTGAGTCTTATTGTTAAGAAATTGTATAGGGATATCAACAAACACAATTTCACAATTGTGAATTCACAATTTCACTTTTTTGACTGTATTAATACATTCTCTTTTATGTATTCAATCGTAAACAGTTGTTATTTGTTTGTACACCAGAGGAAAAAAACCTGTACTTCTTACCTTTTGTCATTTTTAGATTTTTTTTTTCTCTCAGCGATGGTTCTGGTGCAAACACTGGAACTCCAATTTTTATTTCGTTTAGTTTTTTGACGCCAAAATCTGGAGCTCTTATTGGCTACCCCCATTTTTTTTTATTTCCCCACACTGTCAGAGTTAATTCTTTTCTTGAACTGACTTTAGTACCTTACTAAATACCAGAGAAATTGAATTAGTTAATCAGTGGAATTATATTCACTTAATGACAGATGAAAATTATTTCACAGCTGTAACTCAGTGTTTTAACTAAGAGAACTGGGAGGCTAAATCCAAGGGATTTGTGTTATATTCCTGGTGGATGTGGTGCTTTTTGTTTGTCTGTCTTAATCTCTTCTTTTAAATCATAATTAATAATATTATGTATTCATGTTCTGTTCAATTAAAAATTGCTGATGAATGCAAGCAAAATACATCTGTATTTTATTAAAATTAATAAGAATTTATCGAGCTTAATTGATCGGGGACAACCTTTAAGTCAATTGAGTCATTGCTTATAGAGAAATGATAGGTTTTATTGAGAAAAACACAAAAACTTTTCTTATTTCATTTAAGATTATTAACTACTTTCTCCGTACATCTTAAAATATTGTTCCACCCCCAAGCATTTTGAAAACTTTTTAACTATTCCAATCCAAGTTTCATGATTAGAACAAATTTTGTAATTTTTCAATCCCCTATTTTACCCGTATCAATCATGATTTTTATCCAATATATGTGCATAAAAAAATATTATATCTATGTGGTGACTTGTTTATGTTTAAGTATTACTTGTTAATGAACTATGTTGTGATATTTTTAGGACGATGAAGAAATCAGAAACAGGGTTAAAGTAGCATTAGGTATTCTTGTCGGAGCTAAACTCCTGAACGTCTGTGTACCATTCATCTTCAAGTATGCTGTGGATGATTTGAACACCCACCTGCATTTTCTGTCTATGGATTCTCCTGCTGATGTAGTAGCCACGTCAGCAACTGCCCTTATACTTGGATGTAAGTGTGTTTTTCTTACTACCTTATCAAGAGATTACATTTATTATGTGTTTCGGAATATCTTTTTACTGAAAACTTGATTGGTGGGATGAGTGACTAAACTCAAGTATTTTTTGTTTTACTTTTAATTGAATAACATAGGCTTGTTACACATAGTCAAAAACTGTCCACTAACAGTACCTAAAATATTACAGAAATTAAATATAGTAGAACCTCGATAAGAAGTGTCTCAAAGGGATTAGGGAAACTGTCTTGTTATCGAGGTGCTCTTTTTGTTGAGGGTCGTGTTATCAAGGTTATTTTGGCTATCAATCGTGTTATCAAGGTTATTTTGGCTATCAATCGTGTTATCAAGGTTAATGGGCAAGGTTTTCAAGTCTAGACTTGTTCAAGGTCGACCCATTCCTGTATAGAGACGCGAGGTTGACTTCTCAAAACGACTTGCTATAGAGGTTCTGAGTTACGTTGTGAATTGGAAAAAATCCCTGTTATAGAGGTTATTTGGATAACAATAGTCGTGTTATAGAGGTTAATTTAACATTGTGTGTTATGGCAATCTCAAGGGGATTTGAAAATTGCACTTGTAATTGAGGTTGTCGTGTCATTGAGGGTCGTGTAAGCGAGGTTCTACTGTATTACATTGTTTATTGTTGTTTTAAGTCAAAGGGCCATCAAAGGCCACTGCCTTTTTAGGTGTCGAGGAATCTTTCCAAGAATAAAGGGCGTTGTTAGGTTGTGGATTGAAGGATTGAGATGATAGGAAATGGAGTTATGGAAAGATTAATATGGGAAGGTGGCTAGGTTGTGGACAAAGGTAATTTTGAGGTCATTGTTGGCAATGAAATGAGCGTTGGTTATTCTTCTAAAGATTTTGGACTGTAGGGATTGGATGCAGTTTGAGTTAACTCTAAGGCGTGAGCACACCAAGAAAACTGGTTGGATGAAACAGGTGTCATGCATGCAATTTGAGGAAACTCAGTTTCATGATAAAACAGTTAGAACGTGAATAATTGAAAAAATTCGGAGCAACCACTGGTACTGGTAACACCAAAAAATGGTTTTATACAACTACTTTTATGAAAAAAAAAAAAATCATGGAACCTCATATCTTGCAACCTTTGAAACAAGAGGTTCATGAAACCCAGTGACCAGGCCCCTGTATTTTTGGTCAAATGGTTGCATGAAACTTTAGTTTCACATTCCAGGAAACTTTAGTTTCATGATCCATGAAACTGGTTTCTCTCAACCAGTTTTCTTAGAGTGTAAACTTGATCATTTTATTGATAAGCCACAATTAGAATATTTTATTCAAAATAAAATTTGGATTAAATGAGGTTTGAATAAAGCCTAATGAGCAAAATTGACCATTTTATTATCTTTTTTTTAATGTTAAGAATCGCCTTGGGGATTTTGTGTTTAGCGGATTTATTTGTTCTGATATTATGATTGCTTTTTTGAGGGTAAATGCTCTATGCTTAGAGAGATTAATGTTCAGCAGTGTGTATGTGTTAGACGGGATTGCTCGAGCGGGGGCTGCTGGTTTAAATGAGCTGAGGAACGCAGTGTTTGCCCGTGTTGCTCAGCACTCTATAAGGAAAATAGCCAGGAATGTCTTCACTCATCTTCATAATCAGGATTTGGCATTTCACCTCTCCCGACAAACTGGAGCTCTATCAAAGGTAAATATATGGACAGTTATTTTGTTGGGTGTTGGAAAATTTTGGTTTAATAAACCCAGAACATTTCTTTTAAAAATATTTTGTTTTTCAACTCCCAAACAGAATATTAATAAAAACTAAAATTATATCTATATGTCTTGGGGTTATTCAACCAATTCGTCCAACACCCTTATTAAACAATAAATTAATAATTATGTCCATCATTTATTGAAGCAAGCGTAAGCGAGCTTCTTAGATTCAACGAAATATGCATCTTGTCTGTCTGTCTGTCTGTGTGTAACGTTTACGTGTCCGACGATAACTTTAGTAAAAATTTACCGATTTAGTTGAAATTTGGTATACATCTTCCTTTTATTAATACTCAGGCTAAGTTTGTTGGACAGCGTGATCCGTCCAAGAGTTTGCGAGCAATGCTCGCGTAAACGTGAGCTTCAAATTTAAAATTGGAATTTCAGGACAGGAAAAAATTCTATCACCACCTATTCGATGAGACAAACATTTTTTTCAAATAACATTTTTTAGTAAAACCAACAACGACACTGCTATGAATGAATAAAGATCGCTAAAACTATTAAAGCGGACCTAAACGTTTAAAATAGAGAAAACAACCTTTTTACCGATATCTTACGTTCTGAGTAATGAAGTGATACATTTATGATAATAGTTTAAAAGCTATTCCGGGTGGTTAAGATTTGTATAGTCGTGTTGTGTGTAGGTTTGTTTAGGAAGTAAAGCTTTGTACCGAGTACCCCCACTCTACTCCACACTACCCTCTTCCACTTATCTTCAGCTATGACATTCATCATGATCAGAGACCTTCAAAATGTAGCATTTATTTTTATGAAATGTGGCACTAAAAAATGTGGCAATATGGCACTTATTTTGGTCAAATGTGGCATTTATTTTAGCTAATGTGGCATTTATTTTTCAACTTTCCAACCCCCCCCCCTCCCCTTTCCATTGTAAATGGGATATTAAATCGTGCAACATGAGTCCTATTAACTACATTATTACTAGGGTTAGGAATTATTTGCTCTAAAAAGCCTAAATACATTCTCTCTGCATGCCCGAAATATTCTTTTATATTCTCTATCAATTATTTAGGCAAACCGGGGGGGGGGGGGGGGGGGGGGGATTTGAAAAAACACATTTACTACTTAATTACTTAATTAAATTTATTAGAATTTGTGCATATACATACTTATATGTATATAAGATAAAGAAGGTTTCTTACTTATACACTTCTTTTTATGTTGCAATTTGCTTTGTAAAGAAATTTCAAATTAAAATTATTATACTTTAATTAAACTTCTATACTTTAATTCAAATTATTATACTGTACAATAATTATCTTTTCAATATTTTCTGTGGTCAATTTCTAGCGATTGTTTGCTAGTATATTTTTTAATTTCAAAAATGACCTTTCCACGTTGGTAGAAACAATTGGCATATACATAGCTCAATATAAAGCGGTCTTTAAAACTTGATACTGCGTCTCCGCCTTGCATTATTTTAACCCTTAAGCGCCCAGGATAACATTAACTATTTCATTCCAATCTGGATTTACATTTAAAGCAGCTTCCAGTATTTTTCGGGCTTGCTCTCCTTTTTGGCCCGGCAACTCCATCGCAGCTTTTTGGAGCTCCAAGACAACTTTAGCAGCTGAAGTCAACGAAGTGCCTTGCACCTCTTCTTCTTTCATCTGTGGCAACTTGAAAAAATGAGCTCGTATAAAATTTAGCTGTGTCAAAGTTTGAACGTTTCCCAGTGCCTGCTTGGCTATTTTAATTGCCATGTTATCCTCTTCGTCGAATTCTTATAATAGAACTTTCACTTTTTCTCCATGTTCTGAAGGGCCGCTCTTATCCAAGTTCCCCATCTTGTTAGGATAGGCTCTGAAGGAAGAGGGGTCCCTGGTAGCATTTCCTTGAAGATTGGCACTCGGCTTAAAGCTTTAATAAAAATTTGTTTACCCGCTGAAATTAAGTCATTTACAGCTGGTGAAAAACAGCATGGGCCAAGCAGGTTACATGGACCATTTTAGGGAACACACTTTTAAACACACCCCCGCTTTCAGTATGTATGCAGCGCTGTCAGAGCAGGGTAGTTCGGTTACTTCTATTCTTTGGCATGGTCAAAAAATGTAATACACAAACAAAGTTTAAAATCACTGGGAAAGTTCGAAGACTAAAAGAATACAATAACTGTCAACAACCAGAGAGGTGGAATGATATTGGTCAAGTATCTGACTCAGGTACACCTGAGACTGGAAGAGGCACCGTTAGCAAAAAACCCAAAATATAACACTATGTTTCTAAAGGAGGAGTTAATCCCTAAACCATTCAATATTACTAGGAATGTGCCAATGGTTATCCTCTAAGTATGCTACTTATACCTTTTAAGGGTAATTGGTATTGAACACGACAACACTACCTGCGTCTTTCCCCAGATTATTTGCTACACGCGGCTTTAAACTTGATTTTTCTAACCTTAGAACTTCTACCCGAAACGTGTGTCACTACCCTAAGATAGGAATCCACGTCACTTGGGGAATCCTCAGCACCTTGGAATCCTGCCCTGCAAGGCGTATCTTACCTGGTTTTATGGGTTGCAGCAGAACCCCTTAGAATATTAGAATATTTCTTCTTTTTTTTTTCTCAGAACTTAGCCCAAATAAGGCAAAATGTGGCACAAAGTGTGGCATTTTACCGAAAATCGGCAAAATGTGGCTTTTTACCGAAAAATAGGCAAAATGTGGCATTTTAGTATGGCGCCATGGCAAAAAGGCATTTGAAGGTCTCTGATCATGATTAACAAATTTAAATATTCAGTATTTTATTGCAATACGCTCGCTTCAATGATAGAGCCACGCGATGCCTAGTTTATTCTGATGGCACACACTTTATAGGTATTGCCATAGCCAAGTGGAAGCTTGTTCAAAATTAATTAAATTTATTGTATTTCAGACGATAGACAGAGGAAGCAGAGGTATTAATTTTGTCCTGACAGCCATGGTTTTCAACGTTGTTCCTACCATTATCGAACTGGCCATGGTTAGCACTATCTTGGTAAGTTTCATTTTCATCCAAAACTTAATTGATATGTCATATTTTGTGTTGTTATCATAAGCAACTGTAGTCCATATGCTGAATTAAATTGGATAGTTTTGATACTTTGCACAATAATTACATTTATCATCGACTGTGTTTTTCTCCAGTGTGTGATAGCGACTCATCATAGAAGAGGTGTAGTTCAATAACCAAACAACGTCTTCACTCAAAATAATTGTATTTGTAACAATTGACCGGTTTCGGTTGTTCTAATGCAGCCTTCTTTAGATAATCTGTGTAGGTTATAAGGAGACTTTAAAAATGCAAGTCAACACTTGCATTTTTAAAGTCTCCTTATAACCTACACAGATTATCTGAAGAAGGCTGCTTTAGAACAGCCGAAACCGGTCAATTGTTACAAATACAATTATTTTGTGTGAAGACGTTGTTTGGTTATTGAACTACACCTCTTCTATGATGAATTACATTGATGCTTAAAAATGAGCATTTCAAAAGTCCTGATCATATTTGATCACCCTGATCTCACTTTTCGGTTTTTCGCAATTATCCAGTTAAAGAATAGAATTACCAAAATGTAATTTTATACAAAATTTAAGATCATGAAATAGTCTACATCAAGTCCTTATAATTTTCTTTGTAACTCTAATGGTTTTTCAAGATTTTTTTCCAAGAACAGTTATCTTAGAACTTTCAGTACTTTTGATTTGTTTATTTTAAAGCATCAATAAATCACTGCTCCAAATTTCAAAGTTCTAACCTGTGGTGCATGTTGGAGGCTTTGTTTCATCAAAATATATTGAGTAGATCCAGATATATAAAGTATTTACTGGCTCTAATGCAATGTTGCCCTTTGAAGGAAGTGGGTAATTAAACATTTACGTACATGGTTGCTATACTGCATGGTAAGCCTCCCCACTCCCCAGTCTTTTCTGACCTTTTCCTTCGAATCCCTATCATTCTGTCCCTAAGATCCCTAAGATTTCTGTATCACTTGTTTTGTTTACTATAGTTTATATTGTCATTGATTGAATATGGGTTTGACTTGGCCTGCTTTGGTATTTAATTCTATATTACTTTGACTGCATTACTTTTGATTTGTTTCTTATTTATAAGAAACCTCTTGAAGCGTAGATTAAAAATATGCATAGTTTTTAATATTTTTTACACCCACAATTAAGATCTTTGTAAGAAAAAATACAAACTTAGCCAAGTTTCAAGACTATTCTATTAAAAGAATCACACAGTTTTACATGAGTACAACACTTTCTTGCTTGAATAAATGACATTATGTGTTTAATATTTACTTGTTTATTTTATTTGCAGGGAGCCAAATTTGGTGCGGCGATGGCATCTGTATCATTAGGCTGTGTGGGTATTTATTCCGTGTTTACATTGGGTGTCACTCAATGGAGAACTAAGTTCAGAGTCTATATGAACCAGGCTGAAAACGAAGCTAGCAACAAAGCCATCGACTCACTTATCAACTATGAAACAGTCAAAGTATGTTATACTTTATAAATTATTAACTTATTGTATAATTAACGTGTTGTTTTCACGCTTTTTTTTTTGCTGCACAGTGTTACTTTTATTTATTTATTGTTTTAATTGTTATTTCTCTCTGATGTAGTATTTTAACAATGAGAAGTTTGAAGCAGATCGGTACAATAGCTCATTGAAGAAATACGAGACATCTTCATTGAAAACAAGCACAAGTCTTGCTCTGTTAAATTTTGGACAGAATGCCATATTCAGCGGAGCTATTTCTTTAGCTATGTTCCTTGCTGCCAAGCAGATATCTCAAGGTTTGTAACAGTATTTAATATTATAATAAATGGATAAGTGAGTGCTAGTAGTAGAATAAGGAGGATGAACCAGTAATTATGCACCTATTTAAGCCCAATTTACTAACCCTGTATGAAATTCAGCTACTTTACAAACCAATATTCCACCGAAGCAAATACGGTGTGATCAAAAATGAGTAGAGTTAAGTTAAGGAATGGAGAGGAAAAGGAGTCAATTATTTTAAAGAATGAATCTTTAGAATGACTAAGATGAGTGGTTATGAGTCAAGAATATAATAATTTTAAATTTTTATTTCCATACCAGTTCTATGGATTAGGATTGTATTAATATTAGTGTTAATGTAAGGTTAATGTTTGTACTTTGTTGCATTACATGTGTGTGCGAAGTATGTGTGTACTAAGAACCTAGTGTATCTGAACATGAGACTTAGGGTGTGGTTGTGTGTGAAGTGAGAGTGTAGAGAAACAGTCGCATCAGTTTCAGAATACAGGTATCCTATAGTCCCGGGTCTCTAATCATTTAATACTTTATTGTTTATTTTAATTTGAAATCTAGGTCTAAACAGTTTCTCTCGTTTTTTTTTTTATCTTACACGTATCTTCACTATAAATGCAGTAGGACCCCGTTAATCAGGACACGTGGTAATCCGGAACCTTTGGTACCATGGAGACTGAAAGCCCATAACAATGAAATTTATATCGCAAATTGCTTCTTACAAATATTAGCAAACCTGTGATCTCCATCTTGATCCATTGATGGCCGAGCATAAGTGGCTTTGTATCCCATAAATTGGCAAATCAACCACCATCTCACTATTCTCGCTCTTCCCCTATTTTTACTTTTATACTATTTATTACCTCCAGGTAAACTGTTTTGTCTTAACTGAAATGCCTGTCTCATAAATGAGTAGCCAGCTTAAGAATAACTTGATAAAGATAAAAAAAAAAATATAGTTGCTCTTCAATAAAGATTTCACTTACATAAGTGTGTTAATAGCAGCAACTATTGCAATACATTTATTAAAATTGATTAAGCTGGATTTCTTTCTTTAGATAATAGTTTATTTATAATAATTTAAATTGTTATATTTATAATATTATGTTATGGTGGTTAATCACATGTTTAATTATGTATTATATTTGCAGGATCAATGACAGTGGGCGATCTGGTTATGGTGAATGCTCTTCTGTTCCAGCTATCTGTTCCTCTAGGTTTCCTTGGTTCTGTATACAGAGAAGTCAGACAAGCCCTCATTGATATGCAAACAATGTTCACTCTTCTAGCCACCAAACCTAATATCAGGGTAAATTTCTTACTTATTGTTGGATATTCTTATATGATTATTAATTAGTGTGAGAGTTATTAATATGGTTTATACAGTTTATGGATAAACTCACTAAAAGATGATTTTCTCTTTAATAAAAGAGTTTTAATAGTTAATACATATCAAAATAGACTGCCAATTAGTGTGGCAAATAGCTTCCTCGCATCCTATCATGTACTTTATTGTTATGTTTATTGTGTAAAAACTATTAATAGTTTTAGCGATCATTAACACTTCATAGCGGTGTCGCTGTTGGTTTTACTGAAAAAATGTATTTGAAAAAAATGTTTGTCTCATTGAATAGATGAAGTTAGATTTTTTCCCGACCTAAAATTCCAATTTTAAATTTGAAGTTCACGTTTACGTAAGCGTTGTCCAACGAACTCGTCCTGGGCATTGGTAAAATGAACATGTCTACCAAATTTCATCAAAATCGGTTGACATTTACTCAAGTTATCATCTCACGTTTCATAATTCGCGGACACACAGACAGACAGACAGACACGGAACCCAAAATGTTCCCTGATGTCTGAAACGGATTTCTGTCTTGGAATTTTTAAATTCGGAGGCATAAAAGTTTTTCGTTCTCAAAAGTGAACACAATGCTTCCGTTACCTTCGGTAAGCTCGGAAGCAAAATATAAAGTTTTAATGACAAAGTCACTACTTTGCCGAGCAAATACTTTCCTATTAATACACCTAAGTTAAGTAGGAGATACCTTTGGATGTTCGATAAGAACTATTATAAGTGTCCTGAGGGGGACACAGGTGAGATATGGAATGAATGTGGCTGAGCTTAGGATTGGAGAAGCTCTTAGAGGTTAGAGCACATTCTGATATTAATATATAAATAAAAGGGTAACACACTAATACGATATTAAGTAATCAATCATCTGCTTGAAGATATAAGTCACTAATAAACAAGTATAAAATTTTACACATATGCAGTTTTAAACATAGTGTTTCCTTTGCTCAAATATTTAACAAAATGAATACCATGAGTATTCTTTTTGCACAACTCTGCAGGTATCTTTACAATCACTTGTTTACGCCTGCTATTAATTTAAATTGACAATATAAACATCTGAACAATACTACTATGATATATTTCTATTTGAAAATAATGCACTTAGTGATGTTTACCTTTAGGCAGTATAATAATAGCAATGCAGTACAGCTTTTAGGGACTGTCATTGCTTTTAGAAATCCCCCCCCCCCTCCAAACCCCCTATCCTCATGGCTTCCTTGCAGAGCCAATGAGGCAGTAGGTTCAATCCAGTGCTCCATGATGCTCTGTTTTATATGGCTCACTAATGATCTCACCGCACTTGGTGGTATATTGTACAGAGGTTTGATGTGTCAAGTTGCTGGAACGCTCTACAAGGAGCTAGCTTAAATACTAAATTTGCTCTTAACTAGGTAAATTGTGAATCTGTTCTTGCTTGATTTTGTTCTCATGATTCTTGTTAACAAAAACAAATTGTATCAAAGACCCTTTCAATTGCATTTGTCTTCTTTTAAAACTGGGACAATTTTTCTAATTCAAGGTGGGATGAAAAATAAAGTAAAACACTTTAGGTGCAGTTTCTAATATTTTTGATACAGATCATTGCCAAATCTTTGACTTACTTGTAGGTTATACACACAGAAAATTTAAAATACCACCTTTTCTAATACTTGGAAGGAATTGCAGGTATAATTTTTTAATTATGCAAGTGAGTTTTGATTATACAACTAACTCTATGTTCAACAGCCTGTGAAGGGCATAGGCCTGCCAAAGGGCTTAATGGAGGGCTCAGGGTAAGTGTGTTGCTCCATCAGCTGCATAAACAGGTCTGCGGTCACCCATCCAAATGGTAACCACGCCCAATGGTGCTTAACTTTATTGATAGTCCACTCCCCTATCCAAGCTACCAAGGTCCCTTTATTCAAATGAACTAAAAATAAATAGACTTCCATTTATATGATATCCATATAAATATATTCCATGTGTCTGTAATTTTATATTTTAGTCCACAGGCCACCATAAGAAGTGAGTCGCTGATTGATAAAGTTTTCTTACCTTATGGAATCGCTTATTTATGCTGTGTCCACCGATGAATTGGGTATATGGCAACTGGGGGCTGGGCCATTTCTTTTTTGTTGACATGCCAAACTTGCCCTTCTGCGGGAACATTGAAAAGAGATAGATAAAGTTTTGATTTTCACAGGATCGTTTAATTAAATTATTTCAAAAACAGTGGTAAAGGTGGCCACCGATACGAGTGGGCCGTTTTCTTTTCAACGTCCTCGCAGAGCGATATGTTTGAGGCGGTGGCCACCTCAAACGGCCCACTCTTAACGGTGGCCGCGTGTACCTCTGTTTTTGAAATATTTTAATTAAACGATCCTGTGAAAATCAAAACTTTATCTATCTCTTTTCAATGTTCCCGCAGAAGGGCAAGTTTGGCATGTCAACAAAAAAGAAATGGCCCAGCCCCCAGTTGCCATATACTCAATTCATCGGTGGACACGGCATAAATAAGCGATTCCATAAGGTAAGAAAACTTTATCAATCAGCGACTCACTTCTTATGGTGGCCTGTGGACTATTTATTTTACTAATATTTTATGATTGTGTGTTTTACTTCAGAATCGAGAGAATGTGATGCCACTTGTAATTAATAGGGATACAGCTGGAATTGAGTTTAGAAATGTTAGCTTTCAGTACATCCCAGGAAAGCCTATATTCTATGACCTGACATTTACCATTCCACCTGGCAGGAAAATTGCCATTGTAGGTGGCTCAGGATCAGGGTAAGTAATTTTTAACCTATCTATAAATAATAAATATATATGATATGAATATATTAAGTGATGAAACCCTTTTAAAAAACAATAAACCCAATAAAAGTTATTGCATCGAATAAAAGACACCATCCAATTTAAGACGCATGAGAATCTGTTTGGTAGAATAAAAGAAATGGAATGTAAGACACCCATTAATAATTTTAATATAATTACATGTTTGATTTTTATCATTAACATAAACATAGGCTAATTTACAAATTAAGTCACATGTACAAATTAATTTACTCAGAAACAGTACAATTGGGATTGCTTGAAAAAGAGTTGCCTTTTCATGATGGAAGTAGTGCTAAAACTGATGAATTTTTAAATCCAAAGGTAATAGAAGTGGAAATTAAATGGGTTCCTTATAATTGAATAATTGGAAATAGTGAAATATAGAAGCACGAGCTTTCCGTGAATACTAAACTTTTTTCTTTCTAACTTTAACGTGTTCATTTCTTAACCCTCCTGCACTGCTGTGAGCGCACCATTGTATTTTAGAAAAAATTTAAACTATTTGTCGGCTTTCTACCTTCAAAGAAGGTGTTTCTCCCTTAATTTATTTAGAAGAAGGTTTGTCATCTTAATTCTCTGGGAGAGATAACCTAACGTTATGCCTTCAAAACCGTTTAAGTGTTATAAACAAATACATTAATTTAAGATATCCACAAATTTAAGAAGCCCTCAAAATCATGGAAAAAAGTGGCACGGCAAAACAATGCAGAACGAAGCAATAATCAAAGCAGACTGTTTAGTTCGTTTTAGGGGTCTCTAGTGGTAGGGTAGAGTGAGGGTTTATTATTCCCACATCATGAATTTGTGATTTACAGAAACTTTTTTACTCGTGGCGCACTCAATGCGCCAGGCCTGTGTCTCTAAGGGTTTCCCCCCCCCCCCCCCCCCCCCCCCCCCCCGGGGGCTTTTACACCCGAAGACACAGGTCACTTAGGTGGGCCCATAGAACAAACCCGGGTTAGGGACCGAAATCTTCACACCTGTGTGAAGATATGGTCGTTAACCATGACTCCCCTCTTAGTTGTATTACAACCAGGAGTGTCATCATCATGGTTTCCAGGCCGAAACCTGGTGGCGCCACTCTTTCGAGGAGCTTCCCATTTGTTTAAACAATGCAGGGTGGATATTGAGCAGGGGGCCTGGTCCGGGAATCGAACCCAGAGCTGCGGTCACCTTC
The DNA here is from genome assembly GCA_951217055.1 of Gerris lacustris. Lineage (NCBI taxonomy): Eukaryota > Metazoa > Arthropoda > Insecta > Hemiptera > Gerridae > Gerris > Gerris lacustris. Next base: position 34,773,553 of record OX578276.1, on the reverse strand, counting down.
TGACCCGGCTCGAAGCTGCTTAACTTGCCTTATCGCAAAGCGAGCGCTCTAGCCTCCGAGCCACCCAGGGTAAAGGTTAAGAAAGATAATTATTCTATAAACTTGGAAATATTGAGAAATTCTTTACCCCTTTTGAGGAGTACAAAAATACAATTACAGGGTTAGTTATGGGAATATTTGCTCTGCATTTGCTTCAGAAAAGAGTGATCCTAATAATAATATTTATTTATTTTTATAATTATAACCACTAATCTCTTAATTACTGATAACTAATCTCTTTATTACTTAATTTTGAATTTTTAATGAATGTTGCAGGAAATCAACTCTGATAAGACTTCTCTATAGGTTTTTCGAACCTAACACTGGTGAAATTTTCATCGGAGGTCAAAATATAAAAGATGTGGATCTTCTTAGTTTAAGAAAATCAATTGCAATTGTACCTCAGGTAAAACCATTTATCATTTGATGTTACAATATAATCAATTTTCTCTCAGTATTTGGTAACTAAAATGTATAGCAAAAGATAGTCCCACTTGTATAAAGCATAAAATATTAGATTTAACAGGGTATGTAGGCTTCCACATTTGTCTTGTAATAAATTGCTTGGTAAAAACAGAGCTTTTTAAAGTTTTAATTAAGAAGGCACAAACCTATATGCATTGTATGATGCAGATAATAAATAAACGATGACAAGGAAGGAGTCAGATGGAGAATAAAATCCCTTTCATCTCAGAGGCAGATGAGTAATTGGGATCCAAATAGTTTCTCAATGATATAAAACCCTATTTGATAGCTATGATTGTTATCAGGAAGTTTTGAATACGGAACCCAACTTGATATTGGGAAAAGAAGAGATAATACACCTTCTTGAAAAAATATATGTTCTTAACATTCTTCTTTTTTTGTTTTACCTTGAGCTCCTTCTTTCCCACTGATTGTAGAAATAAAGAAAAGAAAAAAAATATTGAAAGCATATATTATCAAGATTAAGGTGTTTCTTACACCCAATTTATTAAATCCTTACAGATTCTCTATGAACCTAACACATGTGAATGGCGAGGTTTTGCTCAGGTTTACATTTAATTTTTGAATTTCTTACTTTTATTATTATTATAAAACATTATTCTAATATATTGATATGGTTTATTTGTTGTTAGGATTCAGTGTTGTTTCACGACACTATAATGCATAATTTACACTACGGAGACTTGTCTAAGAGTGATGAGGAGGTTATACTGGCAACTAAAATGGCAAACCTTCATGAGTCAATAATACACTGGCCAGCTGGATATCAAACACAGGTAGGATTTTCGTATTAATTATCGTTGAAATTTAAAGGGTCCTCAATAGTATATTGCTATTATTCTCGCTTTGGAAGCATGATTATTATAACAGGGTATTACTTTTGGAGTGTCTATGTTTATACATTTTGTCTATCTTTACAAACGAGAAAGGAAAATTTTAGGGCTGAAAGTGACATATTTGATTTTGACTAGAGGTGCAAAAACGTTATCTAACCAGAGACGGAACTAGACCTGCTGAGGCCCGTGTGCAAGATTGTTTTTGAGGCCCCCCTCCAAAGTGATTAAATATTTTTGACCCCCGCATTTTTTAGGATACACATAAGGTTTGTAAAAAATTGCAACAAAAAAAAACATTATTTAATGATAAAAAAACAAACTATTTTTTCTCCTTTATTATATAATATGTACATTGTACATTATACAAGGTGTCCACCTAAGATGAACCATTCAATATCTCCGGAACTACTGCAGACAGAAAGATGCGGTTTGCGAGGTTCTATGTTAACTGCGCTTAAAGAAAAAATGCTAAGTACTTTGATCACGAAAGTGCTACGCGCTTTGCTAAGTTCTTTGAGCACTAAAGTGCTAAGCAGCAGTACTCAAATTAAGAAAAAGGTTAACAGGAAGACATTTTAATGACTCGATTTAGCTTATATGGCTTAAAATAAGAACTTTTTACTCTTGGCATTATTTTGCTCCGAGCATCGTTTTGACCTCTAGATGGCACTAAAGTTTAAGAATTTGAGTTTTCAACTCAGTTTCAGTTCAGTACAAGTAAAATAATAAATAGCAAGTAAAATAAAGTTCAGTACAAGTAACGGGTCTAGGAAAAAAATGTCAAGGATAAATATTTCTTATTTTGAGACATTAAATCTACATCTATTAAAATTATACCTACCTTATAAGCAACTTATTTTGTTAAAAAAGTACTCAGTGCACCACGAAAATGAGAAAAAAAGTTGCTTGTAATTAATACTTTAAAGAATGGATTTCGATTTTATGGCTCAAAATAAGTACTTTTTATTTTTTAAATGTTTTCTTATATCTATTATTTTAGCCGTAAAACTTTAGTTGAAAACTCATATTTTGAAACTTCAATGCTTGGAGGAAAAATGCCATGAGTAAAAAGTTCTTATTTTAAGAATCAAATTCTTAAACTTCTGCCATAGAATCTAATTCTAGTCTTAGAAATATGTCTTCCCGTTAACTTTTTCATATATTAAGCATTGCTGCAGAGCATTTTAGTGCTCAAAGTGCTTAGCATTTTTTCTGTATAAGCGCATTTAAAGTTAACATAGAACCCAGCATACCGTGTCTTTCTTTCCTACAGTAGATTCCGGAGGTATAGAGTGGATCGTGTTACGTGGGGCACCCTGTATAGGCATATTCTGCTTAACTTAAAAACTTACACTTAAGAATGTTATATTTCGACAAAACATAACAGGATAATACAAAACATTAACTGTTTAAAATTCCCAATTGTATAAAAATCAATAAATTTTTATGTTAACATGCATTAAACATCAATTGTCTCAAATTATAATAATAATAATTATTATTATTATTCTTTTCCACATAATAATAATAATAATAATTATTATTATGTGGAAACGAATATACCTACCACATAATAATAATAAATAAAATATAAACTATCTTCACCATTATTTACAGTAAAATTATTCTTTATTTTTTTTTTTTTTTTATTACTGGTCGGGCGGAAGTGAGGCCCCCCTTAACCCGAGGCCCATGTGCGGCTGACCCCATGCACACGGCTAGTTCCGGCACTGTATCTAACTAAGAGTTAAAAGTATCTCGGCTCATCCAGGCACTTTTTACTTTCTCATATAAAGAGAAAGTATTGTGATGGTGTGAAAATTCAATTTTGAGATTTTGATGGATTTACACGTTTTGAGGTCCCCTGAGTCCAAAAAGTAGTTTTTAAAAAATTTCTGTCTGTCGTCTGTGCAGACGCCTAAACTATTGTGCCGATTTTGACAAAATTTGGCATACATGTTCAGCAAAATCATACCGTGAGGCGAAATCGAGAAATGAATTTTAACCCCAAATTTGGGGGAGTTTTCCCCCAAAAACTCTGAAAAATGTGCAAAAAAAAAAATTATTTCTAGAAAATGGTTTCGACGATTTTGAGTATAAAATTCTAAAATGCAGTCCATTTTAATACGAATCTAACAATATAAGCCATTTTCCCAGGAAAAATCTAGTTTCTGAGAAAATAGCTTAAACACGGAGGGAGGTAGGCCGGGTTCAATTAGGAGGAGAAATTATGTTTATGATATATTTTGATAAAATGTTCAATAATAATTAAAATTAAAATAAAATGTTCAATAATAATTAAATGTACCAACAAACACTATTAAATGGAAAACACTGGGCCAAGAAATTATGAACTCATGTGAGAAAGTTTGTCTCTGACCGATTTTTTGAGCTTAATAATTGACAGATAGTGCCATCATGTTCACACGCTAAGTGGATTAGGAAAAGTGGGGGAATGCATTGGGTATAAAAAAGAGGGTGTGTACGGCAGATATGGTTGACGGATAGTTCAGGTTCTACTGTACTCTGGTGACATCCAGGAGAAATAAAAGATAAAAGCAGTGCTACTGTCCATGAAATAGTATATAGTTTTGAATATACAATGTTTTGATATATCTATAATATAAGTGGCAATGTCCTGATTGACTGACTGACTGACATAGAATCAGCGCACAGCGAAATCTGCTTAACCGAGAGACTTGAAATTTTGAGGATATACTCGGTTCATATCCTAGGCATCCACTAAGAAAGGATTTTGCGAAATTTTTATTTTTGTACCCAGGGGTACGGGGTACAAATGTCAAAGTAATGAATACTTTTAATGATGCATATCGTTGAAAAGCTCTTTAAAAGTACAGTAATTATTGTTATGTACAGTTTTGTCATATTTTCATTCAGTAGGGGGTAAAATGGAAAAATGTGTATAACTACATCTATAATATAAGTGGCAATGTCCTGATTGACTGACTGACTGACATAGAATCAACGCACAGCAAAATCTGCTTAACCGAGAGACTTGACATTTTGAGGATATACTCGGTTCATATCATAGGCATCCACTAAGAAAGGATTTTGCGAAATTTTTATTTTTGTACCCAGGGGTACGGGTACAAATGTCAAAGTAATGAATACTTTTAATGATGCATATCGTTGAAAAGCTCTTTAAAAGTACAGTAATTATTGTTATGTACAGTTTTGTCATATTTTCATTCAGTAGGGGGTAAAATGGAAAAATGTGTATAACTACATCTATAATATAAGTGGCAATGTCCTGATTGACTGACTGACTGACATAGAATCAACGCACAGCAAAATCTGCTTAACCGAGAGACTTGAAATTTTGAGGATATACTCGGTTCATATCATAGGCATCCACTAAGAAAGGATTTTGCGAAATTTTTATTTTTGTACCCAGGGGTACGGGTACAAATGTCAAAGTAATGAATACTTTTAATGATGCATATCGTTGAAAAGCTCTTTAAAAGTACAGTAATTATTGTTATGTACAGTTTTGTCATATTTTCATTTAGGAGGGGGTAAAATGGAAAAATATGTATAACTACATCTTATATAAATTAAGAGTGTCTATGAGTGTCTTTTATCTTATATAAATGAAGTGTCTATGAGTGTACTGCTTACATGAGATTATAAAGGTGTACGTGGTACAAATGTCAAAGTACTTGATAGGTACCCCTTTATGATGCGTATCGTTGAAAGGCTCTTTAAGAGAAAAGTACGTTTTCTTTAAAATTGTAATGTACGTTTTTGTCATTATTTTCATTTAGGAGAGGGGTAAAAAGGAAATGTTAACGCAAGTGTGTCTGCACGCGCGCGCAAACGGGCGCGTGTGTGTGTGTTCTTTATTCAAATCTACAGTTTTATTCCGATTTCAATGACAATTTGCACACTTGACCTTCAAAGCAAGGGGAAAAGGGGAAGGTCACTGACTTCATGCATTTTCGAAATTTTGATTTTGGTACACAGGGGTACGGGGTACAAATGTCAAAGTAATGAAAACCCTTCACGATGCATTCCGTTGAAAAGCTCTTTAAGAGTGCTGTACATTTATTGTTATGTACATTTAGTGGGATAAAATGTATTATGGGGATTATGGACATCTATGTATAAAACACTAATAATTGTTGTGTGTGTACATTTATCCGATTGGGCTAAAATTTTATATTTATTCATTTATTTATTTTTATTTTTTAATATTATTATTATTTTTTTTTTAAATACCTTTATTGAATAAAACATATTAATACATAAATAATATTTTAGTACATAAATTTATCTATTTTATTGATTTTACATTTTAGCTCTACATAAGGTTATCTCTCCACTAGAGAACATGGAGGCCCGAGCTGTTGAGAGAGAATATGGGGTATTTCCACTGAATGAGTAGTCCTGACAACGAATTTAAGTTTAGAAACTTTTATGTCTGTCTGTCTGTGCGTCAATCACGTCCAAATGGCTGAATAAATTTTGGAGGTTCTTGGGTACATGTAAGCTTAATTCTGCGGGTGATAAAGGATATAAAACGATTAGGTAGCTTTATATGGAGCTGAGAACGGGGCTTCTAAATAGATTTCAAATTCTTATTTCATTTTTCATAAAAAAATGTATTTAACAGAAATTGCAGAAGAAACTACTGACCATATTTTATGTTTTGTGGAAATTTCTGTAGGAAGAACTGTTAAAGAAATTACTTTTAAATCACTGTCAAGATTTATTTTTAGATATCAAGGCAATAATTATTAAATCACGCCTTACCGTGCCTAAACCTTTACTAACTTAATCATGACCACTTCTTTAAAATTCTAAAATAAAATCTACGAGTGTATACGTAGTATAATAATTTCTAAATTATATTGATATCTGCCAATAGAGATTTTCTAAAATTTTATCCCTAAGGGGAACACAAGGACAGAGTAAGAAAAGAAGGGGAATTGAGCCCAGACCGATCTTCAAAAGTTAGGAAGATAATACTTGAGAAAATAGCTCTTATTTTAGATGTAAGCATGTATATTAATAAAAGATAATTCCAATTTCAGCCAAGGGATGAAAAATGACACGGTGAGGGGGGGGGGGGGGATAGAATCTAGATATTCTCGCTTTGTAAAATAATTTAAATGTTTCTTGATGGTAGTTTATAAATCCATTAAATTGAAAATAAACACCCCGTAGCGAAGCACGGGTATTCAGCTAGTCTATAATATAAGTGGCAATGTCCTGATTGACTGACTGACTGACTGACATAGAATCAACGCACAGCAAAATCTGCTTAACCGAGAGACTTGAAATTTTGAGGATATACTCGGTTCATATCATAGGCATCCACTAAGAAAGGATTTTGCGAAATTTTTATTTTTGTACCCAGGGGTACGGGGTACAAATGTCAAAGTAATGAATACTTTTAATGATGCATATCATTGAAAAGCTCTCTAAAAGTACAGTAATTGTTGTTATGTACAGTTTTGTCATATTTTCATTTAGGAGGGGGTAAAATGGAAAAATATGTATAACTACATCTTATATAAATGAAGAGTGTCTATGAGTGTACTGCTTACATGAGATTATAAAGTTAAAATGTTGGTACACAGGAGTACCAGGTACAAATGTCAAAGTATTTGATAGGTACCCTTTATGATGCATATCGTTGAAAGGCTTTTAAGAGAAAAGTAATTTTAATGTACGTTTTTGTCATTATTTTCATTTAGGAGAGGGGTAAAAAGGAAATGTCTACGTAAGTGTGTGTGCGAGCGCACGCGAACGGGCGCGTGTGTGTGTGTTCTTTATTCAAATCTACCGTTTTATTCCGATTTCAATGAAAATTTGCACACTTGACCTTCAAAGCAAGGGGAAAAGGGGAAGGGCACTGACTTCATGCATTTTCGAAATTTTGATTTTGGTACACAGAGGTATGGGGTACAAATGTCAAAGTAATGAAAACCCTTCACGATACATACCGTTGGTAAGCTCTTTAAGAGTGCTGTATAATTTATCCGATTGGGCTAAAATTTTGTATTTATTCATTTATTTATTTTTTATTATTATTATTATGTTTTGTTTTTTTTATTTTATTATTATTTTATTTTTTCATAAGGAAAATACCACTGCTTTTCCTTTTTAAAAATTTAGTCGGAATGAATTACTAATTTGGGATATTAGCAAATTATCTTATCAAAGGGGAGGGGGTATAGAAATAAGGGGGAGGGATAGAATCTAGATATTCTCGCTTTGTAAAATAATTTAAATGTTTCTTGATGGTAGTTTATTAATCCATTAAGTTGAAAATAAAACACCCCGTAGCGAAGCACGGGTATTCAGCTAGTTTCATATATATTGGATCATTAAGTTATTACCTTAGACTCAAAAAATGTTGATAACGATGTTTTCATTAGGCTTACGAGATAGACTGAGTTTTCATTCCCCTATGAAATTAAATGAAAAAGTAAAGCTGTTTTTTTTTTTATTCATTCATTAAATATTTTTGTTGTAATGATGATATATAAGGACACCAACAAAATAATATGGATTTCTGTTGTATTTTTATAACAATTATAATATTTATTTTTCTTGTCAGGTTGGTGAGAGAGGTTTAAAACTATCTGGTGGTGAGAAACAAAGAGTGGCGATAGCCAGGGCCATACTTAAGGGATCACCTATACTAGTCTTTGACGAAGCTACATCTTCTCTTGACTCTATCACTGAACATGTAACTCTTTTAATATTATTTGAATTTAACATATTTAGTTGTTTTTTAAAATAATTAATGATTTAGTATGGTTCTATGACTTTTTAAAATTATTATTATTATTCTTTTATTAAACCAAAAATTAAGGATTGCTATCGCTTTTTGATATCAGATTTTCAATTGCGGTTTCTCAAAGAAATAATAAAGCAAGTATAAAGTTGCACTAGGCATGTCTTGCCGAGTGTGTATGCTCTAGGAATTATTGTACCTACATTTGCATCAGGAGGACCCCTTGTATGGTGTTAATTGACTGAATTTAAAATAAGATAATGATAAATTGATAAAAAATTGCTTTGATGATTAAGTTGTACAAGTAAATTATATAATTATTATCTAAGTATAATTTGTACAGGGTGTCCCACATAAGGTGTAACACAGAAAACCCTGATGTTCTACATCACGAAATGACAAAAAATGGATTTAGCCAGTTGGAAAAAGCCCTATGAACCAACATGCTGGGGAGGTAAAGAGCACTATATGGACACGTAGCTGTTTACCTCCAGAGAATTAAGAATAAGTTAGCACTATGTCCAGATAGTGCCCTATACCCACTCCACTTAGTGGAGTGAGAGAGCTACTAGTCTTATCAGTATGGCTTTGCGCCTTGCTTTGTTAATATTACAAAAAATCAGTAAAAAAACATTAAAATAGCTCTCCTGAAAAATTTAAAATTTGGCGCATAGTGCCCTTTACCTTCGATACACAGATATATTATGATAATTTTTAAATGAATGTCTGCCATTAGGGACTTTAATTCCTACTGGGAAATAGTAAAACAGATGGGGAATTGAACCTTCTGAAATTTAAAAGTTAATGGTTGGGGAAAGGCTTCTCTATAGGATGTAAGCATATCATATTTACTAAAGATAATTTAAATTTAAACCGTGTGTGGTGGTGTCCATACAGTGATATGTGGTGTGTGTAACAGGTAAGATTCAAACAAGCCTTCCCTCATAGAAGCTTGAACTAGACTCAATGGCAATGGCTTCTGTAGTTTACTTCTAGTCCACTGTGTTCTTTAATATTGTTATTTATTTATTTTCTGTTTTATATATTTTTTCCCAGAACATTCTTGATGCTCTTAATGCAGCTACTCAGGGTAAAACATCTATATGTATAGCGCATAGATTGAGCACGGTGATGGATGCTGATGAAATCTTAGTTCTTGAAAATGGTAGGCTTGCTGAAAGAGGTAGTCATGCCGAGCTGCTACGATCATCCTCTTCACTCTATGCTCGCATGTGGGAGATTCAACGCTCCGAACCCTTCCTTAACATAAGAACTGAACCCAAAACGCAACCGAGGGCTAAAGCGTGAATCTAAATTGTTCTTTTTATAACTTCATCTTGTATATAAAAACTTGAAACAACATAACGAACTATTTGCGGGCGGTACTACAGTAAAGCTGTTAAAGTCAAAAAAATATATAACATTTATTGAAATATTGTTCTCTTTGTGATTGTTATTATTATTTTATTTTGGGCTCCTTTATTTGTATTGTTAATTTTATTATTTTTAAAACAAAGTTGTTGTTATTTTCTTTGGGTGCCTCCAATATTTTTTTTATAACTTCTTAGGTCAGAAAGAAAAGCGTTCTTAGGACTTTTAATGGCAAACAAATTTGAGTCCCAAGAAGCGGGGGACATTTAATATTTTATTAATACTATTTTATAATAATGCATGCAGTGCACTTTGCCTCTGAGTACAGTTATAAATAAAATATTGGAAAAACCTATAAATATTTAATCATATTTATTTCAAAACAATTTTAAATTACCTTAAGTACTATACATTTATGGATAAATTAATTATGGAAGATAAGGAATATTATACGATTTTAGAATTACCATCTTATTTATTGTTATCTAATAACATTGTTTTTGTTGATATAATTTTAATTATTGTAACATGTATAAAAAAAAATACCAAAAAAAAAAAAAAAAACTGGTTAACATTGTAATATAGGTATATAGTCAACTAAAACTTAAATAAACTGTTATAAAGAAAATCATTTAATTGGTTTCAACTGTTCAATTCATTTAAACCTTTTTCTATTCATCTCATAGTCTCCAGAGCTGATTATTTTGACCTAGGTATAATCCTTGGTTTGCTACTTCCTAAGGGTTTCGCTTTAGACCAGGGTTCTATTGACAAATCTAGCTGCCGAGGTAGTACAAATCCATGTACTGTTTTGTCAAGCCAGAAATTGGGTCATGTGTTTGGAACATTGTTCTATAAAGACATACTGCTCTTAGATATTATAATTGAGCACTCACTGCACTGTCTACTAGAATTGTCAAGTAATCATATAACTCCAATAAAACCCACCAGGAAGCGCATCATGTATCTTAAGCATAGCGCTGTGTTTTGTTGCCTCCAGTACTTTCATTGTGTGCTCAGTTCGGTGTCAAAGACATCCTCTACAGATCCTTTTTGTCTGTGGGATGTAAAAAGCAATTGCAGGTGTCGAGATCTGGTCTGTATAGAGAGAGAGTGGAGGATCATTGTAATGTTTTGGCAAGCCAGAAATTGGGCCACCGTGTTTGCAACATGAGGCCTTAGGTTGTAATGGTGGAGTTTCCACTTTCCCACTAGCTCTGATCGTTTTACAAAACTATTGTAGTATTCAGCATTGCCTTCGAGGACCGAGTGAGGGTGTATTATTCCCTTGTAATCAAAAAAGTTCATGGCTCTTGGCAAATTTTGAGCATAACTGCTGTTTACTGGAGGCAATGAAACAATGTCAAGTGTTTAAATAGATGCTGACAGTTCTGTTTTTGAGATACAGCGATGAGCTTTCTGGCGGGTTTTATTGAAGTCATATGGTTACCAGAAAACTCAAATAGACAGTGCAGTGAGCTCTGAGCTAATCTTTAAGATCAGTCTCCGTCTTTATTGAACTACCCTCGTATATCCGAACCGCGATATAATGTTTTAAAAATGATAACTAGGCATCGCGTTGCTCTATCAATGAAGTGAGTGAAATGGAATTAATATTAGAAAGTTAACCATGATGAGTTGATATTTAAAGAATATTGCTAGTAATAGAGAGCCATGCAGTGGGGGAGAAGGAGAAGGGTTCTTCTACTATTCCTTAACTCTTCTACACGTCCCGGCCATTCCACTTCAATTATAATAAAATGTATCACTTCGCTACGCTAAAACTACTGTATGTATCAAGTTATTTATTATTGTTCCTTCTTCAAAATCCAATCCCTTTTAAAATAATTTGAAATATATAAGGACAATGATAACTTTGTTACCAATTGCACTAGAGCCTTGAAAATGGCCTTCCTATCATGACAAACAATTTTTGTGTAACTGTTTTCCAATCAACCATTTTGATTTAAGATGGTGGCAACCAAGTCCCCTAACTAACATAATGATCACCACCTCTTTAAAACTCTAAAATAAAATTATTGTTTTTGATAAGATAATTTAAAAAAATAATTCTGATGTTGGCCAAAAAAAGGGGTATTCTAAAATTAAATTCCCTGGGGGGGGGGGGGGGGGGGGAATAGGACAAAGTAAAAAAAAAGAAGGAGACTAGAGCCCAAAATGTTCTTCTTAAGATATGAAATTAATTCTAGGTAAAGGGTTTCTCTTTAGGATGTAAGCATATTAATAAAAGAAATTCCTTCTCAGCTCAGAAATGAGATACCTGGAGGGAGGAATGCAGCAGGACAAAACCTCCCTCTTTAACTGGAAAGTAGGGTTGGGACATCGATAGCTAAACATTGAAATTCATCGACATCGAAAGAACAAACATCGATGTTAGTCAAAACATCGAAAGAAAACATCAATGCTTTCGATACATCGACATCGATGTCCCAACCCTACTGGAAAGTTAACATTTAAAATTGTTTCTCCAGAATTCGCAATCAATAACTACTTAAAGATTTTTGCAAATTATATTTGATCCATGGAAGGTATCCTGATATTCTCCCTAGGCAAAATATGTTTCTTGATGGGAGATTCACATTAAAATAACCTAACCTGCAGTGAAGCACGGGAATTCAGGTCTTTACAATAAAATGTATTTCCAACAATATCTCGAAAACTAGATACTTCTGGGAAAAAGAGATGTTTAAATGCTCTACATTTTAGAATTTTTTAATCAAAATCGTTGAAAAAGTTTTCGAGAAATAATTTTGTTAGTTTTTTTAAGAGTTTTTAGAAGGTAGCAGCCCCAAATTTTGAGCTAAAATATTCAGACTCATGGAACCTAATCTTCTGGGCCAATTCCATGAAATGTTGCCTACATATTCAGAAATATCATATTCCAAAGGAAAATCGAGAAATGGATTTAATTTATAAATTTATTTCTTGATTTTGCCTTGGGGTATGATTTTTCTGCACGTTTATACAAAATTTCTTCAAAATCGGTCCAGTAGTTTACACAGAACTCACTCTGTGCAGACACTCGTCTGCACAGACGACCGATAAAACTGTTTTCAGAAAACACCATTTTTGGACTCAAGGGGCCTCAAAATGTATAAAAACATAAAATTCTCAAAATTAAATTGTTCGCCATCACAATATCTTCTTAATTTATATTCAAAACTTTTATATACGAGGAAGTAAAAAAGAAAACAAGGAAAAAGAACAAAAATTTATTATCTGAAAAATAAATTTATTTGATCTTAATGTTTACATGAATGAAATATTAATTATTTCTTAGAAAATTAAAATAAATCGATAGCACCAATATAAATGTATTAATACTTAAAATGAATTAAGAATTAAATATGTGTATTAAAATAGCAAACAGATTTTTAGAGGTGTTTCATTTTGTTGAAAATGGTTTATTTCCAATTTTAATAATCACCTCAGCAAAGTGTTAGTTTGAATTGTGAAATTATTTTACATTGAATGTAATTGTTAATTGCATTGTGATTTCAAGCAGCTTATATCCTAAGTAAACTTAATTAGAGTGCAAGCTCCAAGCATCTGAAATCAAAACAATATTAAATCAAACATTAATTAAACCATTGAAATTAAAAATTGCAATAAAATTATAACAATATATTGGCATTATAACGTGTATCTTTGAGCTATAAACTTGAAAATATTGTTTTATTTATTTTACTTCCAAGCTTAACCAAGGTAATGGAATTGAGATCATCCTAGAGAATGAATTTTTTTGTCACCTAATCCAAAATTCAGCTAAAATGGTTTTAGACATCAAGGAAATGATGCCTGACTACATTTTGAGAACTACTTGTCCGGTTTAATAAAACTTGGATGGTATATCAAAGTTAGCCCTCAGATAGTGGGTCTAACTGGTCAAAAACTTATTGAATTCTAATTTGTTAAGCAAAAATCAGTTTGACATCAGTAAACATTTTTTTTTTTTTTTTTTTTTTTTTTTTTCTGGCCCGTCAGTCTGCCTTTTAACAGTTTTGCGAACCACTATAATCTATACAGATATAGTTTTCTGATTGAAATGCCAATTTAGAGTGTATGCCAAAATTAGCCCACGACCCATAGATGTTCTAATGATAATTTCAAACATCTTCTACATAAAATTTTATAAAACTCGTAACACATAACACATGGCAATAGTAAAAATCTGAAAAAAATATATACAATTTAAATAGGAAAGTTTGGTACAAGTAGTAGCCCTCGGATAAAATATAGTAACCAATTTCAATGAAATTTGGTATTTAAGTTCAGAAAAATCGTAGGCGAAATCAAAAAAAATAATTTGATAGTAGGAATGATCCATTATTCTCTTAATAACTTCTCATGGGAAGGGGGGGGGGGGATTCTGACGATTTTTAGTACAATATTTTAAAAATTGGTAGTCCATTTAAATATCATTTATGATCAATGATCGTATTATATCTCGCTTTCACGGGAAAAATTTAGTTTCTAAGAAAGCAACAAAATTTATACAGCTAATTGTAACGTACGCCTTTCTTCCAAACTCTGCGTTTCTCAGTTCTGTTGCTGGCAGTTAAAAAAATTAAAAACATTACTAGGTTAGATAACACACCACACAGGACATTCTTCAACCAAAAAACGAGTTTTTTTTGTTTTTTTTAAATTAACATTGGGTGTCTGGAATCTTTATTCCAGACACCCAATGTTATTTATTTATTTATTTTTTTAAATCTTTATTCCAGACACACATTCAAATATTGATATTGTAGATTGATTAAAAGGTTTGGGTTCGATTTTTTTTGGGGGGGGGGGGGGTTCTATACAACATAAAAGAAAATCCTGTCAAGTACTTGCCAGCAAGTTACTAAAAGGGTTTCTTCGGTCATAAGAATTCTTAAGTACATTATTATTATTTTAAAAAATTCACTTTTAAGAAACAAGGTGTGCATATTATCCTTTACTATCTTCGGTATCTTTATTTGATTCTTTTAGGGGTAAAATGGCCGCCATTTTGGAAACACAATATATTTTTGTGAACCAAATTTCAATACCTTTAAAAGATACCCAACTTCGAATTTTCAAATGACAAAACTTTTGGGGGCCCTCTAAAATTTTGACTTTTTTTAAATCAACTCCCGGAAATATCATATACTTATGGTGCATCTTGGACCACAAATATGCATATTTTTGAATTTTTATTTTTAGGACCTGTCCTATTGGGGTAGCGAGGGGGGGGGACATTTTTTTGCGTTTTGTTTTATTTTTTGGGGGGGTAAAATGGCCGCCATTTTGGAAACACGATATATTGAACCAAATTTCAATTACATTAAAATGATACCCAACTTCGAATTACGAAATAATAAAAATTTTGGGGCTCCATAGTTACGGCCCCCTAAAATTTCACTTTTTTTAAATCAACTCCCGGAAATTTCATTGGACCTCAGAGATATATATTTATATATTTTTGCCTTTTTAGGACTTATCCTAAAGGGGTAGTGCGGGGGGGGGGGTACATTTTGGGTTTGTTTTAATTTTTTATTCAAGATGAAGAAAATGTAAGAGTGACCAGTGCCTATAACATATACAGTGCACTCTCACTGCCAGTGTTTTAAGGCACCTTTACCTGGTACTTGTTAATCAGAGTCCCCACATCCAACAAGCTGATTATTACCATAGTTTATTGTGGTGGATGAGTAGGGTCGACCTGAAGGCTGGGGTGAGAAGGAAGCTTTCCTCCAAGGTTCTCTGGGCAGGCCTTCTGGGTGCAGGTAGGTGGTCCGTTATCATGGCAGATACAGTGGTTACATTCTGAGAAGTATGAATCGCCTTCCTTGCAATCCTTATCTGAAATCAAATTTAAACTTATTATTTTTACTTTCTCATTTACGTAGAGAGAGAGTATTGTGATAGTACGAAAATTCGATTTTGTGACTTTGTAGGATTTACACGTTTTATGGACCCCTGAGTTCAAAATAGTGATTTTAAAAAGACGTCTATACAGAGCGTGAAGCCTAAATAACTTGGTCTATTTAGATAAAGTCGGGCACATAGTATAAAAAACTCTTACTCCGAGGTGAACTCTAGAAATTAATTTTAGCTATACATTTCATAGGTAGTACCCCTAAAAACCGTTGGGACAATTTTGATTAAATAATTCTAAAATGATACCCAACTTCGAATTACGAAATAATAAAATTTTAATAAATTATATTTAAATAATAAATGTATATATATATATATATATATATATATATATATATATATATATATATATATATATATATATATATATATATATATATATATATATATATATATATACATATATATATCATATAAATATATAATTACAATTACATACATACATTTGTATATTATATATATGGATGTAGATGTAATATACATCTATAATCTGATATATACATATATAACTAAATATACAAGTTTTAAATATTGACTTATACCACTCTGCCTTTAAAACCATTTGTATAATAACCTGAATTAACAATAACTAAAAATAATCTAGGAGATTATAGTTAAAATTCCTCAAAACTCCTCATGGAAACACTTTCGGTTTGAATCAAAGACAGTATTGAAAGCTCATGAAAATAGTTGCTGAGATTGTAGTGCAGTAAAAATAGTGTTTGTATGTTTTTAGTAACATCTATATTTTTAAATCTATCATATTACATTATGCTTTATTTTATACCCATATGACATATGACCATTCGTTCAATGATAAGGCGAAAAAATGCTATGTGCCACATTAATTGGGCAGACTGTTTAAACAAGTTATTTAAGCGTTAAAGATATGCTACAAAAGACATTACTTATTTTCATATTAAAGTTATTCGCTGTAAAATTAAATGTAAATTTTCATTTAAATAACCGAAAAAACTTACTTTGTGTAGCGGGGCTCCTACTACGCCTTACAGAAGACACCTCTGAAAAATAAAAAAATATATAAGTTACACTAGTTAAGATTATTAGCAATTAGTAAATCTCGAAGCTCTCATTCATTTTGGTAATTTTAAATTTGTAATTATTTCATTGAAAATTTGACATTACCTGGGTGGGGTATAAAAATTAGAGATAGGAATTGTATGTGTCTTAATAATTAATTTGACTAAGGGATATTATCAATTTTATAAACAGAAGTGTTATATCCCTTTGACTTTCTTACGAGGGGTCTCAACTAAAGCTTTGCCTGAAGTACCCTAGTTTACTTTGATACAAAAATGAAAGAGTACCTTTCTCGACATGCTATCGACATTTTTATAATTTTTTTAAAAAGAATAAATTAATTATATAAGATATTTTAGGATTCACTTCCCGATTCATAACTATTTACGATATGAAGAGTATTATCCGAAAGTAGTAAATTTATTCAAAATCCTTAAAAAGTGGCTTCCCTGGGATAAATCTATTTTATCTAATAAGGGTTCTAGATAATGAAGAAAATCGTAAGGAATAGTTTTTTTTTTTGCTATCTCGGTAATATTTTTTAGAGTAAAGTTCTTTTATTAATCGTTAAATGGTTTTTTAACAGGTTTAAAGTATGGTTTGTTACTCTTTAAAGAATTATAATTGATAAATTTAAATTTAGACAACTACCGGTTTTGGTGAACTTTAGGTCATCGACTTCTAAGTACCTTGAACTGAGAACTTGAACCTTACTCTAGAACCTGTTCTCTAAGTAACATTCTTTAAGAAAATATTGTTACTAAGAAAACAAACAAGATTTAGTATAAAATATGAATTGGTATAGTTACAAGGCTGGTGAAACTTAGGTATGCAATAGCCAATACTATGGCTGGAATAACGTAGGTATACTCGTAGAATAACATAGTTGGTATAACCAATATGTGGAACAACATAAATGGTATAGTCTAGATGTGGAATAACACAGATGGTATAACCTAGATATGGAAAAACATAGATGGTATAATGGTATAACCTAGTTGTAGATTGTAGAATAACATACCAGGTTAAAAACACGATAATATACGTACAATTATATAGTTAGAGAAAAGAAAAAGTTTTCTTTAGTAACTCTCGAAATGTAATTTTTAAATCTTAAACGGGATTTCTGATTTATATCCAGTTTATTAACATCATCATTTAAAATTAATGGAATAAAGAATACTTAACACAACTTAAAATCTAAATTTATAGAAGCTAACCTAAAATGTAATATCTAAAAACCATAATTCATTGTCTTAATAGAAATATTAATGTTTAATAGAAATAAATGTTTATAGCTATAGCGCACTTCTTTATATGTGTTTTTGGCTTAGTGTTCTCATTCATTAATTTTTTAATAATTAATGAACATAAGTAATTCATTGCTTTGTATATGCGTATAATATATATATATATGTATATATATATATATATAATATACGCATATATATGCGTATATTATTATTGCTTTGTATATGCGTATATTATATATATATATATATATATATATATATATATATATATATATATATATATATATATATATATATATATATCGATGACAACTACTCAACTCAAAGGTTTCGGTCAATATATATATAGACCATTGTTATAATGTAAAAAAAATATATAATATATATAATATAAATATATCAGGCGTAAATTGACTGTAGCAGTTTGTCACCCGAATAATATTCAAACATGTAAATAAAATAATCTATACTGTAAAAAATATTTCAAAAAATTATAGGGAATTACTTTCATTCAAGTACTTATTAGGGTTTCGTAGATTATTAATCATATAAGTTATTATATTATGAAATAACGTTTTTTTTATTTCCCCATCCTGCTCTATATGAATATTAAAAAAATTTAGATGGAAGGCCTCAAAAATCAAACAAAAAATTGAAGGGCCCCTGGTTCGATCCCCTGGGGGGTACAATGTTTTATGTTTTTTTTATCGGTATAGTGGCAAATAGTTAAATTCAATTTTTTCAGGAAATTTTTATCGCCCTATAATAAGGTATTTGCATGAATTATTTCAAAATGGGGAGGGATATTTTAATTAATTTAACCAATAAAGAATGCAAAATTTAAAAAGAAGCATATAATATATATTTTTAACCTTCTCAACAGCACCTTTTTAGGTTTTTGTACAAAGTACAAAAAGAAACCATATATAACGGCTCTGTCTTTGTGTCTGTCCGTTGCTTGTTTTAGTTAAAAAAAAAACTACTATAGCTAGGAACATGAAATTCGGCACACAGGTGCATCTCGGCATTTGTGACAACTGGACACTTTTTCGATTTTTCACACTTAATATTTTCAAGATGGCGGCCAATATGGCGGGCGACCAAAAAAATGGTTTTAGTCACCGTGACATGTTATACATCAATTTAAATGTCTTAAAGTGTAGAAAAAGAATATGCAAATATTAAACTTAATAATTTTAACTTAATCGTACAAAAACCAGCGATTGTCGCCTCACGTACTTACGTGAAGCTCGCCTTACTTGTTTATTTGATACCCTACTCGAAAATTAAAAAAAAATTGAGTTTACCAAATTTTTGCACAAGTGTTGCACCAGTATTTTAAATTTCAACTTTTTACCTTAAACGGTTCGGGAAATATGAACTAAAGAGCGACGGACGGACAGACACATCACTCTCGGCATAAGGGTTTCCAGAAGAATCTATGAAACCCTAAAAATACATCTTGAAAGTACTAAATAATTGTACTAATAACGGAAATAAATAATGAAGTTTCATCTCTCTATAAGTAGTCAGAAAATGGGTTACAAAAAGTGTTATTAATAAATTTGTACCCCCACAAACATGTGAAGTAAATAAAAGCGTCTAATTATATAACTATTCTTAATCAGTGTGTGCATCATAAATCATAACTTAATTATTTTGTCTTATAATAGAATCCTAAGTTGAATTTATGGAAGGGAATCTATTAGAAAACAAACGCTGTAGAACCAAAAAAAGCAAATATAATAAATTATCAAGCGCTATTTAGTAATGGCATTGTTATTAAAACATTGTTTAAGGGTCAAGGAGTAGCATAATTATTACAATAATAATAATTTAACAAATTTATCATCAGCTGTTTTTAATACAAAACCTTTATTAAGTTCCACTTCCTTAAACAGATTATTTGTTATTGTTGAAGGAAATGACTTCACGCTTCACATGTGATTACTTAAATATTTTGTTATTTGCTATTTTTGTCTGTGTTGCCTGTGTTAAAAATAAAGGAAGTATTCAAAATAACCACTTCGCGCTTCACAAGTAAATAATTTAATTTTTTGTTGTTTTTGTCAGTGTTACATGTGATCGAAATTATAATAATAATATCAGTGTTGTCCTTGATTAACAAAAAAAACCCTAAACAATGTTTGAATAATTATAGCGTATAAGATCAGATTTTTTTTTTTTTTTTTGTAAGTGAGGAATAGAATAGATTAAACATCGCTAGCTCATGATGTAATGGTTAATTTACAATGTTTAATAAAACTACAATGCATTATTGTTTTTGGTTTTTTCAATGGGTTAATATATTATTGTTTGGTGTTTTTATTTTTGATTGTATAGATAGTTTGGCCTTGACTTTGAACTTGAAGATAATATTGTTCCTTTAGAATGAATAGAAAATGGAAGGAAAAAGAAAAGATTGTTGTCGTTTTCCTTGTCTCGCCTCGTATCAAGGACAAAAGTACTTTAAGATTTACTATATTACACAAATATTATCTCCTGTATTTACAGTAACTGATACTGACAACACAAGTTGAGATCTTTATGTGATATCCTCGTCCTCCTAAGCCCCCGTTACACAGTCAATATTATTGAAAGAAATTTATACGATGAAATTTTTTCAATATATTTTTTAGCAATATTACGTTAGTCTGTGGCAATATCATGTCGCCACACGGTGATACTTTACTATATAAACCCATATTATTTATATTGATTCGCAGGTTATTTTGCGATAGCAGATCGTAAAGATACAAAATTAAAAGGAAAAGTAAGATAATGGGAGAATTTGGCTAATAAAGAAAAAAAACATTTTTTTATTAACAAGTAGGTATAGAGGTACGAACTTACCCCTTATTTTTTGATAATATCTGGAAATTTTATTTTATTATTTAGATTATTTTAGTATTTTTTCAATAATTAACGAGAATATATATATATATATATTCTTTTTTTTTTAACTTAATTTTGAATTTTGAAAAATACTTTAATTGTCTAAGAGTTTGGACCCTGACACTGACTATGTTTGTTTCTTAATTTTTTGACATGTTTGTCCGGAACAAATTTTGTAAGCTAAATTTGACTCACTTTCCGAATACCTAGAAATCTGAAACTTGCACAGATTATATATTTCCAATAATCAGTCATTTTTACCAAATTATTAGTATTTGCTGAATAGTCAATAAATTTATTATCAAAATTGTGGCGGTAAATTTGACCGCCACCGGGGGAGGGGGTCGATATTAGTACTTACTATTTTTAAAGTACAGTAAATTTGCAGCAGCATACAGAAGCACAAAACGAAGTCAGTAGACAAAATAGTTCTGTTGCAATCGTAAAAAAGAAAAAAACCGGAAAAATTGTATTATTTCAGAAATGAGCCTAAACCACTTCCAATAACAAGTTGTGGTCATTTGGCGTCAATTACTGGCTCTATTGCAGTGCATAACAAGCCGTTTGACGTGGATTCACAAACCATTTTTTAAAAGTTGTGCATTTCTAAACAGTTTGACACGAAATTAAAAGAGTATTTCAAATTCGAAGTTGCCCATGAGTATTGCTCAACGAAGAGGAGATGCTTTCAATTATTGAAGAACATTTTTAATGAGAAATTTACACACATTTAACTACACTTGCCCGCACCTTTAAACATGATTCATGATTATATGCATTTTTCTTTCGTCAAATGCCCAAAACTTGATATTTTATTTGGTTTAGGTTCATTTTTAAAAAAATACAATTTTCCGTTTTTTGTTTCTTTTACGATAGCAGCAGAATTATTTTGTCTACAGGCTTAATTTTGTTCTTGCATAAAAGCCAATTAAATTTACTACAACTTCATTTCTTATGACTTTTTTCCTAAGCGAGAGGTTTTATGCCGACATTCGGCCTGAAACGAGAGCAATACAAAAATATTTCATTTTTTGGAAAAAATTGTTAATTATTGAAGTGTCATATCTCGGAAACTATTCGACGTACAGAGTTGCCGTTGGACTTAAATTGTAATAAATTTATTGTACTGTAAAAATATTAAGAACGACGCATAGTTTACGAGGTATATAGGAACAACTAAAAAGCGTTCGAAAGCACAAGTTTTTCGAAGCTGCAAACTTGAGATCACACTACCCTAACTGGTCCGAACAAAATATCAGAACTACGTCACTCTTTGCGAATATAAGTCTAATTTGACTGGTCTAATATTCCGTTTTTGTGTTTCTATGATTTCAACAGAACTATTGGGCCTAAAGACTTCGTTTTCTACTTAAAAGTAAGCCAATTAAATTTACTATAACTTCATTTCGTAAGTCTTTCCTTGTAGGTGAGCTGTTTTATACCGATATTCGGCCTGAAAAGAGAACAATACTAAAAAATGTCATTTTTTGGAAAAACTGACAATTTTTGATTTGTCATATCTCGAAAAATATTAGATGTGCAGAGTGCAGAGCTGCAATTGGGCTTATGCTGCTGCAAATTTACTGTACTTTAAAAATAGTAATAACGACTAACATCGAAAATCACATAGCTTACGAGTTATATGGCAACAACTTAAAAAAGTCCAAATTTTGTTTCAGTTTTTCATGTATTACGCAGCTAGCACAAGTTTTTTGAAGCTGCAAACTTAGGATCTCACTACCCTAACTGGTCCGAACAACATATAAAAAAATCAGAACTATATCACGCTTTGCGAATTTAATGTCTGATTTGATTGGCCTAATACATACTAAAAGAAATCAGCAAAAACTACAATTACATTTTTTTTAAAAAATGTGTATAAAGCAGAGGTTCTAAGCGAATTTTGATACAAACTAACCTACATAAACAAAAAAAAATTAGTGTACGCTATACCGACACGTAAATCTTTTTCTTGAAAGCAATTTATCTGACTTGACTACGGTAATATAAAATGAGCGCCCATAATGTCTATTACCGTTTAAATCATTCTCTCAACTTGCTTATTAGTGCGACTGATGATATAGTCTCAATTTAATGATTCCCACTCACTTGAAATAAGCATAAGCATCAATCAAAATCAAACAATAAGATCCCTTAAAGTACGTAATAGGATGAGAGGAAGCTAGGTGCCACACTAATTGGCAGTCTATTTTGTTATTTTATCATATCAATTGGATTGATTCACCCAAATAAAATGTGTAAAAAAATACGAGGCAATGAAAAAAGCAAACAATTCAAACTGAGGGGAAAACCTAATATTTACACTTTACTCAGAGATGTCTTTGTAACAATATTGCAACATTACATTATGTCACAAAACATTTCCGACGTGTCTAAATATAAGTTGAAGTAACTGCTCTGGAGTTGATTAGGGAGGTTAACTAATTTAATTTTAAATATATTATTAGTATCGACTAATAGAATATTAGATTGTATATTAATATCAAAAAATCGGTCCGAGACAACTCAGACAAACTTTCTCATATACAAGTTCATAATTACTTAGCCAATGTTTTCCATTTATTAGTTTTTGTAAGTGCGTTTAATTATTATTGAAAATTATATCAAAATTTACACTAAAAATAACTTCTCCAGGGTGGGGAATCGAACCCGGGATCTCTCCGTCCACGTTTTTAGCTATTTTCTCAGGAACTAGATTTTTCCCGGGAAAACTGCTTATATCGTTGGATCCGTATTTAAATGGACTACATTTTAGAATTTTTTAATCAAAATCGTCGCAACCGTTTTCGATAAATTTTTTTTTTTCACGTTTTTTTCAGAGTTTTTGGGGGTAGCGCCCCCAAATTTGGAGCTAAAATTTATTTCTCGATTTCGCCTCGGGATATGATTTTTCTGAACCTGTATGCCAAATTTCGTCAAAATCGGCCCAGTAGTTTAGGCTCCAGGTGTCTGCACAGACAGACGACAGACAGACATTTTTTAAAAACCACTTTTTTGGACTCAGGGGACCTCAAAACGTGTAAATCCATCAAAATCTCAAAATCGAATTTTCGCGCCATCACAATACTTTCTCTTCATATGAGAAAGTAAAAATAGAATATTAGTATCTACTGTAAAATGAATTGAAACGGAGGATAAATTTTACAAGTAAATCACTCCCATGATAACGTTAAAGTAAGAGTAAATGTATACTCATGTGACCACTCCATCCAGTGAGAGGACGCAAAGAAGCTAAATGACACGCTTATTGCCGACATTTTTTTAAAAATATATATATATATATATATGTTGCACCTCTCCCTGGAAAATTGAATGATTCTAGACTTTTTTTGTTGCCCACGCCAAAAAACTTCGAATAGGACGGAATAGTGCTATGCATATTGTTTTGTTGTTCTTTATTAAAACAACAAAGTGGTCTATTTAAGTCGTGTGTACCGAGAAAAATCTCATTTCCGAGGCATTAATACAGATGATAAAATGTTGAATGATCAGTAACGTAAATACTAATACTCAAAAAAAGAAAAAATTGAAAACACTGAACTCAGCAGGTATTCGGATAGTTAAGTTTAACTACAAAAACCCGCGAAACAACAACCAAATAGAAAGACTGTAATTATAATGGACCAAGTAAGGTACTTCTTTAAATTGTTACTCCCCTTTGTTTTTTTGGAGTATAAATGACTGAATAAATAACTAAGGGATGTTTAGTCCGATGTACTTTGGGACAAAGGAATATCACACTTCTGTTGGAAGGGGAGTAACAGTCTAAAGAAGAACATTCCGTACACCTTCTTCAGATTGTTACTCCTCTCTGTTTTTTTTTTAAGAAGTGCCTCGAGTAATTATTTACTCGTATATGAGAAAGTTTAGTAGGACTTGCATTGTTTTTTGTTTTTTTTAAATCCATTATATTAACTTTGATTTTGTTTGACGGTGCCTGTCATCTAACGTCCAAATCTTTGAAGGGCTTTAACCCGTATCCAGTCATCCTATCGAGCTAAAACTTGGTACATAGACAATACTAATACATTACATTCTATTAAATTTTAGGGTCCCACACGCTGATTAACGACAGTGCTTGTACTAACTTAATTACTGTGATTGTTATAAACATTTTCAAAGTGTTTTTTTGATGCCGATCACTAACTCAACCAAAATGTACAAGTATAAAGGATTATTAATAAAAACTTTGTTTTTAAGGGCTAGTATTATTTTTTTCTATTACATAGTAAATGTTTATTTATAAAAATAATAATGCATATCATACTTGCTGAAGATGCAACAAAGTATCTCGTGAACGGTTTGAGACTATCTGAAAAAGCTTTATACGTAGTGGATGTCCTTTACTATTAAATAAAATGTTTACGTATTTAAAACTATTTTTTACTACGTTTTTATTAGCTTGCTTTCTGTTTGTTTGTTTGTTTGTCCGGTACAAATCTAGCAATCGATTTCTAACTAACTTCCCGAATAGCTAGACATTTGAAACTTTTAGCATAGCTCAGAACACGATGACAATGCATTATTTTAATACTTTTAGCCATCTTTCAGCAGAATTTAATTAGCTTTCAGCAAATTTTGCTGTGTGGAAAGTTAGTTCGGAAAAAATCCGCAAGTTATTTTATTTGTTTTGACATATCCCATAGTATTTACAATCTTCATTTTGACGGGTTTCAAATTTGTGATTTTTTATTAGAGGTAATCATTGAATGACAGCAAAACAGGAAATATATCGATTATATTATTTATCGATTATATTATTAATATTATTTCAAATCTATGGATGGCACGCTTTAGATTTGCTGTTGGGGAGATCCGTTGTACAAAGATTTGTCCTTTTATAGGTTTAAGATTAGCTCTCTAGATGGTTGTCATTTATGTGAAGTAAATAAATTTGGAACTATTTATTTATTTATTTTTTTTTTAACTAACATTATATAACAATGACAATTATATTATCAACATTACATACGATTCAACAGAACATTTAAAAACGTAGTATATAAAAAGTTCTTTTTATCTTGAAATTATTAAAACTTATTTTAAATTCATTTTCCCTCCATAAACTAAACATATCCATACTGACAGACATTTGGCGGGATAATATAAAGTATCTGACCTGTTAGGACGACAGCTACGAGAAGTGCTAAGACGAAAACCAGCTTCATGATGTCGAGGATGGGTTTAGTACAGTTTGGTATCTGAGAAGAGACTCTTGTTGGCCCAAGGACGTCATGCTCTTTATATACTGGAGCATCTATATGTATAGTCTCTACTCCAATACCCAGTGTTGCAAACAATCAATACTAAAATATACCTCATTACTCATTGTCATTATACTCAAACCATACGTACTCTTTCTATACCACAACAAAAACTTTTTTTTTACATAACATAGTGTTAACGCAGTTGACATTTTTTTTTTTTTTTTTTTTTTTTTTTAAATAATGTTTTTTACAAAAAATCAACTTCTCTTTTACTATATTTTTATTTTTCATCAAATTATTGAATCTTACAAAATATTAATATATATTCAATCAATTTAGGATTTTTAGTTATTATTTTTTTTAAATTTAAATTGTTTTAGATATAAAATTAAAATCATCAGTCAAGTAGTGTGGCACATAGCTTCCTCGCGTTCTACTACGTACCTAAATAATGTTATGCTTTTACCAACTATTACCGTCAAATTTTATTTTGATTTTTTTTCATGAATAAAAATATCAGTCGTAGACAGTTAAAATTAATGTGGGACCATCTGTGGGCAGTTCAACCTACAATCCAAATTTATTAAAAATCAGATGATTAATTTTAATGGTATAGGTGAAAATAAATGTATGTTTGTGCGCATGTGGAAGAGAAACAAATGGGCGCATAAGGGTGAAACTTATATAGGACTTTAAATCAAATTATAATTATTAACAACTACGGGAAACAGACAGAGAAAAATACACTCCAGCGCTGGAGTGTATTTTTCTCTGTCTGTTTCCCATAGTTGTTAATAATTATAATTTGATTTAAATTAAAATTTAATATTTCCGATTTTGTATGAATACTACCAAAATCGTAAAATATGAACTTATATAGGACCAACAATGGGCTAATTATGCCTACCATCCAAATTTTAATAAAATCGGAAGAGTAGTTTTTAAGATATGTTGGTTCGCGACATACCTACAGAGAGACACGGGACCAAAAATGCTCCCTGATATCAGAAACGGATTTCTTTCTTGGAAGTTTTGAAATCGGAGACATAAGATTTTTTCGTTCTTTGGAACGATCACATAGCTTCCGTTCCTTCAAGCTCAGAAGCAAAACTTTTATTTTAAAAAGTACTTGTCCAAATATGCCATAATTTTTTGCACTATGTGAAAGTTAGACCATGGCTAGTTCCCTTCCAATCAAACGTAACATTTAACATTTAATGAACAATTTGAAAAATAAATCAATCCAATAATAGTTAATTTTATACTCATGTGACCATTCGGTCCAGTGATGGGACGCAAAGAAGCTTAATACCATACAAATTGGCGAACTTTTTTTTAAAATAAAATTATATGTTGTACTTCTCCCAAGAAAATGTAATGATGAACATGTAGACTTTTTTCGTTGCCATCACCAAAAAACTTTCGATTAGACGGTATAATTATATAATATTATACATATGTATATGTTTAGTGTATAATATAGTTTATGTACATGATTTAGAAATTTTTCATAATTATGTATCATCAGTATAAGTAAAAGTTGTATTATGTAATTATGTATAAGTTTTTAAGAGAAATGTATTTGTATTGAAAGAGTCTGTAGTTGTTTTTACAATTATCATTATTATTATTAATTTTATTTTTGGTTTCTCGCTGTCACTGCGCACTACAGTGTGCTAATTAGATACTATAGCTAACTACATCTAATAGATACTAAATAAACTTTAAAGTTTTAAGTGTATGTGAAGGTATCATCTGCTAACTAACGAGTCGTCAATCTGTTAGTAAATAAACTAAATAAATTTAGTACACAATATTATGTACTACAATACTACAATATGTTGTACAATCCACCATTTGGTTGTTGCCTGTTCCTGTGGCATCTTAATACGTGCCACAAAATACAAAATACGTGTAGGTATATCCTTAAAATTCGCCTATGATTATTTTAATCGAGTTGCCTATGTGTGTGTAAAATAATAAAAAAAAAAAAAAAAAAAAAATCGAAGAAAAGTTACTCTTAATTAAATCTCCTGCTTGTTCTTAAATGAAAATGTATAGTGTTACTTTTTGTTCAAAATGTACTCTATACCCAAAAAG
Organism: Gerris lacustris; assembly: GCA_951217055.1. NCBI lineage: Eukaryota > Metazoa > Arthropoda > Insecta > Hemiptera > Gerridae > Gerris > Gerris lacustris. Next base: position 34,745,610 of record OX578276.1, on the reverse strand, counting down.
TACAATTTTCTATAATAGTATATACACTGTATATATTATATATATATATATATATATATATATATATATATATATATATATATATATATATATATATATATCCACGGGTATGCCAGACAGCAAACTGGGATTTTTTAAAAATCACTTTTTGCACTTAAAACAAGCAAATTTATCAAAATCGAATTTTCGCCTTACAAATACTTTCACTTCATATACAAACTGTATGAGAAAGTAAAAAAAGTCAACAACTATAATTAGTTCTCGTAAGATTTGTATTTGTATGTGTATGGGTATACAAATATTTTTATCTACGATTGATACGAAATATAAACATTATATCTTTGTTTAGATGCGTAGAAAGTGATTATTTACTTACGTACTTGTATTCATTGCGCATGCGCGTCTCATAGTTCTGAACAATTCCTCTTCTTTACCACACTAGTGCGGTAAAGAAGAGGAATTCTTCAGCTTAACGCACGATTAGCAAGTTTGTTTACATTTAACAAAACTAATTTGCTGTTTTTTTTTGTTTTTTTTTATTAAAGTAACGGTTTATATCGAGGTTTTAGTGAAAAACAATGAGTGAATCAAGTGACTTAGACGAAAATGTGGAGAATAATACTCCTCCAGAAATAATTAATTCGGCAATAAATACAACTCAAGAATTAATGCCATCTTTATCAAGAGAGAGAGATACGAACTTACATACAGCAAGTTTATTTTTTTCTGTATTTATTATTTAAATCTAACAATCATAGATAAAGTACGGTACGCAACTCGAGCGAAAAAGGCATTTTGCATTGCTCGTGTGGTTTTACTACCCTCGCTGTCGCTCGGGTGCAAACTCCACACTCGCATGCAAAATGCTACTTTCCGCACTCGACGCGTAATGTACCATTGTTTGTTTTGTAAAAGAGTACGTTATACATTTTAAATAAATAAAAAAATATGTAATATAATTTTAGAGGGGTCAGCAACCTTTATCTTAAATCTATTAAATTGTGAAGAGCCAACAACAGGTCACAAAAAACAAAACAACTATTGACCGATTAACTGACACACACACACACACACACACACACACACACACACACACACACACACATATATATATATATATATATATATATATATATATATATATATATATATATCTTTGGTTTCACTCGAAAAGTTGTCCCATTCGTCTTAGTGGCTTTAGGATAAATATATACATATGTAATGTATACAACGAAATACCTCTAAAGAAGATTTCTTGGAAAGAATTTATTACTTAAAAAGAACCTTTTGGCATTTAAAATTTAAGAGCTTATTTTATTTTGTAAAACCCTTTTAATAGTAATTTAGTTTTCTGTTATGGCATTTTAAAGACTAAATTTTAATTTTTTTTAATCGAAATCGTCGTAACCGTTTTCAGAGGTCAGAGATTAATGTTATCTAGTATTAATTACATTTTTTTTAAAGATATGTAAAATAATTAGTGATTTTATTTATTGTTAATACGTTTGATCGATAATTGTTTATCTTTAATAGAGTTTTAAAATAGATTACAGTTGTTGCATGTTGAAAAATAAGGGTTTTTTTCAGGGTCTTCACACTCTGATATGGTCCTTCTCTGTGTCTGGCTGTCTATCTGTCTGTCTGTCTGCCTATCTGTCTGTCTGTCAATCTATCTATTTGTCTGTAACAGTCTCTATTACTTTTGAATCTATACTGTAGTATAATAATGTATGATTAGTAATGTATGATAGAAAAAATATATAGGTCCGGCAGATTCAGACCAAACTTTCTTATAGACATAGTAATACTGAAATTACTGACATTCCAAAATATCTTATTTTAATAATTAATTATTAAACCCCTTAAAATAGACTGCCAATTGGTGTGGCACATAGCTTCCTCGCATGCTATCACGTACTTTTTGATTTTATGCTTTTACAAGCCGTTATTGTCTAATTTGTTTAATTGTTTCCCCAATGGTTTTCTGAACAGTCTAATATAAATAAATCGGTCCGAGACAACTCAGACAAACTTTCTCATATACGAGTTCATGATTACTTAGCCCAGTGTTTTACATTTATTAGTTTTCGAGTTTTCGTATATATACTTTTAATTATTATTGAACAAGTTATCAGAATTTATCATAAAAACAACTTCTCCTCGGCGGGGAATCGAATCCAGCCCTCTCTCCGTCTTCGTTTAAATCTATTTTCTCTGGTACTAAATTTTTCCCGGGGAAACGGCTTATATCGTTAGATTCGTATATAATTAGTCCCAAATTGTACCCTTTGCCGCCCTCTGGATTCTTAAGAGTAAACAAACTCACATTTCACATTTAACAAACTTCCCTTTACATGGTACGGATCCCCCAAAATAAGTTCATTATTTATCGCCCAAGTTTCATTAATTTATCTCAAACGATTTATCTCAAAAAGATAAGAAGGAGGGGGGGGGGGGGGGGGAGAGACACTTGGACCACCCTGTATATATATATATATATATTGTGGTGAATAATATACACTTCAAATAGTTTTAAAAGAACAATATTGCTAGTCACATTTTAGAAATTCATTAGGAGAATGTAAAATCAACAATGTTTCATGATTGCTGTTTCAACAGAAATACATATTTGTATTAATTATCGGTGTCTCAAGGATTTAAAAGTTCAAATACACAAATATTTACTTTTCACTATAATGCCGGAGAAAAATAAATACCTACACCTTGTAAAAATTTAGGAACGCAGCAGCGTTCCGCCCCGCCAAGTCAAAAAGTTAAAATTTCACAAAAGCTGCCAGTGTATATATACTGTAGGTGACGAACTAGGGTTTTTGAGGGTCTGCAGCGTGGAATACATACAAGTTACCTAAATATTTTTTTAATATCTTTGAAGGCCGTGTCCTGTAGATCAAAATTTAAAAAAAAATGTCGAAATCGGTCAAGTAGAAGTAGAGAAAAATAGGTTTGAAAATGGTAGTTTTGATGACTTCTTATTCTTATTCTTAATCTTATTCTTATTCTTATTCTTCCTTCATTTTACGTTGACGCACCTACAGCCTAAACTACAGAACCGATTTTAATGAATGAGGGCTTTTTGGATTCGTCTAGGGCCCTAGTGCATCCCCCCCCAACTCATCCTCCCCCCCCCCCCCCCTACAATCAATCAACTTATTCCTATGCTGAATGTGGGGCGAGAAACCAAGTAAGCGTCATGCGAAGTAGTGAGCATATTATATTATTACATATAAAAAATAATTATTACATACATACATATATATATATATATATATATATAATGATAATAATAATCAACAATATATGTAATAATAATACCATTAGTTACTTTTAACATATATACTTTATAATTAAGGCAATATTAAGGGGTCACTTCGTTACTTATATAAGGTCAGGATCCAGCTGGATATGCGCAAATTATAGCAACGTTAGTGTATCTAGGTGGCCAAATGCCGCTAAAAATCTTTATATTATGCTGCTACTATAAGAATGTTAAGTTCTTTCAATGTCATAGGTCTCGTAGTTCTCCAATCTCCATAGGCCTTGTCCAGCTCTTAACTTCACTTTTATTTGACTCTAATGTGTGGGAATAAACAGTTTAGAGAATCCTTCCTTAGGGACCGTACAAAAAGTCATGAAATCTGACCAAAAACCACTTGTGTGGTAAAAAAACACCCCGCCAAGTCTGAGGTCCAAAAAAGTTGTGAAATCAACTTTCTGTCCCGCCAAGTGATGTTGGCACTTTCTCCTGACCCAACACTGTCAACTTAGATATTTATTAGCTTCTTCTCCTTGGCGGTGTGAGGAAAGCCTTTTAACAATGTTGTTGAAGGCTCTTCTCGATGCCACAATAATCATTGCTGTAAATCTTTCCCATTATCAAAAAGCAAATAAAATAGAAATAAGTAATATACAAATTAAGCTTTCAAGGAATGACCCCGTGCAACTACTACTTTCTTTGCAGAGGATGCGTGGGGTACAACCAGTTAACTTTGGGAAGTACTGCAGGAACACCGCCAAGGAGAAGAAGCTGATAAATATCTAAGTTGACAGTGTTGGGTCAGGAGAAAGTGCCAACATCACTTGGCGGGACAGAAAGTTGATTTCACAACTTTTTTGGACCTCAGACTTGGCGGGGTGTTTTTTTTACCACACAGGTGGTTTTTGGTCAGATCTATAATAGACAGTGTAGTGTGTCCCCGGATCGGGTTGCATACAACCCGACCGACCGGACCGGATCGGGTTGGGCTTGGGTTTACATGTAATGACAAAAAATTTAATTTTTGAAGGAAATCGCCCTTCATAAAATCCTATGCTTGTTTTTAAATAAAGATTTATAGTATTACTTAAAAAAAAAAGAACATATAAAGCATAAATTTGTGTTTTCAGGAAACCTATTTTTTTATTAAAAAACTTCTGCTTGACATTAATCCACAAATAACAATATTATTTCCTTGATTTTGCTTCCGAGCCTACCAAAGGTAGCAGTAGCATTGTGTTCACTTTTAGGAAATGAAAAATTTTTCACTTCCTAAAAGTGAAAAATATTTCACTTAAATTCATATAAATTTAGTTTCGTTTTGTCTGTAGGTCTGCCTCTCTGTCTGTCTGTCTGTCGATCTGTGAGCCCGCGAATCCTTGCCACACGCATAACTTCCACAATTTTCATTAGATTTTTATGTATTTTCAGAGAATATTCTGGTAAGGCTCGAGTTGTTCCCCCTATAAATTTCATCGCGGATCTGTAAAATTACGTAAAATCCTCCAAACTTCAATTTCTTGCGACCTAAAGGTCAAAAGTTTAGATGATATCATATGAATTTCATCATTATCGGATCAGTCGTAGCCATATGCCTGTGTGCCTATCTGTTTTTCTATCCGCAAATCTTTGCTACAGACACAGATGAAATTTTCAGGGATTGTGCAGGATATGCCCTATAAGGTCCCGTATAAATGTCATTGGATTTATAGAATCACTGCGCATGTGCAAACTTAAAATCCACGAAACATCAATTTCTCAAGATCTGACGGATCGAATTTGCTTAGAATTTGTAGATTTGTGGATTTGTGGATTGTGAACTGGCACACAGATAATCCCCTATACGAATTTCAACTTGTTCGTATCAATTTTTGCCACTGCACATGCACATGCACAAAAGTTCATGTTTTCATACTTTCTATTTCGTATTTAATATGTTTACCTCATTTGCTTATTGTGTAATTATTTACCCAAAAAACCAAAGAGAACGTGGAATAATTAGAAATCGATATAGAGATAGGTAAGATAGAGAGAATTCAATAGAGATAGGTAAGATAGAGAGAATTCAATAGAGATAGGTAAGATAGAGAGAATTCAATAGAGATAGGTAAGATAGAGAGAATTCAATAGAGATAGGTAAGATAGAGAGAATTCAATAGAGATAGGTAAGATAGAGAGAATTCAATAGAGATAGGTAAGATAGAGAGAATTCAATAGAGATAATTGAAAATGGATATTTCACCAATTGTCATTGAAATGACATAAAATAGCTGTGCCAGATTTTGGAGCAAATAATTGGCTTTCTATTGAATTGCACTTTGGCAAAATGGTAAAGAGCAAGACAAAAAAAAAACAACAAAAAAACAATGCAATTGAAAACACAACAACATGCACAAACACAATAAATTAAACACAATGTAATTGAATGATCTATACAATCGTGTTATGGCTACGAGGAAGCTATGTGACACACTCACTTGACAGACGTTTCTTTGCTTGTTTCAGTTTTTCAAAAATTAAATTAAATTTTTAGAAAACTTAAAAAAAATACCAAATATAAGGTACTGTTATATTTTGACGGAATCTAAATATATTACTTAGAAATGTTGGTTCAATTGCAAAAAAAACTGTAAATAATAAAATTTATTTTATTATACTAAATTTAAATAAGCTTCTTTTTTCCTGAAATTTCAGTCCTAAATTCAGCCTGCTTATTATATGCGAGATTTATATTGTTATTAAAATACCTCTTTCACTTACGACAACTGTATAGTCAGTAATACATAAGATCAATAAATGTTAAGTACATTTAAATATACCTATTAAGTACAAGACGAGATGTATTAGTTCATTTAAACCTCAATCGCGAACTTCAATCATATTTAACATTAATAAGTTGTTGTTTTTTCTCATTAGTTCGTACAAAAGAACATATTAAGAGCTGCTTAAACGATTTTTATAATTTGCTTTATTGTTCATTTTTGATAAGATTTCTATTGAAGATCATTTGCAAAATACATTGAAGATCATTTGCAAAATACATTTAGCCCTGTTCAATACGATATTGTGTTTTCGGTCTTATTATTTTACGAAGAATGATTTATTGACCAATTTCTTCGGGCTTGCTTCCAGTAATTGCACTTCAACTAAAATTAATGTAAACAAAATTCAAATTATATCGATTCGACTTGAAGGGATTCGTTTAAATGATAAATTGATTTCAACTAATGGACAAAACTTAATTTTGCTTGAATCCTCTTTCAAAATAATTGGTCCGAAAAATTCCAACAAAAATTTCTCATAAACATATGTACATTTGAATTTAAATCCATTAATATCTAATGTATTGCTTCCGAGCTTACCAAAGGTAAAGGAAGCTATGTGATCGTTCTGAAGAACAAATATTTTTTATGTCTCTAATGTCCAACAATTCCAAGACAGAAATCTGTTTAAGACATCAGGGTACATGTTTGATTCCTTGTCTGTCTGACGGCCTCTCCGTCTGTTAGTCGGTGTGTTGTAATTCATCTTAATATCTAATCTTCCGATCATAATAAAATTTGTATGGTAGATCATTAGCATATTCTTTGCCTCACATAAGTTTCAACCTTATGCACCCATTTGTTTTTCTCTCACATGCGCACAATCATACATTTATTTATATCTATATCTTTAAAACTACAGCTGTGATTTATAAGAAGTATGCATGGTATGTTGAAAGTAGCCTGCGGATAGCCCCAGATTGATTTGAACCGTCTGCGTCTGCGCGCTCTTTAACTTCGTGTAAAAAAACATAAACAAAAATATATAATAAATTAGACAATTTTGGATTGTAAAGGCATAACATCAATAAAATTCGTGATAGGATGTTAGGAAACTATGTGCCACACTAATTGACAGACCATTTTTAAACGCATTTAACAAATTGTTGAACTGGTTGTTGTTTACTTTTTTTAAGGTTTCGAGGTCATCCTAGAAACCTATTCAATTGGAAATTAGTCCGCCCATCGCATCTTGGATCATACCTCCCGACTTATTGTAGCTAGAGATTTGAAATTTATTATACAACTTAAACTTTTTTGCCCAAAAACAGGAAAAATGTGAACTTCACAACTCACAATTTCTTCGATCAGTGAGCAATTGCGAACTGATAGCAACATTTTATATTTTATGTAATTTTTTGAGTGGGGTATCAATTGGAAGGTATTGAAATGTTGATCCTAAATATATATCCCGTTTCCAAAATGGCGGCCATTTTATCCCTAGAAGAGCCAAATAAGTCCATACCTAAGACCCTAATAAGGATAATATGCACACCTTTCTCCCCCATAGTGCAACTTTTTATACATATTTTAGTAAAAAGAAAAGAATAATGTAGGAAATATGAATTTTTAAGACCGAAGAAACCCTTTTAGTATAGCTCGCTGGCAAGTACTTGTTTCGATTTAGATAAGGTTTATTTCATTAATATCTCAGATAATAGATTTTTGCCGGAAAAACAACTTATATGGTTAGATTCTTATATATATTTATTAATTATTATTTGATGTATAACATTTTTATTCAAAATCGTCGGAACCGTTGTACGATTTAGATTATCAGTTTTATTTTCATTAATATCTCGGAAACTACATTTTTGCTGGGAAAAAAGCTCATATGGCTAGATTCATATAATATATTTATTAACTATTATTTGATTAATGACATTTTTTTTCAAAATCGTCGGAACCGTTTTCGAAAAATACCTTTTATCACATTTTTTCAGTTCTTGGAGGGTACATTCCCTAAATTTAATTTCTCAATTTCGTCTCAGTCTCAGGTTATTTCTGAAAAATTATGCCTAATTTCTTCGAAATTGGTCCTTTAGTTTTAGGCTCCATCTGTCTGCTCATCCAACAAACGACTCAGAGGACCTCAAAACGTGTAAATCCATCAAAATTCCCCTGCAATCACAATATTTTCTCTTTATATACTACGTATAAAAGATCTTGTACGTAACTTTGTAACTTAAATGCAGTTTCTAAGCCGATAATGCACTGTTTATATTTCAATCTAAAAATAGATTGATAAAATCCAATACAAAAAAAGATTACTCAGAAAAAAAACAATTATTGACCTTATTAAGTCGACTGCAAATATTACAAGTAGTGGAAAGTAACATTTTATCAGCTGCACCTGTTACAATATTATTTAAAGAATATAATAATCAGTCTATATGAATATTCATTATGCTTTAACAGTCCACTGCTAGCGTCATAAATCAATTTAATTAAATAATGGAATTAAAATTAGAAATTTGCAGAATAAAGAATTACAAATTTAACCCAAAAATAGATATTTTATAACAAAGTATATTTTTATTAAATGTTAATTATTAGGTAAGATTTTAAGATCTCATCTTTAAATTTTAAATGAAATAAACGAAAGTAACGGACATTGAGATCATTCTGAAGATTTTTATTTTACAAGCTTTTATTTAATTTCACTAGATTCTATGATATAATATTTTTACTTCAAATTCAAAATTTTACATCCTTAAAAATGTTATACAATTAGCAGATGATACTGTACTCTATTACCGAATTAAAACTTGGGAGGAAGTATTTAAATCAGTATTTTGTGGTTTTACTATGGTTAAAAAATTCTGTGATCTCAAGACTAAGTATATTTATTTTTCGAGCTATTTATTTTTCAGAGGCCAACAACTTCGAAATCTCTATATACCTCTACACAACTGTGGTTGTGATATGAGATCGTTGAGTTGTTGTAACCAGAAAATAGAGCAAGTGAGTAACATAAAGTATTTGGGCATTTACTTGGATCAATATTTACCTTGGGATTTACAAATATCTTATCTTTGTTATTTTGCTTAAGTCTAAGTGTTTCATATTTTGCGCATCTACGTAAATTATAAAAGTACATAATAGATAAAACTTTGCATTATTTTGTGAGATTAGATTAAACATTAGTTAAATAATAAATGAGATAAAAGACTAATGTCCAATCCATAATTCAGATACGGCTTATAGTTTTGAAAGCGGCCTTGAGTTCAAAAGTTTAACCTCTTTTTACTCTTAAAAAAAGTAGCTTTGCGAAAAGCAAAACTATATTCGACCAAACAAATGTTTATAGATTTCTTTGTTTTACCTTTGGAAAACTCTATGAGAAATCAATAATTTTATCTTTCTTTCACGAAAATAATATAAAAATCAATCACAGCTATGATATGAGAAGGAAAAGGAAGGGCAAACTAGCAACTATAAAAAAAATCACAAAATACCACATTATACTACCACAACATCTAAAAACCAATAACAGATTTTCAGCTTTTATTATTATTTTTATTTAATGTCTCAGATACTAGATACTATATTTCAGAATTTTTAAACAACATTTCGGAATCGTTCTTGTGCAATTTTTATTCTACGACCTTTCATAGTTTTTAGAGTGCAGCTCCCCCAAATTTAGAGCTAAAATTTATTTCTAGATTTTATTTCAGGGTATGATTTTTCTGAACATGTATGCCAAATTTCATCGAAATTGGTCCAGCAGTTTAGACTTCACTCGTCTGCACAGACTTGAGACTACAGTCGACTCAGGGGACCTCAAAACGTATAAAGCCATCAAAATTCTCCTTCAATACAACAACAATTTCTTCTCTTTATATACCGTAAATAAATTGGCCAAGAATGTGCTTTCAGGAAACACAAAGGGTCCGTAGGCTATTTAACAAATAGGACGAGTTCATTAACCAGCATAATTGGCCCACCCTTATCAAGATGGCGGCCATTTAAAATTTGTATTTACTATAATAAAATAAAACAAACGCCATCACATGAGTTTTATTGTCCAAGCACAATGAAAGTACTCTAATGATTTTAGCTCAATCTGTTCCTAAGATAATACATTTTTTAAGATTTTGGGGAGGGAATAATTTTTTTCTTATTAAATATTTTACTAATGATATATTTCTTAAAAATTGTTTTTTTGTAGTTTTTTTTTTTTTTTTTTTATAAAGAATAACTATGATTGTTTCAGATTTTTTCGTTGTTTTTGTTTTGTAAAAAACTGTTTTAAAGGACATATTATGTGGGCAAATATGAATTGGTAGGAAAATGAAACCATATATAGCTTTCTACTCAGAGCGTCCTCTTTCATGTAACACATACATGCCACATTTCCGTTTAACTTATTTTGACTCTTTAATCATTAACATCTAGTTTTGAGGGATGATTTAACATTAAAGCAAATTTTCAAATTTTTATGTTGGATACTTTCGGAGATCAGGTGCGTTGTCTGTAACGCACATGATCGTGAGACTTGATCGGGAGACAAACAAGCGTACGATTGTATTAGGGTCCTTGTTTTTGGACCCTAAAAAGGATAGAAATCCTACTCTTAAGACAACACAATCGTCGAAACCATTTTCCCTTATTGTAAATCAATACAATAATAAATAGCCACACATTATCTTCCAAGAGGAATCACATTATTTTATAGTTATGTGACTATTGACGTAATATTTAGGATGCGAGAAAGCTATGTGCCACACTAATTGGAAGGTTAAACCGTATAAAGTCAAGTATCCGAAAGGGATTAATAGAACAGTGAACGTACTTTTGCTTTTCGTAAAAGTACTTGTACATGAAATATAGTCGAAAAACTTCATACATTTCAAGTGAAGATATCAGTAGTTTTTATTGTGTCTTTTTTCTACACATCCAAAATCCCTTTTCAAGTTTCTTGGGATGCAAGAGCGAATATATAGTAGAGTTTAGAGTATTGCTGGGCAGTGAGTCAGTGTCTAAATATTGGGTTCATATAATATTTCATCTAGAAATAAAACTAAATATATACAGCCCGAAACAACAATATATGTAATGGGTGGTCAATTTTATTGGAGATTTTAAGGGGGCCGCGATTACTAAAAGGTTAAAACCCATTGCTCTAGATCTAGATAATAAGAAGTTTTAGGTTTCTGGGCAACTCTGGGTAGCGTCTTGCTTCCAGAATAGGGTTCAATGGCTTTACTTGTTCAAAATGGCTAGAGCACTACAGAACCAGAAAAGCTCTTTGGAATTCAGTGAGATGTCATTAAAAGGACAGTGTTTCAATTTGAATGCTATACTTTAAATAAATGATTGACATAGTCTATACAAAGAAATACTAAGAAAATCGTTTGCATAAGATTTAATTTAGTACTTAATTGTAAGATAGATTTCATGTCACTCTGTAAAGATCTACAGTCGATAAATAAATCAAACAATCAAGTGTTTAAGATCTGTCGCTGATCTTGTCCTTCAATACAGCATCTTCTGAACATGAGTACAATGCATCAATGGCCTTCAAAAGCTTGTCCAACAAACTAATTGAAAGTTGACCACTAAAGTTGATATTAGTTCCATCTAATAATATATTGAACGTAATACTATTTTTAACATATTGTTACTACCAGGAACGTGTATTATACCGACACTATAACGTTTTGTCCTTGATAAGATGTGTCAAACAAGCAGGAAGAGTAATTTATAACTTATGTAGAAGCGAGAACATAATGAAAATGTTATCAAGATTTTCTAATCAACTTAAGAGTATATCAGTATGAGAAAAAGAAAAAAAATATTAATTTTTACTATTTTTTAATAATTTTTTAAAAAAATAATTTGATTATAATAGACTGACACGAGACTAAAACTGTTCCCTGATGTCTGAAACGCATTTCTGTTCGGATAAAAATTAATAAAACATCTTTGCAGCGTTCCAGCCGGCTAACCACCGTTACACTCCAATATATCAGCATTTAAAGAAAACTGATATAGGAATATATAGTATATGTGCGTAGGGTTTAAGCACGTGGTCATGATTTTTCCAAGGGGAGATCCAGTAATACCATATGATATATTATAGGTGCTTCGTGGCGCAAAGCAAACAAAAAGATTAGAAATACTAATAAAACATTTTGCATGTCGACACCCTTTTCAATTCAAATATGTCCTTGATGACACCTTTCTTACCCATCTGAGTCTGTTTGTGATCTTGGTATCATATTAGATTCAAGACTTAAGTTCGATTTGTATATTTGCTCAATAGTTACTAAAGCTTCTCAGCGGCTTGGTCTTATCCGGAGGAGAAATTTCCATCATTTTAGCAAAAGTTAAAGAGCGTAGGCGGTTCAAATTAATCTGGGGCTATCTGCGGGTTACTTTCGATAAACTATAAAAGTTTCATTCAAATCAGATAAGTACTTTTGAAGCTATAGGTGTAAAAAAATGTATGTTTGTGCGCATGTGGAAGAGAAACAAATTGGCGCAGAAGGTTGAAACTTATATGGGACAAACAATGAGCTAATGACCTACAAATTTCATTAATATTGAACGGGTAGTTTTTAAGATATGTTGGTTCGCAAAAATTGAACGGCAGACCGACCGACAGACTGACACTGAACCAAACATTTTCCCTGATGTCTGAAACGGATTTCTGTCTTGGAATTTTTGAAATCGTACTAAAAATGTTTCGTTCTTCAGAACGAGCACATAGCTTCCGTTACCTTCGGTAAGCTCGGAAGAAAAATAAAAAAAAGCTCAGAAAATGTCCATGTTTAAGACAGATGTTGACATCGAGTAGATGAGAAAAGTGCCCGATCCCCCTAATTCCCCGACTAGTAATTACCTTACGACGTGTTGATCGCCACGTAAAAGAAACAGAAAAAATATATAACACATAAATTCTAAAAATATACTTTCCACATAGTCATATTTTAGAAAAGTGTAATTCAAATTTAATTCTTCTTACATACTATCCTTATTTGTATTATTTATTATATAATATTTTTTAAGAATAGAATGTTACATTTCTAGTTAAATTTTATCTCTTCTCTCCTAAATTATATAATAATATATTATAAATTATCATCATAATTGATAATAGATATTAAGGCTGCGTATACCCTAAAGCTTGTTGCATACTTTTGCCGCTAGATGTCTCTGACAATCACATTCCACGGAAGGTTAGATTACCATGTAGGTCAGAGTATTTTTTAAAAATTTATTTCTGTTTTCTAAAACGTCACAATATTTACATTTTTAACTGACATAATTATATGGATTTTATTTGCGTTATTAATGTCGTACTATTATTTGTTTTTTGTAAGAAAAATAATATTTATTTTTTTATTTTTAGAAAATGTTAATTTTACTATGATTATTTGAACTTTTGAAGATTGAAAATGTTAGAAATAATTTAATTTTGTCTAGTCTGGAATATTATAATATCATGTCTATGTTGTTGCAAAATCATGGTCGATACTAAAATCTTTATAATAATCTTCAAATATTATGGTTCTTAGCTAGTTCTTTGTTATTTAGTTAGCCCTCGAATATTAAAAATTGGTCCGAGACAACTCTGACAAACTTTCTCATATACGATCCATTTATTAGTTTTCATAGCTACATTTTAATTATTATTGAATATTTCATAAAAATGTATCATGAAAATAACTTCTCCTCGGCGGGGAATTGAACCCGGGCTCTCTCCGTCCGCGTTTTAAGCTATTTTCTCAGAAACTAGATTTTTCCCAGAAAAATCGTTAGATTCGTATTTAAATGGACTACATTTTATTTTTTTTCAAAATCGTCGGAACCGAGAAATATATTTTTTTTCATGATTTTTCATGAAGTTTTAGGGGGGTAGCGCCCCCAAATTTGAATCTAAAATTCATTTTTCGATTTTTCCTCGGGGTATGATTTTTCTGAACATGTATGCCAAATTTCGTCAAAATCGGTCCAGTAGTTTAGGCTCCAGGCGTCTGCACAGACAGACGGACATTTTTTAAAAACCACTTTTTTGGACACAGGGGACCTCAAAACGTGTAAATCCGTTTAAATCTCAAAATCGAATTTTCGCGCCATTACAATACTTTCTCTTTATATGAGAAAGTAAAAATGGTTAAATTTGCCTCAAATGCAAACGCCACGAAATTATGCTTTACTGTGCTATACCATACTTTGTATAAACAGCTTACTCATTTTAGACCATTCTCGGTACTAGCGGTCATCACACCACAACTTCTTCAAAATAAATATATATAATTTTACAAATATATATATACATCATATATGTACTATGTACTACTATGTAATGCTGCAATAGTATCGTATGCAGAGAAATATGTAATGAGTCTGAGCTTGATATACAAGGATTCGCACTTATCTCGATAACGGATGGAGATAAAAAGACCGGTCCTAAACTGTTGGCTGAGGATTTTTAAATTCTTTAAAAAAATGTTGATGAGCACTTCTAACATTTTAGTGAAAAGAAACTATAAATAAAAATAAAACAAATTGAAAGCCATATTTTTAAGAGTGGATTTAGATTATATGGCTTGAAATATGAATTTTTAGGTTCCTGTACGAAGTACAAAAAGAAACCTTATATAACAGCTCTGTCTGTCCGTTGCTAGTTTCAATTCATAAACAACTATAGCTAGGAACATGAAATTCAGCACACAAGTGCTTCTCGGTATTTATGACAACTGGACACTTTTTTGATTTTTCAGACTTAATATTTTCAAGATGGCGGCAAATATGGCGGATGATTAAAAAAAATGTTTTTAGTAATCATGACATGTTATACATCAAATTAAAGGTCTTGAAGTGTAGAAAAAGAATATGCAACTATTAAAATTTCACACTTAATATTTTCAAGATGGCGGCCAATATGGCTGGCTACTAAACAAAAGTAATTTTTTTTTTAAGTTAATAATTAACTTTCGTACAGAAACCTGCGATTATCGCCTCACGTACTTACGCGTTAAGCGCGCCTTTGTTTATTTTTGGCGCATTTGTTTATTCTTAGAATTTTTTATTCTAAGCATTAATTCTACCGCTAGAGACTAGAAAAGTTGCTATAATGTTGCCAACGCGCTTTTGCCTCTGCCGAATAAAATGCCTAGAGCAAAAAAAATTCTTATTTTGAGCCATAGGCAGAAGTCCGAAACGGACAATTCAGTTGAAATCTCAAAAAACATCATTTTAAAATAGTAAAAAAAAATATTTTTAAAATGTAAAAAAAAAAATCAATGTTTTTTTATATTTATTTTTTTTAATTACGAATTTCAAATTATATAATGTCAAAATACTGTTGTAAACAAACAAAAATTATCAGAAAAAAAATAGAATGAAACTTTGAAATAACAAATATTTATAATTTTGGCCGAATCTTAGTGTGTGTAAACATAGCGTGTTTATGTTTGAATGTTTCCCTTAGAGACTGACCATCTCTAACCATCTCTTAGTTACCTCCGATAGGAAGGTAATAAGGGGGTTAGTAAAGCCTAGTTCACTAAAAATCCGACAGACTGCACTAGCTCTCGATCCCACTTTTTCCCGTTTACCAAATTACTCCTCCTGGCTCTAAAAATTAATATTTTTGCACGAAATTTGGGATTCAGAGTAATTAGATAATTGCCTTTTGCAGCCGCGAGCTACATTTTTTTAAAAATAAATAGAATCGGATTTAAGAATCACTTAAGTGGGAAAAAAGGGGAAAATCAAAAATCGGGCTCGCGGCTGCATTGAAGAATATATTGATGAACCCAGATACGAAATATTGTATTTTTATCTCTAATATTACGGACAAAAACAGAAATTTTGTAAAATCAAACACGTCCGCGCAACCTTAACATAAAAAATATGAGTTAATAATAAAAACTGAAAATAAAAAAAAAATCAAACCAAATCGAATTAATTATAATCAAATAGAATGATATGCCTGCATGACCTACATTAGGTTTATTTTATTTATAAATATTTTAATGCTGATAATTTTATGGAAAAAAATATGAATAATAATTAAAAATAAAATTTTAAAAAATTGTGGTCCAATAAAAAAAATCAATTTCAAAACATAGAGGCGTCCCCCAGTATTGCAAGCTAGTTTAAGGGAATTTAGCTTTATATTACATTGTGAAAAGTACAGTTCAGTTTCAAATTGGGTTATCTGAAATACAGTTACAGTTTAGATGAATTTGTTTATCTGCAGTCTGCAGTCATAATTAAATTAAAAATGGGGTTATCTACAGTCATAGTTAGATTTCATATTTGTTTATCTATATGCACAGTTTAATTTTAAATTGAGGTAATACATAGGCTGCAATAGACGGAATCTATAACTCCTTCCACTGACTTTTATTCCTTGAGTGAACTTCTCATAGACGTTATTCTGACCCACAGAAAGTCAGTATTCATTGCTTTTTGGAAGTAAAGTGAGGCAGAATGGCTGAACCAAAGAATTCACTGAATTATGCAGCTGAATGATTTCAAGAGAACTGCTGATAAGGTGAGAAGGGTTTTTCCCTTTTTCCTTAAACACACACAGCTATAAAAAAAATATTAGTACAGTCAATCTGTTGTCATAGAAGGCTGTCTACGGAAAAAATTTGAGGCTGATTTATTTTTGCGTGGATCGCTTGGGGCACATGAGATAAGCTTAACTCCAACTTTTCGGAAACATCCGGACGGCGGAAGTACGGGCTACGGGGTACAAAAGTCAAAATAGTATAAACCCTTCATGATGAATGTCGTTGGAAAGCTCTTTGAGAGAACAGTAATTGCTGTTATCAACACTTTTGTCATATTTTCATTTAAGAGGGGGTAAAATAGAAAAACATTATAAATAGAGTACAGTTAAATCTGTAAATGTGTGCGGAAAAAATGTGAGACTAATTTTTTTTTTGCTTGAATCGCTTGGGGCACATGAGAAAAGCTTAACTCCATCTTTTGCGGGAACATCCGGCTGGCGGAAGTACAGGGTACGGGTACAGTCAAAATAGTATATTCCTTCAAAATAGTACTTTGGGTACAAATGGTACCAGAGTACCCAAAATTCTAATGAAACTAATTGCACCTGCGATTGTAAAATAAATAATTCTGGCCAGGAAAGCGGGTCTCCCATGTTCATTTGCTTGCAAACACTACGGCGGAGAAAATTGCAGATTTCCTTGAGGATCCTGACTTTGACTTTTACTAAGTAGTATTTTTGTCTTCAACGTCAACCAGCGAAAAAGACAAAAGTGCCTTATTGAGAAAAGCAGAATCAGCAGGAAATTCCTCAGCGGATGATCAACAAGCAAAATAGAGGAAATAGAGTCAAAAAATAAAGAAAAAAAAAAAAAATCCCCCCTCCGCCTTTCGGAAGGTCCCGCACAGTTGGGATGAAGCTTTTCTCATGTGCCACACCCTAAATATGATGTTAGTAACATTTATATTTGTGGTAGGGTTCCTAGATTATTAATGGTATGTTATTACCGCAATACATTAGTGTATTGCTGGTCTAATAGTTGATTTAGTTAGGCAGCGGTTCCCAATAGGGGGAGCCTAGACCCCCAGGGGTCCACGGCCTATTTACAAATAATTAATACTAAATTGAAAAATAAATGTAAAGAAGTACTTAAAAAAGAATAGTTTTAATTACATAAACGCGCAAAATTGATCTTTCCGAACACATCAATTACTATTAATTCGGTTGAACTTTTTAGTTAGTCTCTTTACACATTTTTTTAAGAAGTGAAAATTGTGCTATTATATCACTGGCGCCGCACTGATGCAATAGCATATTGATATGAAAAAGTTTTGTTAGTTTAGGCGGACCAATGTTTCTTTTTAGGGTTTCGAGGTCATCCTAGATCCTAGAAACCCTTATGCTTTTGGTAGCTCGTCCGTCCGTCCGTCGCATATTGGAGTATATCTCCCAAACTACTGTAGCTAGAGATTTGAAATTTGGAATACATGTTAAACTTTTTAGCCCAAAAACAGAAAAAACTATTGCCGGCTTAAACACTTAACATTTTTGTGATCAGCGATCAATTGCGAATTGATCGCAATAATTTATAAATTTTTGTAATTTTTAAGTTGGGTATCATTTTAAAGATATTAAAATGTGGATTACAAATATATATCATGTTCCCAAAATGGTGGTCATTTCACCCCCCCCCCCCCCCAAAAAAAATTAAACAAAACACAAAAAAAAAAAAATTCCCCGCTACCCTATCAGGAAAGGTCCTAAAAATATGGCAAAAATAAAAAATATACATCTCTGAGGTCCAATGATATATCCGAGAGAATATAAAAAGTCAAATTATAGAAATTTTAGGGGGCCGTAACTATGGAGACCCAAAATGTTTATTTACCGAAAATTTGCAGTTGGGAATAATTTTAGAGGTATTGAAATTTGGTTCACAAATATAAATATATGGCGGTCATTTTACCCCTAAAAAAACCAAATAAGTGCATACCTAAGATACTAAAGGATAATATATGCAAACCTTGCTTCTCAAAATTGCAATGTTTTATAAATATATTTTAGTTTAAAACATTTTTGCTTCCGAGCTTACCGAAGGTAACGGAAGCTATGTGATCGTTCTGAAGAACGAAAAAATTTTAGGTCTCCGATTTCAAAAATTCCAAGACAGAAATCCGTTTCAGACATCAGGGAACATTTTTGGTTCCGTGTCTGTCTGTCGGTCTGTCGGTCTGTCGGTCTGTCGTTCAATTTTTGCGAACCACCATATCTTAAAAACTACACGTACAATTTTAATGAAATTTGGATGGTAGGTCATAATTAGCCCATTGTTGGTCCCATATAAGTTTCAACCTTCTGCGCTTATTTGGTTGTCATCCACATGCTCACAAACATACATTTATTTACAGCCATATCTTTAAGAGTAATCATCTGATTTTGATGAAATTTTTATGGTTTGTCGAAAGTAGCCTGCAGATAACACCTGCCTAATTTCAACCTTCTGCGCACTTTAAATCGTAATAAATTAATATGTCATATATTATAAAGCCGCATGGCTAACTGACTCACTAACTGATATTAATGTTTACCCACTTCCAGAAGAGCTAGAGACTTGTGGTTTGCGCCATTCGACGCGCAACGTCCATATTGTGGACCAAAATAATTATACAAAGTTCACTTTTCCCCCTCCTTCCACCCTTAAAAAAATAAAAATAGGTGACTTGATTTTTAAGCTGGTTTGGGGGCTTATTGCGGCTAAACGGTAAGTCGTATTAGAAAATGGATAGCGCAAGTGGTGACTGATTTTAAAAGATTTACAACTTTAGTCCTATGAGTTTTTGTCGTATCATCATCGGTTGTACCCTAGATGGTGATAATTTTGTTATTTTTTGGTTTTCTTTTTTTCCATTTTTGTCTTTGAATGGCCATAGTTTCTATAATAGTTGACCGATTTTATTTCTGATTGCAGCGATTGAATCTCACACTAATGCTCTTTAAATTGAGTATATTTTATTTCATTAGTTCATCTTACTTGCTGAGAACATGAGAGTAAACTTTTTCCCGTGCGCCGTGTCACGTGACCACTTTTTTTTGTTTTTAATATTGTGTCGTATATCATTTTAAAGGCCTTGATATTTACATTAAAGCTATTTTATTTGTTGATTTTTTAAAAATGTTGTACGTATACTTTTGTACCGATTTATAATTTTGTTGTAGGTTAAAGGGTTTAAATACTTTTTTGATATTAGGTTTTTTATTTATATGCATTTATTAGTTAAATGAATGCCCTTTTGTATTGTTTGTTTTTTAAAAATTTAACTTTGGTACCTCAGAGTACAGGGGTACAAATGTTAAAATTAATCTTTTATAATATGATGTATATCGTATAATAGCTCTTGCATAGTAGATTAATTTTTGTTATATTCTATTTTGTGTTATTTTTAGTTTTGAGGGGGGTAAAATAAAAAAAACGGTTTATACAGCGGTTTCTACGATTTGGTTGCTGTTTTATATTTGTTTATAAAATTAATTATATGTGCGCTAACTTTTGGTGCTTGTTGGAGGCTTTTTTTCTCCAACAAATGTTTAAATTTTTTCAGCTTATTAAATATTTACTGGAACAGTGCCGCACCGTTCCAACTTTTTGATTATTTTTATCGAGGTATTTTTCTAAATTTGGTCTTTTATTTGCGAGGAAGCTATGTGCTACATTAATTGGCAGAGTATTTTTTTTAAATAATGTTGTTTTTATGAAGTTTTATGACCGAAGAAACCCTTTTAGTAACTTGCTGGCAAGTACTTGACGGGATTTTTTATAATCGGCTTGGCGGCGCTTCGGGAATTTCCCGTTTTTCCGGTTCCCTCATCCGTCCCTGACTCTAAATTGTGAATTGATGTTTATATTGCATAGTGATCATAGACAACAAAATAAATGTACAACGTTTTATTTAGTTCTGTATGGATTTATTCAAAAGTCTTGCATTTATTTACATAAAATGTAACTTAATTTATTTCTCTGTAGAACATCATTCGAGACAGTTGTTAAAATCCTTTATACATTATATTTTTTTGTAAATATTTTCGTCAGTTGCGATCCAATTGCAGAAAATTAAGATGTTATTCTTGATGGGCGTAAAACAGGTAACTCCTCTCTGCTCAACATTTATCCTGTAACAATACATTATAAATTAATACTAATAAATTATCATGATTAAATTGTTATTGTTTAGTTGGAATGTCGTAGGGAGGCAAGAACATGTATATATTTATATAAAAAAACAATTAAATTTAGCAGTAAATCAGTGCAGAGTGCAGGGGAAGCAATTTATATTAAATTTGGCAGTTGATTAGTTGTTTAATAGTAATCAAGGTAACGATAAAATATATATATTTTTGTTGATCTATTGAGCTAAATTATGCTTTTAATTTAATTATTTTTAAAAGAAGATGGATGTGCCACACTAGTATGGTGACTTATTTTTTATTTTGAACCCTTTACTTATCACCCAATTTGAAAAGAATGTTTTGAAAGTTAATAGATAAAAGAAGGGATTTAAGGTTTGCCCCAACCAACACAATATTAGGTAATTATAGGTCGGGGGATTGGCCACTTTACATAATCTTGTACATAGTTGATGTAATCATGACGGTAATCAAACATATAGTCCTGGAGATAGTGTGCAAAAGAAGTCTGACAAGAATCAAGCTAGAATTTTGTGTATAAGTAAATCTTTTGGTACCTTCTAAGAATATTTGGTCGGCTAAGTTCGTCTGCGGGACGTAGCTTGGCAATAGGCGTTTGGAAAAACCAAACTGGTGGAGAGTGGCCATGTCCTGTCCCGCCCATTTTAGTCGACAATGTGATTTTTATGATTCTGAGTATACGAACTTAGTTAGTAGACCAATAATCAAGTTGATGGTAGTTAGTCAAATATTACTCCAAAGCAAAGTGGTCACCTATCAAGTGAAAAACTACCATCAATTTGATTTTTGGTCAACTAACTAATTTTGCACTCAGGATCATGAAAATCACATTGTCCACCATAATTGGCAGGACATGACCGCTCTCCACCGGTTTGTTTTTTTCAAATTTCTATTGCCAAGCTATGTCCCGCAGACGAACTTAGCCGACCACATATTCTTAAAAGGCACTAAAAGATTTACTTGTTCAAATTCTAGCTTGATGTTAGTCAGAAACTTTTTTGGACGCTATCTCCTGGACTTACATGTCTACTTATAATCGGTCAGATTGTCTTGATTAAAAACATTTTTTTAGAGTGACAACAACCGTTCAAATGTAAACAACGCATTGACAAACACTGATTTGAAACGTTCTCTTTATGGGGGGGGGGGGGGGGGGTAACTAAGTAATATAAATAAAGGAAATATTCAACAAATATATAAACAAAAGCTACAAATACAAAAAAACAAAAAAAACAAATCAACAAACAAAAGCTGGTTTTATTAAAACTTTGTTGAGCATCATATTTGAATAAGTGTCGCGTGGCAGCTAAGTACGGATATAACAATGAATATAACAATGATAAAAAGTAATTATGCAATTACCGCATCTGTTGATAATTATCCTTCTCTCTAGAGTGCAATCAGGCACACGTGCAACTTAATCGTGTTTATAATAAGATTAGTAATAAAATGATAACGACAAAATTATTGGTGTGATTCGATGTGGAGAGTTTAAAGGCAACAACATTTTCAAGATACTTTAAATAACACGATAAAAGGCAACATAATTATTTTTTACTTTCTCAAATATACCTAAAATGTATGATGAGAAAGTATTGTGAAGAGAATACAAAGTTGTATGCGTCATATGTTAGAGTAAACACTTTGTGTATTTAGCAGTGCATAGCTCTCATATAAGTCTTAGTCTTAATAATAATATATAAACATTGTGTATTTTAGAAGTGATTTATATTAGTGAATTCGTGATTAATAGTTTATCTGTGCAAATTAAATTATTAGTAATTTATTACTCGCATGATTAATTAGAGTTTATCCAGCTGGTGATGATAATGATGACATTCATGAAGGAGTAGTGTAAATTTGACAAAACCAAAATGGACAAATCCCTACAAGAACAACGATAAACATATTTAATTGTTTTGTTTATTAATTGAGGACGGAAAATTTCCAACCTACTAAATACTGGAGTAGTGATTTTGGTAACAATTAGGATCTATTGACAGTAAAAACTCGATATAGCGTTTTCATTAGGGTCTTGTTAGGAAAAACGGTATATCGAGAAAAAATGGTTATAGGAAATATAGTGGAATTAAGTTTGATTACCATTGGGATCTATTGTAGAGACACTATTGAGATACATAAAATAGAAAACTTGATGGCAAACGGTTTTTCATGGGTTTGGGGTCATCATCATCATGTAAGGAAAACCTTTAGGTCAAGAATATGTTGCGATATCTATGTCATGAAATTAAATATTTTGCTTCTTTTTGGTCGGTACTGTTTCTTTAAAAGGCGGCTTTCACACCGAAGTAGCAAGTCGCAGGATGCATGCGTCCTGGTCACACGAGATTATCTAAGGAGTCGAGGTAATTGAATGAGAGCCTACACACCGAAGATGTATGTGCGACGTGCATCCTGAAAGCAAGTGGCAAGTCGCACGTGCATCTTGCTTTCAGGATGCACGTCGCACATACATCTTCGGTGTGGAGGCTCTCGTTCAATTACCTCGACTCCTTAGATAATCTGGCGTTACCAGGACGCATGCATCCTGCGACTTGCTACTTCGGTGTGAAAGCCGCCTAAAAGATCCTCGACTGTGTTTTTCTCCAGTGTGTGATAGCCACTCATCATAGAAGTGTGTAGACGTAATATACCAAGAAATACGCTATAAAGGCAAACATAGTACCGAAGGGTTGCTGCATGTATTTTGACAGTTAGAAAGTTTTTCTGCCTGAATACAGAAAAAATGGTCTAGCTCTGTAGGTTCATCTCAATTACCAGTTCCGACTAACTTTTGATCAAGATTTATATATTTATCGTCATTAGACACTGATTGCGGCTCCGATATGTTAAGATTTGCCGCTCATTAGTAATAGTACATTACGCGTCTAGTGTGGAAAGTAGCATTTTCTATGCGATTGTGGAGTTTGCACCCGAGCGACAGCGAGGGTAGTAAAACCATACGAGCAAAGCAAAATGCAGTTTTAGCACGAGTTGCGTACCGTACTTTATCTACGATTGTTAGATTTTAGTAATAAATACAGATAACATATTTGATAAACTTCCTGTATGTAAGTTCGTATTTCTCTTTTGATAAAGATGACATTAATTCATTAGTTGTATTTTGTGCCAAATTAATTATGTCGGGAGGCTTATTATTCTCCTCATTTTCGTCATAATGACATAAATCACTCATTGTTTTTCACTTAAAACTCGATATAAACAGTTACTTTAATTAAACAAACAGCAAATTAGTCTAGATAAATGTAAACGAACTCGCTAATCGTGCGTTAAGGTGAAGAATTCTTCTTTTTTATCTCACTAGGGCGGAAAAAAGAGGAATTATGAAACGCGCATGCGCAATGAATACAAGTACGTAAAGAATCACTTTACGCATCTAAACAGAGATACAATGTTTATATTTCGTATCGTAGATTAACATAGAAACGCTTAGATTTCCAATAAATTCAACTTCAAATTTTATTTCTTTCTCATATACGAGAAAGTATTGTGATGACATAAAAATTAGATTTTGGTGGATTCCAACGCTTTAAGGACCCCCTGACACACATAGATATACAGGGTGGCCACGATAAACTTGCTCACCCACTTATCTCTTTTATTTTTGAAGATAGAGAAAAAATGCAAATGGTAACTCACTTTGGATTTTCGCGTAGTTTTATAATATGATGTCCAAAAATATTTTTACCTCATAGTTTCGGCGGTATCTCTCTCAACTTTGTAATTTTAAATGGTAACCTATATTTATTATATTTTTTTTCTAAAATTTGATTGAATTAGAAGAAAAATTAGCTTTGAATCAACAAAGTCGGTTGAGAATTGACAGAGATATTCAGTTTGCAATATAACAAAAATGCTATATAAGTATGTAAAATACGAAATCTAAAAAAAAAAAAAAAAAAAAATCTTAATTCAGTTTATTTTACTTTGTTTTCACTTATTTAAGTTAGTTGAATGCATTTACTGATCAAAAGTCAAATCTTTATTTCCGTTTCATTCAGGAACATTGTTAGTATGACCTCTTTTGATCAGTGTGTCGACAATCTTCCTTTTCTCTACAATTTCGGAAAGGAATGGAAAAAAGGTTTGAATTTTGATCAGTAAATGCATTCAACTAACCTAAATAAGTGAAATAAACAGAATTAAGATCATTTCGTTTTTTTTTGTTTTGTTTTAAAATAGCATTTTTGTTATATTGCAAACTGAATATCTCTGTCAATTCTCAACCGATTTTGTTGATTCAAAGCTCATTTTTCTTCTAAAACAATTTAATTTTAGAAAAAAAATATAATAAATATAGGTTACCATTTAAAATTACAAAGTTGAGAGAGATACCGCCGAAACTATGAGGTAAAAATATTTTTGGAAATCATATTATAAAACTACGCGAAAATCCAAGGTGAGTTACCATTTACATTTTTTCTCTATCTTCAAAAATAAAAGAGATAAGTGGGTGAGCCAGTTTATCGTGGCCACCCTGTATATTAAATGACTTTCGTTTCTTGTCTGTGCATATGAGTGGAGCCTAACCACGGGGCCGAATATGATAAAATTTAGCATACATATTTAGAAAAATTATACCCCGAGGAAGCATCATCAAAAAATTAATTACAACTCCAAAATTCAGGGGTGCTGCACCCCAAAAACACTGAATAATCTTTAAAAATTTCAAAAACCATTTTGATAATTTTGATTCAAAATTATATTTTGCTGTCTATTTAAATACGAATCTAAATGTATAAGTCGATTTCCCGATAATAATCTAGTTTTCAAGACATTGATGTAAATTAAATGAATGATCAAATTGCATGCTGAACAATTTTTAAACATGTTCAATTACAAATAAATTTAATGATATATTATTATGGGATTTCAATTAATTATCACTCTGTACACGAGCAAATAGTTCAAGTTTGTCGGCTCGATTATTTTGTAAATATATTATATCATTATATAATGTGCTTTACTTATAGTTGTGACTTATATCTTTTACGTAAGAGTATTCTCTTTTTAATACTTTTTAACTTCTTAATTTTCTAAATAACGACTTTAAAATCATCATACTATTTTGAATAAGAAAAGATGTAAAGGAATCCGCCGTCTTTGAAATTATTTGTATGCTTGCTTATAGTATGCAAGTAATGTTAGAGTTTTTAAAATAGAATTCAACCCTCCGTTAGCTGCGTACTAAAATATTACGTATCAGAGAAAAACACACTTCTTTCATGTTGGTATTTTCTTTGAAATCCTCTATTGCTAAGTTGAAGAAATTTGCAATTCGAACAAAAAGTATTTGATTATGTTTATACATTTATTACGCGTAATAAAAGTTTAACAACAGTCTTGCTCTAGAAGATATATCAATAGTAGTTAATTCAAGTAATATTAAAATTTGATAAGCCCTTAACTCAGGCAGTTTTTGACAATTGTGTATGATAAATATTTTACCTCTGCTTTTTACTTTTTCATTTAAAGAGAAAGTATTGTGATGGCGTGAAAATTCGATTTTGATGGATTTACACGCTTTGAGGTCCCCTGAGCAAAAAAAGTGGTTTCTAACAAATGTACGTCTGTCATCTGTGCAGACGCCTGGAGCCTAAACTACTGGACCGAGTTTGACGAAATTTGGCATACACATTCAGAAAAATCATACCCCGAGATGAAATCGAGAAATGAATTTTAGCTCTAAATTTGGGGGCGCTACCCCCCAAAAACACTGAATCAACGTGAAAAAAAAAAATTTCTCGAAAACGGTTCCATCGATTTTGATTAAACAGTTCTAAAAAGTAGTCCATATTAAAACGAATCTAACGATATAAGCTGTTTTCCTGGGAAAAATCTAGTTCCTGAGAAAATAGCTTTAAAGGTGGACGGAGAGAGGCCGGGTTCGATTCCCTGCCGAGGAGAAGTTATTTTTATGATTAATTTTGATGAAATGTTCAATAATAATTAAATGTACCAACGAACAAATGAAAACTAATAAACGGAAAACACTAGGCTAAGTAATTATGAACTCGTAAATGAGAAAGTTTGTCTGAGTTGTCTTGAACCGATTGGTTTTCTCACGATTCTGTTATAAAAAATTCTCCACTTCATGGAGAAACATATATTTTTGGCATTGAATTCCTCGTAGCCAACAGTTTAAGCAACCTTTCCACCTCCCCCTCTGAAGACTCTGAAGATTACCTTCAGCGGAATATAGTACTATAAAAGTAAAAACTGAGCTACCTCGACTTGTTTTCTTGTATACGTGCTTTATCAGCGTTACATTTTATCGTGACGGAAACTTCTTCTGTCCCCCAGCCCAATAACATATCCATGTTGAAAATGGGGGTTCCCAATTAATATTTTAAAATTGTCCTTCGTAGGGCTTGTCAGGGCCAGCCCAAGGGGTTGTTTTTGTAAAACTTGATCCTAATGAGATAATTGACCGTTCTAGAAGTTTTTTAGAGACCCCGTATATTTCCCGGTATTTATATGTATAGCCGGATTCTCAGAGGAATATTTAATCACGTTAAAACTTACTAAGATAATTAAATCCAAGTTAGAAATTCCAACGAACGGAAAAACGAACCTTAAGCCATATTTCAGATACAGATTAATGAGGCTATCAGAGGGATATACGTGTGGGAGATCACCATTCTAGTTAAAAGATAAGGTTAACTTAATATTAAGGAGAGTAAACTTTAAATAATAATCAATTTGAACTGATCTTTGATGGCTCTTACAATTAACATGAAAAAGTTTAATGACTAAATAGTCTAAACATGGATTTACCTTGGTAGCCTCCTCTATTATTGTTAGGATTGTAGGTTGGATCGACAGCTATATAAGGGGGTCGGCCACCTGTAGGATATTTTGGTGGGTCAACAGCGATGTAAGGTGGACGTCCTCCTGTAGTTGTAGGATATTTTGGTGGGTCGACTGCAATATATGGTGGGCGACCACCTGTAGTTGTAGGATACTTTGGTGGGTCAACAGCAATGTAAGGAGGACGTCCTCCTGTAGTTGTAGGATACTTAGGGGGGTCAACGGCAATATAAGGTGGTCTTCCTCCAGTAGGAGGATCTACGGCAACACCCACACCTGTTGGGAAGCCGTTCTTGTCGTAGCTAGCACATCCCTTGTACGTGCATGATGGGATTCCGCTA
Source organism: Gerris lacustris (assembly GCA_951217055.1). Classification (NCBI taxonomy): domain Eukaryota; kingdom Metazoa; phylum Arthropoda; class Insecta; order Hemiptera; family Gerridae; genus Gerris; species Gerris lacustris. The sequence goes on along the minus strand of OX578276.1, from coordinate 34,717,665 downwards.
CTCTGGCATTGACAGAAGTTGCATCCGTCGAAGTAAGATTCTCCAGGTCTGCATGCTGTCAACAGAACAATCGTGAACATTAGTACACAAGGTTGTCACGATTGAAATTGAATTGTCTCTAACTATTCTCGGCCTAAATTTACTATTATAAGTTACAGAGCAATCTTCGTTTTCTTTAAAAGATGATTTTCTCAGGATATATAGCTTAACCCCAAACCAAAAGCATCTTCAAGAATTTCTATGTATAAACATACATAGAAATCCTTGAAGATGCTATGCTATTTCTTCAAATGAGCATCGTAATGCGAGCTCAAACCAAAAAACAAATTGTCCATCATCATTTACAGATTTTCCATCATGATATCTGGACTATAAGGAATGTAATTTTTTTATAATCATTTTCTTGGTTATAAAAAAACTATTACTTTGTTCTTGCTTGCTGTTTATTTTGTATGTATCATCGATAAAGAAAGTTTCTTTAAGAAGAGTTATAATCGGAATATTTTAGACAAGTGTTGGAAGTATATTATTGAAGAAATATGTCATGAAGGTAAGTGAGACCGTAGTACAAGAGGTGATATTCTCCCTACTCACTCCTCAACTTATTGATTCCATGTCCAGAAATCTATACAAAATCATAGAAAACAAGACAAGAGACAAAACAATTTATGAAACCAATTTCGATAAGTAAAGAGTGATTCTTTTAGAGGTACTGTTTTCGAAAAGTTTTATCAAATAATCAATATTATGTAACAAAAGTGGAATTCTTACATTAATTTTTTGAAAATTATCTCTTTTTAAACGTTGACAGTAACTGCACCTAACTTGGTCCAATTTTCCGTCACGCGTTCCAGCATTTCAACAAGAATTTGGTGAATTATTTGTTTAACTGTCCAGTAATCTCAGTGATATTTGGTTCCAGCAAGACGGTGCCACAAGTCACACAGCTCGTGAAACATTGGCCGGCTCAATCATGCGTATTGACATCTTTGGACTTTTTCCTTTGGGGCTATGTAAAATCAAAAGTGTACCAGGATAAGCCGGCAACAATTGAGGAGTCGGAAGCCAGCATCACTCACATAATTCATCAAATTCCTGTTGCAATCCTGGAACTCGTGACAGAAAATTGGGTCCACAGAATATACCAAGTAAGGCGCAGTTACGGTCAACATTTAAAAGAGATAATCTTCAAAAAATAAATAAGAATTTCACTTTTGTTACATAATATTGATTATTTGATAAAACTATTTTTTTTTATTTTTTGAAAACAGTACCTTTTTAATACCAGTAACCATTTTCTCCAAATGAAATAATAGTGATTATAGATAAGACTTGTTTAGCTATCTCTGACACGATTTTAAATTTCTTTTTTTTTTTAGCGATAAATTTTATCTGATGATTTAATTATCAATGCTTATAGTTCTGTTGACTTACAACGTGAAACAGGGAACAACATGGTGTTGCTTCGAGTCAATTTAATTTACCGCATCAACTACTACTTCCTAATCAAAATTAGGGCTAGCTAAAAATGGGCTTTGAACCACCACGACAGAAGACAAACTAAACTCTTGAGCTATCAAGAGCCTAGAAAGTGACTCTTTGTGGCAATTATCGTTTGAGCAACTTACATGCATCACAATCTAAATCCGACTCTGGAATCCTGTATAGTTTGCAAGAGCTCTTTGCTATGCACACTATTATTAGTTGTATACACCATGGTCGGTGCAAGTGAGGTCTTACTCGTTCGGACTTTTGTTTTAAGCCGGTAAAAAAATAAATCTATACAAAGACTTACTCCAATTTTAAACAAGCAATACTTTAGTAAGTAAATAAATTGAACAACTTACATGGTCCTGGTTGTGATCTTCTAGGGACTCTTTCACCTCTCCATTCACTTTCTGTAATAAATATGAGTAAGTGCATTAAATTTTAAAAATAATTATAATTAATAATATTAAAAAATAGACTGCCAATTAGTGTGGCACATAGCTTCCTCGCATCCTATCATGTACTTTATTGTTAAATTAACATTAAAATTATTGTTATATTGTTTATTGTGTAAAAACTATTAATAGTTTTAGCGATCTTTAACACTTCATAGCGATGTCGCTGTTGGTTTTACTAAAAAATTGTATTTGAAAAAATGTTTGTCTAAAAGAATAGATGAAGTTAGATTTTTTCCCGACCTAAAATTCCAATTTTAAATTTGAAGTTCACGTATACGCGAGCGTTGCTCGTGAACGCTAGGACGGATAATGTTTGTTGAGTTTTGTTATTGTTTTCAATAATCTGTCTAATTTTGACATGTTGTTTTTATTGTTTGTTAAAAATCCAAATTGTACTTTCCAATAATCAAAATATAAATATAAATATCCCCTACTAATCAAAATATACCCATTCATGTAATATCAATATACAGATCACCTGGGGAAAAAAATATAGAAACATTTATAAATAATTTAGATGATATAATAAAAAAGTTTTCACATGGCAGAGTGACATTAATTGGGGATGTTAACATTTGTATTAAAGGTAATATCAACAATAATAAAATGCAACAATCATATTTAGATATGATGACACTTAATAAACTAATACCAATTGTCACAAGCCCAACCAGAGTTACAGACAATTCATCCACATCTATAGATCATTTATTTACAAATATAAAAGACATAAATCATATTGTTCCTATAGTTTTTAAATTATCAATAACTGATCACTACGCTGTTACCTACATACATAGTAATACATATCATAATACACTATCATCAGAAATACACAAAAAAACAAAATTTGACCAAGAAAAATTACAACAGAAATTACAAACTGTTTACTGGGATTCAATTATGGAAGAACAAGATCCAAATAAGAGCACCGAATTATTTATTAGCTTATTAAAATCAAATATAGAGCAATGTCAGCAAGAAATTATTTTGAAAAATAAAAGAAGAAAATATAAAAATATAAAACCCTGGATAACGTATGGTTTAATGGTGTCCTTACGTAGGAAAGAAAAATTATATAAAATATTAAAGCGACAACCATTTAATACTAAGTTAAAAGAATATGTCCATAAGTATACACATCATTTTAAAATTCTCACTAAAAAAACGAAACAAGAATACTTTAGCAACAAAATAAGATTAGCTAATGGAGACATGAAAAATACATGGCAAACCATCAATAACATTATAGGGAGTCCTCAAAAATCACATCAATATATTAAAGAAATTCACGACGGAATAAATATTATTAATAATCCGCTAGACTGTGCTAACGCATTTAATGATCATTTTGCTAGTGTAGGGAAAAATATATCCGAAAAACTGGGCTATAAATTTAACCGCGAGAGCAGATTGGTTTGTACAAGAGACGAACAAAAGATTGACCAATTCAATTCTGTAAGTGAAGAAGAGGTGGGAAATTGCATCTCGGAGTTAAGAGGAGGATCAGGACCAGGATGGGACGGTATTACTGTCAATGTGATTAAAAGTAATAAACAATATTTAGTAAAACCCATAACACATATTGTAAATATAAGCCTAAAAGAAGGAACCTTTCCACAAATCCTGAAAAAATCCATTATCACACCACTGTATAAAAAGGGGAACAAAAGAGAAATGGGAAATTATCGGCCCATCTCTATGATTTCAAATATAGCTAAGATTATTGAAAAAATCGTAAAAAAACAAATAAATCAATATCTAGAGATGAATCAAATAATACCACCTAATCAGTTTGGCTTCAAGAAAGGGATAAGTACTCAAGATGCGGTTTCTGAAATTACAAAAGATATTTATCATACACTAGACACCAACACAAAAGCATTAGCTGTTTTCTTGGACATAACAAAGGCTTTTGATTCGGTCCCTCATCAGGCTTTAATATTGTCACTCGAAAATATAGGCATAAGAGGAAATGTTTTAAACTGGTTTCAATCATACCTGGCCAACAGAGAACAAATAACTAAAATATCTAATTACCATAGTCAGCCCAAGCATACATCATTTTCCATACCGCAAGGGACCGTGCTCGGACCAGTATTATTTTCAATTTATGTTGTCGAATTCTGTAAGCTATCCATAAAAGAAGGAAAGATATATTCATTCGCAGATGACACGGTAATAATTTTTAAAGGAAAGGATTGGAATTATGTGCATTCAACAGCGACGGACGGGCTACGCAGTATAACTGAGTGGTTAAGATCTAACTGCTTATCCTTAAATATTGATAAATCACACTACATGACATATTCATTATATAGAAAAGGACAACCAGATGAATCGAAGCTACAGTTGCACTTGAAGGATTGTCGAAAGGTTAATGCAAGTTGTAATTGTACAACCCTGCAACATGTCAATGAAACTAGATACCTTGGAGTTCGAATTGACAACAGGATGAAATGGAATAACCATATTAGTGATATCAATACCAAATTAAGGAAAATGATTTATGTATTTTTAACATTAAGAAATATTTGTCCCTTAAACATTTTGAAACAAGTATATTTTGCACTAGTTCAGTCTCATCTCCAATATTGTATTGTGGCTTGGGGAGCCGCTTTTCCAACTTTACTATCTAAACTTCAAGCTACACAAAACATAATAATAAAAATAATATGTAAAAAAAATAGATATGATTCTCACATTGCTTTATACAAATCCCTTAACATTTTAAATATAACCGAACTATTCACTTACACTACACAGCTTATGATGAAAAAATCACAGGGAAGTACTTGCGTCCAAGTACTTTTTAGGGTTTTGTAGAAGATTAAGCATGCCCGTTATGTAATTATGATTTTATTCTTCGATCTCAAGGGTCCGGGTTCGATCCCCCGGGGGGTCACAATGTTTTTCATCGGTAATAACGACTAGAAAAAATCATTTTTTCAGACCATTTCCATCGCTTCGCCATAAGGTATAACCATGAAGTATTTCGAAATTTTAGGACCACCCGTTATATAGTGGTTGGGGAGGGGGGAAATTTTTGGGGGTATATTTTGACTTATAAAATTAATAAAGAATGAAAAATTTAAAAAAGAAAATATATATTTGAATCCTACTCTTCACCAGCTTTCATATGATACCCAACTCAAAATTTTAAAAAAATAAAATTTTTGGCGCTCTTCAAATTTTCGCGCCCAAAATTGGCAATTTTTTAAAATTTGGGATGAACTCCCGGAATTTTCATCGCCCAACAATAAGGCATTAGCATGAATTATTTCAAAATTTTAGGATCAGCCAAAGTATAGTGGTTGGGGGGGGGGGGGGGGGAAATTTTTTTTGGGTATATTTTGATTTTTTTACCCAATAAGGAATGCAAAATTAAAAAATTTAGATATATCTTTGCGTTCTACTCTTCAGCAGCTTTCATTTGATACCTAACTCAAAATTTTAAAAAAATAAAATTTTTGGCGCACTTCAAATTTTCGCGCCCAAAATTGGCAATTTTTTAAAATTTGGGATGAACTCCCGGAATTTTCATCGCCCCACAATAAGGCATTAGCATGAATTATTTCGAAATTTTAGGACGAGCCGAAGTATAGTGGTTGGGGGGGGGGGAATTTTTTTGGGGTATATTTTGATTTTTTTACCCAATAAGGAATGCAAAATTTACAAAAGCTTATATATATTTGCGTCCTACTCTTCAGCAGCTTTCATTTGATACCCCACTCAAAAATGAAAAAAAATATAAATTTTTGAGTTTACAACATTTTTGCGAATTGCGCAGGCGCATATTTAATTTTGAACTTCTGTATATTTTTCCTGTGGTTGGGTCAAAAAGTTACACCAGTATTTCAAATTTCAGCAGTTTAGCTTAAACGGTTCGGGCCCTATGAACCAAAGAGCGACGGACAGACGGACACATCACCCTCGGCATAAGGGTTTTGAGAAGAATCTACAAAACCCTAAAAATACTTCGATGAATTTACTCTAATAACACACACACACATAGGACACGACAAGCTCAACAACACTTACTGACCTTACCAAGATCTAGAACCACGTCAGGCACTAAACATTGGACTCAGATAGGACCTAGACTCTATAACTCTCTACCACAACACATTAGACAACTACAAAACTACAACACATTTAAAACACAGCTCAAATTCCACTATAATAAATAAAAATATCGTATTTAGCATTTAGAAAAAACACACATTTTAAAAAAGTGAGAAATTTTAAATTTTATTAGGACTCATTTATCAAACTTAACCCATTCTAATTGTATATATATATATATATATATATATATATGTATGTAATGCAAGCTATTATATGACTCCTCCTCTACGCTCGGGAAACCATGTAGAGGAGAAAGACAACAAACTTATTATATTTAAAAAATGTACCTACTTATAATTATGTAAAATATTGTAAAAATATCTAATTAAATAAAGAATGTTGTTTATAAAAAAAAAAAAAATAAAAAAAAAAATAATTATATACTTTTTCTTTGACTATAACTCTGCTTAGTCTGTTATTTTCAAGTATGTTGTCCAACGAAATCGTCCTAGGCATTGGTAAAATGAAGATGTCTACCAAATTTAATCAAAATCGGTCCACATTTACTCAAGCTATCGTCACACGTTTCATAATTCGCGGACACACAGACAGACACGAGAACAAAAATGTTCTCTGATGTCTGAAACGAATTTCTGCCTTGGAATTTTTAAAATCGGAGACATAAAAGTTTTTCGTTCTCACAAGTGAACAGAATGCTTTCGTTACCTTCGATAAGCTCGGAAGCAATAAGTAGAGAATTTAGATGACTAAATATAATTCCAAACGTTAATGCAATTAATAATTTGTTACTAGCATTGAGGCAACTACAGTGGTGAAGGTCTCTTTCGCATGCAAAAGGTAACAATGTGTGCAGAGGGTGAAATTAATATGGGGACTAATATAGGGTTAGTTATGATCTATTATCCATATTTTAATTGAAATTGGATAAGTAAATTTTACTTTGTCTTTAAAGCCTTGTTCGTACTTAACAAGTAATTTAGTCGAGTGGCGAGTAGATTAGTAACTAAACGTGTATTTTAGTCAAGTAATTTAGTCACTTACTAAAATACTTGACTAAATACTCAATTCATTTCACTCTATTTTGTCAGGCGAGTAGAAATAGATATCCGTACGTTGCTTTGTGACTGCACTTTCATTAACAAAAATTAAAACAATTTTGTCATTCTCAAAGTTCCGAAGTATTCTTTAGGATCTTCTAATGCTAATTCTTTAAGAAGAGAAGTAGTACCTCCTAATTAATCCCTTCTCTGATTCCATTTTCGTATCCATACTTTATTTTCTTTTGACATACTAATTTCTTCTTCAACTTCTTCTAAAATAGAAGCAAAAAGCTTTATTAGCTTATTTACTTTGTTGCGTTGCCTGTCCATCTCGCAAATACACTAGCTGCTAATTTACTGGACAGTTTAGTAAAGTGCGAGTGCAAACGATTTTTGGTGAGTTGCTACTAGCTCAGTTACTAAACTACTCACCACTTGACAAAATTACTTGTTAAGTGCGAACAAGGCTTTATACTTAGTTATAATATTGAGAGAAAATAATGGTGTGAAAATTTTATTTTTAAGATTGTAATGGATTTACACGTTTTATGCCCTCTGAGCTAAAAAGGCGATTTTCTAAAAAATGTCTGTATATTGTCTGACGTCTGATAGCCTAAACTACTGTGCCGATATCGATGAAGTTTGTCATAAATTTAAAAAAAAAATATACCCTGAGGTGAAATCAAGAAATTAACTTTAGTTCTACACTTGGGGATGCTTCCCGCTAAAAACTAAAAAGATCGTAAAATAGTCTGTCAATTAGTGAGGCACGTAGCTACAATTTAAGGAGCGCAGACGGTTGAAATTAATCTAGGGCCAGCTGCAGGCTATTTTCGACAAACCATCCAAATTTAATAAAAAACAGTTAAGTGCTTTTGATGATAAAGGTGTAATAATAATAATAATAATAATAATCGTTTATTTTGTTAACCAATAAATTAAATACAATACAAACATTTGTAACAAAACGGTGATAAAGGTGTAAATAAATGTATGTTTGTGCGCATGTGGAAGCTAAGCAAATAGGCGCAGAAGGTTGAAACTTAAATGGGGCCAGCAATGGGCTTATTATGGCCTAACATCCAAATTTCAGACGTATAGTTTTTAAGATATGCTGGTTCGTAAAAATTGAGCCAAAAATGTTTCCTGATATCTGTAACGGATTTCTGTATTGGAATTATTGAAATTGAAGACATAAAATATTTTCGTTCTTCAAAATGATCTCATAGCTTCCGTTACCTACGGTAACCTCGGAAGCAAAAAATGATTTATATGAAAATAAAATTAATGCGATTAATGCGAATTTTATAAATAACTTACGGGCAAACGCAGAAGCGACGAGGCCTAAAGCCAGTAGTAATGTAATCTGGGAATTCATTTTTACAACTGTGCTATTGAAAAGCCAAGGACCTGACTTATATACAAAGCCTGAGTATGGTTCATATACCACCACCTTCAAACTATCATTATGACGTCAGGGATTCCCAGCGATCACCAGCTTAACAAAAAACTACTCAAAACATGACCGTTCTTACGCCAACCTATTATCTCTCATTATATATTCATCATATTTTTATTTCCTCGACATTTTATTAATGCGCTTTTTTTTAGTAGTAAATTATTTTTTGTTCACGACACAATTTGTAATTGAGTAAAAAAATCCATATTTTAATTTGTTTGGTGTTATTTATCGTTCAATGAAAATAAAAAAATACATTAATGAAATTATATTTTTAAATATTATTACTAATTTATTTTCTGTAAATATTTTTTAATATTGATTTAATTGTATATTTTTATTATTTTTTTATATTTTTGATCACGATATTATTGTTATATCTTATTTATTTTTTGTTTGTATAGTTTCTCTTATATTGTTAAAAATACGTGAATGAATTTCTTTTTCTTTACTTATTTAATAGTAGCTATATTATTATAAAATTGTATATTTATTATTTAATTTCATCGATAGTCGTGGTATTAAATGTTTTCAATAGGTTTAGTAAATTTATGGAAAAAAGTCTGTATAATTATTATTAAGTTAAGTAAAACTTTTAATAGACGTTCTTTAATCCATAATTATATTGTCTAGTGAATTCAATTTGTAATAATTGTTGAGATTTTTTTTGTAATTACTGTACTGCATCGAATTCAAAACGCACTTCTTTCCATGATTTTGGGCGCTCTAAAATGGGGTGCGAATAAATGTGAGGGCTTCTGCTTTGAGGGCATAAAATAAAATCGCCAGGTTACCTCTCCCAAAGAATTAAGATGACAATCTTTCTTTTGAATAAATTTAGGGGGAAAGACCTTCTTAGGCGGTAGAAAGACGACATATTTAAAATGACCATTAAGTCATCCTAGGTGTTTATATTTTTTCTGCTCTGGTCCGCGGCCAGCCCGCGACTGCTGGAGGCTTAAGTTAAATAAAAACTTTAAAGTTAGAAAGAAAAAATAGACTGCCAATTGGTGTGGCACATAGCTTCCTCGCATCCTATCCACGTACTTTATTGATTTTATGCTTTTACAAGCCATTATTGTCTAATTGTTTCCCCCGTTTTTTTTAATCTGTCAAAATTGTTTTCATTTTGCTTCCGAGCTTACCGAAGGTAACGGAAGCTAAGAGTTTGTTTACATTTAACAAAACTAATTTGCTATTCTTTTATTAAAGTAACTTTTAATATCGAGTTTTTAGTGAAAAACAATGGATGAATCAAGTGGCTTTGACGAAAATGTAGAGAATAATACTCCTCCAGAAATAATTAATTCGGCAAAAAATACAACTCAAGATTCATGCATCTTTAGAAGATTAATGCCATCTTTATCAAGAGAAGAGATACGAACTTACATACAGCATGTTTATTTTTTTTTCTGTATTTATTATTTATTTAAATCTAACAATCGTAGATTACCTCCCATGTCAACACGCAGTTTTATTGAGTTTGATGACAGTTTAGTGCTTTAAAGCTTTTTAATCGATTTTATTCCCGAAACACACAGTTTTATCGAGTTTAATGATTGTTTAGTGTTTCATTTATAACTTTTTAATTGTTTTTAATGCTGTGTCACGATGTTTACACATTCAAAGAAGAGTTTTATCTCAAGAGGCCAACGGTTGGTAAATCTTGCTCTACAAAGTCATGTTAATAACCATGATCAGCAACAAGATGTAATCAATTCAGGTAAGTTTGAAAATGTTTAACTATTCTCTACTTTGAATTTATGTTTATTATTAAAAAAATAATGCAAGAATACAAATAAAAATTTATAGATGTCAATAAAATATAGGACAGGGTAAAGGTCAAGCACAGACACAAGGGCGATATTATTTTTTTATTATTTTTACAATTAGTAATGGCTTTTGACATCGCGGGAAAATAAAAAAAAAAAGATTTTTTTTTTTTTTTTTTTTTTTTTTTTTGTAGATCCAGAGAACGATTTATGTCTATACAACGAAGTCCCAATTTTTTTAGATGATAATGCATTTAATAATATTATAATAATAAATTATGACAAGGAAAGCAACAATAATAATACGGTAGTTCCAAATGATGAGGTCAACGACAACTGCCAAGTGCTATTAGGCGATAGCAATAAAAATTATCTTGATTTTCCTCCCAACAATAGTGAGTGCAGCAATGACACTTTTAGTGAGGGAGAATCGCCTGATATTGAAAATGTTGACAAAGCACCAGTAGTCCAGTAGAATGGTACAGTTTACCTTGCATCAAATAAGGTAGTTTTGATTTTTTGATATGTTGTATATGATGGATGGCTAATGATACATCTAAGTTTTCGACCTCGGCAAACTTCCGGATCATTGTGAAATACTTGAAAAACCACTAAATTTTCGAAGTTTTTTAGGATTTCATTAATTTTGACCCTCAAGGACCCATTTTACGGTACAAAAGACTATATTGTCTATTAAAGAAAACTAAATTTATAACAAAATGAGACCATAATTGTTTCTTTACACCCAGTACATTTTAAGTTGCAGCTGTTCAAAGTTTCGAAAATATTCCAAAAATAAGCCAATTTTAGAGGTTTATTTTAGTTTTCACCGCTTTTGACACTGAAGAACCTATTTATCGGCAAAAATAAATATATACATTTTTGGACTAAATTTGCAATAAAATAGGACCACATTTGTCTTTGTAGACCCAATACTTTCCAAGATACAGCAGTTCGAAGTTGACGGATGTATGTCATCAAATTTTAGATGAAAGGTTTAGAAAAATGGGCCAAATTTCGGGATAAAACAGCCCCCCTACCAGAAAGTTCATAAGGACTAAAGTTGTATTACATTTAATTGGCTTCCTTTTTAGTGAAAAATGAAGTCTGTAGGTCTAGTTCTACTGTAGTCTAGTTCAGTTGCAACCGTAAAAAACATAACAACGGAATATTAGGCCATTTAAATTAGACCTATAACTCGCAAAGCATGATGTAATCATGATTTTTTATAGTTGTTCAGATCAGTTAAGGTAGTGTGATCCTAAGTTTGCATTTTCAAAAAACCTTTGCTATCTGCGTAAAAATTTTCAAACTTTTCTTACTTTTTGCCATATAACTCGTAAACTATGTGTTTTTCGATGTTAGGCGTTATTTCTATTTTTTAAAGTACAGGAAATTTACAGCAGCATAAGCTCAACTGCATCTCTGTAGTACGTCCAATAGTTTCTGGAAGCTGGAGAGAAGGATCTGGTCGGTCTGAATGGAGGGACGCATCCATCGACACCCTAACGGCCTTTGGTTCCGCCTATTCGTCAAGGCAGCAGCAAACGCGAAGGTAAACTTGACAGGGTTGTCCCCACCCAAAGAGTCAGCTTCCTTCCATTCATATCGCACATACCACCAAGTGCTAAAGTGGCTAGGGGTGGAGAGGGATGAGATTGGGGTTGGACGAAAAGTTCCCGTGGTTTAATACCAATGTACCATCATTATGTAAACCAGCCCCAGCAATCCTTCTAAAATCGCTCTCATGTAAGTGCAAGAAGGGTGCAGGGGGCATGCACTTGCCGGAAAGCTGGGCTTAATATCTCAGCTTTTTGCACAACCGGCACCGGCACTACTTGCTGTGGCCAGACTTGCCACAACGTCCCTGTAGTTTTAATAGACGAGGTTGAAGACGCCCCGACGATCCTCCCCCTTCAGACGAGCGACCCAACATAGACAAAATTCCCTAACAACTTCCTTCAGTCTCGGAATACGACTGTCATCAGCCTCGAAAAAACTAGTACGTTAACCGTTTTGATTGCTAATACTTTTTATAAGAATTTACATGCATGTAATTTCACTTTTCCACCTTTAAATATGATTCGATGAATTTTTCTTCAGTCGAATGCCCAAAACTTGTTATAAAAAGTGGTTTAGATGCATTTCTTAGAAAATTACAATTTTCCTTTTTTTGTTCTTTTTACGATTGCAACAGAACTGTTTTGTCTACAGGGTTCATTTTGTGCATGCATAAAAGCCAATTAAATTTACTACAACTTCTTTTCTTATGACTTTACTCGTAGGTGGGAGGTTTAATGTCGATATTAGCCCCGAAACGAGAGGAATACTTAAAATGTTAATTTTTTGGAAAATTGATAGTAATTTTTTAAGTATCATATCTCGGTAACTATTGGACATATAGAGTTTTAATTGGACTTTAAAGGAAGCCAATTATATTTACTACAACTTCATTCCTTATAATTTTTCTCGTAGGTTAATATGTTTACGCCGATATTCGCCCCGAAACGAGAGCAATACTTAAAATTTCCATTTTTTGAAAAAAAGTCCAATTTTTAAAGTGCCATATCTCGGAAACTATTAGACGTACAGAGTTGCCATTGGACTTAAATTTTGTAAATTTACTGTACTCAAAAAATAGTAAGAATAACTAACATTGAACAACGCATAGTTTACGAGGTGTATAGCAATAACTGAATTTTTTTTTTTCAGTTTTCCAAATATTACGCAGCTAGCACAGGCTTTTCGAATCTGCAAAAAACTACCCTAACTGGTCTGAACAACATATAAAAAAAAATCGTAACTACATCAAGCTTTTCGAGTTATTATAGGTCTAATTTAAATGGCCTAATATTCCGGTGTTGTGTTTTTTACGATTGCAACTGAACTACTAGGCTAACAGACTTCATTTTGCACTAAAAAGGAAGCCAATTAAATGTAATACACCTTTAGTCCTTATGAACTTTCTGGTAGGGGGGCAGTTTTATCCCGATATTTGGCCCTTTCTTCTGAAATTTGTAGACATACATTCGTCGATTTCGAACTGCTGTATCTTGGAAAGTATTGGGTCTACAAAGACAAATGTGGTCCTATTTTATTGCAAATTTAGTCCAATTAAAAAATGTATATAGTTTTTTTTGCCGATAAATAGGTTCTTCAGTGTCAAAAGTGGTGAAAACTGAAATAAACCTCTAAAATTGGCTTATTTTGGAATATTTTCGAAACTTTGAACAGCTGCAACTTAAAACGTACTGGGTGTAAAGAAACAATTATGGTCTCATTTTGTTATAAATTTAGTTTTCTTTAATAGACAATATAGTCTTTTGTACCGTAAAATGGGTCCTTGAGGGTCAAAATGAATGAAATCCTAAAAAACTTCGAAAATTTAGTGGTTTTTCAAGTATTTCACAATGATCCGGAAGTTTGCCGAGGTCGAAAACTTAGATGTATCATCAGCCATCCACCATATACAACATATCAAAAAATCAGAACTACCTTATTTGATGCAAAGTAACCTCTCTTATTTACGACGATTTTACTGGACTACAGGTAATGTGGAAACAATTGAAAAAAGGAAAAAAAAGCAGAACCTGCAGAATGGGGAAAAAAAACATAAAGAAACGGCTTAGAAGAGAAGGAAATGTTTATATGAATATCATGACAGAAGAAAGGACACAATAAATAAAGGAACTGTTAAAATCATTAAAGCTAAAGAAAGAAAGCTTGGTCCTCCATGTAGCAAAGAAAGCTGTAAAAAATCAAAAAAGAGATTTTGTGAAAATTTTTCAGAAGAAGTTAGAGAGAACATTTTTAAACATTTCTTTTTCGCAGAAAAAGAAATGATTATTTGGAGCGATGGCTGTGGGTACCAAAATAAAAATAAAATACTCAGCAATGCACTACTCCAATTTGCTGTTTTAAATGATATAACAATATTTCAAAAATACCTTGTTCGTGGACACACGCAGATGGAATGTGATTCTGTGCAGGCAACGATAGAAAAAAAAATCTATTTACCCCATGAGTATATTTCAGTAACTAAAGAAGCCAGGATGAAGCCTTTTCCTTATAGAACTAAATGTATCACCTATGATTTTTCGGAGGCTAAATTTGAAAGGTACTTTATTATAATGTTTAATTAATTTATTTTAATTTTCTTTAACAGTTTTGTAATAGTGTTTAATCCAAGTATTTTATTTTTATTTTTTTACATTTTAGATTTTCGTCAATCCGGCCGGGTAATAAGCCTACTGAACCTACAGTGCACCAAATATGTTCCCTTAAGTACACTTCTGCAGGAAGGCTGTACTATAAAACGAGTTTCATGGACGAGGATTTTGTGGAATTGAATCCTCGTGCCAAAAAAGTGAATGACGATCCCTATCCTCAAATGTATAAGGAAAGACTAAAGATAAAGCAAACAAAATTCGAACACCTACTGCAGCTAAAGAATGTTATACCTCTTGAATGTTATGCCTTTTATGATAACTTACCTCATTAATGTATTTTTACTTCTTTTCAATACATTTTAAATACTTTAAATATATTAAAAATGTATAATAAGCTGACTATATATTTTAAAATGCAGGCTTCTTTTGTTTTCATTGCTTCATACCCTACCTCCTATGTCATTACTATCATGCAAACTGATTGGTGCCCTACCTCCTATGTCAATTTATAATTAAATTATTTTATACATCTTAAACCATCGTATTATTAAAGATTTCCTTTTCAACTTAAAATAAAATTATTTCGTAAAAAATGAGTACAGAAAAAATAAAGATAAATTGCAAAAACTATTTAAAATATAGTTTTAATGCCCTACTGTAAACTTGGCTATTTTGACATAAGAGGTTGGGAACCTTCACCATCGATATGTTAGTTGTTTCGGGTTTTAATGGTTACACATATTTATTATTAAACATTGGATAAAAAAAATACCATTAAAACAATTCCTCACTGGCGAAAAATCACACCCTTTGAAATATTTTGCTTCCGAGCTTACCGAAGGTAACGGAAGCTCTGTGATCGTTCTGTAGGACAACCAAATTTTATGTCACTGATTTCTAGAATTTCAGGACAGAAATCCGTTTCAGGCATCAGGAAACATTCTTGGTTCCTTGTCTGTCGGTCTATGGGTCTGTCTATCGCTCAATTTTTGCGAACTTACGTATTTAAAAACTACTTATACGATATTATTGAAATTTGGATGGTGAGTCATAATTATTAGCCTATTGTTAGTCCCATACAAGTTTCAACCTTGTGCGCCCATTTTTACTTTCTCATATAAAGAGAAAGTAAAATTGTGATGGCTCGAAAATTCAATTTTGAGATTTTGATTGATTACGTTTTGAGGTCCCTTGAGTCCGAAAAAGTGGTTTTTAAAAAATGTCTGTCTGTCGTCTGTGCAGACGCCTGGAGTCTAATCTACTGGACCGATTTTGACGAAATTAAGCATACATATTCAGAAAAATCATAGGTGAAATCGAGAAATGAATTTTAGCACCAAATTTGGGGGCACTACCCCCCAAAAACTCCAAAAATAGTGAAAAAAAAAATTATTTCTCGAAAACGGTTCCGACGATTTTGATTAATCAATTTTAAAATGTAGTCCATTTAAATACGAATCTAATGATATAAGCCGTTTTCCCGGGAATAATCTAGTTCCTGAGCAAATAGCTTAAAACCCGGGTTCGATTCCCCGCCCAAGAGAAGTTATTTTTATAATACATTTTAATGAAGTGTTACATAATAATTAAATGTAAATACGAAAACTAATAAATGAAAAATATTGG
This sequence comes from Gerris lacustris, assembly GCA_951217055.1. Classification (NCBI taxonomy): domain Eukaryota; kingdom Metazoa; phylum Arthropoda; class Insecta; order Hemiptera; family Gerridae; genus Gerris; species Gerris lacustris. The sequence goes on along the minus strand of OX578276.1, from coordinate 34,701,564 downwards.
GCTAATTAATTATGAACCCATTCACTCATCTGATTTTTATGATATTTGTGTGGTTTGTCGAAAGTAGACCACAGATTGCACCAGATTAATTACAACAAATTGATACTTTGATTCATGTAAAATAGACTCAATTAGTGTGGCACATAGCTTCCTTGCATCATATCAAGTACTTTATTGATTTTACGCTTTAACAAGCCATTATTGTCTAATTTATTTAATAGTTTCCCCCTTTTTTAATATGTCAAGTGTTTTTTTTTTTTTTTGACATGAATAAAGTGCTTTCTGTCGTCTGTGGTTATTCTACAATGTATATTAATTTTTTTTAAAAATAATTTCTAGACAGTGTTGCTTAATAAACAAAAGATCAGAGAGTTCTTATGTATATATATATTTTTAACACTACACAAATTTTTTCAAGAGAATCTAATTATAAATCTATTGATTTAGTTGGTAGCCCTGAGCTTCTTGGGTTTTCCCGCATTTTATTTACAGTTGAAGACAATGAGCTTTGGGAGAAGAAAAGGAAGAACGAAATGACCGTGGAAATAAAAAGAAGGAAGAATTCTAAAAGTGTTCTTTAGAATACTATTTGTAAATGACTTCCTTTTATAGTGACAGGTTCAATAAGCACGTTTACAGACTTCAAACTCTTAATGCACCGACTTCAAATGAAGTCTCAACTTCTCTCAAAAGAAGTTAATGACTCGTAACCTTATTTTTATTTTTCTTGCAAATCTGTATAGTATGAAGTTATGAAAAAAAAAAAAAAAAAAACTTTATTAAGACGTAACTCTAGAGATTTATTTTTCTTTTATAGCCATACATGTATTTTTCACAATTCCTTACTTATTAATAGCTTATAGTAAGTAAAAAATAGAATACAATTGACGCAGGTTAGTGAATATGGGACTTGGAAAACTCAAATACTAATGGTAAGAGCAGTTAAACCCCACACCGTTCCTTATTACTACGCATGCGTGCCATTATTATCAATTATCTGCTCTGTGATAAAATCTTTCTTTGGAATGGAGGAGTTTAAAGTGAAGGTAAACGATTTCATATTCAAAATTACCTTTATTCTTATTTTCCTTCCTTCTTTTTACTGGTCCTATATTACTTTGCTTTGTAAGCTTTGAACCACTTCCCGTCTTTAAATCTTCCCCAAATTTTGCACATGGAAACAATTTAGGTGAAGAATAAAGAAACCAAAGAAACAAAAAAAAACTGGTCTTATACTACTTAGCTTTGTAAGTTTCATCGCAGACCTATTACCCCAATTTTAAACCACTTCCTGTCTTTCAATCTTCCCCAAATTTTGCATATGTGAACAATTTAGTTGAAGAATACAGAAACCAAAAACAAAAAAAAAAAAAAAAAAATATGTTGAAAATAAGACCAGTTTTTAAAAATGGTATTTTTATATTAATTATTATTAATGGTCTTATATTAGTTTGCTTTGTTAGTTTATTCTCACGAAAGTTTCATCGCACACATATTACCCCAATTTTGAACCACTTCCCGTCTAGTCTTCCCCAAATTCTGCTCATGGAAACAATTTAGGTGAAGAATACAGAAATAAAAAAAAAAAAAAGTTGAAAATAAGACCAGTTTTTAAAAATGGTATTTTTATATTAATTAGTTTATCTACATATTACATTATTTTAATGTAAACTTAGATTATTAAAAATTTACAGCTTAACTGACTTTGCTGTTAACCAGAAATAATAAGTCTAAAGGAAATAGTCATGCTGCCTCTTGGAATCCTCTTGGACAGACATTATTTTTGGGCTCAGGGACATCCATTAGAAATCTGAATTCACATCTCGAATTTAATCTTTATTAAACGATCGTAATAAATTCTTAGTGATATATTGCGAGTTACTTTCTATCGAGAACTTTTAGGTGCTGATTGGAAAACCCTTTTGCATAAGGATTTTCCTTTTAAATCATTAAAAGGAAACTAACTTCCAATTTTGAATGTTCTAGACCAATAAGTTGTGCAGGTGACGTTATGACTTATTAGTGCTATTATTTTTTATCTTTTTAAAATTAAATTAATGTTTTTGTTTATTTTAATACCCGCGGGCTGCATCCAGCAAACGAAACTGATAAAGATGATATTATGTGAGCTGATGAGAGTGTTAAAATACCTACAGCAATATATTTTTCAACTCTCACGGGCGCGGGAGAGAAGCCGCGTATTGTTTATTGGAATCAAATATTGGCCAACATTGTGCCAATGTGAGGCCAGCCTAGTCACTGGTGCATCATTACAGCAGGGGGAGTCAAATGTTGGAATCAAATATTTGTGAATGGGTCTATTGCCAAAGGTCGGCCAAGTGTGGCCCAGGCTTAACTGAGGTACAAATTGACCGATTAGAATAAAATCCGGTACACAGGCCCATCTCAGCATTTGTGACAACTCAATAGTTTTTGGAAATTTTCCATTAATATTATTAAGATAGCGGCTAATATGGTGAACGTCACCAAAACATGTTATTCATAGTTTAAAAACTCTTAATGAGTAGGAAAATAATATCTAATTATTATTAAAAAAGTATAATTTTTTGCTGGCGTTATGAAAACAAATATGACCGAAATTAGAGTTTGGAAAAAAGTTTATACTTAGATGGTATAAAAATATACAGGGTGGGCCAAAAAAGTCTAACATTCTTGAACACTTATAACTCAGCTTCTGTAATAGATAGAGATATGGGGTTTGCGGGGTCTGAAAACTACATTCTTCTACTTTAAATTTAATATCTAAAACATTAAAAACTATTGGATGAAAGCCATGCAATGACAGTTTGAAATAGGGTCTTAAAAAAATTCGTTGTCCGGGTAGTATTCGTTGTTTGGTATTATAGTTTTGATAGAATAAATTTCCATATGGTGGAGGGGGGGGGGGGGGGGCTCAGTGTTATAAAAAACATTGAAGATGTGTTAAGCACAATGTTGCCTGAAATTGAAGATCAAATGCTAAATTACACGTTGATGCAAGATAGTGCCCTGTCCCATCGCTCCTTACAAACAATTCAATACTTGCAAGAGAATTGCCCAGACTTCAGGAAAACATTGTGCTTAACACATCTTCAATGTTTGTTTATTATAACACTGAGCGGGACTCCTACCACTTACCTACAAAGACCCCCCCCCCCCCCCCCTCTACAATATGGTAATTTATTCTATTAAAACTATAATACCAAACAACGATTACTACCCGGACAATGACTTTTTTTAAGACCCTATTTCAAACCGTTATTTGCATGGCTTTCACCAAATAGTTTTTTAAGTTATAGATATGAAATTTAAAGTAGAAGAATGTAGTTTTCAGACCCCGCAAACCCCATATCTCTATCTATTACAGATGCTGAGCTATAAGTTAAAAATAATTTTTTTTTGGCCCACCCTGTACTTGTACTCAGGGCATCGGAGATAAGGTGCGTTATACACAGATAATGGCAAAATTATTTATATAGGTCCTGGTGTTTTGGTTACGGTCCCTAAAAATGACTATATTTTTCAACAAGAAATTCAAATCCTTGATTAAATAAATGAATTTGATCTTGGTTTGACCTTGAAGTACAATTTCAAGGTTGAAGGTCATAATAAAATCCACCTCCTAAATTCTGAAAACTTTTGTATTTAACATATTTCACTAAAACAAGATCCAGCCTACATATCTAGGAGTTTCGGCCTTTTTGAGACACCCTGTTTATAGATAATGATAATGAGGAACGATCATTGGATAACGGGAATCAACCAATCAAATGCAATAAAAAAAAATAAAAAAAAATATCATATTCATTTTTATAATACAATAGAAATAAATTATAATGTGTAGTATTGGGATATTTAAGCACTTCATTATAAAAGAAAAGACTTTGTTCGTAGGTGAATATAAAATATGACCATGAACCTGGTATATATCCGGGTCATTACGATTCTTCTGCTTTTCAAAGTGAGTATAATCACCCTTAATATGCCAGTCTGTCATTTTGAAATATTTCTCTTATAAACTTGGTTGTGCTGTTAATAACTTCATATCAAACATATTTATCTATCCATCACAAATAGATTAATAAGGCCTAGACTTTAATAAATAACAATTTTCTTTATTTAAAAAAAAAATTGAAAAACATTGATTAATATTAATATTCAGCATAGGTATAATTATAACAATCAATTGATTTGAAGATTTTCTCAATAGACATGTATTAATAGTACTAATATTAAATTTTTTAGATTCTATTTTAAATTGTTTCATTAACTAATTTCAAGGTTTGGGAAGCCAAAAGAAAAGTGTATGTCAGAGAAAATTAATAACACTTGATTTGTTTCATTCATAGTATATCAATAATTTATTTGAAAAATTACAAACTTTTAGTACATTCAATTATCATTTTATAATTGATTATAAAACTGCAACTCGGGACAATTACAACTAAAGCGGCATTATTTAATATGATTGATCAATTTAGATATGACAATATTATCATCAAGCTGCACATCAATATTGCAATATCGCACACGTATTATGTATCATTATTATTGTCAATATTTAATTCACCGCTTACGGTTGATTGAATGTTTGGATCCACTAAATTGCACTATATTTGTCTAGAGACATTGTATGCGATGTTCCATTGTTTTTATTTTTAATTACCATAATGGAAAAAAAGCATGCGTATGTACCAATTAATATTTTGTGGATCCAAATATTCGATCAATCATAAACGCTGGGTGAAAAAATGGATTACAAGAAGGAAGCATTACTCTCACGTTAACTTACTTTGAGCAAATTCCCTGAGTGATGCAAACGATTATTGCAATTATTATTCCGAATGGACATTCATACATTTCATAACCTCAAGGAAATGCTTGCATCTTTTTATGACGCTAAGATGCAAATATGAAAAAATTGGTCCGAAACAACTCAGACAAACTTTCTCTTATATGAGTTCATAATTATTTCGCCCAGTTTTTTCGATTTATTATTGTTTTTTTCGTATGAACATTTAATTGTTATTGAACATTTCATCTAAATTTATCATAAACATAACCAAACCGAACCCGGGCACTCTCTGTCCGCGTTTAAAGCTATTTTCTCAGGTTACTAGATTTTTCCCGGGGAAACGGCTCATATTGTTAGATTCGTATTTAAATGGACTACATTATAGAATTTTTTTTAAATCAAAATCGTCGGAACCGTATTCGAGAATGTTTTTTTGTTTTTTTTTAGAGTTTTTGGGAGGTAGCGCCCCCAAATTTGGAGCTAAAATTCATTTCATGATTTCACCTTGGGGTATGATTTTTCTAAACATGTATGCCAAATTTCGTCAAAATCGGCCCGGTATTTCAGGCTCCAGGCGTCTGCACAGATAGACGTCAGTCAGAAATTTTTTAAAAACCACTTTTTTGGACTCAGGGGACCTCAAAACTTGTAAATCTATCCAAAACTTTAAATCGAATTTTCGCGCCATCACAATACATGAGAAAGTAAAAAGCTGTTTTAGTAGAACATAAATAAGCGGATACTCTATGATCTACGGTACTTAGCAGCTCGAGGGAACTTCAAAGACCTAAAGCCTAATACCTAATTTCATTTAAATTTTTAAACTTTTTCTCTTCCACACCTCTAAAAATTAATTGTTCAACACCTTACAAATGTGGGAACTTTACAGATAGGATTAGAAATAAATAAGACAAAGAAGAGTTTTGTCTTTAAATACGAAGGACGAGAAAGAAATTATAATTGGAAGAGAAACTTTATTTAGAGAATAATGACGAATTTATATATCTGGGTTCCTTGATATGTAAAAAAATATAAGGTCCTTGGTTTTGCCTACGGACCCTAAAAAGGTACGTAGGATAAGATAGAAGGAGAAGGATTACGCAAGATTGGAAAGCTTTTAATATTGATTGACACATTTTTTGATCCCATTTTGGCATCCAGGCTAAGAAAAAGGAATTTGTTTGTTGTACCAGCGCTATTCTACGGTTATTATTATTGTCATTATTACTATTTATTTATTATAAGATTATAATTAGAGATAAGTTTGACCTAATCCGTATTGTTGAGATCTTTTTTTACGGTCTTGCTGATCTTGCTTTATGTTGAACATATTTTCCCATCCTGGTGTGGGGTCTAACTTCTGAAGATCTGAACACTTTCTCTTGGTGCAGACGGCTTTATTGTCATCACCACACCAACACCTGTTACAGTCTTGATCCTTCCATCTGTCTCCAATTTGGCAATCTAACAAAACAATAAATAAATTCAGCGAAAACTAAATACACCTAGCAAATAAAAATTCTATAGAGAACACTTAGAAGCATAGAACATGTATTAAAGAGTGAGAAATGGTTAGGCTAAGCGCACACTGGGGGCGAAACAGTCTGAAGAATGTTTACGGGCTGTCTGCCCCGGTGCAAAAATATTGTCGCCGGCGACAACCTTTGGCACCGGGAGACAGCCTCTGCAGACAGCCCGCAGACAGTCTGCAGACTGTTTTGCCCCCAGTGTGCGCTTAGCCTTAGAGGTGGCTTCTGAGAATATCAGAGGTTGATAGTAGTGGATAGAGGTGGTTAGAGGTGGTTGGAAGTGGTTAGAGGGGATTAGAAGTGATTAAAGGTGGTTAGAAATGATGAGAGCTGATTAGAATAATAAATAATGTCCTCTACGAACAAGTTCATCTACATACAGTAATAATGATCCATAACGCAAAACTTGTGGAATGCCTATATAGGCCTGACAATGAGCTTATACAAGTCTCTATACTAGGCATCGCGTGGCTCTATCATTGAAGCGAGCGTATAATAATAAATATGTATTGAATATTGAAAAAATGGATAATCATGAATCATGATGAGTTGATAGATAATGGGTATAGTAGTAGTGCAGCGGCTAGTAGTAAGGGAACCACCCCGCATTCTTACTATTCCTCTAACCACACATCTCCTTTTCATTATAAAATGTATCTCTTTGCTACAAACAAACTACTGCATGTATCAAATTGAAATTTTGCATGCCTGTTTCAATTGTGCATTAGATGGTGTATATGAAGTTTTATTAAAATCGTTACGTTAGAACGTAAGATATCGGTAAAAAGGTTGTTTTCTCTATTATAAACGTTTAGGCACGCTTTAATAGTTTTAGCGATCTTTATTAATTCATAGTGGTGTCGCTGTTGGTTTTACTAAAAAATGTTATTTGAAAAAAATGTTTGTCTCATCGAATAAATGATGATAGAATCTTTTCCCGTCCTGAAATTCCAATTTAATTTTTGAACCTCTCGTTTACGCGAGCGTTGCGCGCGAACTCTTGGACGGATCACGCAGTCCAACGAACTTAGCCTGAGTATTAGTAAGAGGAACATGTATACCAAATTTCAACTAAATCGGACAATTTTTACTCAAGTTATCATCACACGCGTAAACGTTACTGACAGACAGACAAGATGCATAGTTTGTTGAATGTAAGAAGCTCGCTTACGCTCGCTTCAATAATGGATGACAACGAGACGACGGACGACGTCTCGCTTCATCAGCTGTATAAACAAGATACTTATCAGAATTATGTGAAATTCTGGCATGTTCGTAGAATATTTAGGGCAATACTAGGCAAATAGTGTAATCTACATCTACTTGGTCTAGCTGAAAGCCCAGTGTGTAGGCTGTATGAGGAAGAGGCTGAAATCCCATCTTACCTTATTAGCATTAACTCGTCTGAGGTGGGAAATCTTGGGTTCAGCCAATCTGCCAACTTAAGAATTTTTTTTTCGCCACTTCATTTTCACTTCCTGAATTCGCTTTCTTTGCCTGTTGAAACTTTTGTTTAAGGGAATACTTAAGAGTAATATAAGAAAGTTAGCTAAACCGTAGTATTTAGAACACTTGAGGTCTTACTAAGGCGGACTTTATTTTTTAAGTCTCCCAGAAAAAACCTAACGAAGGGGAACGGGTGGACGAAAAATCTAGGTAAAACTAAACACTCGGCATAATGTGCTTTCCCATTGAATTTAATGGATAATCACGTGTCATGCTGCTCACTTTGAAGGTTTAAGACTCCGCCTACTTTTAGAGGACTATATAATTTTAATACTAGTATTGACAGTAAACATTTTACTTTGTTTGTAGGAGTTGTGCTTGATGACTAATTCCTCAGATCGTTTGGTTCTTTGTATACTCAGGACAATATCCTCATTGATGTTGAACAAGTCCTCCCAGCCAGGTGTTGGCGTTCTCTTAGCACCATAGCACAATCTTCTAGTACAGACGGCTCCTATTCTATCACAGTAACAATCGTTGCAATTCTGATCCTCCCACATGTCTCCTAATATGCAATCTAAACATAGAAAATCAGTCAATAAAACCATAATTCAATGCTCTCAAAGTTTCTCTAACTATGGGTTTCAACTAAACTAGAGTTTTTACGGTGCATAGGGTTTTTATAGTAGCTTTTAGTGTTGAGTTCCCTTTTTTCGTGTTGTCGACTTTAATTTTACTCAAATTGCTCCATTTCCAAAGATGGAGATGCCCGTCTCCCAGTGTGAAAGCTAGAGCCCTTGACGTCAAAAACACCGTCTCCAAAACGGAGACATATGTCTCTTAGTGTGAAACAGGCTTTAGTGTTAAAAGATTATTAGATATTCATACATCAGATTTTTTTTTTTTTATCATCCTCAGTGTAGCAGAATTTATAAATTGAAGTTAAAATGTTTTCATTATAACATTTTGGTTAATTTATGAGTCTTAAGGTCCCCAAATGTGCAAACAGACTTTCTCTATGGTCAGTGTAGACGCTTAGAGCCTAAACTTTTCAACCGATTTCAATTAAATTTTAAATCTTGATAAAACAATGCGTACAAGCCTTGAACTTGGGGGCTTAAATAGCTCGTGTAGAAGAGCAGTTAACCCTGCTCCTATCAGTAAAGTTAAACAACATCGAGAGTGGTCACAGCTTGGATGGATTACCACAGATCTGGGTTCAATTTCTGCACTATACCCCCCCCCCCCAATATGTAATGTCCTTCCTGCATTGCTTTGATAAATATCGGGAGCTTCTTGAAAAAGTTTGCGCCAGCAGGTTTGGGTCTTTAAACCAAAATCAGACACTCTCATGGTGGTTCGATAAAAAAGTCGATGATCCTAAGGAAGTAAGACTTGGTTATGGTTAACTGACCAACACTTTACACATGTGTCAAAAGATTGTTTTTGGATTGTTTTGAAAACAGCCAATGTTTGTTCATAGTCCAGTCAAATGGTAGTTTAAAGTGGAAAGTTCTGGTGTAATAGATTTTAGTTGGTTATATTACGTTTTTTGGGGTGCTGAAGACGAATCTGAGGTTGTCCAACAAAATTCCCACCCGCAAAAATGAGAAATCATCAAAAAACCACTAAAAATAATATTTTTGAATGGGTTTCAGCTTATAACTTGCAAAGCAATCTATTTACGCAAAAAGAGGTCCAGTAGTAAAAGAAAAAGGAGAAAATAACCTTCAATGTATGTCCATAACATATTTTTTACGTCGAGTGGTTTTCACGCAAATGGGAGTTGAAATATGGGAAAAATCGGTAATTTTTGAAATTTTGTTATGTTCAATTTTGTCATATTTTTATATAAAAGGGGGATAAAATGGAAGAAACACGTTTTTATGCTATTTTTGACCCTAAACTGTCAAAATTTGGCTCAACAAATCTGGCTATAGAAGTGTACATAACAACAATTACTGTACTCTTAAAGAGCTTTCTAACGACATACATCTTGAAGGGTATATACTATTTTGACTTTTGTACCCCGTACCCCTGTGTACCAAATATTTCTTTTCACCCATCCAAATTCTAAACAAAAATTTTCTTATATTATCATAAGCCAATAATACGCAGATTTCTTTGAAAATTCGCTCATTAAGTCATGGTGCATGACTGGTTTATTTTAAAAAATTACTGATTTTCCCGACATTTCAACTCCAATGCGTGAAAACCATATGATGTACAAAAAAATGTTGTGGTCATAGTTTGAAGGCTGTTTTCTCCTTTTTATTTTACTACTGGACCTCTTTTGCGTGAATAGATTGCTTTGCAAGTTATCAGCTGAAAACCACTAAAAAAATGTTATTTTTAGTGGTTATTTGATGATTTATCATTACTTCTTGAAGCTACTTCGTTGAATAAGTAGTTCCCTTTTCTTGTTACCACTACGAATCCCTCCCCCCCCCCCAATCTAAACTGATTTAGAATGTGCCCCCTCCAGACCTAGCAGCTGGATACGCCACTGTTCGTTTTCTTGTAATTAGCAGGATGAGAGACCGGCGTAGGAAGGTGGTAAGCGTAGTCACAAATCATCTGAGACCAATCCATTCACTGACATATTTGGTATAGATCAGATCCCAAAAAGATGCGACATGTTTCAAACTGATGACATATCGAGTAGATGTGTTGTGGCTGATCTCTTGTCCTCTATTAACTTAAAGTTGTGTTAAAGGAAGTATGAGCAACTTTAAAAATAAAAAGAAGTTAAAACTATTAAACAATCAGTAACAATGTCCAATTAAGTTACTTACTGTTAGAGTACGAGTCAGGTTTGACTATACGTGCATCAGATCTCTTATCCCTCTTCAGAGCTACCTCGTTGTTTATATTAAACATGTTTTCCCAGCCAGGCGTTAGCGTCAGTTTTTTACCATCGGGACAAGCATTATCCGTACAGACAACACCATGTTCGTCACATATACAAGTATTACAATTCTGAGTTGTCCAAGTATCTCCTTGCCTGCAATCTAACGTGAAAGCCAAAATTACATATTATGAATCAGGGCAATTAAAATTATTAAATATGTAGCAACATAAATTATATAGATTACTATAGTTTATGAATGTACAAGCGTGTTAAGTTGCTCACTGTTTGAGGTTATTTTAAATCTCAAATTACATTTTTTCAAGTGAAACTTGTTTAGCCACGGTAGAGTAAATTTGCATGGATGAAACGAAGTTCGCGTTTCGAGACTCGTCCAAGTGAAATATTTTTGAAGTGAAATTAACGAAATTGCAATGTTTTGTTTTAAGACTCGCCTGTTATAGATATTTTAATCGACTGCCGACTTAGGCCGGCAGTTGATTTACCTGTAAAAAATCTTCCTCTCGACGAGTCTCGAACCCCCGACCCTCGCGTCACTACCACTAACCACTATACCACGGGAGTAGTTGATTTATTCTGTCCACAGAATTGGTATAAGGGTATTATTATATACATTTTAACAATTAATATATATATATATATATATATATATATATATATATATATATATATATATATATATATATATATATATATATATATATTAATGTTGTTTTCATGTTTTTCTTTATTATTCGCTAACATTTTATTAATAGAAGTTATGTTTCTTTGAGAAGTTATCTGACTGCGGCGGCATTGTAAACTCTTGTTTATAAATATGTATGTTGCGTATTTAATAAATGTTTTATATAATATGCATTACTTAAATTAGGTTTATTGTGCTATTTCATATGTTTATTCTGTATCTAGAACTTAAGTTTCACTTCTAGTGCATGAGAGTCTCACACATATTTTTTTTTTTATTGTCTAACCTGTTTTACAGAGTACGTTTTACAGAGCGTTGTTGGGAGAAACATGTAGGTTGTTCGAATAATATACCTACGCTTGTATTATAAATTCAAAGACAAGTATAGTTTTATTGTTTAGCCCAACGCTTGGTTATTGCTTATTAATATAGGATTTGATAAAAATGGATAGTAGATCGTCGACGGCGGCTCTCAACGTTCCAAAATTTAATAGAAAGAACTTTATAAGTTGGAGCTACAGAATAAAAGCAATTTTAGAAATTCATGATCTTACTGAATATATAACAAAGATGGTGTAACAGAAAATATCTCTTCCTAATTTCTCTACTTCTTAATTTTCATTATAAAAAAATAAATATAAGTATCGTTATAATTTTCTTAACTATATTGTTACCAATTTGTTACTAAAAATATTTTTTTCTTAATTTCACTACTTCTTAATACTGATTAATAATTTTAATTATTTGTATTATTTATTAGTTAGAATGAGGTAATCTATATTATATTTTTGTAAGGTTTGCAAACCCACTTAACGGTGTCAATTCACCAAAGTTATTCACATTTTATACTTATACATACAGTTGTAATTTTTAATTTTATATTGAAATAAAAATGTGTTTCTATTCTATTCTATAACAAAGATGGGACTTGGAAAGAATCTAAAAAGAAAGTCACCATCGCTCGAAATAAATTAACATGTGCTATGGAAGCCTATGTTCCGATTGCAGCATTTCTGTACAGGTATGGAAAGTTCCTGAAATGAGGCACAGAATGGACGCAGTAAGATGAAGAAATTGCCAGTGACGTCTTCATGAAACGGAATGAACAGTGGGTAGAGCACTTGAACAGGTCCGCTCTTTTAGAGGCAGCGTGGTCAATGGGAGCTCTAATATCTGATTCTGAGTTTCTCGCCTCAGTAATGCGAGGGTTACCGAGTAACTATAACCTAATTCTTACCCAATTCGATTATAATCGATGCGACAGCCGTCGACCTCGGTAGATCGTTAATAGTACATTACGCGTCGAGTGCGGAAAGTAGCATTTTGCATGCGAGTGTGGAGTTTGTACCCGAGCGACAGCGAGTGTAGTAAAACCACATGATCAATGCAAAATGCCGTTTTCGCACGAGTTGCGTACCGTACTTTATCTACGATTGTTAGATTTAAATAATAAATACAGAAAAAATAAACTTGCTGTATGTAAGTTCGTATCTCTCTCTTGATAAAGATGGCATTAATTCTTGAGTTGTATTTTTTGCCGAATTAATTATTTCTGGAGGAGTATTATTCTCCACATTTTCGTCAAAGTCACTTGATTCATTCATTGTTTTTTAGTAAAAACTCGATATAAACAGTTACTTTAATAAAAGAACAGCAAATTAGTTTTGTTAAATGTAAACAAACTCGCTAATCGTGCGTAAAGCTGAAGAATTCCTCTTCTTTACCGCCCTAGGGTGGTAACGAAGATGAATTCTTCATAACTATGAGACGCGCATGCGCAATGAATACAAGTACTTAAAGAATCACTTTCTACGCATCTAAACAGAGATACAATGTTTATATTTCGTATCAATCGTAGATAAAATTATTTTCAGAAAGGGAGTAACTTAATCAGGAGCCGAATTCACGATCTATGGCCTTGAAATCTTGGCAAGTGAAGGACAAGAAAAAATGTTATTATTGATCAAAACCTGGTCATTTCACTAAAGATTGTTGGCAGTTGGCATAACCCTAAAAACGGTCAAAACAGAAAGGTTCAGGGGAAAATGGGTACATGTTCATTAAATTTAATTTTTCAGGAGAATATAAACTAACTTACCTAACTCTAAAAAGAATAAAAAGGGATATAAATAAACTTTTATCAATTTAAAGTTACATTTGAACACTATATTTAACAATTATGCGGCAAAAGTTTTGAAAAAATAAAAAAAATGAGGTGGAGATCAATCCTTTTTCACGACGAATCACAAGCCATCCCCTTCTAACAAGATGTTGTCCATGTGGTCTATTTCATCGTTACCTGAGTCATCGTAAGTTTTCAATTTATCATTAAAAGCTATAGATTTGGGCCTCTCCAAGAAAGTTTTTAGTTGCTGCAAGTCGGCAAACTTCTGCCGTCGCGTCGGCTTTCATATTGGAAAGGGGCCCAGGGTAAATTGATCTCAAGGGTATGGTATCCTCAATGTTTGCACTTCTTTCCTTTATATTGTAAGATTTTCGTCCCCTTGCTTGCTTTGATTTTTTTTTTTTTTGTTTCAGGGATACTTGTGCAGTTGTCATTATACGTGGGTTTATAAGAAAATAAAAGAGGGCTCGTCTTCGAGAATTTTTAGACCCCTTATTGGGCGAGCTTTAAAAGGGCATTTTTTCTGGTAAAAACTCTAAATATTCAATTAAATTCTGAAAAATGCATAAAACTTCGCGCCAGTGGTCAGGTGTTTCTGTGTGTCTTTGCATTAACAAGACTCATATTACTGTCACATTCCAAGTAGGAATGTGTTCTTATAGGAAAAATCACCTTGAAGTTTCGAAACGATTTTTGTAAGCGACATGATTATGAAAGAATTCTAGAACAATGTAATTCTTATTCTGTCCCGCACACTTGATTGCACTTGCAATCAAGTCCAATTTTGTTAGTTTTTGCCCTCAACTTCTTCTCTTCGTCCCGAAAAGGTTACGAGAGGGAACAAGCTGTATGGAAGGGTGGAGGTTGAGGGCCTTGGACATCAACCGTTCTTCTCTATAATCTTTTGGGCAACAATTTTTCTTCCCAGCATTCATTTTTTTCTCTTTAATTTTTACGTTACTCAGATAATTTTTAGCCAAACTTGATACACCACTCGAAATCCATCAAAATGTGAGATAAATCCTTCCCCCCCCCCCGACCCTTCGGTTCAGCTATAAGAAAACATTTACGGATACGAATAGCAGAGGTAACACCCACGCTTATCACAAGAGACCTGATGTTAGACCTCAAGAAGCCAAAGTAGCGTATTCAAAGCTTCCTGCAAATGAATATGCATGGACCTCTTCTAAATATATCCAGATATTCACGGCAGATAGATTACTGACAGTGGAGCGACCGTACACAGGGACGGATGAGAGCACCGGGAAGACGGAAAATTCCTGAAGCGCCGCCAAGGAAAATTATAATAAAAAGAAACATTGGTCCTACAAATGGAAGAAAACTTTCTCATATCAGTATGCTATTGCATCAGTGCGGAGCGTACAATAGAACAATTTTAACTTCTTAAAACATGTGTAAGAGATGTTTTAGACACCAATAGTTAGGATATAAAGACAAAAATTACCATGCGTCTTTATGCTGCAATAGGTGCTCCTTCTGCCGCTCCTAGCTTTATCATTGAAGAACCGGAGCGCCTACAGCAATATGAAATAATAATAATGATTAAAACAATTACAACGCTGCAATCAGGCGGCAGAAGGTTGGTATCCGTCAGCAGACCCCCAAAAATACGATTTTCTGGATCACTTTTGATTATTATTATTTTTTTTTTTTTTCCTGAGAAAGCAAGTACAAGTATTCTAGCTTAGCACTTTTGTAGTTCTTTATATCGTTGGAATCGGCATGTAATTTTTGGCGCATAGCCTATTATATTTTATCACATATTTATCATTTTTTATTCTAGCTTTAGTTGTAGTATAATAAAATAAAATATAAAACAAATTGTGACATTTTTATCTTCATTTACTAATATTTAAACATTTGTACTTGTATTTTAGGTGACTAATTATTTTTTAGGGGGGGGGGGGGCTTGATTTTAAGGGGGAGGGGGTGCTCATTAGTTAATACGACGCCGGATGGTATATTTTCCCCTGCCAGAAGCTATTCTCTCCCCTGACCGTACATATATAGACAAAGGAGGAATTGATCGACAATTAATACCTCACCAGCGCCAACGGTAAACATATCTCTTTAGCAAATGGCTATACTATTAAAAGTAAACTAGTTGAGGAAGCTTGCATTAAGGGTATTAATAACAATGACATGTTTTTAGAGAAGGTGCTCTATGTACCAGTATTAACTGGAAATCTGTTGTCTATCTTCCAGCTAACTCAAAATAACTTTGATGTATCACTCAACCAAAATGAATCTATAAAATCAAAATGATGATCGTTCCAAATACATAGTAATTGGAAAAATTGGTAGTTTTTATGTAGTTAAAAACAAAGAAGAAATTAATCTTGCAACCTCCCCAAGCAGTAAAAAACTGGAAAATAGCGGTTGAAACAAACGTTTAGGACTCATTAATTATAAATGCATTTAAAAAAATGACATGGTCTACAATTTAGTCCGGTGAACCAGAACCAGATATATTATGTGAAGTGTGTGTTCATGCAAAACCTCTAGAAAACCTTTCAAGGAGGTATTATATAAACATCCTCTTGAATTAATCCAGACAGATCTGGGATCTGGTTGGACTTTTAAAGCCATCTAAAGCTGGTTCTAATATATGTTCACTTTAGCTGACGACTATTGCAGAAAGATATTTACTTATTTTATCCAATAGAAGGGTGATACCCTTGAAAATAGTTGAATTTATTAAATGGGCTAATAACGTTCAAAATGACCTTGGCAGAAAGGTTAAACGCTTTGAGTCGGATAACGGTAGAGAATTTGGTAATGAGTATGTGTCAACCTTGTTAAAAATAATGGAATACATGAACTTACATGTGGTTACTCTACGAAGAGCAACGGTTTGGCTGAACGAACCTACAGAACAATTATTATGTTAGGTGTCAGAGCTCTTCTGATAGACTCTGAACTACCTAAATGATTTTGGGCTGAAGCAGCTGGCTGCATCACTTACCTCAAAATAGAATACCATCAAAAGCACTGGACAAAGTAACACCTGAAGAATGTTTTATATTTTTATATTAGAGGGAGGAAACCTAATGTGTCGCATCTAAGGACCTTTGGCTGCACCTGCTATTTTGAAAGAGGTATAAATTAGTCACTAAATTGCTGGCAGGTTATTTAAAACAAAGAATAGCCTAACAATCACATTTATTAGTTTTTCCTGCGACAGATAAAGACGAATCTTAGGATGTTTTCTTTCATTTATTGTTTTTCACAAATTTGTAATCTAGTACCGAACCTCGACCAATAACTCATGGCAATCTAGGGTGTGGTAGTGTTGTTGTTTTAAATACAGCAAGTTGTTCAACCATTTTAGACAAAAATTTATGTTTTCCCCACATTTAGGTGTTCAAACCCGTTTTTTTAAAAAATATATCTTAAACCGTTTAAGTATAGCGGCCATTTTTGTTTTCCGCTACATGCTGATTTTTGTGTGTCCAAGCATTTACCTCAGCGCTAATATCTCTTAAACTATTTGTTCTATTGTTCTATCAGGTGAAAACAAAAACTCTTTTAAAGGTAGTGATCCAGTGTTTAAATTAGATTATATCCTTATTTTATCTAGTGCTTTTTCTTCCATGAAAAAACCACACCTCAAGTTGGACATAAAAATCTACCATTCAGAAATTTTTTTTCTGAAGAAAGGAGTGGTATATACTGCTTGGTACCCCCTTTTCTAAAGACTACTATTTTAGACTTATTCAAATTAACCACATTAATTCCATCTTTTACAGTATTCTTCCAACTCGATAATCATTTCCTTTAGAAAAGGGGGTAAACTGAAGCAAATAGAAAAATGGAAGTTTGGAGATCGGATGATAGAAGTGGTAGATAGTTACAAATATCTTGCTATAACACTAACCTATAACTCATCTCTAACAACTCATTTTAATTTACAACTAACTAATGCCAAATTTGCTATTAACAGTGTGTGAACAAATATCTATGCTCAAAATGATATTAGTTTTGAAAATAAAGTAAAATTGTTTAAAGCAACATCACTAGCAATCATGAGCTATGGAGCCCTAATTTGGGGCCATATTAAAAATGAACAGGGTGAAAAATTACTTAAACATTTCATCAAAAGGGTTCTTTACTTGCCAACTAACACACCAAATTATGAATTACTGCTAGAGAAAGGAATGTAATTTTATTTTTGAATGTCCAATTTTTATTAATAGTCTTAAGTTACAAGCACGATATCTTGTTCACACATTTAGTCAACAGAGCGATAGACTTACCAAATTTCTAGCAAATGAAGTTAAAAATCTGAAAATTGGCTAGTGGAAGGTATGGTTAGATTTAGGCCACGAACATTATATTCAGTTACTGCAAGAGGATACTAACTACCCTGAACTACTTGGTTCGAAATTAAATTTAATTATAAATAAAGTTTCTAAAACTTTTCATGAAGAGGCAGTAACAAGAGCAAGAGAATCAATTTTCCATAGTAACTATGAATATCTTATGCCTAGGCTACAGTCAAATTCTGCTGACTTTCTCAAAGGTCCAAAAAAAAATCAGATTCTTTCACAAATCTTTAAAGCTAGAGGTGAGTTGTTCTCTTTAAATTTCAGACATGGTAGAACAATGGAACTGTACTATGTGCAATCTGAATCTTAGGGAGGACAACTTGCACTTCTTTGCAATCTGCCCAATATTGAAGGAATACAGGAGAAGATATTTAGGTAAAAATACATTAACACATGAGGAATTTGCAGATTTATTTTCAACAGAAAATTGGGATACAATAGCAAAATTTGTTAGATTGGCATCTCGTTACAGGCAAACCCTAATTAATAATTATAACACTTAAAAGGAGGATTACGTTATAAGTTTTATTTGTTTCTTTTCTCTCTACTTTATTATGTTTTATTTTTTAACCCCCCCCCCCCTCTACCAAAACCCCCCCTATTATTACCAGTTCTTCTTTATTTAGAAAAAAAAAAATATATATATTATTCATTTTAGTAATAGATGTATAACTGAAACCTCCCCCTGACGGTATCTTCTTATACCATGGAGTAGGCTTCACTATTAAATGGAATGTTGTAACACAGAAATGTTAATTTGTGTAAATAAAAGCTTTTATTATTATTATTACTGCTTGATATGTTTTATGGGGATAGTTATGTATTAGCATTACCTAAAAACATATCATTGGTAATACTTGCATACTTTAATTTTTATAAATTTTTGAAGAATGGGTTGTTTTTTAAAATTTGCCAACTTTAGGCCTCTATATCTCTGATGGGTCTGGTGATAAAATTTTGAAATTTGTCCAACTTATAGTATCTTTATATTAGTTCGATGAAAACGAGAAATCATCTTGTATATTGGGGTATCAAAAAAGTTATACAATCTTAAAAATCAAGAAAAACGCCGAGATTAACAGTCGTTTCTACATAGCTTATGACTTATGACTGACAATTGATTTTGTGATGTAAATTGATTTTATTTTAATTTTTATATCTTAAAGTGGTTAAATTTAACTATGTAGAGTTAAAAACATATTTTATTAAATTTATAAAATTGTTATAGACATATATTTGTTACTAGTGTATAATTAACAAATTATCAGTATTAATTCTCGTAGTTCATAACGAAAAGGTAATAATGAAGTATAAATGTGTCTATTATTATCTTGTGCAATAGCAGACCAATTTTTAATTATATTTCTAAGCGAGTATTAATATTAATTTTAAAAGTTCCAAAGTTTAGATCAATCAGATGGTTAACAAGACACAAACATCATATAAAATGGTCATCCAGCCTTAGTCTGTTGCTTACTTGCTAGTTCTAATCATTAGTGTTTTATTAGTGAGACAGTCTTTGTTTGTTACTTCATATATTTATGCAATAAATATTACAGTAAAAAATGATTATTAATTACTAGAATTATCATTAGTGTTGTTCGCAAAATGGAAAATTATGTACAGTGTTTTGTTGGACAATATTGAAATGAAGAATGCCATCGAGATATTTATGGTAAAGTACTAAGGGAAATACTACAGGTTTGTGAATAAGATGAAAAAATCCAGCAGTTGCTTGAATTTCGAATTTGTAATAAAATTGAATCAATCTGTTGGTACCATGAGAACAAATACGTGTATAAGTTTCATCGCTTATTTGGTCAGAGATGCTGCGATCTTTTTTTAACTTATAAAAAAGTTATTAAAAATTGTTTGAGAGAAATTCTTACAGACCACATTTTTAAAAACAAAAATGCCAATGTAAATGTGGTACCAGGCAAATCTGTATGTACAAACTGCTTTTCAAAGCTGTTTGTTGATGATGTAGAATGTGACGACTTAAGCCAAAATGATATCTTTGAACCAGCTGAAAATAAAATACCAAAGATAGATGCTGCTTGTAGCATTCTTGCCATATCTCCAGCTTCAAAGCTTCGAAGATTTAGTCACGATAAAAGGGCAGTTGCCCTTCAATTTAAAGTTGAAAGTGTCTTCAAAAATTAAAGAAAACTTTATAAGATATTGAAGGAGCATTAGCTGAAGAATACGAACATCTAATAGTTGAACTCAAAGAAAAGTGTAACATTTCTTCTAAAGAGGAAAAAGTCAAGATCATAAGTTTGTTACCCAAGAATTGGCCAAGATGGAAAATAACAGCCGAATTTGGGGTTTCAGAACGATTAATTAAAGTAACCCATGAGTTGGTCAAAGAGCAAGGCATTTTACCAGAGCTTGGTAAAAGAAAAGGGGTGAATATAAGTGACCAAACAATAAAAAAAGTAATTCAATTCTGACAATTCAAGGATGACAACAGCAGTCGATTATTCCCAGGAAAAAAGATTGTGTCAGTATTGTCGTAGATGGTGTGAAAACACATAAGCAAAAGAGACTTGTACTTATGAATCTGAACGAACTATTTGTATCTTTTAAAAATGAACATCCGTATTGAAAAATTGACCGCTCTGAATTCTGTGAGTTGCGTCCAAAATGGTGCA
The DNA here is from genome assembly GCA_951217055.1 of Gerris lacustris. Lineage (NCBI taxonomy): Eukaryota > Metazoa > Arthropoda > Insecta > Hemiptera > Gerridae > Gerris > Gerris lacustris. Next base: position 34,681,112 of record OX578276.1, on the reverse strand, counting down.
TCCTTGCTGGAGCATCCGGGACACAGAGTGTATGTGTTTGCCCATACCACCAAAATGTCAAGCTAATAGCTAATGATTGACGGGGTAAAATTAGGTGTTGACTAAGACCTTATTGACTTGATTGTTTGTGATAGCGAAAACCAATCCTGCATGATGGGTACTTGACAAGATTGTCCAGGTGTGGATTCTCTAATACTCTAATAGATGTGTTCCGCCTCAGAAGAACATGATTTAGTTCCTGATGTAGTCAGTTATAAAAAAATGGATCACGGCTGACAGAGCTGACATGATTAATGTGGTGCAGCTCAAAGATGAGTTTTTCTAAAGCCTAGCAGAGAAAATTAATTCTCTGAAATCACACTTTATTTCAAAAGTGCAGGGAAAATGATTTAAGGAAAAATAGTCAATTTAAGTGAAAAAAAAATGTTTGGTTCTAGCTGATTTTTCTGAAAACTTTTCATTTTTGATTCAAGGTCAGAGTTTCCACTGGGTGAATAAAAAGGTCACTGTACACGCCTTTGATTTTTTACTACAGAGAAGACGACCAAATTAAACATCATTTGCTGTTGCAGTGTTGTGATATGTTTATCACTGCAACTGTTCATGCGTTCCAAACCCGTTTAGTAAAATAAAACAAGGAGACTGTGCCTAATGTATCAAAACTGATTTATTTCACTGATGGCTCATCTAGTCAGTATAAAAATAAGAAAATGGTTTACCAACATTGGTAGTGACAAAAAAGATTTTGATTTGGACTGTGAGTGGCATTTTTTTTTTGCATCTGTACATTTGGCGTGTGATGGTATTGGCGGAACAACCAAGAGGGAGGTAGCAAAAGCAAGTTTACAAAGACCGCTTGGAAACCAAACCCTAACAATAGAGGACATGTATATATTCTGCTCAGAGACTCTGGAATCATATACATAAAAGTGATGAAAGAAGATTTTCTTCTCCATTCAAAAAATCTTCAACAAAAGATTTGACACTTGTAGAACAATTGTAGGAACAAGACGTTTCCACAAATCCCATTATCCGAGGGTATTCTGAGATGCTTTAATGTTGCAGCTCAGACAATTCTGTTTTTAAATGGCACCCTTGCAGAAAAAGAGTTCATTGATAACATATAGAAAATTGAAGTCTTTAACTATGTTATAAAATTTAATAAACTTTATTTTTAACTCTGCAGTCTATTTTAACCACTTTAAGCTATATCAATCCAAATAAAATCAATTGTCATTCAGTCATAAGTCATAAGCTATGCAGAAACGACTGTTTCTTTTTTTTGAGATTGAATAACTTTTTTGACAGCCCAATATACAAGACGATTTTTCGTTTTCATCGAACTAATATAAAGATACTATAAGTTGGACAAATTTCAGAATTTTATCACCAGACCCATCAGAGATATAGAGGCCTAAAGTTGGCAAATTAAAAAAAACAACTTATTTTTCAAAAATTTATAAAAATTAAAGTATGTATGCAAGTATTACCAATGATATGTTTTTAGGTAATGCTACTAATACATAACTATTCTCATAAAAAAAACATCAGCAGTATAATATACCACTCCTTTCTTCAGAAACTAATTTCCCAAAAGTGAAATTTTCTAGATTTTGATGTACAACTTGAGGTGAAGTTTTTCATAAAAGAAAAATTACTAGATAAAATAAGGATATAATCTAATTTAAAAACTGGATCACTACCTTTAAAAGGGTTTTTGTTTTCACCTGATAGAACAATAGAACAAATAGTTTAAGAGATATGAGCGTTGACGTAAATGCTTATAAACACAAAAATCAGCATGTGGCGGAAAACAAAAATGGCCGCTACACTTAAACGGTTTAAGCTATATTATTTAAAAAACGAGTTTGAACACCCTAAATGTAGGGGAAACAACTGGGGAATATGATTTTTCCTAAAATGGTCGAATAACCACCTCTGGACCACTTCATATGGATTGACCCTTTTGTGCCATGTATAGTCAGTTTTTAATCAAATAGACACACTAAAAATTTGCTAATACTATTTTGCTTTTATTTTGATTTATTGTTATGGAGAGCTGCCATTTTGAAAACGGTACCAGCCTGTACCGACCTCGGCAATACTTTGGAGTTCCGATTTTAAAAAACTAAGTTTACAGTTTTTCCGAAGTATTATTAGTTCTTGGTTTTGAGAGAATATCTTTTAATATTGGGTCGTGTAGTCGTGTGGGCTTGACATTTGTCGTCTGCTCGGCTTCTATACCGTGCCATAATGCTCTGCTTAACATGGCTCTGCTAGTACATTATTGTACAGTGGTATGGTGTGTGAAGAGGCTGCAACTCCTTACCACGGGGCTATTAAAAGGTCCTCAATAAAGCCTAACCGCTAGGTTGGAACAAGTGGTTCGTTTTGACCTTCCAGTACTAGCCCTATGGACCTTAATACTACTATATTTGAATATGTTAATTCTTGAATTTATATGTAAGAAGAAACATCTTAAATGGATACAAGTATTCCTGTAATAATCAATAGCTAATCTTCGGTTCAAGCCTTTACACACCCAGTTTGGACTAGACAGAACAAGAATTTATTTTTTAGCACCAATCCATCCGTGACATCGTTTATTTAATCAAATTTAAATTAAGAAACATTAGGAAGCCTATCTAGGGTAAGTCTATAATGCTCTGAGGCTCTAAGGCAATTATAGCTCTGATAACATAACTCTTAATTTCTAAATCGGACTTTTATTTAAAACCTAACCTCCAGAGTCCACTAAACTTCTATAATCTACTGAACTTATATAGTTCACTGAACTCTCTGGAGTCCACTAAACTTCTAGGGTTGACTGAAATTATAGAATCTACTAAATTTCTAAAAGTTGACTGAACTACTCTCAACATTTTTCTTTGAGTTTGGACAAAAAAAATAGAGTAATATATTAATAAAATATTCCAAATGAAAATCCCTGATGTCATTAATAGATTCTTGGAATTTTACATAAAAAAATGTCGTTACATTCGGTAAGCTTGGAAGCAAAAATACATATTAGAAAATTTTATGTTAGATGAGATTACCATTTTTGCATGCCCCAATCTCAAATTACCATTACGTAGGATTTTAGTATAAGGTAATTTATAGTACAAACAGCTAATGAAGAGACACGTCAACCCTGTCATCCATTTGATATATATATATATATATATATATATATATATATATATATATATATATATATATATATATATATATATATATATATATATATATAGTTGTATAAGGCCTTGAGCAGGACCAAGCCTAAGCTCTCACCGTCTGTTGAACCGCGGATTACTATTATTAATTTTTAAGACCATATAAATTACCATAGGATTAATAACTTTTATTATTATTAACTTTAAATGATATCCCAATTAAATTAATTAGAACCAATTCCATATTTTTTAAGCTGGATCATTAAGTGTATCGGGATTACTATTATTCTTATAATTACTCGTGCAATTAGGAATAACAAGGGATTTATTAAAGGACACATAGTTTATTTATAAGATGTAAAAACAACATTAAGTTTATTCAAATGTATAGTACAACCAATTAAATTTCGAACAAGACATCAATAATCGATGAAGATGATAATATTAATTGTGTTATGATGAATGTTAAAAACAAACTGATATAAAGATCACCCTTTACTATCATGTTACTTACTAAACAGATAAGAATCATCTTTGACTACACCGTAATCTTTAGATCTCTTCTTGCGGTCATGTTGCTCATCTAAGTTAAACATGTTTTCCCATCCTGGTGTTGGGGTTAGTTTAAGACCATTAGGGCATAGTCTCCTGGTACATGTTGCTTTTACAGCGGCGTCAATATTATCGCATGTACATCCGTTACAGTCCACATCCTTCCAAGAATCTCCAGGCTTGCAATCTAACCAAAAATGAAAACTCTATTAATCAAGAGGAAATTATCAATAGTAAAATAACCATATGTTTATGAAATAGAGCAGAATTATAAACATGGCCCAAAAGACTTTCTTGGGATATCCAATTGTGTATATTTTATCCTGTCCATGATCTTTTGTCTACTCTATGGGGTCTACTATAATAATCTCATTTTGGACGCATAATTGGGTCATTTTAAGAATAGCTATGGGTCGATCTTATAAATGCTGATCCATTAAGAGTTCCCCGTGGGTATTCATTTAAAGTCGCTCTTGGGCACACTGAATGAAGCTTAAACTTTAATCTCCTCAAAATAATATTGTAAAACATATCTATCTCGTTTTGTATGGTTCTAGATACGTAGATAGAGTTGTTGATTTTGTTAAGCTGAGCCTACACCAATAACAATTTGCGTTGCGCGGGCTTTGTGTATTAAATGTGGTGTGCGTTCGTGGAAGTGTAGATGCACCGACACACAAGGTCACATATAAATATTTTGACCGCACAGAAAATTTAAAACACAAAAATTTATTGGCGTTGATCCAGCTTAATGAAATGTACACTTTCTAAGTTGCAATTGATTCGAAGAGTATTTTATTGTGTGTTACATAATGCTGCAAAGGATGGTGTCCAAGAGGAAGCTTTGAAACTGTCTGGAATATTAAAAGAAAATTAGGGTTTGAGTTACAACTATCCATTTTGAATACGGTCCAATCGAAATGGTCTAGTAGTTAGAATATCTGAGTGTCACCAAGGTGGTTTGGGTTAAAATCCTGCAGATAATACTGGGCGTTTGAAAAATAATTCGCTATGTTCATAAATAATTTTAGGCACTCTTATCTCTCAAGATCGCTGGTTGCATAGAAAATAAATAACTTTAAGTACACGAGGAAAACTTGAAAGGTTGATAAATAGAACGGGAGAAACTTGAATAGTGAGTCACTTATTACAGATTCCATTATTTAATAAAACTCGGGAGTTCTTTTTCAATTAAATAAAACTAGGGAATTTGTGGAGGATTCTCCTCCAACATTGCTTATGTTTATTTTTAAGTAAGTCAGTTGTCAACGCTGTATTAAAACGATTATTTTCTTGTTGTGTTTAAATCCAACACATAACGTTTGTTATATTATAAGAATTGGTTAGCAAACTGTGAAGCCCTCACAAATTGGTGACCCCGACGTGATTGCACTGTTATGAAGAGCTAATCGGCCAGCTTTAAAGTAAGCTTATTACATTTCATTATTTTTTTTCCTACGTGGACTCATCGACCGTTCGTAATTTTGCGACTAAGGAAGGTAATTTTTAACAGGATTCACGGACTATCCCATCCAGGTGTGCGCTCAACTATAAATATGATCTGTAGAAGCTGCTTTTGGCCAGGAATGAATAAGGACATCATTAATTGGGCCAGTTGGATGTTTTTTGTATATTTAATCTAAAGCTAATTCGATAAAAAACATTATAAGAAAGAAGTCAGCTAATGATAGTTCACTCCACAAATCCCCTATTGAGGACTTCTTGAATACGACTTCAAGACGACTTCATACGACTTCTTGATGACACTAGTAGAGCTAAGGAATCTACAAAGCCTCTCCCATTTAGACATATCAATGCTCACAAGACCCCCCCCCCCCCCCGGTGTTAAAAACTTTAATTTAGCATCACTTTGGAGAATATGCATTTGACATATATAAATATCTAAAAAGCCGAGAAAATCTCTACAAAGTGACTAATTACATGCCTAAGCAAAAAGATATATCAAAAAGCATGAGAGCTGTTATTGTTGATAGGATGATGGAAATACAAGAATATTTTGAACTAAATCACGAGACTTTGTATTTGGCAGTGAAAATCATTGACTTGTATTTGTCAAAAGTAGTAATTCACAATGGTCAACTACAAATTCTACTACTGAAACATATCAAGTGATTGTCATATCTTGTCAGATGTAATTTTGATGTTTTGAATAAAATATAGAATTAACTCTCGCTTAAGCGTTCGTTGGTGTCTTACTTACTTAGAACCTGTTACATTGGCGCCCAACGTGACTGTGTGAGGTGCCGCGATCGCGAAGAACAAGAGATGCGAGCGAGGGGAAACTTAGTGACTTGGAACGCTTACTCGAGGATTTCTAGAAATTATTGAAAGCGAGCTGTAGTGATAAAGATAAGGGAAGCTTCCAGGAATGCAAATGCACGTTTGACGGTAAGTCAAAAGACATTGATCAATTTGTCAATCATATCTCTATATATAAAACAGAGAAAATAATGTCAGACACTAAAGCATTAGATTAGCTTAGTCTTTTGCTCTCAGGAGAGGCCTCAGCTTGGCTTGCCGGTATAAAAAATGATTTCTCAACATGGTAAGAGGCGATGAGTTCATTAAAACGGACTTTTGGAGAGGTAATACGGTCATATGAGGTATTCAAAAAATTGAAAGCGTAGAAGTATGATGCTTCAGAAAAGATCAATTGATTTATTTCTAGATCAATCGAACTCCCCTACGTCGTCCCTAACAGGATAAAACTTGATATTACATATGGTTTACTGGATCCTAAGATTACAACTAATATTCCATATAAACAAATTAGAACGTTGACAGACTTGTCAGTTATGGCTAATGAAAAAGAACAAGAAATAAGAGCTACTATAAGCAGCCATGAGAAACAATTTTCTCGTTCGGAGTGAACTACAAGCAGAATCAAGGGTACTCTTATAGAAAAGGGGGTACTCTTTTACTTTGTTTCCCACCTTAAGTGGGTAACAAAGTAAAATAGGTAATATATGGCTATACTTTAGTTTGTTACCCGCCACATATATTTTGACCAGGACTTTATATGAAGGACATGGTCCTTCGTTGAAGTAATAGACAATATAAATGGGAATGTTAAATGCAGTGGGGGTTTTGATTGGGGTGAGAAAGGGGAGAAAAGAAAGAAAATGTAGAAGTGGATAACAAAGTAAAAGAGCCCCCCCCCCCCCCCCCCCCTACGCCTCTTTTACTCCATAGTGGGTAACAAACTAAAATAGGCGTATGAAGGCGCCTTTTTTACTTTGTTACCCACCACTTTAATTTATTTATATGGGGGGGACAAAGTGAATGAGGCCCCCCCTACGCCTCTAAGTAAGGTAAGTAAAGAATGTTATTTTCAGCATTATTGAAATTAAATAAGTGACAGGGAAATTTTATAATCGTATTAGAAATTAATTAAAATTTTGGAAATTAGGAATAGGTGTACTTCCAGCTAACAAGAATAGTCACATTTGCGCAAGGGAGTTGCAAATGCCTAGGCCTCAAAGTGGGAGGACGTATGGCATTTGGCGTTGCACAAGAAAAGCTTGCCGCAAATCTTTGGGTGCACTGAAGGGGACGTTCTTCGTGCAAGCCCACCTCTCTCCAAAATATATCTTTGAATCAAGTTATCTATAATCTATGGAGAAGAGGTGGCTTTAAATACGAAGACATCAGGTTTGAAATGAAAAGAGTAGACGGGACAACATTATCCACTAGAACTATAGTTGATTGTAATTTTTTTCAGGTAATTGATTATTACTAATGGTTATATGTAGGTGAAATAGATAAAATATAAAATATGATCAAATTGTTACATATAATTATTATATAAAATCTATAATTTTATCATTAATTTATGAAATGCAACATGTAACATATATGTAATTATAATACATTGCAGAGATATTTGTACCAGACATTTTTCTCGGAACCCAATTAAAATCGGAGGAGCTGGAACAGTTGTAGAGTTAGACGAGACAATCATAACAAAACGTAAATACAATCGGGGACGTTTGGTTTCTGAGCAGTGAGCAAAGAGGGAGTGGACGATGCTTCATCTCTCCAGTTGAAAGGAGAGATGCCAATACCCTCTTGATGATCTTGCGAGAACATGTTTTGCCGGGCACCACTATAATTTCAGACGGGCGGGCGGCCTATGGTGGAATCTCAAATTTACCAGGTTAGTAGTTTTGGTGACCACTAGTTTATTATTTTATTATTGATTGTTAATAATATCCTTTCTAAATATATTGACAAACTTTTTTGTACAAATAAATAACAATTGAATTTTTTTTTTTTTTGTTATATAAGAAGGATATGCTCATTTTGTGGTGAATCATTCAGAAAATTTTGTTGATCCCACCACAGGAGCCCACACACACGATCGATCGAGGGAACCTGGTAAAAGTCGCAAGAGGAACTACGGAACAGCTCGTACACTCTTCTTTTCCTACATTGTCCATTACCTGTGGAGACGAAAATTTGAAGAGGACCACTTGTACCATTTGTGGGAAGGAATGGCTCATTGGGCGCGAGAAGATATGAGTTAAATAAATAAACCAGCAATAAGTATGAGTCAAATCTTTTATTAGTAGCAAGTTTAAAAGGGCACAAAGTTTAATAGGGATATTTAGTCTAATTTACTTTGGGACAAAGGAATATCACACTTTTATTACATATTTAGAAAAAAAAAGGTGGGTAACAAAGTAAAAGAGTGCCGAAAAGGGGCCCCCTTTTTGGGTCCCCTTTTCTATAAGAGGTCATATAGGGCAGCATTATAGAAAAAGGCCCGCATTTAATATTTAAAAAAAAGTAAGGGGCCCCTTTTCTATAATAGGTCACATAGTGGGGGCCTTATAGAAAATGGCCCCCATTCAACATTGGATAAAAGCGTATAAGGGGCCCCTTTTCTATAAGAGGCCATACAAGGCAGCATTATAAAAAAATGGACCACATTTAATATTGGATAAGAGCATATAATGGCAAATTAGGTTATTTTTAATATGTTTCTTAGTGTAATTTTTGTTTTTTAGTTGTATTTGTTGTAGACAAGCCAAGTGGATTGTTTTTTTTTCTTTGTCATAAATTGACTTAAATCTGTCCACTATAAAATCATAATTTATTTTGTCAAATTTAAAGCAAAAAAATATTCCAGATTAAAATGGAAAGGCTGATAGGTATGAACAGCAGGGAGGTGTGCAGAGTGTTGGAGCAATCAGAGAGTGAATTTTTACGTAAGTTTCAATGTAATTACACTTTAATATTATTATATTATATTTACTTGATGAATATAGTTAAACCGAATTATTGAATATACTTTGGCCAAAGGGTTGTCTTAGAATTATCATAAATAGTAAACTCCTTTCGTTGTTTTATTTTTATTTTTTCGTAGAAATGGTAATTTTACCGAGTGAGAAGAAATGTTCAGAGTGTGGAGGGAACATGTCACAAAGGAAGGATGGGGATAATATTGGAAAATGGAGGAGCACGAAGATATATTGTAGGAAAAGAGAGGGTTTCTTCAAGAATTCGTGGTTTGAAAATTGCCACCTGCCAGTCAAGGATGTGTTTTTGTTAAGTTACCTCTGGAGACACGCACACAACAGAGGAAATCCAATATGACTTGAGAGCATGGTAGCACGGTGTCTACCAATACCACCCTAGATTGGAACAATTTCTTCCGAGAAATATGTGCAACATATTTTGAGGATAATGAAATCGTAATTGGAACTCCCAATGTGGTGGTGGAAATCGATGAAACTGTAATTTCTAAAAGGAAATATCATAGAGGGAGAAAAATGGTAATTAGTGGTTAATAATAATTTATAATATATTATGATTATTTGTACGAATATTAATTACCATATAGAACTTGCTTGAAAAGTGACTTTAATGAATTTTATAGGTCCATAAACAATGGTACTTTGGTGGAGTCGAAAGGGGCAGCAATAGGTGTTTCTTAGAGGCAGTCAAAAAGAGAGATGCTAAAAAATTGTTACCATTAATACAGAAAAGAATAAGACCAAATTCGATAATTATATCAGACCTGTTGGGCGGCATACGGCGGAATTGAAAATTTACCAGGTAATGACCTTGGTTAGGATGTAATTGTTATATTCTATTGCTTAAATTACCTCTAAAAGAGTCAACTAAATACAGGGTGTATATATTACCTAGGTGATATATTAACTAATGAAAAAACTTAAATTTTGTTGTATTTTGGAAGGTTGTTGTAATTTTGGAATTTTCTTTAGGTTGTCACATATTATAGTAAATTGTCAATTTTTAGTCTTAGTTTAAATTTTAAATGTAATTGTTAGCAGTTGTTAATAGAGATTGATTGGATGGTTGTTGGAGTTTATTATTGATTGTTTTCATAAAATGTGTTTTTTACGAGTAGACGCCCTCTTTATGGAGGTAGAGGCAGACTCACTGCAATTTCATAGATTTTGAATCAATTCGACTGAGGATGACTCTAATTGTGAGTCGAAACGTCTAGATGTAAGAAAAATTGAGTGATAGTTCTTATTTAAGATTACCTCTTCTAACACCTTTAAAATCCATCTGATCTTCCGTTTAATAAAATTAATAGGGTGTATTAATTAAATTATGATTAATTTAATTTATCAAAATAACACCATTTCTTAAGAGAATGGGACAATACCTTTCAAGAGCTCGCAAGAAAGAAGAAAAAGAGCAACATAGACAGAAGAGGTATAAGAAACGCTCACGTGAAACCGTACACGAGTATAAGGAAGGTTTTGATGTCCTTATTGAAACACATCGTGTTAGCAATGCTAAAAAAGGTCGAACCGCTAAGTTCACGCCTAAGAGAAATGGACCTTTCAAGATTTAAGGAAGGTCTCCCAAACAACATATGAAGTTGGGAATCCTCAGAAAGGAGGGAAAATTAGAGGAAAATATCACACTTCTCAAATAAGACCGTGCATTGAAAGCTCTAATGTAAATTCGCAGAGTTCAGAAGTTAGCTATCGCCCGGGATAATGTTCATCTTGGAGGACGATGATGATGAACACTAGAGGGAGAGTGTAACATGTCAAGTGATTGCATTGATCACATATCGGCTTCACTGCATCGGCCTGTGGTGCGGCCGCATGGTTTATCATTAAAAGATGTCGTCTTAATTGAGTATAACAATTTAGGATGCCGCTCGCATACCGACTATTAAGATATTACGCCAGATGCGCCAAATTCAAAATGCCACTTCTAGCCCTGGCCAGATATATTCTATTTATATATTCTATTTGTGTATTTATTTTAATATTGCATTTTCATAATTGCATAAAAATATAAAAATTGTGAAAAAATATTAAAACGACAATTTAGCGAAATGGAAGTTTTAGAAGGGCTTAAGTTTCGTGATGTTGTATTGCTGACTGAAAGAATGCTGGAGTGGGAATTTTTCATTTGGCTGCAAGGTAAGTAAAGAATGTTATTTTCAGCATTATTGAAATTAAATAAGTGACAGGGAAATTTTATAATCGTATTAGAAATTAATTAAAATTTTGGAAATTAGGAATAGGTGTACTCCCAGCTAACAAGAATTGTCCCATTTGCGCAAGGGAAATGCGAATGCGTAGGCCTCAAAGTGGGAGGACGCATGGAATTTGGCGTTGCACAAGAAAAGCCTGCCCCAAATCTTTGGGCTCACTGAAGAGGACGTTCTTCGAGCAAGCCCACCTCTCTCTAAAAGATATGTTTGTATTGAGCTATCTATGGAGTAGAGGTGGCTTCAAATACGAAGACATCAGGTTTGAAATGGAAAGAGTAGACGGGACAACATTATCCACTAACACTATAGTTAATTAGTGTAATTTTTTCCAGGTAATTGATTATTACTAATGGTTATATGTAGGTGAAATAGATAAAATATAAAATATGATCAAATTGTTACATATAATTATTATATAAAATCTATAATTTTATAATTTTTATAATTTTAAATAATTTATTAAATGCAATATTTGTAACATATAATTATGCTACATTGCACAGATATTTATACCAGACATTTTTCTCGGAACCCAATTAAAATCGGAGGAGCTGGAACAGTTGTAGAGATAGACGAGACGCTCATAACAAAACGTAAATACAATCCGGGACGTTTGGTTTCCGAGCAGTGAGCAAAGAGGGAGTGGACGATGCTTCATCTCTCCAGTTGAAAGGAGAGTTGCCAATACCCTTCTGATATCTTGCAAGAAGATGTTTTGCCGGGCACCACTATATACTTTCAGATGGATGGGCGGCCTATGGTGGATTTCAAATTTGCCAGGTTAGTAGTTTTGTTGACCACTAGTTTATTATTTTATTATTGATTGTTAATATTATCCTTTCTAAATATATTGACAAACCTTTTTGTTAAAAAAAAACAATGTATTTTTTTTTTTTTTTTTTTTTTTTATACAGAAGGATATTATGATCATTTTGTGGTGAATCATTCAGAAAATTTAGTTAATCCCACCACAGGAGCCCACACAAACAAACTCGATCGAGGGAACCTGGCAAAAGTTCAAGCACCGTCACAAGAGGAACTACGGAACAGCTCGTACACTCTTCTCTTCCTACATTGCCGACTACCTGTGGAGACGAAAATTTGAAGAGAACCGCTTGTACCATTTGTGGGAAGGAATGGCTCATTGGGCGTGAGAAGATATGAGTTAACTAAATAAACCAGCAATATGTAATGTCAAACCTTTTATTAGTAGCAAGTTTAAAAGGGCACAAAGTTTAATAGGGATATTTAGTCTAATTTACTTTGGGACAAAGGAATATCACACTTTTATTACATATTTAGAAAAAAAATGTGGGTAACAAAGTAAAAGAGTGCCGAAAAGGGGCCCTCTTTTTGGGTCCCCTTTTCTATAAGAGGGCATATAGGGCAAAATTATAGAAAATAGCCCCCCTATAATATTGGATAAAAACATAAGTGGGCCCCTTTTCTATAAGTGGTCATAGAGGGCAGCATTATAGAAAAATGCCCCCATTTAATATTGAAAAAAAGCGTAAGGGGCCCCTTTTCTATAATAAGTCACAAAGGGTAGCATTATAGAAAATGGCCCCCATTCAACATTGGATAAAAGAGTGAGGGGCCCCTTTTCTATAAGAGGCCATACAAGGCAGCATTATAGAAAATGGACCACATTTAATATTGGTTAAGAGCATATAATAATGACAAGGTAGGTTATTTTTAATATGTTTCTTAGTATAATTTTTGTTTTTTAATTGTATTTATTGTAAACAAGTAAAGTGGACTGTTTTTTTTTTCTTTGACATAAATTAACTTAAATCTGTCCACTATAAAATCATAATTTCTCTTGTCAAATTTGAAGCAAAAAAATATTCCAGAATAAAAATGGAAAGGCTGATAGGTATTAACAGAAGGGAGTTGTTTAGAGTGTTGGAGCAACGAGAGAGTGAATTTTGTTGTTGCTCAATATTTCAAGGTAATTACACTTTAATATTATTATATATTATACTTACTTGATGAATATGTATAGTTAAACCGAATTATTGAATATACTTTGGCCAAAGGGTTGTCTTAGAATTATCATAAATAGTAAACTCCTTTCGTTGTTTTATTTTATTTTATTTTTTTTTTTTTAGAGATAGTAATTTTACCGAGTGAGAAGAAATGTTCATAATGTGGAGGGAACATGTCACATAGGAAGGAAGGGGATAATATTGGAAAATGGCGGCGCACAAAGAGAAATTGTAGGAAAACAGAGGGTATATTCAAGAATACCTAGTTTAAAAATTGCCACCTGCCAATCAAGGATGTGTTCTTGTTAAGTTACCTCTGGACAAGAGACACGCACACAACAGAGGAAATCCAATATGACTTAAATAGAGAGGATGGGAGCACGGTGTCTACGAATACCATCGTAGATTGCAACAATTTCTTCCGAGAAATATGTGCAACATATTTTGAGGATAATGAAATCGTAATTGGAGGTCCCCTTGCAGTGGTGGAAATCGAGAAAATATCATAAAGGGAGAAAAATGGTAATTAGTGGTTAATAACTATTTATAATATATTATGATTATTTGTGCGAATATTAATGACCATATAGAAATTATTTGAAAAGTGACTACAATATGAATTGTATAGGTCCATGAACAATGGTACTTTGGTGGAGTCGAAAGGGGCAGCAGTAGGTGTTTCTTAGAGGCAGTCAAAAAGAGAGATGCTAAAACACTGTTACCATTAATACAGAAAATAATAAGAACGAATTCGATAATTATATCAGACTGTTGGGCGGCATACGGCGGAATTGAAAATATACCAGGTAATTACCTTGGTTAGCATGTAATTGTTATATTCTATTGCTTAAATTGCCTCTAAAAGAGTCAAATAAATACAGGGTGTCCTAGTTAATATATTAACTAATAAAAAAACTTAAATTTTGTTGTATTTTTTTTTTTACAGAAGGATATAAACATTACACGGTAAACCACTCTAAACATTTTGTGGACTCTAAAACCGGGGAACACAGAAACTCTATAGAAAGCCTGTGGCAAAAATTTAAGGTCGTCACAAAGCTGAATATGGAACAGCAAGAAGTACCACGTCCAGCTATTTGCCGCAATTCCTTTGGTTTAAAGAAATAAAAAATGAGGAAAGACTGGAAAATATCACACTTCACAAATAAGAAAGTACATTGAAAGCGCTAATGTAAATTCGCAGAGTTCAGAAGTTAGCTCTCGCCCGGGATAATGTTCATCTTCGAGCACGATGACGATGAACACTAGGGGAGAGTGTAACATGTCAAGTGATTGTAATATCTTGTCAGATGTAATTTTGATATTTTGCAAAAAATACAGAATTAACTCTTGCTTAAGTGTTCGTTGGCGTCTTACTAATTAGAACCTGTTACACTACTGCCATCCTGATTTCTTGTAAATACTATAAAAGAACTGAGGTACCCTCTATTCACGATTTGATAGATCTTAGTAATCATGGTTTATCATTAAAAGATGTCGTCTTAATGGAGTATAAAATTCTCATATCAATCAATTACAATTTAGGGTTGCCCACTCTCATACCGACTATTAAGACACTACGCCATATGGGCCAAATTCAAAATGCTACGACTTGCCCATGCGAGATATATTCTTGAGTTATCACTCATGGAATATACTATGGCATTAGAATCAGATTCAAAGCTGGTACAGCTACTCTCTACTTGGCAATTAAAATGAAATGGGAGAGTACTGCTTGGATTCTAACACTGGAGTATTACAGCGGTTACAAGGTGGAAGATTTAAGGACATCAATAATTGGGCCAGATGCTGTATAGGCTGTCAAAAACAAAAAGTTCACCGACATGTTCATTCACCAATTCAGAATGTCACCATCCCACCAGGTCGTTTCCAGCCCATACACTTAGAGTTAGTTGGACCACTACCCCCCTCTAATGACTTTAGATATCTACTGACCACCGTAGATCGTTTTTTTAGGTGGCCCAAAGCTTACCCATTAAAAGATATCTCATCGGAAATGGTGGCAACAACATTTTTCCAAGAGTACGTGTCCCAGTTTGGAGTATCCCTCCAAGAGACTACAGACCAAGGGACTCAATTTGAATCGCGACTGTTTGAACGTATGGCAAAGCTGTTGGATACGACCCGCATAAGATTAACAGCCTACCACCCCCAGGCAAATGGTATGGTAGAGGGGTTTCATCGGAGTTTAAAGGAAGCATTGAGAGCTACTGGTAACGCTTTTAATTGGACAGAAGGTTAACTCCTGTTTTTTTTTTTTTTTTAAAAGAATTACCACAAATGAGGATCTGAAATATAGCCCCGCAGAACTCTATGGAGAGTGCCTCCGGGTAAAAGATGAATATTTTATTCCATCACCTACTGCAGCATCTTCAGAATTCTCGAAGCTTGTTGATAGATTGCAAGAGAACTTCCGCTCACTACGTACCACCCCAAAAAGGCAAGTACAGTATAGATCATTCGTCCCGGATGAGCTACAGAAAATTTCAGAGAGTGTTCGTTCGTATATTTGATGTTTTGTATAAAATACAGAATTTACTCTTGCTTAAGCGTTCGTTGGCTTCTTACTAATTAGAACCTGTTACACTACTGCCATCCTGATTTCTTGTAAATACTATAAAAGAACTGAGTACCTTCTATTCACGATTTGATTGATCTTAGTAATCATGGTTTATCATTAAAAGATGTCGTCTTAATGGAGTATAAAATTCTCACATCAATCAATTACAATTTAGGATGCCGCTCTCATACCGACTATTAAGACACTACGCAGAATTGCCACGAAAGAAAGCTGCTGAAATACGTGCTGATCAATTGATTGACCCAGAGTTAGCACAAATCATAAGAGATGCGGAAAGTCAATCATCAACGGGTAAGAACAAGTTTCTTAAGTGGGCTAATCAAGGTTATATTGTATGTGAAAACGATGACAGCGAAGAAGCGCAGTTAGTAGTCCCAAGGCAATGGGTGGGGAGGATCTTGAAAGAATACCATGATTCTCCGGTACTTCTTTAGATTGTTACTCCCTTAAGTGTTTTAGAATGTAAATGACTTTGACTAAATAATTATTAAGACCAAGGGATGTTTAGTCCAATATACTTTGGGACAAAGGAATATCACACTTCTGTTTTTATAAGGGGAGTATCAGTCTAAAGAAGAACACTCCGTACACCTTCTTTATATAGTTACTCCCCTCTGGTTTTTTCAAAAGGGGAGTAACTGTCTAAAGAAGTGCCGATTCTCCTACAGCGGGACATTCAGGTGTAGAAAGAACACTACTGAGAATTTCGTCACGATACTACTGAAAGAAAATGAAAGACAGTGTTGCAAAACATATTATAGTATGTCAATATTGCCAACGCCACAGAGGGTCAATTACAAATACCAATTAGCTCTTAAAGGTTTGAAACTATAAATGTAGATTTGTTTGGACCTCTGCCAGAAACGGCTAAAGGAAACAGATGGATATTTGTGGTAGAAGACACTATGTCAAGGTGGGTTGAACTTTTTTCTCTCAAACAAACTACAGCGTTCGCGTGCGCGAAGATCCTCATAGATGAAATATTTATGCGATACGGCTTACCATGGAGACTGATCTGTGATAATGGGCCACAAGTCATAAATTTATAAGTAGAGTTATTCAACAGGTGTATTATGTGATGGAAATCATCAGTGTTTAATACCTGTCTACCATCCGGAAGTAAACCCGGATAGAACAGAAAAATAGAGACTTGAAGGTTCAGCTATCTCTACAAGTTGAAGACAAACACACAAACTAGGACAAGATCTTACCCCAGATCAGATTCGCTATGAACACAGCGGTTTGTGCGAGTACAGGTTTCTCCCCTGCATACATTACCTTTGGAAGAGAACTGCATACAGAAGACGATGTGGAACGCGATCTGACGACAATTGTGGAAGGGGGTAAGTTCTTACCTCAAATAACACCATTTCTTAAGAGAAAGGGACAATACCTTTCAAGGGCTCGCGAGAAAGTGGAAAAAAGCAACATAGACAGAAGAGGTATTCATCTTCGAGCACGATGAGGATGAACACTAGGGAAGAGTGTAACATGTCAAGTGATTGTAATATCTTGTCAGATGTAATTTTAATGGTTTGTATAAAATATAGAATTTACTCTTGCTTAAGCGTTCGTTGGCGTCTTACTAATTAGAACCTGTTACACTACTGCCATCCTGATTTCTTGTAAATACTATAAAAGAACTGAGGTACACTCTATTCACGATTTGATTGATCTAAAAAATCATGGTTTAACATTAAAAGATTTCGTCTTGATGGAGTATAAAATTCTCACATCAATAATTACAATTTAGGATGCCCGCTTTCATACTGACTATTAAGACATTTCTCTAGATGCGCCAAATTCGGAACATGTCACATAGGAAGGATGAGGATTGTTTAATCCTGTAGTTAGTTAAAAATAATCAGTTAATGTCATTGTTTATAATTTTGTTTAATTTGGTTTAGTTAATCTTTGTTTAGATTTAAGTTATTTTTATGTTCTCTTTTTCCTGGTTGGTTAACATGACTAGGCATTGTTTTTGTATTACCTCATAAAGCACTAACTCATCACTTTATGTTTTAATTTCTTTTTATTTAGATTATCTATCTTGACTTTAATATTTTTATATCTTAAAACATTATCTATCTGTGTATCAATTTGTGTATCATATCAGTGAATTATCCTATCTCTGCCATCCTAATTTATGCCTATATCTTCATCTACTTACCTGGTATTGTACTTTTATCATTTAAGCTATCCTTTTTTATACCTTATATTCAAGAACAAATTTATATTATTTCCCATAATTTGTAATTAATATCCTTAATAAATACAGTCCGCAAACTTTGTAACTTTCGATTATATTTTTTGTTATTATCACCTTTAATATTATGTTTTGTCAATGTTTGTAATCTAACCTCGAAATTAAATATTCATTAGTCTGGGTAATTGGAATTGTTTTATTTTCACTTCTAGGTTTATATTAATAATTCCCCTCCCGACGAAACAAGGATAATATTGGAAAATGGCGGCGCACAAAGAGAAATTGTAGGAAAACAGAGGGATTCTTCAAGAATACCTGGTTTGAAAATTGCCACCTGCCACTCAAGGATGTGTTTTTGTTAAGTTACCTCTGGACAAGAGACACGCACACAACAGAGGAAATCCAATATGGCTTAAATAGAGAGGATAGGAGCACGGTGTCTACGAATACCATCGTAGATTGGAACAATTTCTTCCGAGAAATATGTGCAACATATTTTGAGGATAATAAAATCGTAATTGGAGGTCCCAATTAGTGGTGGAAATCGATGAAACTTTAATTTCTAAAAGGAAATAGCATAGAGGGAAACGAATGGTAATTAGTGGTTAATAACTATTTATAATATATTATGATTATTTGTACGAATATTAATTACCATATAGAAATTATTTGAAAAGTGACTTTAATGAATTTTATAGGTCCATGAACAATGTTACTTTGGTGGAGTCGAAAGGAGCAGCAGTAGGTGTTTCTTAGAGGCAGTCAAAAAGAGAGATGCTAAAACATTGTTACCATTAATACAGAAAATAATAAGAACGAATTCGATAATTATATCAGACTGTTGAGCGGCATATGGCGGAATTGAAAGTTTACCAGGAAATTACCTTGGAAATTACCTTAGCATGTAATTGTTATATTCTTTTGCTTAAATTGCCTCTAAAAGAGTCAAATAAATAATGGGTGTCGCAAGTTGATATATTAACTAATGAAAAACTTAAATTTTGTTGAATTTTTTTTTTACAGAAGGATATAAACATTATAAAGTAAACTATACTCTGTGTCACTTTTGAGGACTCTAAAACCGGGGAACACAGAAACTCTATAAAAAGCCTGTGGCAAAAATTTAAGGTCGTCACAAAGCTGAATATGGAACAGCAAGAAGTACCACGTCCAGCTATTTGCCGCAATTCCTTTGGTTTAAAGAAATAAAAAATGAGGAAAGACTGGAAAATATCACACTTCACAAATAAGAAAGTACATTGAAAGCGCTAATGTAAATTCGCAGAGTTCAGAAGTTAGCTCTCGCCCGGGATAATGTTCATCTTCGAGCACGATGACGATGAACACTAGGGGAGAGTGTAACATGTCAAGTGATTGTAATATCTTGTCAGATGTAATTTTGATATTTTGCAAAAAATACAGAATTAACTCTTGCTTAAGTGTTCGTTGGCGTCTTACTAATTAGAACCTGTTACACTACTGCCATCCTGATTTCTTGTAAATACTATAAAAGAACTGAGGTACCCTCTATTCACGATTTGATAGATCTTAGTAATCATGGTTTATCATTAAAAGATGTCGTCTTAATGGAGTATAAAATTCTCATATCAATCAATTACAATTTAGGGTTGCCCACTCTCATACCGACTATTAAGACACTACGCCATATGGGCCAAATTCAAAATGCTACGACTTGCCCATGCGAGATATATTCTTGAGTTATCACTCATGGAATATACTATGGCATTAGAATCAGATTCAAAGCTGGTACAGCTACTCTCTACTTGGCAATTAAAATGAAATGGGAGAGTACTGCTTGGATTCTAACACTGGAGTATTACAGCGGTTACAAGGTGGAAGATTTAAGGACATCAATAATTGGGCCAGATGCTGTATAGGCTGTCAAAAACAAAAAGTTCACCGACATGTTCATTCACCAATTCAGAATGTCACCATCCCACCAGGTCGTTTCCAGCCCATACACTTAGAGTTAGTTGGACCACTACCCCCCTCTAATGACTTTAGATATCTACTGACCACCGTAGATCGTTTTTTTTAGGTGGCCCAAAGCTTACCCATTAAAAGATATCTCATCGGAAATGGTGGCAACAACATTTTTCCAAGAGTACGTGTCCCAGTTTGGAGTATCCCTCCAAGAGACTACAGACCAAGGGACTCAATTTGAATCGCGACTGTTTGAACGTATGGCAAAGCTGTTGGATACGACCCGCATAAGATTAACAGCCTACCACCCCCAGGCAAATGGTATGGTAGAGGGGTTTCATCGGAGTTTAAAGGAAGCATTGAGAGCTACTGGTAACGCTTTTAATTGGACAGAAGGTTAACTCCTGTTTTTTTTTTTTTTTTAAAAGAATTACCACAAATGAGGATCTGAAATATAGCCCCGCAGAACTCTATGGAGAGTGCCTCCGGGTAAAAGATGAATATTTTATTCCATCACCTACTGCAGCATCTTCAGAATTCTCGAAGCTTGTTGATAGATTGCAAGAGAACTTCCGCTCACTACGTACCACCCCAAAAAGGCAAGTACAGTATAGATCATTCGTCCCGGATGAGCTACAGAAAATTTCAGAGAGTGTTCGTTCGTATATTTGATGTTTTGTATAAAATACAGAATTTACTCTTGCTTAAGCGTTCGTTGGCTTCTTACTAATTAGAACCTGTTACACTACTGCCATCCTGATTTCTTGTAAATACTATAAAAGAACTGAGTACCTTCTATTCACGATTTGATTGATCTTAGTAATCATGGTTTATCATTAAAAGATGTCGTCTTAATGGAGTATAAAATTCTCACATCAATCAATTACAATTTAGGATGCCGCTCTCATACCGACTATTAAGACACTACGCAGAATTGCCACGAAAGAAAGCTGCTGAAATACGTGCTGATCAATTGATTGACCCAGAGTTAGCACAAATCATAAGAGATGCGGAAAGTCAATCATCAACGGGTAAGAACAAGTTTCTTAAGTGGGCTAATCAAGGTTATATTGTATGTGAAAACGATGACAGCGAAGAAGCGCAGTTAGTAGTCCCAAGGCAATGGGTGGGGAGGATCTTGAAAGAATACCATGATTCTCCGGTACTTCTTTAGATTGTTACTCCCTTAAGTGTTTTAGAATGTAAATGACTTTGACTAAATAATTATTAAGACCAAGGGATGTTTAGTCCAATATACTTTGGGACAAAGGAATATCACACTTCTGTTTTTATAAGGGGAGTATCAGTCTAAAGAAGAACACTCCGTACACCTTCTTTATATAGTTACTCCCCTCTGGTTTTTTCAAAAGGGGAGTAACTGTCTAAAGAAGTGCCGATTCTCCTACAGCGGGACATTCAGGTGTAGAAAGAACACTACTGAGAATTTCGTCACGATACTACTGAAAGAAAATGAAAGACAGTGTTGCAAAACATATTATAGTATGTCAATATTGCCAACGCCACAGAGGGTCAATTACAAATACCAATTAGCTCTTAAAGGTTTGAAACTATAAATGTAGATTTGTTTGGACCTCTGCCAGAAACGGCTAAAGGAAACAGATGGATATTTGTGGTAGAAGACACTATGTCAAGGTGGGTTGAACTTTTTTCTCTCAAACAAACTACAGCGTTCGCGTGCGCGAAGATCCTCATAGATGAAATATTTATGCGATACGGCTTACCATGGAGACTGATCTGTGATAATGGGCCACAAGTCATAAATTTATAAGTAGAGTTATTCAACAGGTGTATTATGTGATGGAAATCATCAGTGTTTAATACCTGTCTACCATCCGGAAGTAAACCCGGATAGAACAGAAAAATAGAGACTTGAAGGTTCAGCTATCTCTACAAGTTGAAGACAAACACACAAACTAGGACAAGATCTTACCCCAGATCAGATTCGCTATGAACACAGCGGTTTGTGCGAGTACAGGTTTCTCCCCTGCATACATTACCTTTGGAAGAGAACTGCATACAGAAGACGATGTGGAACGCGATCTGACGACAATTGTGGAAGGGGGTAAGTTCTTACCTCAAATAACACCATTTCTTAAGAGAAAGGGACAATACCTTTCAAGGGCTCGCGAGAAAGTGGAAAAAAGCAACATAGACAGAAGAGGTATTCATCTTCGAGCACGATGAGGATGAACACTAGGGAAGAGTGTAACATGTCAAGTGATTGTAATATCTTGTCAGATGTAATTTTAATGGTTTGTATAAAATATAGAATTTACTCTTGCTTAAGCGTTCGTTGGCGTCTTACTAATTAGAACCTGTTACACTACTGCCATCCTGATTTCTTGTAAATACTATAAAAGAACTGAGGTACACTCTATTCACGATTTGATTGATCTAAAAAATCATGGTTTAACATTAAAAGATTTCGTCTTGATGGAGTATAAAATTCTCACATCAATAATTACAATTTAGGATGCCCGCTTTCATACTGACTATTAAGACATTTCTCTAGATGCGCCAAATTCGGAACATGTCACATAGGAAGGATGAGGATTGTTTAATCCTGTAGTTAGTTAAAAATAATCAGTTAATGTCATTGTTTATAATTTTGTTTAATTTGGTTTAGTTAATCTTTGTTTAGATTTAAGTTATTTTTATGTTCTCTTTTTCCTGGTTGGTTAACATGACTAGGCATTGTTTTTGTATTACCTCATAAAGCACTAACTCATCACTTTATGTTTTAATTTCTTTTTATTTAGATTATCTATCTTGACTTTAATATTTTTATATCTTAAAACATTATCTATCTGTGTATCAATTTGTGTATCATATCAGTGAATTATCCTATCTCTGCCATCCTAATTTATGCCTATATCTTCATCTACTTACCTGGTATTGTACTTTTATCATTTAAGCTATCCTTTTTTATACCTTATATTCAAGAACAAATTTATATTATTTCCCATAATTTGTAATTAATATCCTTAATAAATACAGTCCGCAAACTTTGTAACTTTCGATTATATTTTTTGTTATTATCACCTTTAATATTATGTTTTGTCAATGTTTGTAATCTAACCTCGAAATTAAATATTCATTAGTCTGGGTAATTGGAATTGTTTTATTTTCACTTCTAGGTTTATATTAATAATTCCCCTCCCGACGAAACAAGGATAATATTGGAAAATGGCGGCGCACAAAGAGAAATTGTAGGAAAACAGAGGGATTCTTCAAGAATACCTGGTTTGAAAATTGCCACCTGCCACTCAAGGATGTGTTTTTGTTAAGTTACCTCTGGACAAGAGACACGCACACAACAGAGGAAATCCAATATGGCTTAAATAGAGAGGATAGGAGCACGGTGTCTACGAATACCATCGTAGATTGGAACAATTTCTTCCGAGAAATATGTGCAACATATTTTGAGGATAATAAAATCGTAATTGGAGGTCCCAATTAGTGGTGGAAATCGATGAAACTTTAATTTCTAAAAGGAAATAGCATAGAGGGAAACGAATGGTAATTAGTGGTTAATAACTATTTATAATATATTATGATTATTTGTACGAATATTAATTACCATATAGAAATTATTTGAAAAGTGACTTTAATGAATTTTATAGGTCCATGAACAATGTTACTTTGGTGGAGTCGAAAGGAGCAGCAGTAGGTGTTTCTTAGAGGCAGTCAAAAAGAGAGATGCTAAAACATTGTTACCATTAATACAGAAAATAATAAGAACGAATTCGATAATTATATCAGACTGTTGAGCGGCATATGGCGGAATTGAAAGTTTACCAGGAAATTACCTTGGAAATTACCTTAGCATGTAATTGTTATATTCTTTTGCTTAAATTGCCTCTAAAAGAGTCAAATAAATAATGGGTGTCGCAAGTTGATATATTAACTAATGAAAAACTAAAATTTTGTTGAATTTTTTTTTTACAGAAGGATATAAACATTATAAAGTAAACTATACTCTGTGTCACTTTTGAGGACTCTAAAACCGGGGAACACAGAAACTCTATAAAAAGCCTGTGGCAAAAATTTAAAGCTCGTCACAAAGCTGAATATGGAACAGCAAGAAGTACCACGTCCAGCTATTTGCCGCAATTCCTTTGGTTTAAAGAAATAAAAAATGAGGAAAGACTGTGCAGACTATAGATCATTCGTCCCGGATGAGCTACAGAAATTTCAGAGTTTTCGTTCGTATATTTGATGTTTTGTATAAAAATATAGAATTAACTCTTGCTTAAGAGCGTTCGTTGGCTTCTTACTAATTAGAACCTGTTACACTACTGCCATCCTGATTTTTTGTAAATATGATAAAAGATCTGAGATACCCTCTATTCACGATTTGATTGATCTCAGTAATCATGATTTATCATTAATAGATGTCGTCTTAATGGAGTATAAAATTCTCACATCAATAAATTACAATTTAGGATGCCGCTCTCATACCGACTATTAAGACATTACGTCAGATGGGCCAAATTCAAAATGCTACTTCTTGCCCTGGCAAGATATATTCTTGAGTTATCACTCATGGTGGCCGCAGGTTATCTAAAATGAAGATAAGTGGAGGAGAATAAATTAGACACCCATAGATATCGAGGTACGACATAGAAAGTGGAGGTGGATTGGACATACGCTACGTCAAGAGAAGTGCAATATAGCTAGACAAGCTCTGGAATGGAATCCACAAGGCTCAAGATGCAGAGGTCGGCCGAGACATAACTGAAGGAGGAGCGTTGAAGCAGAAGGCATCGAGAGAGAAGGAAAAACCTGGTCCGAGTTAAGAGCATTAGCGACGAATAGGATCCGTTGGCGGAAGTTCGTCGAAGCCCTATGCTCCACGAAGGAGTTAAAGGAAATGAGTCAAGTCAAGTCTCTTATGGAATATACTATGGTATTAGATTCGGAATCAAAGCTGGTACAGCTGCTCTCTACTTGGCAATTAAAATGAAAAGGGAGAGTACTGATTGGATTCTAACACTGGAATATTACAGTGGTTAAATGGTGGAAGATTTTAAGGACATCAATAATTGGGCCATATGCTTTATAGGCTGTCAAAAATAAAATGTTCACCGACATCTTCATTCACCAATTCAGAATGTCACCATCCCACCAGGTCGTTTCCAGCACATACAATTAGAGCTAGTAGGACCACTACCCCCTCCTAATGACTTTAGATATCTATTCACTGTCGTAGTTTGATTGTCGTCTTCTAGTTTGGAGTACCTCTCCAAGATACTTTGAATCGCGACTGTTTGAACGTAAGACAAAGCTTTTGGGTGCGACCCGCATAAGATTAACAGCCTACCACCCCCAGGCAAATGGTATGGTAGAGGGGTTTCATCGGAGTTTAAAGGAAGCATTGAGAGCTACTGGTAACGCTTTTAATTGGACAGAAGTTTTACTCCTGTTTTTTTTTTTTTTTTTTTTTTTTTTTTTTTTTTTTTTTTTAAAGAACTACCACGGAAGAGGATCTGAAATATAGCCCCGCAGAACTTCTCTATGGAGAGTGCCTCAGGGTAACAGATGAATATTCTATTCCATCACCTACTGCAGCATCTTCAGTTATCTCGAATCTTGTTGATAGATTGCAAGAGAACTTCAGCTCACTACGTACCACCCCAAAAAAGGCAGGTACAGTATAGATCATTCGTCCCGGATGAGCTACAGAAATTTCAGAGAGTTTTCGTTCGTAAAAAATGGTGAGTATTTTTATTCATTGTAATGAGTGTTACCATCATGTTTTGTAGTTGTAATCAACATTTATTTATGTTACTAATATGATTTAGTACAGCGTTCGCGTGCGCGAAGATCATCATAAATGAAATATTTATGCGATACGGCTTACCACGGAGACTGATCTGTGATAATGGGCCACAGTTCATAAATTTATAAGTAGAGTCATTCAACAGGTGTGTTATGTGATGAATATCGATCAGTGTTTAATACCTGTCTACCATCCGGAAGTAAACCCACAGACAAGATCTTACCCCAGATCAGACTCGCTATGAACACAGCGGTTTGTGCGAGTACAGGTTTCTCCCCTGCATACATTACCTTTGGAAGAGAACTGCATACAGAAGACGATGTGGAACGCGATCTGACGACAATTGTGGAAGGAGGTAAGTTCTTACCTCAAATAACACCATATTTTTAAGAGAATGGGACAATACCTTTCAAGGGCTCGCGAGAAAGTGGAAAAAAAGCAACATAGACAGAAGAGGTATTCATCTTCGAGCACGATGAGGATGAACACTAGGGGGAGAGTGTAACATGTCAAGTGATTGTAATATCTCGTCAGATGTAATTTTAATGGTTTGTATAAAATATAGAATTTACTCTTGCTTAAGCGTTCGTTGGCGTCTTACTAATTAGAACCTGTTACACTACTGCCATCCTGATTTCTTGTAAATACGATATAAGAACTGAGGTACACTCTATTCACGATTTGATTGATCTAAAAAATCATGGTTTAACATTAAAAGATTTCGTCTTGATGGAGTATAAAATTCTCACATCAATAATTACAATTTAGGATGCCCGCTCTCATACTGACTATTAAGACATTTCGCTAGATGCGCCAAATTCGGAACATGTCACATAGGAAGGATGAGGATAATATTGGAAAATGGCGGCGCACAAAGAGAAATTGTAGGAAAACAGAGGGATTCTGCAAGAATACCTGGTTTGAAAATTGCCACCTGCCACTCAAGGATGTGTTTTTGTTAAATTACCTCTGGACAAGAGACACGCACACAACAGAGGAAATCCAATATGGCTTAAATAGCCTCTCTAGAGGATAGGAGCACGGTGTCTACGAATTCCATCGTAGATTGCAACAATTTCTTCCGAGAAATATGTGCAACATATTTTGAGGATAACAAAATCGTAATTGGAGGTCCCAATTAGTGGTGGAAATCGATGAAACTTTAATTTCTAAAAGGAAATAGCATAGAGAGAAAAGAATGGTAATTAGTGGTTAATAACTATTTATAATATATTATGATTATTTGTACGAATATTAATTACCATATAGAAATTATTTGAAAAGTGACTTTAATGAATTTTATAGGTCCATGAACAATGTTACTTTGGTGGAGTCGAAAGGAGCAGCAGTAGGTGTTTCTTAGAGGCAGTCAAAAAGAGAGATGCTAAAACATTGTTACCATTAATACAGAAAATAATAAGAACGAATTCGATAATTATATCAGACTGTTGAGCGGCATATGGCGGAATTGAAAGTTTACCAGGAAATTACCTTGGAAATTACCTTAGCATGTAATTGTTATATTCTTTTGCTTAAATTGCCTCTAAAAGAGTCAAATAAATAATGGGTGTCGCAAGTTGATATATTAACTAATGAAAAAACTTAAATTTTGTTGATTTTTTTTTTACAGAAGGATATAAACATTATAAAGTAAACCACTCTGTGTCACTTTTGTGGACTCTAAAACCGGGGAACACACAAACACTATAGAAAGTCTGTGGCAAAAATTTAAAGCTCGTCACAAAGCTGAATATGGAACAGCAAGAAGTACCACGTCCAGCTATTTGCCGCAATTCCTTTGGTTTAAAGAAATAAAAAATGAGGAAAGACTGTACAGACTATAGATCATTCGTCCCGGATGAGCTACAGAAATTTCAGAGAGTTTTCGTTCGTATATTTGATGTTTTGTATAAAAATATAGAATTAACTCTTGCGTTCGTTGGCTTCTTACTAATTAGAACCTGTTACACTACTGCCATCCTGATTTTTTGTAAATACGATAAAAGATCTGAGATACCCTCTATTCACGATTTGATTGATCTCAGTAATCATGGTTTATCATTAAAAGATGTCGTCTTAATGGAGTATAAAATTCTCACATCAATAAATTACAATTTAGGATGCCGCCCTCATACCGACTATTAAGACATTACCACGAAAGAGGATCTGAAATATAGCCCCGCAGAACTTCTCTATGGAGAGTGCCTCAGGGTAACAGATGAATATTTTATTCCATCACCTACTGCAGCATCTTCAGTTATCTCGAAGCTTGTTAATAGATTGCAAGAGAACTTCCGCTCACTACGTACCACCCCAAAAAAGGCAGGTACAGCATAGATCATTCGTCCCGGATAAGCAACAGAAATGTCAGAGGGTTTTCGTACGCATAGACAGAGTTCGAGCTTGGCTAAGTCCTCCATACCAAGGTCCATTAATAGTGGTGCACCGAAGAGACAAACAATTCATTACTCTAAGAGAAGGAAAAGAAGTGGCCATCGTGCTAGATAGGCTGAAACTAGCTAATGAACTAATACCAGCCAAGGTAGAGAAAAGAGTTCACTTTAGGTAGAAGCTGGGGAGGGGGTATTGTGGAGGTTTCTCATCTAATATTATTTATTTTTATTTTTAAGTAAGTGAGTTGTCAACGCTGTATTAAAAATGAGTATTTTCTTGTTGCGCTCAAATCCTACAAACGTTTGTTAAATTATAAGAATTGATTAGCAAACTGTGAAGCCCTGACAGAATTCTCTTTCAATTAAATAAAACTAGGGAGTTCTATTTCAATTAAATAAAACTAGGGATTTCTTTTTTAATTTATTAAAACTAAGGAGTTCATTTGACATTTAATAACACTAGGGAGTTCTTTTTAATAAAACTTGGGATTTCTTTTTCAATTAACTAGAGATTTCTTTTTCAACAATAACACCCTTCTTTACAAACTTTACAGTTCTTTACAAAACCCCTGTACTGTAGACTTCTAGTACTAATATTATATACCACGAAAATATTAACATTAATAGATATTAACATAACTAGTGCAAATATCAAAGCTGATTAGGGTTGCCAAGTAGTATTCTTTATTTTAAATACATATTTAAATTTAGAACATCCAGAACATGTCCTATAATTTTCTCTACTGGATATGATATAGATTTCACCTGTGATGTTAGGGCGGACATCGGATCAGCTTTAAGCTGAATATTGATTAACTTTCTACCATCCATGGAATTTGCACAACGTTGTCCTACTGGACTAAGTCGTGCTGTTTGGGAAGTGTAGCCAATCACTCAACTAAGTTTGTTTAATTTTTATTGTTTTAAACTCCGCGTCGACTGCCCTGGTCATTGGCGGATATATTAAAAAGAATCCTTTAAATTTTATTATATATATCTAAATTTTTTCTTTTCCATCTTTGCTTTAGAACTCGTTTATTCCTTTGTCTATTTTGCATTCCCTTCTTTCTTGGCTATACTCTTTACAATCTTGTAGGTGATGTATTAGCCGATCTGCACATTTGTATTTGTAGCACCTTGGGTGTCTTTTGGCTTCAAGTATATAGTCTTGAGATAAGTGGGTATGACCACAGGCTCTGGCCAATCGTGCTTAATTAATTTAGGAAAAAGCCTTCTATACATAGTGTCCTGATTCTTTCAGAGATCCTCTCACTGATTATTTACATTATTTTTAATTGCTAGAAGTTGGTCTTGCATCCTTATTGAATATGGTTACTGAGGGGGCCAGGGTGGCTCGGAGTCTAGAGCGCGAGCGCTTGTCGAACAATAACGCAAGTTAAGCAGCATCGAGCCGGGTCAGAAGGTGACCGCAGCTCTGGGTTCAATTCCCGGACCAGGCCCCCCTCTCAATGTCCACCCAGCATTGTTTAAACAAATGGGAAGCTCCTCGAAAGAGTGGTACCACCAGGTTTCGGCCTGGAAACCATGATGATGACACTCCTGGTTGTATTACAACTAGGAGGGGAGTCATGGTTAACGACCATATCTTCACATGAGTGTGAAGATTTCGGTCCCTAACCCGGGTTTGTTCAATGGGCCTACCTAGGTGGCCTGCGTCTTCGGGTGTAAAAGACCCTCGGAATAAAAGAAAGAGAAAAGATATGGTTACTGTCTCGGTAGAAAGAGCTGCTTCTTTAGCTGCTATGTCAGCTCTTTCATTTCCTGCGATACCAGCATATCCTGGTACCCAGAGAAATACTATTCTTTTACAGACTTAGAGATCGCGATGAACCTTTGGACTAAACAATCTTCTGTAAACCCGTTTTTGGGTGCGGTTAGACCACTTTTTGAGTCGGAACAAATAAGCCAATTGGTCTCTGCTTCTATACTGCGTATCTTACAGCGAATATTAGAGCCCATAGTTCAGCCGTGCATACTGTCACTAAGGCGATGTTTTTGAATGTTCACTTTTTTTGTATTTTGATTTTGTTTTTACTGGTTCGAGAAGTAAATGTAAAAGAAAAATGTCTTGTGATTTGAATAAATATAGAAGATTACGTTAAACATAAGAAAATTCCTATAGTGTTCATTACAAACGTGGTAGCATAGAAAATCAGATTTACGGCGGAAGGCGAAAGGGTAATAATTAGAATAAAAAACACTAGATTAAGATGACGACAATAGGAAGGATAAGAATGGGGTTAGGAGAAGCAAAGAAAAGACTTAAAGATTTAATAGCCACCATCTGGAGCAAACTATTAGAAACAGAGAACTCAAACGAACCCGATATAAACAAATATTTAGATAGAATTGACAAATCCGCTACGACTTTTTTTTTAACCTTATGGAAAACCAAATGAAATTAGCATTAACATTAGAAGACAATAAAGCAGTAATTGCAAAAAAAGAACAAGAAACAGAAGAAGAGTATGACTTAAAATTTGACGTTGACGAAGTAAAACGTGACCTGACAGTTATAAAACATAGAATAATTTATAAAAAACAAAACGAACCAAAGCAAAGCACAGCAATTAAAAATCTTTTGAGTCAGTAATTGATTCTCAAAGCAATATAAGGGATGTTGACATATTTATTTATTTACGATCTTTTTTGACAGTTGAAGCCGGTGGTATCTAACTCCATTATTCTAGAGGTGTAAGACCACTAGCGCTGGTCGGACAGATAGCGGTTAAAATTGTAAACTACTTATGATCTGTTGACATTCCTCGAATTCTAAAATATAAGCAAATACTGGTTGTCAGACATTTGTACTATTATGTAAATAAACAAAAAAAATCAGTCTCGGTGGCTGTATGAGATGCGTGATTGCTCCGAATGCGAAAGCTCCCGGGTACGAATCTAGTAAACTGACAAATTAATTTATTAATTTATTTCTTTGAATTAAGAACCTCTAAATCTTTTGAATGGTGTAAAAGATTTAGTTACAATATTAACCGCCAAATTCTCGAGCAGCGCTAGCACTCTACACAGGTAGATAAAGAGGGGAGTTGGAAATCTTTCCGTTTAAGGATTCTATGATCGCTGGTTGAAGCATTGCGATGTATATCAGGGTTAGCAATAACAAATAATAATTACCAGGTTGCCATTTTATTATTAAAAGATAGGAACGGGCAGGAAGGAATGATAAAGAATGATTTGTACGATCATTTAAGGCCACTTTAGACGATCAACTTGGTTGTCAACCTTGTTGTCAATATGCCATGTGCCATGTTGATCGTCAATGTTTATCGTCTGTGGATAGGTTGGTGGTTGAAATTTGATGTTGATCCACAAGTTGGAGTAAAATAAAAAAAAACATATTTCATGTGGGACGAGCCTCTTCTTAACATAATTTATGATATTAACGAGGTATAGCATTCTTAACTCATTTTAAACCCAAAAAACTTAAAGAAACTGTATTTTGTGTAGATAATTTTGTAAAAAGTAATGTCCGTGTTAAATGTTGTCAAATTGAATGTCAACTTGGTTGATAACTATGTTGACAACCAAGTTGATCGTCTAA
The DNA here is from genome assembly GCA_951217055.1 of Gerris lacustris. NCBI lineage: Eukaryota > Metazoa > Arthropoda > Insecta > Hemiptera > Gerridae > Gerris > Gerris lacustris. The sequence goes on along the minus strand of OX578276.1, from coordinate 34,649,358 downwards.
ATGCCGCTTCAAGGCTAATATCTACATCGACCGAACAAACTTAAGATTAGATCAGATCGAAGCAATGTTAAGATCGTTAAGAGGCAATGGGAGAGGACACTTCTCATCCACATTTAGTACCACTTATTATTATTTCTAAGTTTACTTAAAAAATTATCCTTACATCAAAGGAGGATAAAGACACATCTAAGATGAACTAAGAAAGTATTTGAATAGATTAATAGTAGCTAGGGGAAAAGTAGAAAATAGAACGGGAAGGAGTAAGTTACTCAGTAGGACAGGAAACTAAGGATTATTAGTGTGCGGCGAGTACATCGAAACAATTTCGTAGTAGGTACAACTGAAGCGTAACAAACCCGTAGTAGAAGCTAAATGCAATTACTGACTTTAAAAGCAATGAAGTGATCAATGCGACCAATTCAAGACCATCGATGAAAGAAAAGCTAAAATAGAAGGATGTTTTATTCGCCTGACAAAGTCACACTTCGCGAAAAATTGTACTTTAAGGAAGTTATATTATTACTGTAAACAATTAAAGAGCCATCATAGAAGTCTTTGTCCAAAAAAGATAAAAGAAGAAAATAAACATTAAATATAAATTCAGAAAATGCAGATACTAAAGAGTATGAAAACAGAGGAGAAGAGGAGATAGTTTATTTACAGGCAGCTATAACAGAAGTGGAAGGATCAGAAGACAAAGGAAAGATAAAAATAAGGGCACTGTTGGATGAAGGGAGTCAAAGGACGTACATCACAGAACAAATAGTTAAAAATTCAATTTGAAAAAAAAATACAATAAAGAACAGTTGGTCAGGTGTCAGTGTATGTTTTTGGCAATGAAAAACCTAAAACTATCACAACGTCATTAGTGAGAATTAATATAATATTAAAAAATGAAAAAGATTTGAAATATCTGTGAATGTTATACCGACTATTTTGAAATCATTTAAAGTTAATCCAGACGTGGCTGAAATAAGAAATAATTATCCATATTTGAAATTTGCTGAAAATGAAGATGTAATAAATGAAGGGTTTGAGGATATCAATCTGTTAATAAGAAATGGGTTCTATTTTGACCTTATGGGAGCTGATAGAATAGAGATTAGAGAAGGGTTATACATGTATAGTAAATACCGATGTTGGATGGTTAGTTGATGGAAGGTATAGAAAAATAGTAAAGCAGGTAAATCAGAAAACAGGGATCAATTTTACTATTGTAAATTAGTAATACCTTGGGAGGAGTAAAGGTATCTTGACAAACCAGATATAAGTTTAATAAATAAAACCGGGGAAGATTTTTTGGATTATTGTGGAGCTTAGAAAATATAGAAATAAAAGGGAACCCGACAGTTATCGAAGGCGATATTGCGTTAAAGAAATTTAGTGACTTGTAGCTTGGAGTGGTTATGAGCCTTCTCGCACAAGCTGGTTGGCATAGGTTGTTTGGTCTTCTCCCTTCGGAGCCGAGTAGAAGCCTCCTGGGATGCGTAGCTCTATACCATATGCCATTTCTACTGAGGTGGCCATAAAATAGCCTCTGGATATCGGTAGATGGCCGACAAGGTCGAAGTGTACATGTGCAAACCTCTCGTCTGGCTCTAGAAATGTACCAAGGTTTTTCTTTGTGGTATATATATAGGATTTTCGTGGTATATAATATTAGTACTAGAAGTCTACTGTACAGGGTGTTTGAAAGAACTCCCTAGTTTTATTAATTTTATTACGCTGGCATTCTACGCTACCTTCAGCTTAGGCATTGGGCCTTTTAACAATTTCTTAAGCCGTTCAGAGGAAGGTACTTCAAAACGTTTAATTAGGCCGGTTGGCGGTGAATGGATTACATCTCTAATCTTCGTAAGGGGGGAGCAATCGATGGAACTTACGATGTAATTATACCTTCTGATATCACTCCCGCATTCATAAATTGTGGATATGTGAACCAGAATGGTGGTAATTTGAGTGCAACTTTGTCAATTTGAGGATGTTCTTTTGAATCCATTCTAGATCGGGGTCACCACTAAAGATACGGAAAACTATCTATATAGTTGAGATCAAAACTATCTTTATAATTGTGAACAAAACTCCTTTTTATTTGCAATCGAAAAAAACACAAAACCAAAAACAACAACTGACTGACATAAATAAAATACTTCAAAACATTGACAACGGGCTGTCACTACAAGTTCATAGATGGAAGGTACCATTTTTCATTGCCTTGGCGAGAATATCCACTAGAAATTGCAATTAAGCACAAGGTAGGCTCATGACATTATGTAGAAATCAAAATTTAGACATATTAACCAAATATGATTCGATTGTTAAAGATCAATTGATAAGGGTAATATTAGAATACATCACAACAAAAACAATTGAAGGAAAAATAAACCAGAAAACAACTACGAAACTTCGCATTATATATCATGCATCTGCTAAACAAAAAAAGTCGGAAAGAAGTCTTAATGATTGCCTCATGCGAGGAAGAGTATTACAAATAAGAAAAACGGATCGTTCTAGTTAAAAGATTACAGTTTAGAGCGGCCTGAGTGGCAAATTACAGAAATTGATGAGGAACAGAAAACAAATTTAGTTAGTGTTTAGTTCTAATTTATGATTAGAAATATTAGTCAAAACTCATTGAAATAACATTGTAATATTTTATATATAAAGGTTTAAATACATAACAACAAGACAACAATTAAACTATATGACAAAATGTGATATCAAAAACATAACAAACTGAGTTGTCATAGAAACATAATATAAACTAAATTAAATGACAACACTGATATAAACAGTTAGCACTGTTTCTTTTCCTGTTATCGAAGCATTGAGGTCCCCTTTTGAGATAGACGGAATTAAATTTTCTAGCAATTGGAAGTTGATAAAATTAACTAGATTAGGTTAATCATCTGTTGAATCATATTATGTAGTGTTGATAAATATAATTGTTGTTATATATATACTACGTTCACACATCGTTTTGGAAACGGTTTTGAAAACGATCCGCTAGTTCAAAACGCTGTACGAACGGAGATCGACGGATCGTATCGGTTTAGATCCGATCCACCAAAAATACGTGATCGGAACGGGGGATCGAATTCAAAACGCTCGTGTGAACAGGTCGTGGAGGGGATCGAGGTTTCAGGTTATTTTACTCTTTTCCACTTTTTAAGTTCTTTGTTTTCGTGAGCTTCCATTTCTTTTTTTTAACTGCAAAAACGTTTTTGAACAAAAGTTAAAACTATAAAGAACCTGTAAAAACTTTTAATAACTTGTAAATAAAATGTAAAAATTCGCGGACATATTGGGTAACAAGAAAGAAGGTTTTACTCGTGACGTCACCGTTACGAGATTTCGAAAACAAATATTTCGATCACCTGTATTTTTTGTTGTAAGAACGCGTATCGTTTTGAAAACGAATTGGATCCGAAACGCTTTCAAAACGATGTGTGAACGTAGTAATATAATGTTTGTGAAAAAAAAATAGTTTCGAATTTATTTTCTTCATATAAATGACAACCAACTAGACAGCTGACCTTAAACCTATAAAAGCACAAATCTTTGCTCAACGGATCTCGCCAACACCGAATCTAAACCGCGCCATCGATATGCCCCCGTGTCGGGGACGGTAAGAGAAGAAAAAATGAGTACAAATAAAGAAGTGCAGATGCACAAAAATTAAACCGATACCTAGGACACAAGTGTAAACAAACCTGGTTGTCACACGTCAATTAATTTATTTCTTTGTTTACTTTTCCTGTTGCGCTGTCATTCAATATTTATCTCTTAAAAATACAATTAGTTTTTACATAACAAAAAGGCCTGATATAATCATTGTTGAATATTGTAACAATTTTATCAGTCATACCAAGAACTAAAATAAAAAATCATAAATTTGAAACCCGTCAAAATGAAGATCGTAAATATGGGTCATGTCAAAACAAATAAAATAACTTGCGGATTTTTTCCGAACTAATTTTCCATATAGCAAAATTTGCTAAAAACGAATTAAATTCTCTTGAAAGATGGCTAAAAGTATTAAAATAATTTATTGGAATCGAGTTCTGAGCTATTCTAAAAGTTTCAAATGTGTAGCTACTCGGGAAGTTAGTTAAAAATCGATTGCAAGCTTTGCACTGGCACTGGACAGGACACACCCAACAAACAAACAAGAAAGCAAGCTAATAACTAATAAATGGTTGCTGTTTTGACTGATTTGACTTGTTTCACCAGGAAAACCGTTAGGGGCGCTGACACTCACATTCTGCGCATGTCAGGATCGAGTTCAGGTTCCTTGAGACTCCCAGATTCGATCCCAGAATTTAGTCTATCGTATCTATATCTAAATCATATTCAATCCGAATTGAATCTAGGTTTTCATGGAAAATTTGGATCCAAAACTGTATTCAACCCGTATTCAATCATTTTTAAACATCATTAGAACGTAATAAATGTGATCAGTAATGAACCCATGAAAAGGAAAGTGGGACCAAAACGAATAAATAATTAATATTTATACTTACTTTCTTTATAAGAGTTAGGTTTAACCACCAATTCTTCAGATCTTTTAGCTCGATTTACTGCAACAAATATTACAATATTTTATTATATCAAAAGTTATTTTAGAAAAGTTGTTTTATTCAATAGCTATTAATATAGTTATTTAGCTAAATAACTATATTAATAGTTAGCTAATTAATAATCTATAGTTAACAGATGAATTATCAATAATGTGCTAATTATTTATAATTAGTTAGCTAGTTAATAAATAATTATTATAAAATAAATGTTCAATATTTATACCTAATTAATTATTAATAATTAACTCTAGAATATTAATCCGCAAATATAAATAAAAAAGTCAAATATGCCTGATTTATTTATTTGAAAATTTAAAACAAATTTGAACATTTATTTGGCTTACCAAAGTTATCTACATTTAAAATTTCTTCAACCAAAATGTATTTTAAACATCAAAGAACATTTTTATGTTCATCTCATATTTATCAGTTGGTCTCTCGGTCAACATTTTTGAAGATCCCATATCTTAAATATTACTTGTCTAATTTTGATGAAATTTGATGGTCTTGCAAATTTAGTCTATATTAATGTTAAAGTTCTTCGCACATTACTTCCTCACCCACATGTCCAAAAACATTAGGTTTTTACAAACACTTTTATAATGACACTACAACTTAATCGATATTAATTAAATTTATTCTGAAGGTAAGAATATAAGGATGAGCCTAAAAATGGTTTTATACCAATTTAAACCTTCTAAAAACATTAAATATTTGCTCGCACGCTCACAACCTATTTTTTTAATGCCGCAATGCTATAATGTGTGATCATAAAATAATAAATTTTATTTTATATTAATAGTAAATTGTTTAATAGGTGAGATATAATTTTTATTTATCAACTATTAATTATTAATCCTCTCCTCTCGATAGTATGCTTATAGTTCAATGAAACCATATTTGTAAGGAGATTTCCTGGGAAAAATATAATTTCCGACGTAATGGCTCTCAGAGATAAAAAAATAAAATAGGTCCGAGACAACTCAGACAAACTTTTTCATATACGAGTTCATAATTACATAGCCCAGTGTTTTCCATTTATTAGTTTTCTGATGTACATTTAATTATTATTGAACATTTCATTAAAATTTATCATAAAAATAATTTCTCCTGGGCGTCCGCGTTTTAAGCTATTTTCTCAGGAACTAGATTTTTCCTGAAAAATGGATTTTTGTCTTGGAATTTTTAAAATCGGAGGCATAAAAGTTTTTCGTTCTCAAAAGTGAATACAATGCTTCCGTTACCTTCGGTTAGCTCGGAAGCAATAATAAGAAGAATAATAAATAAAAAAAAAGTTTTTTCCAGTTTCAATAGACTATTTGACCAAAAATCCCTGGGGATAAAAGATGAGAGTCCAATGTATTTAATAGTCCAGGAAATAGCGTGCAAAAAAGGTCTGTCTAACATTAAGCTAGAATTTTGTATGCAAGTCAATCTTTTAGCGCCTTTTAAGAATATGTGGTCGGCTAAGTTCGTCTGCGGGACATAGCTTGGCAATAGGCGTTTGAAAAAAACAAACGGGTGGAGAGCGGCCATGTCTCACCAATTATGGTGGACAATGTGATTTTCATGATCCTGAGTACAAAATTAGTTAGTAGACCAAAAATAAAGTCGATGTTATTTTCACACTTGATAGTTCAGTTATTCAAATATCAAATATTACTAAATATCAACGTGGTCACCTGTCAAGGGACAAACTACCATCAACTTGATTTTTGGTCTACTAACTAATTTTGTACTCAGGATCATGAAAATCACATTTTCCACCATAATTAATGAGACATGCCCGCTCTCCGCCGGTTTGTTTTTTTCAAACGCCTATTGCCAAGCTATGTCCTGCAGACGAACTTAGCCGACCACATATTCTTAAAAGGCGCTAAAAGATTGACTTGTATACAAAATTCTAGCTTGATGTTAGCCAGACATTTTTTTGCACGCTATCTCCTGGACTATTAGCTATGTTTGATAATAACTGCTGTCATTTCCAAAATAAGGTCATTTTCTCAAATTAAATATGAGTAAGAATGTTTATAGTAATAATTTATTTACCTAAAATAATTATAACACCACAAATAGCTTTCCCAGGAGTCTGTAAACTTAGTTTTCCATTTTTCTCGGAATACAAAAAAAGTGACTCTCATCCTTTTTCCCGTGTACCCTTCAATTTTAAAAATATTATGTATTTTTAGATTACCGTCAACGCTCCTTTTATGTGAATGACCACGAGGTGGACAAGCCATTTCAGTACAAGCAGGTGCTCCATTCATGCATGTACATGAGTTGCATTCCATCATCCATGTTGTACCTTCTTCACATTTATCATCTAATAACATATTAAAACATTTACATATTAAAAAAACAAAATCATAAAACGTTTATTTAAACACTACATTCTTCGAACAAGACTAAAAGACCTAAATTCTTCTATTTGTGTAGGCGTTGTTAAGGGTTGAAACTTCGAAAAAGAAATAGATTAATAACATTTGGCTAAATGTCAACCATCTCTTGGTCATATTCATGCCTGAAATATCGATAAAAATTGACTTAATAACTTTTTAATCTTTATATTAAGTGTTTTTACGATGTTTTCTTCATGACCTACCATCTTCTTTTATATTTGCTTCTTTGACAAGCATATTTAATTAGGTAGTTTGCTAAAAGAGACCACGGTGTGAAAAATTTATTAAATGTTATTAACCCTAGTCATTTTTCGAAGATTCAACCCTTAACAAGACCCACACAAACAGAAGACTACATAATAAGAGGGACACATAATAGCAAACGACTTAAATGCTGTTTTCAGACTTAATTATGGCAGGAAGAAATGTCAGGCTCTCAATTAAATTCAGACAATGTGGAGGATAGGGCGGGCGCAAGCCAGCCGGTCATGGTAAATGTACCATACCTAATGGAACTGTTCAGCCAAATGATCGGTTCCAAAGATCTGGCAAATAAAAAAGACATAAATTCAGTCATCAGTAGGCAACAAATCTTAGAGGAAGAAAATAGGGTACTCAAAAATGAATTGGCAATAATAAAGGAAAAACAGAACGTGAAAAGGAACTAGTCGAGGTAGCAAATAAACAGAAGAACAAACATCTAATTTTTAAAGGAATACATCAAGAATCAAACTCCTCGGACTATAAAGCCTAGTTTACATTGGTCGAGTAAATGGTCGAGTGCACTAGCTTGCTTTTTAGCACAAGGGACGGTAGAGTAAAATGGTGTGCTGTTTTTGGTAGAGTGACTCTAAAGTCGTTCACACGTGCTTGAGAAAGTAGCCTTAGTAAAGTGAGGTTATTACGTTTTTAGTTCCGAATAATCCCGAAATTAATATGTAGAAGAGGTATTCAATGTTAGGACGGAGGTAGGTGGGGGGTCTACTCGGCTGTCGGCGGGCGAGCGACTCTACCACCGCACTCGCTTGTTTACTCGACCAACTTTTATCCACTCACCGTTTACTATCCGTATCATTCACATTAGGCTAGCAGCTTGGTAGAGTGCTACTCGACCGTTTACTCTACCAATGTAAACTAGGCTTTAACTTTCTGTACCGAATTTCTTGGAATCACTAAAGACATTCAAATCGATGAAGCCTACCCTGTTGGAAACCGAAGGAGGGTTCCTTCCTAACAGTTCTATTTTAGCGGTCTTCTTTAATGTGGACGACAAAATTACTATTTTGAAAAATGTGTCTAAACTCAGAGGGACCCAGTTTGTTATTCAACAGGACTTCCCTAAGGCAACCCGCAGCAAACGAAGTAAACTAATATCTCTCAGAAAGGAAATCAGTAAAATTAATCAAGGACTAAAAATGTCAGTTATTCGAGACTTCCTGCTGGTTGAAGGGCCAAGGTTTTACTGGCCACACGAGACTGGCCTTATGTGGAACAACAAAGATGGTACAGAGCAACCTCAATAATTAACAGGGATCCTACGCATCTAATTCAGACCGTGATGAAGGATGAAACAAAGCCAAACTTGGAAATAAGACAATTTACCAGAAATGTGGATTTGCGACCTGAACCTCAAGCACAACAATTCAACCTAAATACAGCATCTCCCCAGAACATATCTCACTCTGTGCCATGACGTCAGACTTCTCAGAAAAACAACCACTCATCTACTGCAATGTCACAACAACTGATAAGTTCCTATCTAAAAATAGTTTTCTTTAATATAGCCGGTTTAAACAACATGAAATGGATCCCTAGTTTTTTTCATTTCCTAGGCACATATGGTATTTTCTTTTTGTGTGAAACATTTGTATCCGAAGAAAATCTTGCAGTATTTGGCCAATTATTCCTCGAATTTACAATTAAAAGCTGTCCTGCTATTAAAATACATACTAAAAGCCGAGCGAGTGGGGGGACGGCCCTTGGTATTAAGACTAAGTTAGTTAATAACCAGATAGGAAATTTTAAAAACTGGAAATAAGTCGCCGCTATTAAAGTTAAAGCTAATTTAGAAGAGTGTATCTATATTATGCCGGTCTATTTAAACCCAAATAATTGGAATATAGATTTTAATATTTTATAAAATGTTCTCCGAAAAAACACCAATGCTAATTTTGTTATTTTTGGGGACTGCAATGCTTGGACAGGCAATATGCAAGAAATCCCAGAAGAAATATTATTCAACAATTCAATACCTATCAGTTTGGTTAGAAAAAGTAAAGATAAACACATTAATAGACAAGGAAAGAAATTCGTGGAACTCTGTAATGACTGTGATCTTGTTATAGTAAACTGAAGAACAGCTCAGGATGCAGAAGGAGAGTTTACTTTTTTTTAGGGGAAAAGGAAAATCAGTTATAGATCTTTGTGGAGCGTCATCCAAAGTTGATTAAAGAATTTACTGTAATCCCTGATATATAAGTTCCGACCATTTACCCATCACTCTGCTCTTAACAGTCTTAAATATAAAAAAAATAGGTCCGAGACAACTCAGACAAACTTTCTCATATACGAGTTCATAATTACTTAGCCCAGTGTTTCCAATTTATAAGTTTTCATATGTACATTTAATTATTATTGAAAATTTCATAAAAACAACTTCTCCCCGACTCTGTATAGCCTTACCGCCCCGCTCCCACGCATACCACCCTAGTCAGGGAGGACTCATTAAGATATAGGCGCTCGGTAAAGAATCTGTACAGAGCGATCGAGCTTACCGATACCGTACCGACAAGTGAGGGAGCGGCCTTACTCTATAAATAGCTATGGATAAGCACTTCTCCGAAAGGTTAAACATAGCCAAGTTCGGAATGAACTCCACATGGCAAGGTTTCCTTGGACAAAAGGATGTGCCGTATAGTGCACAACTGAAATTTTTTCAAGCAGTATCGAAAGCTATACTATGCTACGGAGCTCAGGTCTGGGGTTGGATGGAGTCATCCAAGGTGGAATGCCTTTTCATTTATTTCATCAAGAAAATATTCTCCTTTCCCAAGCCACACCGAACTACATGATTTATTTAATGTCTGGTGTTGGATCCTTTAGGGTAATAACCCTAAAGGATCCAACACCATACATTAAATTATTAAAAAATGGTACAACTTGGAATAATATTACATGATTTATCTTTAAACCCAATTATCGCCTATTTTCTGTCACAAATTTAAGCTTCATCTTATTCATTTTTCAAAAGTAATGTCTATGCCTCAATCTAGACTTTCTTATTTCCTGGCCAATGAGATAATCAACTGCTACATGCACTGGTCCAAAGCTTTAAAAGAAACAGTCTTAGGATTACTTAATCGAGAACTAAAATTAGAGCTCTCAGCAGTTATAATAAATAAAGCTTTAGAAATAATTAAGCAAGGATATAAATGTAAAATATCGTCAACTAGAAAACCCCAAACATCACTTTATATACAGGACTTTGACACCGATAATAACACCTTATTTCACTGATACTTGATACTAATTCCACTTCCTTTATCAGTTGGATATTCAAAGCTCGTGGAGATATAATGAACCTTAATTACAAGCCCTGGATTCCAGATAACAACCACCTGTGTAACTATGCAATGAAGAGGAGACAGGGTATGATTTCATCGCTCGATGTCCGGTACTAACTGAGTTTAGAGAACAAGAACAACACCTTAATAAACAAGTTTTAACTTTTGAGCAATATTTAAAATGTATCGAAAAAGGGGATTGGGACAAACAAGCGAAATTTTTAAGAATTGGTAATATAGACATCTAATTATCACGGAATTTGAGTACCTACCATTTTAGTTGTGCCAATAAATCAAATAGTTATTCACCATGTATGTATCCACTAAATTAAGTTATTAGTATATTACTTATGTATACAAGCCGAATATTTCTATTTAGTTCATTTACTTATTTTTAATTTTTATTAATACTTCGAGGTTCACGAAAGGATTGTTTAAGATCATTTTAATGTAAGATATGCATTTAATAATAGTAAATGTATGCCTAAAGCATGGGTGATAGAAGGATAACTAAGTTAGTGGTGTATGCTTTATAAATATATGTGCTACAATATAATATTTATATTGTTTATTTATTTAAAATTTTATTAATACTTATAGGGTTATTTATTTATTTTTTCTTTAACTAAAATGATGATAAAATGATGTGGTATTTTGTTATGTTTTTAGCTTTTTATGGAATAGGCTTATATAGGGGTGGTTAAATGAAATGGTTAACAATCTGTTTATAATTTGTATTTTAAAAAAATCATTTTTGCATTATTTTTGTTTAAAATCTATTTTGAATTAAATGTGTATAGCTTTGTTTTACTTTGTTCAAAGAAGGCAATTTATACTTATGTATTAATTAACATGAAATTATTATGAACTAATACTTCAATGTGTCAGGCCAATGAGCAACTCTGCGACGGTCAAAGGCCATGTTAGCATTGTGTCAAGTCTAAACTCTTTTATACATATATTTTACTTCTGTCAATAAAGGGCACTTTACTATTATTACAGCTACTCTGCAGAGGAGTAGAGATATCACAAATTACAATAAGAAGAAATACCTGCATATGCAGCTATGCTGCAGAGGAGTAGAGATATCACAAATTACAATAAGAAGAAATACCTGCATATGCAGCTATGCTGCAGAGGAGTAGAGATATCACAAATTACAATAAGAAGAAATAGCTGCGTATACAGCTACATTGCAGAGGAGTAGAGATATCACAAATTACACAATAAGAAAAAATACCTGCATATGCAGCTATGCTGCAGAGGAGTAGAGATATCACAAATTACACAATAAGAAAAAATACCTGCATATACAGCTATGCTGCAGAGAAGAAGATTAATCACAAATTACATAAAGAAGAAATACCTGCATATACAGCTACACTGCAGAGGAGTAGAGATATCACAAATTTCATATTGAACTATTGAAGGCAACCTACTCAACTGTATTAGTGAAACATTAGGGTTCCAACCGGACATTCCTTATCATTTGACCCCTCTCTGAACATTGAGTCCTCCTAACAGATTGTGTCTTATCAATCTTTTCCTCTTATCATTATTTCTAAAAATAATAGTACTAAACAACATATACACCCCTCTTTCTCAAACAAAATTAGGCCGCGTATACAAACACTAATATATATTAATCGAAAATTAAATATATGTGTAGATGTGTAATTTATTTTCTTCTAATTATAAGAATAAAAAATAATTTAAAAAGTTTTTTTTTTTCATACTCATCTACATTTTAAATCTACGATAAAATCTTTATCTAATTACGTCTAGAAATATTTAACTAGATACAGTATCCAAAACAACAGTTTAACAAACTCCAATTTACAAGGAAAAATTCGTGAATTGGCAATTTTATTTTAAGACACCCCACACACTTTTTAAAAGTCCTTTGGTAAGTTCAAGATTTCCACTGTCTGTTGCGCAACGGATAATTATTGCTATAATAATGTATCCGGACGACGCACCTTGAAATGATTTGTTATTGCTAAGCTAAGATTATATATATATTCCAATAAAAATAAATCTGACCAAAAACCACTTGCATGGTAAAAAAAAAAAAAAAAACCCCGCCAAGTCTGAGGTCCAAAAAAGTTGTGAAATCAACTTCCTGTCCCGCCAAGTGATGTTGGCACTTTCTCCTGACCCAACGCTGTCAACTTAGATACTTATCAGCTTCATCTCCTTGGCGGTGTGCTTTGCCATTTCCTGAAACTGGAATTTTAATATTCTTCAAACACCAATACAATTTCTTGTTTCACGTTCACGTTTGCCAAATGAGGTTTGTGTAGAAAGATAGTTGTTCACCTCATAGTCTTAGTTCTAGACAACTATTACTAGTATATGCAGGCGCATATTGTTGAAGGCTCTTCTCGATGCCACAATGATCATTGCAGTAAATCTTTCCCATTATCAAAAAAGAAAATAAAATAGAAATAAGTAATATACAAAAAGCTTTCAAGAAATGACCCCATGTAACTTCTACTTTCTTTGCAGAGAATGCGTGGAATACAACCAGTTAACTTTGGGTACCAATGCAGGCACACCGCCGCGCCAAGGAGAAGAAGCTGATAAGTATCTAAGTGTTGGGTCAGGAGAAAGTGTAAACTCATCACTTGGCGGGACAGAAAGTTGATTTCACAACTTTTTTTGGACTACAGACTTACCGGGGTGTTTTTTTTTTTTTTTTTACCACACAAGTGGTTTTTGGTCAGATTTCATGACTTTTTGTACGGTTCCTAAGGAAGGATTCTCTAAACTGTTTATTCCCACACATTAGAGTCAAATAAAAGTGAAGTTAAGAGCTTGACAAGGTCTACGGAGATTGGAGAACTACGAGACGTATGACATTGAAAGAATTTAACATTCTGATGGTAGGAGCATATAAAGATTTTTAGCAGAATTTGGCCACCTAGATACACTAACATTACTATCATTTGCGCATATCCAGCTGGATCCTGACCTTATATAAATAACGAAGTGACCCCTTAATATTGTCTCACCATGCTGGAAAATTGCAGCTAACGTATGTCTTATTGCAGATAGTTATATTGTATACATACGGTATGGTTTATGAGTTCATGTGTTGCAACATTAGTACCTCCGTACAATTGTCAGACTCACCACTTATTATTGCTTACTTGGTTTCTACCTATTTTAGACTGTTCGCTAGCTTGGTTTCTCGCTCCACATTCAGCATAGGAATGAGTTGAGGGGTTGTAGGGAGGGACGAGTTAAGCGTGGGGGGGGGGGGATTGCACTAGAGCCCTAGACGAATCCAAAAAGCCCTCATTCATTAAAATCGGTTCAGTAGTTTAGGCTGTAGGTGCGGCAACGTAAAATGAAGGAAGAATAAGAAGAAGACATCAAAACTACCATTTACAAACCTATCTTTCTCTACTTCTGCTTGAACGATTTCGACCTTTTCTTTTTATATTGATCTACAGAACACGGCCTTCAAAGATGTTAAAAATTATTTATGTGGCATGTACGTATTTCAGGCTGTAGACCCTCAAAAACCCTAGTTTGTCACCTACGGTATATATACACTGCAGCTTTTGTGAAATTTTGACTTTTTGACTTGGCGGGGCGGAACGCTGCTGCGTTCCTAAATATTGTTTTGATTTGTTGATAGATAGAATCAATGCAATAACGTATTTAAATTAATTTACTTAGTTTACTTTTAAATAAACAGGTCAAGTGTGTGCTGGTCAGCACACAGCGAAGGTCCGTAGGCCACACTGTATAGTTTAAGTAGTACCCTATTGATGGTGTTTTTCAAAATGCTAAAAAGCTTACTTTGAACTATCCTATAGGTCTGATATTCTCAAAACACATAAACAAACTTTCGATAAAGTATTATTTTGCCACTGAACCGGACTACAAGCATATAAATACATCGATATAAAGACCATAAATATAAAAAAACGTATTTTGTCAATAAAAAATAAAATAATATTTTTTTCGAAATTTCAAAAAAGTAGTATCTTTACTTTTGGTCGAAGAATGTTCAGGAATTTTTTCAGATTTTTTGCACTTCACATAAGCGAGATAGAAGAGGGGGGGGGGGGGGGGGGGACAAGTTTCATACCCATTTCAAACTTGCCTACGCTCTCCCTATCAAAGTTATAACCAAAGAATTATATATTTTTGTAACCAGCTCGACGCACCATTTCATATGATACCCCTCACGTTGTCGAAAAAAAAAGTAAAATTTTTAACCCTAAGTTTTTTACCCTAATTTTTTGGAAAAAATATTTTTTTTAAGTCGCTATATTTTTACAATATGTGGGTAGGTACAAGACACGTACATGCCAAATTTCAAAGTAATCGCACGAAAGGTGTAGCCGTGAGAGCATGCGACAGGACGGACGGACAGACACACGCAAGAAAATATAAGGGTCCTTGGTTTTGCAGTGACGGATCTAGGGGGGGGGGGCACTTAGCCCCGAGCGCCGGGTTAGAGGGGGCGCCCGCGCCGAGCTAGCCTATATATATATATATATATATATATATATATATATATATATATATATATATATATATATATATATATATATATATATATATATATATATATATATATATATATATATATATATATATATCATATTCGTATTGAATTACCCTTTAATCTAATTTATTCTTCAGTCTTCCTTAGGTCTATAGGGCATTAATAAAGTTTATTACTACTCCATGTCTGGCTATATTTCACCTCCTTTGAGGCATCCTCAGGCCTAAAAGAAGATTTTAAATTTATTTATCTACATCATCATTCACATTAACAAATATTTACATAAAAACTTTGTATTATTACTTCAATCCAACATATAATTTTGTGATTTAACTTATACCATAATTATATGTATAACTATACACTAACCTTTATTAATCCTTCTATTATATTATAAAATACATTTTTCTTTGAAAATCTAACAGCCAGTTATTTAACCGTGCGTCATACGTCTACCTACAATTACATTAATTTGTCTGTTAAAATTTTTTAAATATTGAACTATAATTTAAAAAGTATTTACCTTTCATACAATACTTTTTAAATTATAGTTCAATATTTAAAAAATTTTAACAGACAAATTAATGTAATTGTAGGTAGACGTATGACGCACGGTTAAATAACTGGCTGTTAGATTTTCAAAGAAAAATGTATTTTATAATATAATAGAAGGATTAATAAAGGTTAGTGTATAGTTATACATATAATTATGGTATAAGTTAAATCACAAAATTATATGTTGGATTGAAGTAATAATACAAAGTTTTTATGTAAATATTTGTTAATGTGAATGATGATGTAGATAAATAAATTTAAAATCTTCTTTTAGGCCTGAGGATGCCTCAAAGGAGGTGAAATATAGCCAGACATGGAGTAGTAATAAACTTTATTAATGCCCTATAGACCTAAGGAAGACTGAAGAATATATATATATATATATATATATATATATATATATATATATATATATATATATATATATATATATATATATATATATATATATATTTAAACTGCAAATAATAAATAAATAAAGTGCAAGTGCTAAAATTTGCGCTAAAACGCCCCCCAGAAAGGAAGCCAGACGAAATATTAAAAGTATTCTCTATTTCATTTTACTTTTCAATTTTTTAACAATTTGACAAAGGGCGCCATTAGAACAACAGAGATTTGGAAAGTGTGTATAGCTGTTATTGTTATAGTCATACGTAGGGCGCCTTTTGAGCAAGGGCGCCAAGGAATATAATATTTGAAAAATAATTCAAATTGAATGGATTAATTTACTCCTTCTAAAGTCGACTAAATGAATTTGACAAAGGGCGCCATTAGAACAACAGATATTCTCGAGGGCGCCCAGTATCAAACAAGATTGGAAACACATCTCAATAAATCTAGCAATTACTGAAATATTTATATATTCGCTAATACTTGCAAAGTGTGTAGCTGTTATTGTTATAGTCTTGCGTAGGGCGCCTTTGGAGCGAGAGGAAATATATAGCAAGGCCTCCAAGAAATAAAAAATGTTTGGAAAATAATGCAATTGATTGGGTTAATTAAACACCTATTAAAGTTTACTAAATGAATTTGACGAAGGGCGCCCTTGGAGCAACAGGAAACCAGCAAGGCCGCAGCAGGGGGAAAAAAATGTTTGGAAACCAATTGTTGGATATAACGGGAGACATTAAATATTATCCGGCCCGTTCTCCAACTTGCGCGTTAGCGCAATTGTGTATAAAATGGACTGTACAGCGGGTTGATTTCTTATGAAGTTGGTAGCGGAATATTAGCGTAAAGCGGTTAAAACGTCAGAGAGCGGATTCAAATTTATACAAACAAATAATAAGCGGCAAAGAACAAGAACTTCGTAAAGACGCGAACTTGCGGAAGTAGTTACACAATCGAACGCTTTCAAAAAGGCAGCACTGAGGCTTTGCTCTCAGTAGCGCATGCGTGATAACTAACTGAACGATAAAATAAACAAGCTGATAAGGCGACGAGAGCAAAAGAACGAAATAGAATTTACCACCAATGTTTCCATAATAAATAAAATTAATATTTTATTTATGTATTCACTGTTATGTTTTGCAAAGGGCGCCTTTGGTGCAATAGAAATCTGCAGGGGCGCCAAGAATTAAAAATGTTTGGAACCCACATTAATTTATACATTAAAAGTCAAAACCGTATTGTTTCAAAACCTTGTATAGTAATTTCACATTTGCACATGCATTGAACTTAGACTTTAATGATTTTTTTTTTCAATTTTAATTTTTGATGTGACTCCAAAATGGAAAATTTATCAGAGGATTCGCAAAAAAAAAGAAATATCATAATACATATTCTGTATATCTTGGTGAGTGGGTGGTTTGAGCAGGTAAACGAAGTTGGGGGTATAAATCTGTCGGCGGTAAAACGGAGGAACTTGCTATGGCTGAGGAGATTAGAATAAGGATTTTATTACAATAGAATAATTCGCAGAAAGGAAAGGATTACAATTGGTAATGGGGAATTTCTAGTCACCTATTCGTGCAAATTATTTTCCGAGCAGGCTTTTTCCTATGTGGCTAAGGAGGAAGGTCTCACGCAGTGGAAGAAGTTAAATAAAAAAAATCCAGAACACGAAAAATCCTTAAGCTACATAAAAGTTTTTGTTCTTGGAAAACATTAGAGGTTTCTCTAAATAAAAGAGGAATTGACAAAGAATTGCAGGAACAAATATCGCAGGAAGAGAATCGCTGGAAGTCAGTTTTATATGCCGTTCTTGATGTAATTATGCATTTGGCCTATCAAGGCAGTGCTATTCGAGGATCGGATGAAAGCCTTGACTTTGGTGATCCCAGTAGTGGAAAGATCTTAAACAGCGTGACTTACTTCAAGCTCTTAAACACCATTGACTTACTCTCTCGATATCACACCCCAAACTACGAGAACACATAAACCGCCCTAAAAAAGTTCAGGTCAGCTACTTTTCGCACAATATCCAACAAGTTTTTGGATATCATTGCAACAAAAGTAAGAGGAAAAATTCTGAGTGACATAAGAGAAGCAAAGTATTTCTCTGTCATGTTTGACTGTACCCCTGATGTTAGCCTCTTGGAGCAGTCATTAGATACGTACAATTAGGTGCGGGCCAGAGATTTGCAAGAATTTTATTGATTTTTTTCACAGTTAGTGAGAAGACGGGTGGCACTTTCTGTAGAGTAATTTTAGCCGATTTGGCATAAAATTATAAAAAAGGATTTAAATAAAAGACGATTTACCCAGATAGCACGTGAATCAAACTTTAATAAAAACGTGTATGTAAAAAGAGGTTACAAAACAATGTTGCCAACTTAGAATTACAAAATGTATTTGAGAATTTTAATATTGCCGCCAAAAACGAATATGATTTAAAAACTTCTCACAAAAAATTCAACACCCCCCCTCAAGATAAAATTCTCAAAGAACAAGTTTAACTTATTTATAAATAAAGAAATTACAGTCACTGGCAATGTCTCTTAAAAAAAAATTCTTGTGTTTAAGTTTCAAAAAACATCAGAAACTAAAATTCATTTTAATAAAAAAATTTTACTCAAATTTAAAAATTGTAAAAATAAAAAATTAACTAAACTTAATTTTGAAAACAAAAAACTTTTCAAAGAATTAGCAATTCTAAGATTTAAAATTTAAATCAGTAAAATTGAACAATAAAAAATTATACAAATAACTTTTAGGAATAAAATCCATCTTTCTAAATTCAAGAATAAAATTGAATAACATTTTTCAAAAAAAAACAATACAACTTCTAATTAACAAAAAATATCTCAAATTTAGAGTTAAATAAAACAATACAAATTAAAAGAATTAAGTATTTAAACCTAAATCAGATCTAAATTTTTCGAACTTTATTTTATTTAATGGTTTTGTAAATATATCTGCAATCTGATCTTCAGTAGAGATGTATTTCAATTCTAATTTTCCTTCAGATATTTTATCTTTAATGAAGTGACACTGAATATCAATGTGTTTTAATCTTTTTTTATTTTCTGGTATTTTGGCTATTTGTAAAGCAGCTTGATTGTCCTCGTGAATAATAATTTTATTTGACTCAGTAGAAACTAATAAATCATTAAGAACCTGTTGTGCCCACATAGCCTCTGTGGTAGTGGCACCCAAGGCAACATATTCCGCTTCAGTTGAAGACAGAGCCACACATGATTGTTTCCTTGAGGCCCATACAGCACAGCATCCATAAGTAAACAAAACAAGTCCACTTGTCGACTTACGGTCCTTTACATCACCGGCCCAGTCGGCATCAGAATAACCTTCCAGTACAGGACAGGTTGAGTTTTTCTTATAAATCAATTTCATATTTACTGTACTAGAGATGTAACGAAGAGCACGTTTGAGTGCTGTCCATAGCACGGTTGTGGCACATTTTTGATATCTACTAAGTATTGATATTGAAGCACAAAGATCCGGTCTAGTGGCTACCATTGCATACATTAACTCACCAACCAGCTTTCGGCATTTTGTTTCAATCTCAGGACTTTCAGACTTTTCAGCCAGAAACATAGATTGAGCTTTATGAAGGGGCTCCATAGGAGTTGCAACTGTTCTACAGTTTTCCATGTTGTAACGTTTTAAAAGATTTTTAAGGTAAGTTGTTTGATCTAATTTTATTTCTTTTTTAATCATATCCTGTTCGATGTTTATACCTAAATAATTTTTAACTGATCCCATATCTTTAATTTTAAATTTTGCTTTTAATTTATTTTTCAGGCTTTCCAGCATAGCAAGAGAAGAACTTGCCAGGATACAGTCATCTACAAATAATAGAAGATAAGTTATTACATTTTTATATTTATGTAAATACAAGCAATAATCATTTTTAGATCTAATAAAATCCATTTCTTTGATTACTTTATCAAAAGTATCGTTCCACGTTCTTGGAGATCTCTTCAAACCATATAAGGATTTTTTTAATTTTAATACAAAATTATTCTGATTAGATTTATAACCTTTTGGTAAACTAATATAGACATCTTCAGTGATTTCACCGTTTAAAAAGGCTGAGCACACATCTAACTGATGAATGAAAAAATTATTAAAATTAGCAACAGATAAGAGAATTCTAAGAGTTGCTAATTTAGCTACAGGAGCGTACAAGTCAGATGCATCAGGAATTTCTTGCTGTTGAAAACCTCGAGCAACTAATCTTGCTTTATATAGATTTTCATTTTTGTCATCTTGTTTTATTCTAAAAACCCACTTGGTTTCTATAATCTTAACATCTTGAGGTCTAGGCACTTCTTCCCATGTTCCATTTTTTATTAAAGAAGTAAGTTCCCCTTGAACAGCTGCTTTCCATTTTTCTTTTTCTTTTGAGCTTACAGCCTGTTCATAAGTAAAAGGGATTTCATTTGAACTACTTATAAGAGCAAAGTCAGAATCGTTAATAGAGTTATCTATTTGCTCACTAGAAGTTTCTCCTGTCAAATCTAAGGTAGACTCAAAGTCTTCAGATTTTTGAGGTTTATTTATTTTTTATCTATCTCTTAAATTATAATTATTTTGAGTGCTTTCTTTTACCTGATTTTGTTCTTTTGTTTCAGATGTAGGCTGAGTAGAGGGTGAGGATGAAGTAGAACTTGACTTACTGTTTTTACTCGACTCGCTTTCATCAGAGCTGCTGTCACCATCTTTATTATCATCGCTGTCTTCGTCAATATTATCTTCAACATAATTGCTGTTAAACAAAAAATCAGAGTTATTGTCCTTTGGAACAAAAATAACATTTCTTGCAAGTTCTATTGTATTATTATTTTTAAAATATATACGTAAAGCTTTTGAGTTTTCTTCATAACCGACGAATATTCCTTCTCTACCCTTAGCATCCCATTTTCGCCTTCTTTGATCTGGAATATGAGCATAGACTTTTTCACCGAAAACATGTAATGCACTGATATCAAATGTTTTTTTACTCCACAACTCAAAAGGAGTTTTATTTTGAACAGTACTTTTACCAGTTCTGTTAAGCACATAAACAGTTGTTTTAACAGATTCCGCCCAAAAGTGTTTTTCTAATTTACTATAGTGTAACATTGTGCGAGCAGCTTCCACTACTGTGCGCATATCACGCTCTATTCTCCCATTCTGCTGGGGTGAATAGGGTACACTTGTTTGATGTACAATGCCCATGTCATTTAAAGTATTCTTTAACTCACTGTTACAAAATTCAGTACCATTGTCTGTTCTTAAACATTTTACTTTATACCCAGTGGAGTTATTAATCATTTTAAAAAGTAATTTTAATTTTGAAGCAGCTTCACTCTTTTGTTTTAAAAAATAGACAAAACGAAAGTTTGTATAGTCGTCTCTTACCAATAAGAAGTATTTAGATCCACCTAGAGAAGATTTTTCTGAAGGTCCACCAAGATCTGCATGTAGAAGTGCAGCTGGTTCAGTTTCACGTGAGTCACTCTCCGGATATGGTAGTCGACACATTTTTCCTTCAGCACACGATTCACAGAAGAAATTTTCTGGAACTTCATTTTCTATGTTATATTTATTTAATAATGAGTGAATATGTTTCTTTCCTTGATGAGCACATTTTCTATGCCATTCTATAAAACAATTATATGCTTTGTGCATAGTCTTATTTATAACAAAGTCCATTTTATATAGCTTTCCTATTCTGTTTCCAACAGCACAAACTTCACCATGAAGTAGAAATTTACAAGTTTCCTTATTTGACTCAAACTTCATTCCTTTGTCTAAAGCTGTGCTTAATGAGAATAAATTAACACTTAAATTTGGTACATAGAGTACGTCAGTTAAGACGGCAGGATGTCTTCTACCATTTCCATCACTTACAAGCACGGATATATTTCCAACTTCTATAGCATAAATTTTGGAACCGTTACCCACAGTTACACTTTGTTTGTTTGGCAGAGGAACTAAAAAATCAAACAAACTTTTATCATTGCACATATGCTCAGAACAAGCACTGTCCAAGTAAAATTCATTTTTCGCTACATTTTCTGGTAGATTACAATTTACAAATGCTATACTTTTATTTTTCTTATCTTTGTTCTTTTTATTTTTAAAGCAATTCTTTTTAAAATGTCCTGTTTTACCACACAATCCACACTTAGGGCCTCCGTTTTTCTTGAAACAATTTGTTTCCGTATGATTTGAGAGTCCACAAAACGTACACTTCTTATTAGTTGTTGTTGCAGCAAAAGCTTTGGTACTGCTTTCGTCACCTTGCATCCTTTTCTCCTCAACTTGCAATCTAGCAAAAAGAGTTTTGAGGTTCCTTGATTCTTTTACCAAGCTTTCCCAAGCACTTATAAAGTGTTTGTAACATTCTGGGAGTGTCATGAGTATTTTAGTAATAATTACTGTTTCAGAGAGTTTTTCTCCAGCGAGATGAAGTCTTGCTGTAATATCTTCAAGTTTTGAGAAAAAAGATGTGACGTTATCAAACGTAAGCGAGAAAAAACTCTGTAGAAGTATATGTACGTCCACTTCCGATTGTGGTTCGTAAATAGAAATTAGCTTTTTCCATACCTCATTAGACGAAGTGCAGGTTAGAATGTGGAAGAGAATACTTTCATCAATTCTCGAAGTTAAAATTGATTGAGCACGAATGTCCTTTTTAAACCACTCGGCCGCATCTTTTTCACTGTTCTTAGGAGCGGGTCTCTCGCCGCTGGCTATCTCCCAAACTTCTGAATTCTTCAGGGCAATAACCGTCGCATATTTCCACACATTCCAGTTATTGTCTCCCGTTAATCGGACTACATTATTATTATTTTGCTTATGGTTTTCCATAGTAGAAAAGATCGTAAATTTCACGAAACACGAAACTTAAAACACGCCGCGTCGTGATAAGAAACCGGAAACTTTAAAGAGAAGAACTAATTTAAACTCTTTAAAAAAACTTATACACTTTACACGGTCTGGGCCCATAACCTGTAGAGTAATTTTAGCCGATTTGGCATAAAATTATAAAAAAGGATTTAAATAAAAGACGATTTACCCAGATAGCACGTGAATCAAACTTTAATAAAAACGTGTATGTAAAAAGAGGTTACAAAACAATGTTGCCAACTTAGAATTACAAAATGTATTTGAGAATTTTAATATTGCCGCCAAAAACGAATATGATTTAAAAACTTCTCACAAAAAATTCAACACTTTCTGAAGTAATAACAAAAAAACTCAAAAGTGATTGTTTGGATTTTAAGAACTGTAGAGGGCAGCTATATGGCAATGGTGCTAACATGGATGGAAAGTACAAAGGTGTTCAAACCCGTTTGCAGAAAAATAATGCTCTTGCTTACTTCGTACCCTGTGCGCGCATTCACTAAAATTAATTGGGGTCAATGCTACGAGCATCACTCATGAAGCAGAAACTAACTTTGGAGTTTTAAATTGTCTTTATTCATTCTTAGCAGCATTAACTAATAAGTGGACAAGTTTTGCTCAAAAACATACCTATCTCTCTCAAGCTACAGAGCGGAACTAGGTGTTCAACAAAGCGGGAAGCTGTAATAGTTATTTACAAGCATATTGGAATTATTACTGCTTTAAATGATATGGTAGCATGTTTGACTTCAAGTTCTGAAACAAAACCAGAAGTTAATTTTGAATTTGTGATATTTTCTTGCTTCTGGTTCAAAGAGCTATCTAGGTTTGGCATTGTCAACAAACTCCTCCAGAAAAAAGATATAGCAATTGCTCAATCAGTTCTTCACATTAACCGCCTCATACATGAGGAAACTAGGGAAAATAATGCAAGAGATGCAGTCACTGAAGCTAAGACCATAGCTGGAGGCCTTAACTTAGATCATCAATTTAAAGAGGTGCGTAAACGAAAAAGAAAAGGATGGCTGATGAAATATGTAAAGATGAAAGTATTGAATGGACACCAGAGACGAGGTTTGAAATAATGCTTCTTCAAATAATAGACCACATCCTAAGTTTTCTCTAAGGATTAGAAGGGTAACACTTACAAGCAAATAATGTAGGATTGAGAGAAGAGTATGACGTTAAGAAGACAATAGAATCATTCAAATTTCAATTTCTCCTATGATGTTGTCTTTTTCAATTAGGAAACAGTTGCTTTGAGGGAGGGGTAGCTTTATGAATAAATGACTGGTTATTATAACATTTACGATTGTGGAATATTTATTGCAAAATCACCGTCATTTGGAGATCAGTATTCTTAAATATTTTATTTCAAATATATTTAATTTTATTTAATAGATTTAATTAGATGTTTTTTTTCACGTAGTAAAAAAAACCTAAGCTGACGGGACTAAAATCACAAAAAAAGGATATCGGGGGGGGGGGGGGGGGGGGGGGGCGAAATATTCTTGCCCCGGGCGCCGGAAAGCCTAGATCCGTCACTGACTACTAGTTTACTTTTTTTTATTATAAAATGAAGCCTGTTGCTATGGGCCTAAGGGCTTGTATAAATACTGCAGTTAAAATTGATAATATTGAAAAATAAAATCATGAATTTCAGGTATAAGAAGTTTATTAATAGAGGAATAAAAAGGTCTGAAATTTAGGAATAACATGTTTATTATTTAGAAAAATGAAATAAAAACTGACCAGTTATGTTGTAATTTTCCAATCGAGAATTTGATTATATCAAAATGCTATTTATAACCTTTTTTTATCTTTATTGTATGATTAATTATATATTTTAAATATTAAAACCATTCTTAAACATAATTAATGTTTAACAAAATTAAAATAACAAGAAATTAAATGATAAAATCAAGAAATTTATTTTCTTATATAAATAATATCGGAGAAAAATATTGTAAACAATACAATTTTTGTTGCTCACTATTACAATTTGGTTTTTAAATATCACACTGCTATTTGATCACTCAAAATAGCAATATATTTTCGAAATAGAATGAGAAGAGAGCATATTTTTAAAATAATAGTTTAATTGGAGAATATTGATAAATGCAATCAATTTGGATAAATCATTGTAATAGTGGGGTTAAGTGATAAGGTATGTCTAACTCAAAGGAAAACATTGTTAGAGTACAGTTGGCTACGTCGACTACAATATGAAACCTGTCATATTTGTAATTCTCTGCAGTATAGCTGTACATGCAGGTATTCGTCTTACTTCATTTTATTCATAAATAGTGTAAGGTAAACGTACAAGTTACCGTTTTGTATAAGCAAGTGTGTTTACTTCTCTAAAAATGTTATTTTAAAATTGGTACTCTTTTAGTTTGGCACCTCCTTATTTCATTGAACATTTAACAGTACCTTTGTAGGTATGATTATTACAAAGAAGATTCTGTATAGGTATGCACAATAATAACATATAGGTATAAATAATAACATTCCTTAGTCTAATTAACTATTAAGACAAAGGGATTTTTAGTCTACCGTATTTTTGGACAAAGGAATATCTCATTTCTGTTCTACTGATATTAATCTTAATTTTGATATGGAGTTTTTTTCCCCATAAAGCTCTGCCAACATACTAAATTTTAGCAAAATCTCAGACCATTTAAAATTTAATTCAAAAAATGTAACATCAGAGCCATACTAAGCAACTTTGTACTGAAGTAAGTTTACTTAAATCGGTTATTTATTTATTAATTAATTAATTTATTTATTTTTTAAATAAGGTAATAGGATATTCCAAAACCATTTTTCTATCGTACAGTTACCGAGTGAAACAGCAAAAAATAGACTGCCAATTAGTGTGGCACATAGCTTCCTCGCATCCTACCACGTACTTTATTGTTATATTAACATTAAAATTATATTTATATTTCTAAGTAGAGGATCCAGTTTAGGGTAGTAAGAAAGCGACTACAACTCTCTGATTACGGCAACGTTTCGGCCTAGCCGGCCATTTTCAAGCCTAAAATCATATATTTGCTATTAACTACAATATAAGTGTCGTAACACTGAAGAAAACAACCAGTATTGACTAGATGTTACTTATAAATACCTTGCGGTTTGCACTTGAGTCAGTGAAGTCATTTTATAATAAGTTAAATTGTGTACAATATAGGAACTCTACAGTTCCGTCGTCTAACACTTCCACTGATTCGTCATAAATAGGATAACAACACTTAATAACAATACTAACATAGAATTAAAAACATAAATAACAGTGGGTAACATTATACGTTTTACAAAGAATATCACAGATAAAAATTAAAATTTCGAGAGAGAGTGACAGATTGTCAGTCTCTTATCACACTGTTATCACCGGTAGGTTTACGTTACTAGAAGCTTTAAAGACATAATTATAAATTATAAATTACATAAAAACTTAATAATGTGATTAAGAAAATCTGAATATTTACTGAAAACTTGAAAAAAAGGGGGAAGTCAGATTTAATAATGTGATAAAATGTACTCGCAGCCGTCACTCAAACACTAATCAAGAAGGCCGTGCTAATTGTCCATGGCGGGGATTTCGATTCGAGTGATCATAGTAAATTCCACTATAATATTTATTAAGCGACCTAGAATCTGTTTTAATATTGACCGTCTTATCTGATTTAATAGCGATGTTGAGGGCTTCCATCATTCGTCTTCTATTAGTTGCGGTCTCTCTCCCTATAATCCTCGTCTCTTCAAATACAAATTTGTGATTAGTGGCTAAGGTGTGACTCGATAACGCTGTATTGGAATTACCTTTATTTTGGTCGTATTTATGTTGATCAATCCTATTAGTAATGAGCTGATTACTTTCCCCGATGTATGACTTATCACACTGTCCACACGGTATTTCGTAAACAGTGCCTATTGTGTGTTCAAAAGGTATTTTATCCTTCAAATTATGATACAGTCTCCCAGTTTTGTTTAGAGGTTTAAAACCGAATTTGATTTCGGGGCAATCAAATTTTACCATTAGATTTTGAACCTTGTCCGACAATCCCTTAATGTATGGCATGCTTACATGTTTTATTGGTCTTAATGTACTGATTCCTACTGTGGTGTTGTCATTGACATTATTAATGTGGGTGTGTTTATACCAGAGCTTTTTGATGACCTTCTGGGGGTAAAAATTATCTTTTAATTTGTTGAAGATTTTATATTTGATTGATTCAAGGTGACTATGATCAGTAAGTGAAATAGCTTTCTTAATAAGATTGTTTGCAGAGTTGGTTATTTGATGTGTAGGATGCAGAGATCTGAAATTTAAGAATCTACTACTCTTATTACTTTTCTCGTACCATCTAGTTGAAATAGAGCCATTATTGTTTCTTATCATTGTGATGTCTAGGAAATTAAGTGTATTATTATTCTCTTCCTCAACAGTAAATTTTAATCTAGGATGAAATTCATTCAGAAGGTTTAAAAGGGGTTCTATCTCATTATTATGGATGATAAGGAATAAATCATCAATATATTTGACCAAAATTTTAAATTTGAATTTATTACTTATAGTGTTAAGAATGTGATTTAAAACAATCCCGGAAACGTTGACGGAGATGGCCCCCCCCATCGGTATACCGTGCTTCTGAGCGTAATACTGGTTGTCATATTTAAAGGTACCATTATTGAGAATAAGTTTCAAACATTCCACATACAGATTTTTGTCTTTGATTGGGGTGTTGGGTAGAATTTGGTCCCAATTGTTCCTAATAATTTGATAAAAAATTTCCAAAGGTACATTAGTAAAAAGTGACATTACGTCGATGGAAATCATCTTTTCGTCTGCATCAATGGTGATGTCTTTAAGTTTCTGCTTTACTTCCAATGAATTAGCAACGTCATAATTATTGTTTCTATTAAGTTGGTTTAAGGAGGGGTTCATAAATTTAGTGAATTTCTCGAGAGGTGCATTAATTTGGCTTATAATTGGTCTAAGTGGAAGGTTGGCTTTGTGAGTTTTGGGGAGTCCATATATTCTGTGGCAATAAGTGTTCATATTATTGAGAGCGGCACGCTTTTGTTTATCTATATATTTATTATTAAAAAGTTTATTTATAATAGTTTTATAATCTTTTTTTATTTTGTCCGTGGGGTCCGTTCTCAGTAATCTATACGTGCCTTTATCACTAAGTAATTCAATCATCTTATCGTTATACGTATGTTTATCTATGATAACAGTTGAATTAGTTTTATCTGATTTAGTTATTAAAATTTGTGGGTGTTCTAGAATTTAACATTTAACAGTACCTTTGTAGGTATGATTATTACAAAGAAGATTCTGTATAGGTATGCACAATAATAACATATAGGTATAAATAATAACATTCCTTAGTCTAATTAACTATTAAGACAAAGGGATTTTTAGTCTACCGTATTTTTGGACAAAGGAATATCTCATTTCTGTTCTACTGATATTAATCTTAATTTTGATATGGAGTTTTTTTCCCCATAAAGCTCTGCCAACATACTAAATTTTAGCAAAATCTCAGACCATTTAAAATTTAATTCAAAAAATGTAACATCAGAGCCATACTAAGCAACTTTGTACTGAAGTAAGTTTACTTAAATCGGTTATTTATTTATTAATTAATTAATTTATTTATTTTTTAAATAAGGTAATAGGATATTCCAAAACCATTTTTCTATCGTACAGTTACCGAGTGAAACAGCAAAAAATAGACTGCCAATTAGTGTGGCACATAGCTTCCTCGCATCCTACCACGTACTTTATTGTTATATTAACATTAAAATTATAGTTATATTACTTTATTGTTATATTATTTATTGTTTAAAAACTATTAATAGTTTTAGCGATCTTTAACACTTCATAGCGGTGTCCCTGTTGGTTTTACTAAAAAAATTGTAATTGAAAAGAATGTTTGTCTCATTGCATAGATGAAGTTAGATTTTTTTTCCGACCTAAAATTCCAATTTTAAATTTTAAGTTCACGTTTACGCGAGCGTTGCTCGTGAACGCTTGGACGGATAACGTTGTCCAACGAACTCGTCCTGGGCATTGGTAAAATGAACATGTCTACCAAATTTCATCAAAATCGGTCGACATTTACTCAAGTTATCGTCGGACGTTTCATTATTAGCGGACACACAGACCGACAGACAGAGAGACAGACACGAGACCAAAAATGTTCCCTGATGTCTGAAACGGATTTCTGTCTTGGAATTTTTAAAATCGGACGCATAAAAGTTTTTCGTTCTCAAAAGTGAACACAATGCTTCCGTTACGTTCGGTAAGCTCGGAAGCAAAATTTTATTAATTCAATATTTTTAAGACAATTTATATAAATGTACTAAAAAATTAATTTGTATCCCTCTGGCAATTAAAAGGTGGCCATAAAAATATGTCTGTAATAATTAATAAATGTTAATGCTACATGGTTATATTAGCTGTTAATGAAAGGTGTGAGGATGGTGCAACATGGATGATGGATTGCAACACATGTACATGCATGAATGGACTGCCCGCATGTACACAAATGGCTTGTATGCCTGGTTCATCTCACATTCATAAAAGGAACGCTGGTAAATATACATTACCTGTTAGTTAATATAATTATACGTTCATATTATTATTATAATGCTACACTAGGGGGGTAAAACCCTCTTCTCCTTTCACTCGTCAACCTCCGGAAGGTAGCCGCTATCGTCCCTCTTCATTAGTGTCGGGGAGTCCTTTGTGGAAGTCAAGTGTTCGGGATTACTTTGAGCTTATGAAGTAGAAAAACAATATGAATTTATTATGGAACGAATACATTACCGTTTAAATTGATAATATAAGCAGTACGACAACCCCACTGATGCTCAAAAACAAAATTCTGTAATACAGCTTTGCCGCCATCTTCTCTATTATCTTCATAAAATAGTCAATTAAATGAGATATTATGGAATTTATATACTGTTTCAATAATATGAGAAAGTTTGTCTGAGTTGTCTTACACCGATGTTTTCCATTTGATTCGCCTTTGATAGTTGTTTAAAGTTTAAACAGATTTAAAATAGACTGCCAATTGGAGTGGCACATAGCTTCCTCACATGCTATCACGTACTTCATTGATGTTTATGCTTTTACAAGCCATTATTGTCTAATTTGTTTGTTTCCCCCGTTTTTTTAATCCGTAAAATGGTTTGATGTTTTACATGAATTAACGTATTAATTTAGCAAAAGTTAAAGAGCGCAGACAGTTCAAATTAATCTGCTATCAGCATCAGCGGGTTACTTTTGATAAACTATAAAAGTTTCATACAAATTGGATAAGTTCTTATGAAGCTGAAGGTGTAAATAAATGTATGTTTGTGTGGATGTAGAAGAAAAACAAATGAGCGCAGAAAGTTAAAACCTTTATGGGACCAACAATGGGCTAATCATGATCTACCATCCAAATTTCATTAAAATCGGACTTGTAGCTTTTATGATATGATGGTTCGCAAAAATAGAGCGACAGACAGACACGGAACCAAAAATGTACCCTGATATCTGAAACGGATTTCTGTCTTGGTATTTTTGAATTCAGAGACCTAAACATTTTTCGTTTAGTTTCCTAGGATCGCGTAACTTCCGTTACCTTCGGTAAGCTCGGAAGCAAAAAAAAGTCAAATAACGTTTGAATATAATTAGACCACCCCCCCCCCCCCCCAAAAAAAGAAACAAGATAAAGGTTATAAAAAACTACAGTCTGTGGACGACAATAGTACCTAGTCTGAATTGGCAAAAAGAATGATGTTATCATTCCGGTAAAGAGTCTGATTTCAAAACCTGGTTGCGTAATCAGTAGTCTGCTTCTCGTGCTTGATTTCAGAATCTGAATCTAATTGGAATTAGCATGCACACAGCCCGTTCTTAAGACCCATATATAGTGAGGTCAGCTTTTAAAATCGGTCATTAACAGTGCAGGAAAGGTAGAGCCTAGTGGAACTAGGCGTAGTTTGGTAGGACACATTTGGAACTCACTGCCAACCTCTATCTAGCCATAACTTTCATGATTTGAGTTTGAACTTGAACAAAGGAGGCAAAACATACCATTGAAGTGGTTCCCAGGTATAAGATAATGTAACTTCCTAAAACCATTTAATTTCCATACAATTTCAACTGATATAGTTCTTGATTTGGTAAATTAATGTAAAACTGAAATGTTATAATATGTTGTTAGGTGATCTTGAGAGATGTAAAGAAGGTACAACATGGATGATTGATTGCGACATGTGTACATGTATGAGTGGATTCCCATTGTGCATAAAAAAGCCATGTTCATCTCATCCTGATGTTCATAAAAGAAGTCTAAGTGGTAATCAACCCAAATTTAAATTACTTAAATAATAATTCAAAATTTTACGACCTTAAGTTGTAGTCCTCTTTTTTGTTGCCTTTTCTGGTAATCATAACATTAGGTTATTACAGGATGAGGAATGCAGCCACTTTACTCATCTTCTCTAAGTGATCATCAGTGGGAAACATGTCTTATCTCTCTCGGATTCCAACTCCAGTTTTCTCTTACTGCCTCTGGTTCCATCCTTTATTTTCCTTGGTTGCTAAGTTATCTTTCCACTCTTTTTCTTCTTTGTAATCCGTTTTTCTCTGCTTGATAGCGTTATTCATTCATTCTGACCTTCCTCCAAACATCTTTGAGATGTATCTTAAACTTAAGAATTCTAGAATTCATCTGGCAATAATTCACAGTAGTCCCTCTCCACTTCAAATAAAACGGAGAAATGATTTTCGGAAGGTTTGAAATCCAGCTGGGTTCGGTCGTTACATCCACTCCAGAAAATTACTCACTCTCGATCAGTTTCTATTTAATTTGGAGTGGGGTGGAGTAAATCAACTATGATTGGCCAAATAATGTGTTTCACATTATCCCCTCTCTCTTGTCTTTTAAATTTGTCGCCAATTTTTTCCGATTCAAAGCAAAATTTTAAACATCTTACAAAACATTTATTCACTTTGAGTTTCTCAAAAAGAAAAAAATGGAAAAAGAGTACTATAAATAATTAAAGTACTACCTATAAATTAATATTTTATTATAATTAATTTAAACTATTAACTTTAACAATCTAAATTGCATCACTTTCCCGGAGTCGATCTATCTCGTGTGGCGTCAAGGACGTCCCTCTCAGTAGTAATTATCATCACAGTAATAACATTTATTGAATATATACTGTTTTTGACTGATTACGTCAGTCTCATTGTGTTCTTCATCATTACTGAAACATTTTGGTTTTTATTCACTGATTCAGTTTATACCACTTGTTTTATAATATCATTTAACAGTATAATAATATTTGTTGCAGAAATTCGAGCTAAAAGATCTGAAGAATTAGTGGTTAAGCCTAATTCATATAAAGACAGTAAGTATACATAATAATTATTTTAATAAAATTACAATATGTTAAGAAAAATAATAATAATAGGTTTGTTCAATAGTCACGGGCATGCTTAATAGATATAAGCCGTTCCAACCCGACTTCAATCTGATCTAACCTATTAGTCCAGTCATTTGGTAGTTCTTGCGGGAAAGTTTTCCGGGAGTTTTGAAAATTGGTATTCTTATAGATTTTGAGGCGCTCTTTCCAAATTTTCACTTTGCCACCTCGTATCTTTGCCGCTAGCGGCGCCATATTGGAAAAACCACGCCCAAAAACGGTTTTTTGAAAAGATCTCCTTACCGGCTCATTATACGATAAAAATTGTTCTATACAAAATTAAACTAGAAGAAATTTGCTACAATTTATGCTTTTAGTAATTTTTTGTCAGACGAATAGTTTCGGCGTACGAGTGTCGCAAAGTTGAGTCTGACACGTCTATTGAAGAAAAATATTGGACTAGGCGGGATCGGGTGCAGGTATAAAGGGGCTGTCCCCTTGGCCTTGGTCCTCCTTCTACGGACCACCTCAGCTACTCTCCAACTAAATATTTCGTGTATATTTTCTTCAGTTGATCCCTTTTTTTCATTTTTCCTTTTAGACTATTTGGTCTTTAGGGATTTTTTTAATTAAACAAATTAAATTTTTAATTAATTGAAGTATATTAAACAACGGCTATATTTCGCCAACACCTGAAATACTTCGTCTGAATCAATTTGCCCGAAGCGTTCAGCAGTTCTGTTCGTATTTTCGGAGCGATGGCTACTACACAAAGTAGCTGTTTTATTTGCGACAATCCGTTACTCGGAAGTGAAGTGAGTGAGGTAAAGGAAAGAGGTATAGAGACATTAAAGGACGGTAAAGTTAAATTATTGCGAGGACTAAGTTCAATAGTGGTTCACGATGGTTGTAGAAAACGTTATAATAACGAGAAACTAATATCTGCGTCTCTGCGTCGAGGAAGTGACAGTTCTACTGCTCCACAGCTGCGATCCGTTGCTCCAACATTCTCATTTAAAGATCACTGTTTCTTGTGTGCCGATGAGATTACGGCTGAGTTTATTGCAAAACAGAGTAAGAATCGTATTCGTGACCGTAAAGTTGTATATAACATACGTAAAATATCAATGAAGGGTAGCCTTATAGAAAAATCTAGAGCTCGTAATGATGATTGGGGTCGAGTCATAATTGAGCGTCTCGAGCAGGTGCATGACTTAATCGCAGCCAATGCTCAGTATCACAACAATTGTATGAAAAAATTGTACCAAGCGCCACCATCGGTAGGAATTAATAAACAAAGAGGTCCACATGCAAACGAGATCGATGCTGCAATGCAGCATATTTACTCTTATCTCGAGGAGAATTCTGAAGAGTGTCAGTTTTCTCTGGCAGAATTGATAAGAAAAATTGAAGGCGATTATCGTCCACTTGAAATAACTGTGAAGGCCCAACATTTAAAGAAATTTGGCGACGATATTTTGATAGCACTCACTGCTACTAACAAATCTCCTGTAGTTTGCTTTCGTAACACAGGACATAAATTGCTGACCGATGCTTGGTACAATCAAAAGACTACTGACGAGAAAGAAGAGCGTAAGCGGGTTGTACAAACTGCTGCAGCAATCGTCTTAGAGGATATTCGCTCGCAGATCTACGAGACAACGCATTATCCCCCTTCGGACAGGTTTCTTGAAAGAATTCAATCGGATATACCCGAAAGCTTGAGCATTTTTCTAGATAATGTTATTTTGAAAAAAAAACGGTCCTCTTTAGAAAAATGGAAGACGAAGAGTACTGCTTTGGCTCATAATTGCATAATTGCTGCAGTAAGACCGAAATCTGTATCAAAAAGTATGGATCTCGGCGACTAATAGAGACATTATCATCTCTTGGATATTGTGCCTCATATACCGAAGCGATGCTTTTTCAAGTTTCAGCTATAATGAGCCCATCATTGGGTATCGATGATTGCG
This sequence comes from Gerris lacustris, assembly GCA_951217055.1. NCBI lineage: Eukaryota > Metazoa > Arthropoda > Insecta > Hemiptera > Gerridae > Gerris > Gerris lacustris. The sequence continues at coordinate 34,615,023 of OX578276.1, read as the reverse complement.
CATTTTCTCAATTTGTTTTCGACAACGCCGATTTCAATACTCAGACCCTAGATGGTTATAATACCTTTCATGCCATGGGAGGTATTCAGTGTATAACTCCAAAAAATGCAATTGCTCCAAATCAAACTATTCCGCGTTTACAGCAAATGCCCTCTGCGCAAGTTGTTGGAAAACTTGGCACTGTTGCATTATAAACATTTGAAAAGAAAAACTTAAGTGGTTTAAAAGACATAGAAATCCAAGACTTAGATAGCATTCGTTTGGTTTCGAAAGTGATAATGCCATCTGCGCCTGATTTGCTTTGGTTGTACGGAAAATGGGCTGTGCTTCCTAATATACCTGGATGTAGTGGATATATGGAACAAGCAACAGCGGATTTACCCTACCAGAGATCATTTGTGGCATGTTTGCCCTTCATTAATGCCCCACCGAGTAATTATGACACAATTTTCACTGTTCTCTCATCTGCTTCTGAAAAATGCGAGTCATTAAATCAGCACACTTGTTTTGTACCATTTGACCAGCCGCTATACATAAAAGCACGAGACGTTGTCTCCACATGCGATGAAGACTCTAAATTAAAGAATGTTGTTGTAAGACTTGGTGGGTTTTATTTATTGATGTCATTCATGGGATCCATCGCTTACATAATGACTGGAAGTGGTTTGAAAGAGCTTTTCAACACCATCTACGCATCGAATTCAATTGAAAAAATGATGGCTGGACATGCGTATGCGCGCGCAGTCAGAGCGCATATCTTAGCTCATCTTGCACTTGCTAAAATTGTGATGCAGTTAATCGATTTCACACCCGATCAGAACACAGAATTAGAGAGAATTTTAGTCAGTCGTTCTCACGGCGAACCAGGAAGAATGTTACAGAGAACTTGCTGAGCAATTCGAAAATCAGCTGGTGAAATTTGAACAACGTGGTTCCACTGCGAAGTTGTGGGTGCAATATTTCAGAATGGTTGGTAACTCTTGTGAATCAATTCATTGAGGCAGAAAGGATGGGCAACTGGGATCTCCATCTTGACACCATTCAGAAAATGTTGCCTTATTTCCACGCCAGTGGCCACTTCTTATACGCAAAGTCTTGCCACTTATAATTGCAAGACATGCACGATTTGAAGGAAAGAATGACTATCGAGGAATATGAATCGTTTACAACTAAGGGATCCTTCACCACTAAACGTTCCGACAAGTTTTTGTGTGGTACGTGGTCCGATGTGACCATCGAACAGTCATTGATGAGGACGATGAAATGCCTTGGGGGCCTTACACATGGACGAGGAGTCAACGACAGCGTGCTCTCCATGTGGACTTTGGGGATGGTATTTTTACATAACGTTTGCGACGAAATTGAGAAGTTCTGTGACGTGGCTTTTGCGAGTTCTGAGCAGCATGTTGACATGAGAAGCTCGCGAATCAGTCGCGATAATCTGGACGTGAAAAAACTGATGGATTGGTTCAGCCAACATTCTCCTTTTCCAGAAGTAAAAGATATCATGTCGCTAAGTACTGGAATTATCGGAGACAAAACGATCAACTGTCACATGTCCCAAGAACTCGGTTCTGCTGGCATATCAAAAATCATCGGCGGGGAATTTCATACAGTCAAATTCAAACGGCTTAACAGAGTAAATACACTTGGGGTCATGAATACAGGCATCCGAATAGAAGATGACATAATCCCGATTAATCCCTGTGGCGGATATATGCAGGGCCGGTTTGGCGCCGCGGTCATATCACACCATTCCACAAATAAGTAGTAATTTAGCGGTGGACTGTATATAGGTAATAACATATATATATATATTTATAATGTGGTCTTCTAATAATAAAAGTGGAGAATACCTGATGGTAGTACAGGGTCGAGGGCGGCGTAACACACACGCGAGCGGGTAGGTAATAGCTGCACTCTCCTACACACACTGACGGATTCTTCCTTTGGCCGCTAGGGCTAAACGTTACCGCTAGGGGCGCTACGGGCAGTATCCCTTCCACATTATTTTAAGAAGAACCACGATCGAGATAGATATATAATAATAATATATAGAAAAACAACTGGACTTTTAACATTAAATCCACCACCCTTATTAATTTTTCAGAGAATGTGTATAGCAAAAAAATCTGATGAGCAGCTTCAACAATTTCTTGCGTTTGAACTTGCTCCGTTCCCGCTGTGTCTTTTCAATGAGCAAGGCATGCGCAAGTGCGTCAAATCTTCTCTTTATAAGGCATTTCAGCAATGTTCTGGTGATATAAACTTCGGAGATGCCATGTATGTCATCGACGGAGGGTACTTATTGCACCGAGTCGTTTGGCATCGCGGTGCTTCGTTTTCATCTATCTGCAATAGCTACGTTGCATTCGTACGATCGAATTATAAATCGAATGCCATCATCGTATTCGAAGGATATCCGGATGATATTTCAGATCGTAGTACCAAAAATGCGGAGCGACTACGAAGATCACGAAAACATTCTTCAGTGGACATACTTTTTGAAGAGTCAATGATCCCAACCGTATCACAAGAAAAGTTTCTGGTGAACAATAGAAACAAAAATTGCCTTATTGGAATGTTGAAGACAAGACTTGAAGCTGCAAAATTCATGGTCAAACAAGCTTCAGAAGATGCAGATACGCTGATAATAAGTACGGCAATCAGCATTTCATCTATGTTTGATTCCGTAATAGTTATCGGTGAAGATGTAGATCTCCTGACTCCTGATCCTTTTGACAGCTTTATGTACGCGTTATAATATATATTTTCTGAAACCCGGAAAAGGAAAAACCCCGCAACAAATATATTCAAGGCAGAGCATGACAGATAGTACAACTACTGAAAATATATTGTTCTTACACGCCTTCAGCGGCTGCGACACGACATCAGCTCTCTTCAATCAGGGGAAAATGATATTTGTCAATGTGGATCATCGTTCGTCGAATGGATCATCGTTTACGAATCGTTTATCCTACGGTCTACACGACCCTCAGCTAATATCAGGTACCGGTTTGTACGACATGTGCAGTGCAGTGATGTCAGTCGTCACACATGTAATACGGAAGATTCCTTACCAGTTAGGTTTCCTTGAATGTTTTTAATACAGTTCGAAGAAGCCATAATACTGTTCCAACCTGACGATAATTATGAAAGAGGTATAGTTCAATCCACCACTCTAATTTGTTTGGGGGGTGAAGACGTAGTTTGGTTATTGAACTACACCTCTTTCATGAGGAGTTGCTATCATAAGTTGAAGAAAAACACAGTCGAGGATATGTCGATAATATTATAAATGTTTAAAATTTAGAGCCTGCTTATAAACCTGTCCTAAACTATTCCTGAACAATCCGTGAATCGGCGTAAAGGATAATGCAAATAAGGGGGTTGGAACAAACCTATTATCAATATAATACAACACCAAATACTGTTGATTGTGTTACAAATAACACTAATGACTTTAGTGGTTTTTCTTTTAGCTGTATAAATTTAGGTAATTTTTAAATCTTCTACTTAATGTCTATAATAATAATGCTGCCTCCTCACACCAATGAGTTGTCTTAGGGACCGACCACACAATGGTCAGTTCTCCTACGCTTCAATTGGTGGTGAGGGTGAGGTAAGAGTATGCCTTTTCCACAAACATACACATTTCATTTATTAAAACTAGTATAATAATATGATAAATAGCTAATAGCTAAATATATTTTTAGAAGAGAGATATATGCTCCTTAATTTCTTATCGACAGGGTTAAAACTCTAGTAAATTAACAGGTAATAACTTTTATGACAAGGGCAACAATTTATTTGGACATACAAAGGACAAGTGAACATTCCAAGTCAGAGCCCGCTATCAGCAACAGACACAATTTGTTGCTGGTGTTTCGTTGTTCATAATTTGTTGCATGAATGTGTATGTTTTTCTTCCTCTTTCTTCGTGGATACACAGGCTGTTGCTAAATCCAGCCCTGTTAAGTTCTATGTTCCAAGAAGAAGTTCGTTCATGGTAGATGTTGCTTATGGTTTTGCCGATTCTATTAATTAACAGAGTTTCAATTTCTGACCAGATTGTAAGCCTGGAGACACTTGGAAAGATGAGGATTGTAACAGATGTAGATGTGACGATATTCACTCCACCGTAAAAGCAGCTTGCACAAGGAGGAAATGTCCTGGAGGAGAAAAACTAACCCCGACACTAGGATGGGAAAACATGTTCAACATAGATGAGCAACATGGACGCAAGAAGAGATCTAAAGATTACAGTATAGTCAAGGATGACTCTTATAATTTCAGTAAGTAACGCGTCAGTAAGGATAACCATTATTTATATATGATATGTTGAATACACCTTTTTTAATTATTACTGGATACTATATCGATGGATTTTTAAGGTGAAAAATAAAAACGAACTTAATCCATTTTTTCAAAGAAACGTTTCAGCTCTTCTTAGAGCCATCTTCAGTCTTTTAATTCTAAATTTAAAACAAACAATCAGTTAAATAACAATTAATTTTATATCACAATTTGTAACTATGGCATGTTATAAGACCACTAAAATTGATTTAAAATTCCAAATACTTACAACTTACATGCAATATTGTAGTCAAAAGAATTATGGTATAAACTATAAACAAAATCAAGTTCTTTCTCTAGGATAGAGAGCGTCACCTTCATACATAAAATTAGTTTACAGTCATATTAATAACATTAAAAATTTTAAATTAACGACATCGTTTCAATAGTCTAAATTAAGATTAATAATAATAATATAATATTTATCAAAAATGTAAAATTCTAAAAATTAAAACATTCAACTTGCAACTAAACCTGCAATACCCAGAGGTATAAATTCTATTTAACTTTACGTTTTTAACCGAGAACATTCAAGTCTCTAAATTTAATCTAAAATTAGAATGAATTATAAAATAAGATAAACTACTTACAACTTTATTGACAAAGATGATACTTAATTAATCACGATGGGTACAATAATGATTATTTCGTTAATTATAATAGAAATCATGGATTATAAGGTGTGGTCATATCAGTAAAATCGTTAATTAGTGACCCGCGCTCACTTTACATTAATTTTCTACATTTATTTTGCAATGATTTATATTATTTATTGTCTTTAAATTAAAAATTAAATTATAATTTTTGTGAATGTTACTTGCATCAGTTTTATGATTTACCGTGTGATTTAGATTTTTAAAGATGTGGAACGACTCACCCATTCTCCTCTTCTTTGTGTTTTGTGCGTATCCCAGAATTTTTGTGTTGTCAAAATCGAACTTATGACCAGTATTGAGACTGTGGATGGCAAGGCCGGTTTTGTTGGTACTATTTTTTAAATCATTGATGTGTTGATATTTTCTACTTTTTAGTTTTTGTGACGTTTCACCAATATACGATTTTTCGCAATTATTACAATCAATTTTATAAATTAAATAGCATTTATACCTCTGGGTATTGCAGGTTTAGTTGCAAGTTGAATGTTTTAATTTTTAGAATTTTACATTTTTGATAAATATTATATTATTATTATTAATCTTAATTTAGACTATTGAAACGATGTCGTTAATTTAAAATTTTTAATGTTGTTAATATGACTGTAAACTAATTTTATGTATGAAGGTGACGCTCTCTATCCTAGAGAAAGAACTTGATTTTGTTTATAGTTTATACCATAATTCTTTTGACTACAATATTGCATGTAAGTTGTAAGTATTTGGAATTTTAAATCAATTTTAGTGGTCTTATAACATGCCATAGTTACAAATTGTGATATAAAATTAATTGTTATTTAACTGATTGTTTGTTTTAAATTTAGAATTAAAAGACTGAAGATGGCTCTAAGAAGAGCTGAAACGTTTCTTTGAAAAAATGGATTAAGTTCGTTTTTATTTTTCACCTTAAAAATCCATCGATATAGTATCCAGCATTATTTATATATTACGTAGTCCATCTCTTCACTCCAAACATATCGTGATGTGCGGTAATGTCTCGATAAATACTACATCTTTCCTGATAAAATAACCTTGTGTGAAGGTTACTTTTTTTCAATAGTTATAATCTATGTCTATTAGTTATACATTTTTTAGGGTTTTGTAGATACTTCTCAAAACCCTTATGCCGAGGGTGATGTGTCCGTCTGTCCGTCGCTCTTTGGTTCATAGGGCCCGAACCGTTTAAGCTAAAGTGCTGAAATTTGAAACACTGGTGCAACTTTTTGACCCAACCACAGGAAAATGATATAGAAGTTCAAAATTTGATATGCGCATGCGCAATTCGAAAAAATGTGATAAACTCAAAAATTTTAATTTTTTTTAATGGACGCAAGTACTTCCCTGTGATTTTTTTCATCTTCATATTACCTAATTGCACCCTGCAATCACGAATTTGGTGAACAAACAGGCTCAAAGAACAAAATGATTTTGATGGCTGGAATCTAAGAAATCACTGGAATGTAGAAACAGAATCTAAGTCTGAAGCGTTGACAATGCAACAAAGATCATTCTCAATGGAGTTGCTAATGATTAAACCAGCAAATCTCTGATAAAATCACGTCATGAACAAATGTCTTGAGAAGAGATATGTACTTATGATAAGACTTATAAGTAAATTGAGTTACCGTTACTTAGATGCTAGATACCGTTACTTAGATACTAGATCGGACACTTTTTTGAGAATGGTTTCCTTGGTGTGATTTATTAGCAAATTGATTTGCAGTTAGCACACTTCATGAGAGTCTTTCGTGTATTCTATGATGTATTCTACGTGTATTCTACGTGATGCGTATGATGTGTTGTATAATGTAGATTCGTTTTCATGAACAGAACTATTTAGACATTTTATTTAATAGCTTGGCCTACATAATAATTTAGTATATTAGCACTAAACAAAGCTAGGTCATTATTCTTCAGTTAATCCCTTAATTTTCTAAAATTATTTTTCTTATTGGGCTTTAGGAATGATCATTAAAAAATCATTTCCATTTTTTTTTAAATTTAATCGGAACAAATTTTAGCATCGATAATAATAATAAAGCTAGAGTAGTATTCTATAAAAGTTCTCTATTATTTCTTGGCAGGGGTGACTTTGCCATTCATTTAATATTTGTTAATTGTACCATTTTACGTTAGAAAGCAGTCTAGGTGTTAGTACCAAGGTGTGTGGATACTAACATGGACACAAATCTGGGTTATATAAAAAAATAACAAGGGTGAATGAAAATTTAGTGGACTGTAGTTTATAAGTTAAATGTAGCTTCATATTATAAATGATATTGTTTGAGATGGATATAATAATTAAATTCAGCTGTTTAAAGAATGGTGAAATGATGGGATGTGTAACAGGTTAATCAACTGTCTATTCTGAAGAAGTTGATGGTTTGGAGCTTGGTACCAGCTGTGATGATGTGACATAACTTACCTGGGACTAGGGTTAGTTCCAGAACAATCAAAACCTTCTGCACACCAAAAAGAAATTCATACTAAATTTATCCATACTTGGATGGTAAAGATTTTTGTGGATATAAAAAAGAATATTTAAATGTAGTATTACAATATGACCACCCAGAAGGGTACACATACACTCTCACACATCACTCTCTCTTTATCCCTTCCACAATTTTATGTAAATGGTCCTCTGTTCAGGGCCGCAGCTAGGGGGGGGCAGGGGGGGTCTTCTGCCCCGGGCGGCAAAATGTAGGGGGCGGCAAAATGATTAACAGACTTTAAATTTATTTAACTAATTTAAGACCTGTAATATGACACAGTGATGCAGGTGTAGAGGGCGGCATGCGAGCTAGGCAGATGAGAGTGAGCGATATGAACGCAGTACTGTCAGTGAGTAGATGCCTTCTTAATTCCCTATTTCATGCTCGGGTCACAGTGTAGTTTTCGCGTAGTCCGTCTCGACGATGCGCGCCCTATCCCTACGAACTAGACACAGGCCGGCGCGACCCTAGGCCGCTAGGGCCTGAGGGGCGCCGCAAGATATTTGCCCCCCAAGAAGTTAATGTTTTTACATAGAAAGATAGATGAATAACTTAAATTAGGAGAGACCTCATTTAAAACTAATAATATAATTATTTTGCAAATAAATGATTATTGTTTATGGATCAAGAGTCAAGTTAATATTAACATTTAAAACTGGGATTCCCACTTTACATGTTTATGTGGGATACAAACATTAAACTATTTTGTGTTTGTTTATTTGCGTACTTTAATGGTTGTTTGTTTATATACTCAGTTGAGTGTGTATCCCCTAGTTCAGTTGCTGTATAGGACGTTGTGAAGGTATTTCATAATGAATCAGAAAGAATTAATAGCATAGTATAGCGTTAAAGGTAAAACTTTTTTTTTTTAGTCTAAAAACCGATTTAGTTAATAAATGTTTTAAGAATTCTGCAGAAATAATTTTAAACAAACTTTTAGGTGATGCTTTTTTTTAGCTGAAAAAGCTCTAAAAAAGGCCCAAAATTCAACATTTTGAACCTAATTTTCTAAAATTTTCCGGGGGAGGCCCCCCGGGCCCCCTTTGGGTTAGGTTCATGTATGACAGAAGAGAGATTAGTAGGACTGGCATCTATTTTAACTAAACTGAACAGGAGTTTATTATTTATAAATAGATTTTAATTTACTAGAGTTTAGTTGTTTCTTTTCGATGTCTCTGATGATTTAAGTCTCTTTTCCATTAAATATCAAAGAGCATCGATAAAAAATAATCAAAACATTTGCAGCCGAAAAGTCAAATTTACATAAATACACTTTTAGTTTTTGGAAGAATTGTTTTATGTATGATGTATAATATTTTCTGCGTGTATGTATAATATTTTCTGGTATATTAAAAAGATTTTACTTGAATTGTTTCGTTTCTCATTTTCAAATAAACCTTAGTTATCAACTTAAAACATGATTTTATATTTTATCTCAAATATTAATAAATATTTCAAGATTTTTCACAAGCTGACTTAGGAGTAGGAGTAATAGTTATTGGCGAATTGCTAGGATAGCAATGGGGTGGGGGTGGTGGAAGGGGGCGGCAAAATTAGGGCTTGCCCCTCCTGGCAAAATATGTAGCTGCGGCCCTGCCTCTGTTACTTATCCAGCCAGGCTTGCCAACAGAGCTGAGGAGTTCAAGGGCTCAAGCAAAGAACTTGGAGGTCCTCCTTAGATCTTGGCAGGGACTTATTCCAAGAAAGAACCATAGCTAATTCAATATGACCACCCTTCTGGGTGTAAACATACACTCTCCTTTATCCTTTCCACAATTTTATGTAAATGGTCCACTGTTACTTATCCAGCCAGGCTTGCCAACAGAGCTGAGGGGTTCAAGGGCTCAAGCAAAGAACTTGGAGGTCCTCCTTAGATCTTGGCAGGGACTTATTCCTAGAAAGAGCCATAGCTAATTCAATATGACCACCCAGAAGGGTACACATACACTCTCCTTTATCCCTTCCACAATTTTATGTAAATGGTCCAATGTTAATAATCCAGCCAGGCTTGCCAACAGAGCTGAGGCGTTGCTTGAGCCCTTGGACCCCCAAGGGCTCAAGCAAAGAACTTGGAGGTCCTCCTTAGATCTTGGCAGGGACTTATTCCAAGAAAGAACCATAGCTAATTCAATATGACCACCCTTCTGGGTGTACACATACACTCTCCTTTATCCCTTCCACAATTTTATGTAAAAGGTCCACTGTTACTAATCCAGTCAGGCTTGCCCAACAGAGCTGAGGGGGAGCCAAGGGCTCAAGGAAAGAACTTGGAGGTCCTCCTTAAATCTTGGCAGGGACTTATTCCAAGAAAGAACCATAGCTGGAATTCTGGAAGATGTAGGTAGGCAGTTGAAGAAGCAAAAAGTTCAAAAGTGTCATAAAGCACTAGGAGCTAGTGCAGTATTGTATAAAAGATGCTATTATTGATATTTTGTTTATCATTTAATCATCTGTTAACTGTACCATTTCACCTTAGATTGCAGGCTAGGAGATTCTTGGACTAGTAGAGATTGCAATTTTTGTACCTGCCATAAAAATGGTGCTGCATGTATGGCAAATATTTGTCCTGGCGGCAAAAGACTGACTCCAACTCCTGGCTGGGAAAATATCTATAATATAAATTAGTAGGATGCTAAGAAGAAAGTAAGGAGAAGATCTCGTAGTCACAAATAATTTTTGAAAATGTGATTCGATATGTGATATTTTATTTGTACACACAAATGTTTAATTAATGTATGCAAGCCAAGATTCTATAAGTAATAAACTATCTGCACCTACACTGCCTATCTTTTTACTAGAACCATTGTGTGACCTTGTTGTGTACTTTAGTTGAGTTTCAACTTGATTCAGCTAAAATTTGATCTAAATGTTCTTTAGTAAAAATAAGCTAAATATTGACCGTAAAGAAAACAGAAGGATTGTTTACATTGGCCTATTTAGGTGCTTTATGTGTATGCTTAACTGCATATTCTTGTTCTGTTTTGTTATTTATCCATCATGCTTGGGTATTACAATTGATATTTAATTTCTTCTGATCTGCATGTGGTCAGTAAAGAAACCTTGTACATTGTACATGATGGATGGCCTTAAAGATAACCTAATTATTTTTTACCCATACTAGGTTATCAGCTAAAGCACTCAATTAAGTCAACACACTTAACCACTGTTGATAAACATACCCTTCACATACATTTGTACACACTAAGAGTAAAGTTTAGTCAAGGTAACTTATTACATATGTAGATGAAGTAAGGTTTAGTCTTGGTAAAAATACCCTCTACGTTATTAAAAAATTTAAAAATTTAATTAGCCCAATAACAATCAAACATGAACAAAGAAAGAAAAAAGAAAACTTGTTTGGGGCAATGAAAAATTACTTACTAAATGAAGTGAAATCCCAACAAAAACACTAGTGTAAAAAAATAAGCCGTCTCGCGTAAAAAGTTGTCAGTTCATAGGTTTAGCCAAGTATCCCACTGTCCGAGTAAGTTCTACTAGCTCTAATTTATCCAGTGATGTTTGTCTGTACCTCTCTCTATTCTCTTTCCCAAATCACTCTACAAATTTAAATTTAAAAACATTTTCTGACTTGGCAAATACACGCCCCAAAGAGGCTAAAATTAAATACAGTGTCGCATACAAATTTGTATCCTTGTGCTGCGACGCTCAAATGATGAAAATATAATATTTATTATTTGATTTAAGTTTGTGGTGTGTATTTGCCAAGCCAGAAAATGATTTTAAATTTAAACCTGTAGATTAATTTGGGAAAGAGAATAGAGAGAGGGGCAGACAAACATCATGTAGTTGCACTGGATAAATTAGACCTAGTAGAACTTACTCGGACAGTGGGAGACGGCTTATTTTTTTACACTAGAGTTTTTGTTGGGACGTATATAATAATTATATAACGTCTAGACTGGACGAACGACATTTCCACTTCTATAAATATTCAGTAAAAATAAAGTACTTTATTTTCATAATTAATAATAAACAGGTCAAGTGTGTGCTAGTCAGCATACAGCGAGGGTCCGTAGGCCACACTGTATAGTTTAAGTATTTCCCTATCGATGGTGTTTTTTAAAATGCTAAAAAGCTTACTTTGAACTATCCTATGGGTCTGATATTCTCAAAACACATAAACAAACTTCTGATATAGTATTTTTTTTTTTTTCACTGAACCGGACTACAACCATATAAATACATCGAAAAGACCGTAGTTATAGAAAAACGTATTTTGTCAATAAAAAATAAAATAATATTTTTTCGAAATTTCCAAAAAGTGGTATCTTTACTTTTCGTCGAAGAATGTTCAGGAATTTTTTCAGATTTTTTGCACTTCACATAAGCGAGATAGAGGGGGAAACACGTTTCACACCCACTTTAAGCTTGCCTACGCTTGCCCTATCAAAGTTATAACCAAAGAATTATATATTTTTGTAATCTGCTCGACGTACCCTTTCATATGATACCCCTCACGGTGTCGAAAAAAAATAAAACAATTTTAACCCTTAAGTGTTTTTACCCTAACTTTTTTGAAAAATATTTTTTTTAAGTCGCTATATTTTTAAAATATGTGGGTAGGTACAAGACACATACATGCCAAATTTCAAAGTGATCGGACGAAAGGTGTAGCCGTGAGAGCAGGCTACAGGACAGACGGACAGACACGCGCAGGAAAATATAAGGGTCCTTGGTTTTGCCTACGGACCCTAAAAATGGTGGAGTTTCTCTAAATATATTTTTGAGATTATAATATCTTAAGAACCACATGATCTAGGGCATTAACATTTGAAAATTTTATGAATTCACTGTATTCCAATAAATAAAGTAATTGAAAAAAAAAAAAAATAAAAAAAAATAAAAAAAATAGTTACTTCTTATGCATAAAAATGTTCTATTAGAGGATTTTTCTATTGACATGTAGGTGTCTATAAGACATGTCCCACAACTCACGTATTCATCAATATATCTAGGAAGTCGCACTATATAGCCACACTAAAATAGCCAAACTGGATTTTGTACTTCCGACACTCTTTACCTTGTTACCCACCTTTTTTATATTAACATTATACTCACAAAAGTGTAGTATTCCTTTGTCCCAAAGTACGTTAGACCAGCGTTTCCCAACCTTTTAGATGCTGCGACTCTAAAAATGTATCCTCAATATTTTCACGACCCTACTTGAAATATGGTATATCATACCATATTCCATATTGGTATATCCCTACCTGGTATTGCATATTGTATACCCTAAAGATTGCAGGGATATACATGGCGCCTAAAACCTGAATTCTACTAAAAATCATTACTGGATTAGGGACGAGGGACTGTTAGCTGATATATTTTAACAAAAAAACCACGCATGCTCATCATCTTAATTCGGATAATGACATTGCTTGATTTGTTTTGTTTTTTTATAACAGTTTTTTTTTTACTTTCTCATATAAAGAGAAAGTATTGTGATGGCGCGAAAATTCGATTTTGATTTTTTAATAGAGCTACACGTTTTAAGGTCCCCTGAGTCCTAAAAATTGTTGTTACAAAATGTCTGTCTGTGTAGACAACTGAAGCCTAAACTACTTTGGCTAGCCAAAATTTGGCTTAGACGTTCAGAAAAATCATACCCCGAGGCGAAATCGAGAAATTAATTTTAACTCCAAATTTGGGGGCGCTACCCCCCAAAAACTCTGAAAATAACATTTCTCGAAAACGGTTCCGACGATTTTGATTAAAAAATTCTAAAATGTAGTCCATTTATACAAATTTAACGGTGTAAGCCGTTTTCCCGGGAAAAATCTAGTTTCCGAGGAAATAGCTTTAAACGTGGACGGAGGCGTGGCGGGGTTCGACCCCCCCCCCCCCCCCGAGGTGAAGTTATTTTTATGATAAATATCGATGAAATGTTGAATATTAATTAAATGTACTTGCGAAAACTAATAAATGGAAATAACTGGACTAACTAATATGAACTCGAATATGAGAAAAATGTCTGTGACCGATTTTTATTATATTATAAAGTGCCTTCATGAATTTATTTTGGTGGGCTAATGACCCTTTGTCGGAAGTTTAACCCGTAACTGGTGAGGTGCTTTTTATGTTACTTAACTGGTGAGGTTGGGTTACAGATACCCAGAACTTTTCCCCCCACTCAGCAAATTTACTAGTTGGGATAAATAACAAATAGCTGCATATAGTATTAAAAGTAACTTTTATTTATAATATAAAACAATTCCTTAGACATAAAAACTAAATGGGGCCAACAAATAAGAAAAGTAAAAAAAAAATATTATAAAAGTACGATACAAATTTTGTGTATTGTTTAATTTAAATAAATTGAATATTTAAATTAAAATTTTGAGGAAATATTATTATATTTATGAAATTTAATGTTAACTAGTAAAAAAAATTAAAAATTAAATTGTTATTTTTAAAAACATTTTTTACTATACAAATTGTATAGTAAAAAAAGAGTTACTTAACTGGTGAGGTTGGGTTAGGAATACCCTTAATTTCTGGAAATAGCCCAAAAAAAAAAACAACTCATGTTTAGCGCAACCTAAGATCTTCAAACTAACAGACAATAAACTGATTTGAAGGTACATGAGAGGACACTGGCCCCACCCTAATCCTCTAGTGATAATTTATCAACAAAGTATTGCATGGGTATCTGACACTCAACCTCACCAGTTACGGGTTAATGAAAAGAAATCAAAGCTTCTATAGGAAAAAATATTACTCGTTGCAATACCCCTTATTTATTTGTCGATTATTTTTATTATCCTTTCAAGTATTGGTCTTTGTATATTCCTAATAACATTCCTTTACCCTTATTAATTTATCTATATCATTTTATTTTTTAAACTAAATTTACATATTTTAATTTCATTGAACATTTTATATTTTGTGTTTTTCTTTATGAATTTGTTATGTTCGTCTGTAATTACAAAGATTTTTTGCGACCCTATTTTGGAAAATACTGCGTTAGACTAAAGATCCCTTTGTCATAGTAGTTAATTAGCTTTGTTAACCATCTTACTTTCAACATTTTATGGATATCAATGTAGGTTCATTCAATAGATTATGTAATCCAACATTTTAATTCAAAATGGCGGACATTCATAAGAAAGTGTAATATGTTGATAACCACTTGATCTAGGACCATGAAGTTTGGAAATAAGTAATTTCTTATGACATACATTTGCTATAAAAGGATTTTTTAATTTGCAGTTTCGATTCAAGATGGCTGCCTACCAAAGAACAAGTTTAAAAAATTAGTTATCCTTTATAAAAAAAGTTTTTAAATACAACGAAGTACCGCTATCTATTTCTATGGTAACAGAACTTCCAATTAAAGTAACATTTACTATAATCACAATAATAATCCACAATTTGATTATTTAATACACTTCGTTCTCCGTTGCTTAAAATATATGTATTATCAATTCGCTTCTTGTTCCTGTGTGGATTTTTTTTATGCTACTAATAAATGTTTCCTGTCTTTTTGCGACATAAAAAATGTCTGCGATATCTCGGGAACCAATTACACTAGATCCTTGGAATTTTAAAGTTGTATTACTTTCATGATAAAACATCTACTGTACGGGGAAGTTCCACTCGGCCATTCTTATGTAAGGTGGCGTCCCTATACATATTTTAAATCAAGCCCCCTCACTATAATAACACTCAACAACAAAATAATTGTATTTGGTATGATAATTTCTAAACTATTATTTATGTCTGCTAAGAAGGGGGTTTCTGCAATTTGATCCCAAGGTGGGAATTTTGTGGCAAAGTGCAATAAAATGGTTGTGCGTCGAGTCACACATAAAATGGGTTTTGTTAGTACTGTGAACATGAAATTAGTTAGAATAGGGGGGGGGGGGATTGTTGATACTTTTTGACAAAATAGATTACGAAATAAATTCTATTCACAAGTGTTATATATTTTTGTGATCTACTCTTTAATGGCTTTTATTTGATACCCCACTCAAAATTTAAAAAAAAAAAAAATCGCTTGAATTATTCTGAATTTAAACAGCTGTTAATTTTGAGTTCACTATATTTTTTCTGCAAAGTTTCATGATAGTATCATGAAGTGCACTATATTTTTTCTGCAAAGTTTCATGATAGTATCATGAACGTATCTCTTACAATTCATAGGTTATTGGAACCGTACAGAGTGACAGACAGACAGACACACAGGAACGAAACTATAAAGGTTTCTGTTTTTGGTTTTACCAAGAAACCTTAAGAAGGTGTATTGAGCCCAAACTGATCTTCCAAAGCTATGGAAAGTTTTCCTTTATATGATGCATGCACATTGCACATAGTAATTCAAAACCAAGCCTTTTTCTGATAAGTTAACGTTTATAAAATGTTTTTCCAGTAGTCGGATTTAGTTAATGATTAGTTTTGCAAATTATATATGATCCATAAAAGGCATCAAAATATTCTCTGTTAGCAAAATAATTGTAATGTTTCTTGACGACAGTTTTTAAACTTAAATTAAAATAAAACACTTCGTAGCGAAGCAAAGGAATCCTGTTAAATATACAGTGTGTTCACGGTGGGGTGTAGTTTTGAGTTGATTATCCCTGCATGGTCTTAAACTAAAATTAGTCCAATTAACTAAAGTACAGGGTCTTGTTACTATGAATTTTCTAAAATTGTCAAGAGTAAAGTACTTTTGTTTTTAGTTATTCTTAAGTACCTTAGTTTAAAGTTGTTCCAGTTTTCTAAGTAAATATTTTTGATACTTATAAAAACAAAGATTATTTACTCTTGACAATTTTTGAACATATCTTCCTCTTGTGAGGTAAACATAATAAAATATATATATAAAGATATTTGATGGTTGTTTTATTATAATTAAAGAAAATTAAAGTAATCTATAGGCATGATAATTTTAGGATTGCCCAACTAGTATTTTATAAAACCTATGTTTCCATCTCTAACCCCTCCTCCTTTTCTCAGCTTCTGAAAAAAAAAATGGGTAATAAGACAAATAAAGTTGTTCAGTATGTGCTTTTAATACTCAAAAGTAATTTAAAAAATTGGTCGAGTTCGTTAACCAGATTGATGAGCCCTACCGTTTTAAGATGGCGCCCATTTAAAAGTGTGTTTTAACAATAACTTTGTACATATTTATTATGGCGTGAATCAAACGCGTTTAAATGCATTGTGTCATTCACACAATGCAACTACTCGTGTTTCCTTTTTACGGTCCGTAGGCAAAACTAAGGACCCTTATATTTTCCTGCGTGTGTATGTCCGTCCGTCTGTCGCCTGCTCTCACGGCTACACCTTTCGTCCGATCACTTTGAAATTTGGCATATATGTGTATTGTACCTATCAACACATTTCAAAAATATAGCGACTTAAAAAAAATTAGGGTAAAAAAACTTAAGGGTTAAAAATGTTTTTTTTTTTTTTCGACACCATATCATTATGTCATATGAACATTCGACATCATATCATATGAAAGAGTACGTCGAGATGATTACAAAAATATATAATTTTTGGTTATAAGCTTGGATAGGGGTAGCGTACGATATGAAGTGGGAAAAATGTCCCCCCCCCCACCTCTATCTCCCTCACGTGAAGTGCAAAAAATCTGAAAATATTCCTGAACCTTCTTCGACCAAAAGTAAAGATACTAATTTTTGGAAATTTCGAAAAAAAAATATTATTCTTTTTCTTTTTTTTTGACAAAATACGTTATTTTCGATGTATTTATATGTTTGTAGTCCGGTTCTGTGGCCAAAAAAAAAAAAATGCTTTATCAGAAGTTTGTTTATGTGTTTTGAGAATAACAGACCCATAGCCCCCATAGGATTGTTCAACGTAGGGTTTTTAGTATTTTAAAAAGCTACATCAATAGATACTACTTAAACAATACAGTGTGGCCTACGGACCCTCGCTGTGTGCTGACTAGCACACACTTGACCTGTTTATTATTTTTAATGATAATTATCTATAGATATATGTTGTAAGTTAAAAACTTTTATATGTTGTAAGAAAACGTTTCAGCCCTTATTAAGGTCATATTCAGTCCTTTATTAACCAAAAAATAAATTAAATAGCCAAATCATCATATCAATTACAATTATTAAAAGAAAAGAATAGACTGCCAATTGGTGTGGCACATAGCTTCCTCGCATGTTATCCTCGTACTTCATTGATATTATGCTTTACTAGCCATTATTGTCTAATTTGTTTAATTGTTTCCCTCGTGTTTTAATCTGACAAAATTGTGTTGATCTTTTATATTAATTTAAGTACCAATTTAGCAAAAGTTGAAGAGCGCAAACGGTTCAAATTAATATGTGGCTATCTGCAGGCTACTTTCGATACACTATAAAAGTTATAGTTTAAACTAAACTATAAAAGTTTCATACAAATAAGATAAGTACTTTTGAAGCTATAGGTGTATAAGTAAGTAAGTGTATGTTTATCCGCATGTGATAGAGAAACAAATAGGCGCAGAAGGTTGAAACTTGAAACTGAAACTGAACACCAAAATTTCAATAAAATTGGACGAGTAGTTTTCAAGTTATGTTGGTTCGCAAAAATTGAACGACATACCGTCAGAGACAGACACGAAGCCAAAAATGTTCCCTGATGTAGAAACAGATTTCTGTCTTGGAATTTTTGAAATCGGAGATATCAAACTTTTTCGTTCATCACGATCACATAGCTTCCGTTACCTTCGGTAAGCTCGGAAGCAAAACAACTATCTATATCATTTTAAATTAGTAGCGATTTATAATATTAAATTCTGAATTTACTTAAATTGTTATTTAATAGTGCTGGGGAATCGATTCTCTAAGTATCAGGTACCTAATTATAATTAAATATATATAATATTCAAGAAGCTGTTAATAAACTTAAGCGACTTATGAAAAATTCCTTAAATGCAGTTTTTTACTCGTAAAATAATAGCTATGTTTCAAATTTGTGTGATCAAAGAAACGGGGAGTGCATTTGATCAGCGTTTGAGTTTTTTAATTTAAATTTAGTATTTCTATGAATAAGAAAGAGTTTTGTCCGAATATGTCTCATCGATTTATTTACTTTGCCTCTGTTTTTCCACTTAAGGTTAACAAATCCGGATCAGTCTGAATCGGCCAATCTTTCTACGCCACGCAATAAAATTTCCCTATACGAGAGGACTCCCATGGTGTTCTACACATGATAATCCTAGCTTGAAACGAGAATTTGCTAATGTAATCCACTTCACTCCTTAATCCTAACTTTTTCCCGTTCAGGACTAACTGGTGCCAGTCTAGTGTACACATCTTAATTCAATTCAATGCATGTAATTACATCGGCAAAAATCCGGACTGGACCGGATAGTGCACGCTTCATAATTCATTCAAATGAATTTATTTCTATTGGCATAATCTGGGCTCGACTGATCGGGCTGATTTTGTGTGTCTAATGGTATGGCCCCTTGGGACCTCCTATGTTCGCCACTGGTATGTATATTTTTACTTTGTTGTCTATTTAAATACGTATCTAACTATAAAATTCGTTTTACCGCATAAAAAATATTATTAATTGGAATATTGACTGATAAAGTCAATTAAATTGTTCGAACAATAAAAATCGTAGAGTAAACGTTGATTTGTTGAACGCTGTTTAAAATATTTAAGTGTAGGGTAAAGTGGGTAATAATTGGCACCCTTAAGCCTCTAACATGTATATCGTGAACAAATTTAATATTTTAGAAGACTTTCTCTATTTCGAGTACTTATGAGAAAATTAAGATAGGGTGTATAAGCTTCTGGCTTTAATTTAGAATCTTCAACAGCGAAATCATCCAAAAAATGTTAAAGAAATTAAATAAAAAAGTTGATAAAACAGATTTTACAGTTATTGGCACCCAGTTTTACAATAATGGGCACTAATAGTTATTATAGTAATTGGCACCTAGAAGTGGTTAAATAATTTAACATAATAATTGTCACTGGCATTTTTTGGATTAAAATTATGGTATGTTACACCATTGTTGAAGTGGGTAAACACGTAAATATAAAACATTTTAATAACTAAAATCAACAAAATACAAATTTAACAAGTATAATCAACTTATTCCTACAAAATGATCAGTTCTGTTTAATGAAAGGTAGTTAATACCTTTAATAAGTTTTTTTTTAAAAAACCTGAGGTTACAGAAAAGTTAATTTACTATGCTCATTTTATATAACGTTCACATATTTAAAAAAAATATACCATTATGTAGAAAGGTATGTAAATAATTATTAAAAAATATTTGTATCAAAATAATAATTTGAGTAAACTATACTTAAAATTATAAGCCTTTATGCCGCATTATCATGACTAGTAAAAGGGAATTTGGCCAAATTATCATCTGCCTATATCTTATATCATAACAATCTTTAGTCTTAAATACATAGGAACATCTCATGTTATTGGTTAAAATTATTATCACAAATTTGCGAATTCCTTAATTTACTATATCAGTCAAAAGCGATAGGCACTATACTTTAAAAATATTGATTAGGTATATAATGAACTAAACTAGGTACTTAATGTCACATTTTTGTTCAATAATAGTCAAAATCGGTAAAATATATATGATTATTAGTAAATTCTTTAGCGTTCATTGCACTGTATTCATCTTCCTTATGTTGTATGCAAGAATAATGGAATTTCTTTTGGCAGACATCACATATTACTTTACTATTCTTAGCACACTGATAACATAAAGATATGCTTATATTTATATCATCATTCAATTTTGGTGCATTGCATGATATTGAAGATTTAAAATGTAATTTTTCTTTTCTCTGTTCAGCTTTCTTGAATTTTTCTCCTCTTCTCTCTTTTTTTCTCATTCTCTTTCTTTTCCACCAAAGACTTCCACAGTTTAGAAGTCTTAACAAATAGAAAATTAGCAACATTTATCGTCCCTTTTTTCTTTGGTGTCTCCGGCCAATTCATCATCGCTGGTAATGGCGACTCAACTGATGAAGTGTTCATGTTTGGTCCTCAGGAGTAAAATATAAGGAAATACTGTTGACTTCCTAAGCTCATTTAATTTCTAGCTTTTAAGCTTTTTAATTTATGGATGTGTTGTATGTGATAAGATTATCAAGAGTAAGATGGTTAGGAGTAAGACGATCAGGAAGTAAGATGGCCAGGAGTAACATCTACTAAGGTGGAGTTATCACTTGCGTCCTAACTCAAACTTGTGGAAAAATCTTAAAAATATCAGTATCAGCGTCAGTGAATAATTCGTTATTTGGCCATGGAATCGGTGGGCTTCCACTATATTTAATTTTAATTTAAAGGGGTATTATCTTATTATTTTGTCAATAATATTCACTGTCAATTATTGTATTATTGTCATGACGATAACACAATTATTGGCATAGCCAATTACTATAATTACCCCATGCCAATTATTGTTTCTGACACGAGAGAAACAAATATTTTCATTTCATAATTTTACTAGACATAGAATTGATTGTTTAAAGCTATAAAATTGAAATAATGGTAAAAATATAAGGTGTAGTAATTGGCACCCTGGGGTGACAATAATATAAAAATGCGTATTTTGATCCTAATAATTGGCACCCCTATTAAACTTTGTTTAAACGCATATTAATTTACTTTTAAAATCAAAAATCTTAAACAATAAAGCTTAAGCTTTTATAAAATTATTATATCATCACAATTACTGTATATTAAATCCATTTAAACGATAATTGTAGTGAGTAGTTTCCTTACCGTTTTGATAAGAGACGGCCATCTTCAGTCAGGTGTTTGGTAGTGCCTGACAGAAATAGGGATTTGCTCCCATAATGTAAGTTCTACAATCGACAAGAGTATTCAAATCGATTCTTAATAGGCCCCCTTCACTAATAACGCTTTTTCATACTGTTAAATAAAACCGTCTTCTTAATAATAGAGAAAAACTAGCTATGAGTGCCAATTATTGTCGCTATGCCAATTATTGTACACTTTACCCTATTAGTCATTTGACACTGTTTTGTGTTTCACCGGGGATTATTGTTACTATATTTTGCATAATACTTACTTCCTTCTTCTTCTGATGGAAGGTCGATTATTGTATCACATCCTATCTGTGTGCATGCAGCCCATCCATTCATGCATGTGCAAGCATTGCAGTCAACTTTCCATACTGCACCGTCTTCGCAATCAGTTCCTTTGACTCCTTCCGCTACATGAACAATTTTCATTAATCATTGGTAATCATGCATGTTAGAAGTAAGAAGTTCAGTTGCTTTTAGCCAAGGCCGAGACAAAGAAGTATCACTGTTTCTATAGATCATTTTTGTGTGCAGTTGGAATCTAAAATCTATCTAATCGATCTTCCGGAGGATACTAAGTCGCCCCCCCCCCCAGACCTAGCCGCTGGATACGCCACTGTTTATAGGTGTATTAGTCATTTGACACTATGTTTTGTCTTTCACCGGGGATTATTGTTACTATATTTCGCATAATACTTACTTCCAAATAGTAAAAAATAATTTACTGGAGCACATCCGGACGTAGTGCATGCAGTTACTCCATTATGGCATGTGCAAGTATGGCAATCTTCTTCGTATACTGCACCATGTTTGCAATCAGTTCCTTCGTTTCCTTCTACTAAATAGACAATTTTCATTAAAAAATGGTAATCATACATGTTAAAAGTTCAGCTGCTTTGTTTAGTTAAAAGTATCGCTGTTTCTATAGATAATTTGTTTGTGCAGGTGGAGTCTAAAGTCTATCTAGTATACAGATCTTATGGAGGAGACAGCGTATAAGAGATTTTGTGGACCCCGACGTTTCGAACCCATTACAGGGATCATTCTCAAGGGAGCTGCTTATGATGAGAGTCAGTTGCAAATGACTCATCTCTCATCATAAGATGGAGTCATTTTCAAGGGAGCTGCTTATGATGAGAGTCAATTGCAAATTACTCTCATCATAAGATGGAGTCATTCTCAAGGGAGCTGCTTATGATGAGAGTCAATTGCAAATGACTCTCATCATAAGATGGAGTCATTCTCAAGGGAGCTGCTTATGATGAGAGTCAGTAGCAAATGACTCTCATCATAAGATGGAGTCATTCTAAAGGGAGCTGCTTATGGTGAGAGTCAGTAGCAAATGACTAAATGACTCTTATCATGGACTCCATCATGGACTCCATCATGGACTCCATCATGGACTCCATCGTTGACATCATATCAACGATGGAGTCATTCTCAAGGGTGATTTATTAAGGAGTCATTTATCTAAGCTTCAGATATTGATGATTACTGAATCTATGAACAGAAAAATACTGTTAGAATGGTTTTACATTTAATGTACGTACATTGTGATGGTAAGAAAATTGGATTTTGAGATTTCAATGGATTAAGACTAATTCTTCCTGCAGTCAACAGAAGAATGTATACTAAATACTTTATATTTTTGATTTTGAACTAAATAAAATTTATTTTATCCATACCTGGGAAACTAGATTATTCCCAATAAACGGCTTATATAGCTATATTCATATCTAAATAGACTACATTTTAGAATTTTTAATCAAAATCGTCGGGCCTGATTTTGAGAAATATTTTTTCACGTTTTTTCAGAATATGTAAGGGGTAACACCCCCAAATTTGAAGAAAAATTAATTATGCCGAATTTTCTCAAATTAGGCTCCACTCGTCTGCACAGACGAACAGACATTTAAAAAAAAAAATTGGGCTCAGGGGACCTCAAGATGGGACTCAAAAATTGAGATGTTGATGTGTAAATCCATTAAGTTCTCAAAATCGATTCAGGGCCGGCGCGACCGTATAGGCGAACTAGGCGACCGCCTAGGGCGCTAGGGCCTGAGGGGCGCCGCAAAATACTTGCCCACCAAGAAGTCAATGTTTTTACAAAGAAAGATAGATGAATAACTTAAATTAGAAGAGACTCAGGGGGGATCCATGGACAGGGAAAATCCCCCCCCCCCCCCCAAAAAAAGAAAAATAACAACAAAATTAAGAAAAAATATCAATTGAAAAAAATATAGTTGAATATTTCTTATGTTTTATTACTTTTTATTCCCATTTTAAACTAATAATAGTCAAGTTGATATTAACATTTAAAACTGGGATTCCCATTTACATGTTTATGTGGGATACAAACATTCAACTATTTTGTGTTCGTTTATTTGCATACTTTAATGGTTGTTTGTTTATATCCTCAGTTGAGTGTGTATCCCCTAGTTCAGTTGCTGTATAGGACGTTGTGAAAGTATTTAATAATGAATCAGCAAGAATTAATACCATAGTATAGCGTTTAAGGTAAAACTTTTCTTTTTTAGTCTAAAAACCGATTTAGTTAATAAATGTTTCAAAAATTCTTCACAAACAATTTTAAACAAACTTTTAGGTGATTCCATTTTTTTTGCTGAAAAGGCTCTATAAAAAGACCCAAAATTCACCATTTTGAACCTAATTTTCAAAAATTCCCCGGACCCCCCTTCGGGCTAGAGTCATGCATGTGAGAAGAGAGATTAGTAGGACTGGCCACTATTTCAACTGAACAGGCGTTAGCAAGTTACTTACATTGTAGCACTGATTAAATAATGTATTTGGGATAAATTGTGTTTTTATTTGTTTTGTTCTTACATTTCCTTAAAGTGAGTTCTGCTGATCGGCAATAAATTAGAATGATTGGGCGAATAGTTTTGCCTAGGGCGCCAAATCCTCTTGCACCGGCCCTGAATCGATTAATTGCGTATCACAATACTTTCTTCTGATATTTGAAAAGTAAAATGTAAAAGTCAATTGGAAAGTAATCCAACAGATAAATATCTACGGACTCCTATCTCTATCATTATTTCGCGCAGTTTAGTAAATGCTATATTTTCGTACTTACTGTACATGTCGTGTTTGAACTAAACGTTTTTAATGTCATGGAAAATAATTAAAATTAATATTAATTCTTACCTGCTACTGCCACCAAAACTGTCGCCACAATCAATACAATTAAACGTTGCATTCTGAAATAATAAAATATCTACTGTAATTATTTACTCGAATTTGATTTTATATATTGATCAATGTATCTGTCTAGGTCTCTTTATATATCAATCCCCCTACTTTTATCCTCTTTCTCTAACGACATTATTATCACACACATTTATATATATATATATATATATATATATATATATATATATATATATATATATATATATATATATATATATATATATATAAGTCTTCTTAAGATAATTATTATTTGCTAGACGTGACTTAGACTTAATATATTGGTAGTATCATTGGAACTAATTAAGCTATAATGATAAATAATATACCGCCTGAAAGAGCATGAAAACTTCTTTAAGATAAATATCATTTCAGCTATTAAATTTCATTTTTAGTAGCACGTTAATTCGTTAGAACATAAAAATAATAAAATTTAATAAAAGATAGAAAACAATAGAGCTCGTATAACTACTGTATTGTAATAGATAGCTGAGTGCAAAACACCTTAAAGGTGGCACCTTTACTAAGCTTTAAAACGATACTTTAAAATTTAAAATATCGTAAATAAAGTATCCGAAATATTGATGAAATTCTAAAAAACCATGTCCAACTGTTTTCTAAGATAGGGTTAGAGGAATAGGAAGTGTCCTGAAAATTCAAACTTTGGGTTAATTGTTTTCTTTTTCTTTTAAGTTGCTCAAGTAAAATAAGACGTTAAAGTCATTGTACAGTCATAGTACCCGTCATGACCACCAGTGTAGTACCAGTAATAGTACAGTAATTGTAACGTCATAGTACCTGAAAAATCTTATAATGTATTTAAGTGTAAAAATTAATTTTTATTATGATTATTAATAGGAGATTTTTTTATTTTAAAATAATATTTTTTGTAACTTAACTAAAATTGTACTGTATTAATTTAATTATCTCATAACTTAGTTAAAAAATAAATCATCAAAGATGAAATAGAAATAATAATAAAATAAAGCGACCTTCTTTATTAATAATTAACACTTCTGTATTTATTAAGAGATTACCTCAAGCTGTCTGATAATTAATGTCGTGATAATGTTTGTTTTTTAATCGTTTTTAATTGTTTTAATTAAATATGTTATGTTTCTT
This sequence comes from Gerris lacustris, assembly GCA_951217055.1. Lineage (NCBI taxonomy): Eukaryota > Metazoa > Arthropoda > Insecta > Hemiptera > Gerridae > Gerris > Gerris lacustris. Next base: position 34,589,391 of record OX578276.1, on the reverse strand, counting down.
TAAACCAGTTAGTTTAGAGTTACCAACTCAAATATGTTATGTTTCTTTAAACCAGTTAGTTTAGAGTTACCAACTCAAATATGTTATGTTTCTTTAAACCAGTTAGTTTAGAGTTACCAACTCAAATATGTTATGTTTCTTTAAACCAGTTAGTTTAGAGTTACCAACTCAAATATGTTATGTTTCTTTAAACCAGTTAGTTTAGAGTTACCAACTCAAATATGTTATGTTTCTTTAAACCAGTTAGTTTAGAGTTACCAACTCAAATATGTTATGTTTCTTTAAACCAGTTAGTTTAGAGTTACCAACTCAAATATGTTATGTTTCTTTAAACCAGTTAGTTTAGAGTTACCAACTCAAATATGTTATGTTTCTTTAAACCAGTTAGTTTAGAGTTACCAACTCAAATATGTTATGTTTCTTTAAACCAGTTAGTTTAGAGTTACCAACTCAAATATGTTATGTTTCTTTAAACCAGTTAGTTTAGAGTTACCAACTCAAATATGTTATGTTTCTTTAAACCAGTTAGTTTAGAGTTAAATAGGAGAGTGACGTCTAAAGACGAGTCTAATTATAATAGATGAATTTGACTAATTTTTAAACATGTAACCAAACCTTCGTATACCGGCAAGTCTATGCCCTAGAGCGGGGCGAAATATAGCCATTCCTAAATTTTAAACCACATCGTTTTATTACCCTTCACGGCCACTTCTACACCTCTGTATTTACTATAATCTGTATACTATATGATTGTTCAAATTGGTGGCCTTACTTAATTAACTTCATTAATACATATCCGACTGATATAAGGCATACTCACAAATTTGGTGGTTAAAGTTGGTGTGTTTATACCAGATATTTCTAATAAGCTTGAGAGGGTAACAATTTTCCTTTAATTTGGTGAATATTACGTTTTTTATTTATTTGATTGAAGTACTTTTGGTCAGTGAGAGAGATAACTTTCCTAATAAGGTTGTTGACTGCATTGATTTTCTAATGAGAGGGATGAAGGGATCGGTATTTAAGAACCTGTTACTTTTGCATTCTTTACCATTTCGTTGATATTGTGCCAATTTCCTTAAAGTACTTCAATCAAATAAAAAACGTAATATTCACCAAATTAAAGGAAAATTATTATTAATAATTAGAAGCTTATTAGAAATATCTGGTATAAACACACCAACTTTAACAACAGTAATAACAATAATGACAATTTAACAGATAGGACTAAACCGACACCCACCAAATTTGTGAGTATGCCTTATATCAAGGGACTCTCTGATAAATTGTAGATATGGGAGCGTCTATGGAGGTCATCTTAATGGATAATAAAAATAGTCTCCCCACGTTAACTGGCTAATTTGTTTATTGTGATTTACATAGCAGCTTTCAGCCTTCATAAGGCCATCATCAGTGCCTAGGAACAAACAAAAGTTAGACTAAGTACTGAAATTTAAATAATAATTAGAGCGAAACACAGAATTACAAAACAACTGTCAGCAATAAAATGAGGCAAATATCAAAAGCCAAATAAAAAATAAAAGACAAATGAACAAATGAATATAAAAACAATGACAAGTTAAAACAAAAATAAAAAGTTACAAAAAAAATAAAATAAAATAAAATAAAAATAAATAAATAAAAAATAAAAATAAAAATAAAATAACATAAGAAAAGATAAATAAATAAATAAAAATGAATATTTAAAATAAACAAAGAATCAAAAATATAGTGTTGTATAAAAATAATGATCCATCCCCCCTCTCATTAATATTTTTCTTCCCCACTCTACGTATACTCCTTAATATTTCCAGATTCTCTAGTGAATCTAGTTTACTACCTTTCTGAGCGAAGTGGAGGAATCCTATCTTGTGCTGAGCGTTCATGTGACCATACTCATGAAGGTGCTGATTAAACCTACTGTTAGTACGTTGTAAGTGCTCCTTCGCTCTAGTTTTAAAGTTACATTGTCCAAATAAAATCTTAGTTCAAGAGTTTACTCACTTATTGGATAATTTCCTATCTCAAAATTATTTCTGTTATAACAACAAGGTTTATGCTGCCACAGAGGTGCTGGCGATGGGTGCTCCGCTTTCTGCTTTAGGAGCTAACGCGTTTCTTCATTATTTCTACAAGGAGTTTGTGGATAGTCCGCATAACCTATTTCATCAACATATTTATAAACGGTTCAGATATGTCGACGATGTTTTTTGTATTTGGACAGGATCGGCAGTGCAGCTTCATAGTTTCCTCGCTTATTTAAATAACTGTTTCCACACCATAGAGTTTGTTTAGGCCACCAGTAATTATCTGTTTATTTTAAATTTGTTCTTTTAATATGGAATTGAGGTAATAGAATTAATTAGACTGCAGCCTGACTTATCCCGGATCCTTGATTAGATTTGGCAGCCATTACTCTCTTTCTTCTTAAAGCTCCAATGGTTGTCAAATTTAATTAAGCACCTGCACCAGCCCTTCTACCTCCTTAACACCGCTCAGTACACTGCAGTTGCTTTACTAGGACGGACTTGTCCACAGCTCACTCATAGTAACGTACTCAAACTTCATCTAGGGACGCTCTGTTCCCTAGAAATCTTCTTATCTTCTACCTGTGTAGTGTAGTGCGAAGTAGTGATAGAAGGCCTTCACATCTCACCTCCTTTACCAGTTTGGAGAGCAGCAAAAGGGCAGGAAAGGGCAGTCTCATCTAGGACCAACTCTCTACCACAATCACCGGTTTGTATTACCTCTTTTCCTCTTTATATTTATGTCACCAAAAGGTTATCTTTATTTATTAAATCTTTTTTCACCTAAAATTGTTGTTTTATTCGTTATTTAGAATTCACCCTTTTTTCCCCTTATGTTTTCCTCCCTCAGGAGGTGGTCCTTTGTATCAGCGCCTGCCATAAGTACAGAATTTGAGGTGCCAACTCCTTGGCCCTCCGTCTGGCTTAACAGAGTTTACTATAGAGGTTGAGTTAAATGGTCGTCTAAACTGCCTTGACCTCACATTTATTAGAACAGCTAACACGTTAAGGTATGAAATTTATCGTAAGCCGACCACAACCGACGCCATTATTCATGCGGGCTCCAAATACCCTTGGGCGCACAAGTTAGCTGCTTTTAATAGTATGGTGCATCGTCTCCTATCCCTACCCTTAGACACCTCAGCTTTTGGGAAAGAAGTTAGTACCATCAAAATAATAGCCAGCAATAACGGGTATAGCGAGAAATTAGTAGATAGGTTGATTGCTAAAAAAGAACGGAAATTGCTATTGGTAACGATGGGCGCAGCAGCGGATCGGGAACCGAGAGAAGGAGTGTGGTGCTCAATTCCTTATCTCGGGTCTATCTCAGACCAACTTGCTCACATCTTAAGTAAATACAACTTCAGAGTAGGATTCAGCTCGAATAAGACTTTGAAGGCTCAACTGAGTTACGTAAAAGATGCGGTATGTACCGAGAATAGGAGTGGCGTCTACGTTATAGCATGCGGTGACTGCGACGCTGAATATATTGGACAAACGGGCCGTAACTTTAAAACTAGAACGAAGGAGCACTTACAACGTACTAACAGTAGGTTTAATCAGCACCTTCATGAGTATGGTCACATGAACGCTCTGCACAAAATAGGATTCCTACACTTCGCTCAGAAAGGTCGTAAACTAGATTCAATAGAGAATCTGGAAATATTAAGGAGTATACGTAGAGTGGTGTAGCCCCAAAATCCATCTGCTCTATCATAAATGAGTTTGTTATAGCCCAACTCAGTCGATTCGCTTGGTGGGCGTGGTTTTGTACAGTTTGATGTCTCCTGCCAACTGAATTTCCTTGCTTGAAAACAACTTAAATTGGACGCCACCCCATTCAAAAAAAAAAAGGATGAATGGCAAAGAAAAAGGGACTTAAAGCCTGAGCACTCACTAGAGTAACTCAGAGGAACAGAGGTAAGGGAAAATTGGAAACTGGAGAATTGGGAATCCAGGGAGAGGGAATAAAAGGTAGGGTATTATAAAAATAAAATAAAATTTAAGCAAAGATTAACTTAAGTTATATATTGTTCACACTTTATTGGGCAAGTGGGACCTTCACTTGCCTTGGCCCAGGGTACATACTAAAACAAATATTCTCCTGTGAAACAATAAGTTGTTAAAATTATATGAACTTACTTTTTAAATAAATGAAAAATAAAATCAAGAACTTCCTAAAACTCTGACTTGTCTCCCTAAGGGCCCTTTCACAGTAGTCTCCTAAGAGCAGTCTTCTGCTCGATAAAAGAATAATAATAATAATATTATACTGGTGTGGTACTTATTAACTGGGCTATGGAAAATAATAATAAATTAACATTAAAGGTTCTTATAAAGTATAAAAAAACAGAAATGGTAGGTGAGAGGTGTAGTGTGAGGGACGAAGGAAGACCCTCGGTTGAGTGGGGGAAGGGGTCCAAGCCGTCCCACTCTGGAAGGAGACGAGAAATAAAAATTGGTCGATCTTACTTTGAGGTGTATTTACAGGTTGCCCAGACTTCGACGCTCGCGGCTCGAAGATCAGACAGAACTTTGTAAGGGGTGGTCAGCGAATTTAAGTTGGCCCTCGAAGCAGTCACTGGCGTCTCAGAACACAACCAGCATAATCCACTCGCGTGTTCTGCTTCGTTGGATCCTATTCTAAGCTGCCCAAAACTTAAGCACTGACTCTATACAAAATAACTTTTTCTCACCACAAAAGTGCTCTTCCACCACGAGATCGCAGAGACACCTCCTAACCTCTCAGGATCACCCAGTGTCACCAAAAGAAAAAGAAGAACAAAACAAAAAGAACTACCAAAAAGAAAGAATACTAAATACCGACTGCCCTAAAATAATAACTGAAAAGGCCTCCTAACAATATATCAGAAAGTAAATCAGCCCCTAATTTTTCTTAAACGAAAATTTAACAGGGTGGATACTAAACTAAAAATAAACCGTTACAGTGGGGGAAAAAATATTAATGAGAGGGGGGATGGATCTTCGCTGATATGGGCTGTAGCTGCAATGCCAGTCCGTATTAGTCTTACCTTGATCTCCGACATGAAGTAGACTGGACTCACTTATTATCTACTTTTATCCACCTCTAACTATCTTTTAACTACTTTCTTGTATAATGTAACTACTTCTTCCACATTCCGGTATGCTATTTTTATATTATCCCGCTTTCCCTTATTTTTATCTTGCTTTATTTTATTTATTGGTTTATTTACTTATTTTTATTCTTTATCGTAGTTTTTGCGTCTGTTTTAGTGTTTTTGACTACTTTGTGGTTTTTGTTATACAAGTCTCATTTTTCTTGTTTCGGATAGTTGCCTCATTATTTTTATACAACACTATATTTTTGATTCTTTCTTTATTTTAATTATTCATTTTTATTTTTATTTATTTATTTTTATTTTATTTTATTTTATTTTATTTTATTTTTTTTTTTTGTAACTTTTTATTTTTGTTTTAACTTGTCATTGTTTTTATATTCATTTGTTCATTCGTCTTTTATTTTTTATTTGGCTATTGATATTTGCCTCATTTTATTTCTGACAGTTGTTTTGTAATTCTGTGTTTCGCTCAAATTATTGTTTAGATTTAAGTACTTAGTCTAACTTTTGTTTGTTCCTAGGCACTGATGATGGCCTTATGAAGGCTGAAAGCTGCTATGTAAATCACAATAAACAAATTAGCCAGTTACCGTGGAGAGACTATTTTTATTATCTATCTCTGATATAGTTCAACTCCTAATAAAAAAATTTGATTGTCCTGATATCAGATTCGGATACAAACCATTAAATAAAACTGAGAAATTATACCACAACTTGAAAGATAAAATTCACCGTTTATGAGATACCATGCGGAAACTGCCACAAAACATATATAGGTGAAAGCAAGCAACTTATCAAAAACAGAATTGAACAGCATAAGTATGACCAAAGTAAAGGCAACTCCAATACTGCACTTTCCAGTCATACCTTGGCTACCAGTAAAAACTAGTAAAACTAGCAAAAACTAGCAAAAACTAGTTTTGTAAATTAGTTACTTCTTATGACTCAAATATGTTCTATAATTTTTTAATATAAAATTGTGGCCATCTACGTGTCTCTAAGACATGTCCCATAACTCACCTATTCATTAATATATCTTGGTAGTCGTAAACACTTAAATAGCCAAACTTGATGTAGAATCCGATGATGTGATCCGACATTTTAATTCAAAATGGCGGACTTTCATAAGTAATTTTTAGAGTGTAATATGTTGATAACCACTTGATCTGGGACCATGTAGTTTGGAAAAAAGTCATTTGTTATGACTATGACATAAATATTTGCTATAAGGGTGATTCCTATTTAAAGTTCAATTTTCATGTCCTAGATGAATAACTGGAGCGTTTTTTACTTAATTGACAGGATTTTTCTTCGTGGTAACTCAGTTAAGCTTAAAGAACTACAACCAAGCAAAAAAATAATGCGCCGCTTAATTTTAACCGCTTCAAAAATTTTCAAAAGGCGATTTTGTAACAACCGTGGCTGTCCTAAAGTCAGTTTTTCTTATTCTCTTCACTCTAGCTCGTACATTAATCATGTTATTCAAAAACTTATTGGATAATTTTGAAGTGGGGTCCTACCAGAATTAAAATATGTGTTAGTTATTAAAAATAATAAATTATTACTAAATGGAACTTCAAGTTAAAGTTTGTCCTTTAAAAAAATGTAATTACCATGACATTATATAAATGAGTCCCTACTCTGGTTGTGGCAGGGAGATTTTAAGTATGGCGACGGATTTTCGAAATGACGCAACACTGGTTTTCTTGTAACGGTTAATAGAGGATGACCTGAACCCTTTAGTTGAGAGCTAGCGCTAATTCCGATTGTTCTTCCAGTTGCGAACTCTTTTAAACGTAATTACCGTGCATGTTATTTAAGTCTATTTTCAAAGACTTTTTAGGTTAAGTTATAGTTCATTGTTTAGGCTTTTAAGAGTGCTATTTAATGGTGTATTAAAATTGGGTTTTTATTTTAAACTACTGACTAAAATATTTTCTTAAAGTGTGAAATGTAACAACCGTGCACGTAAAAGTGTAATTCACGTGCCTTAATTACCATGCTTTAAATAAACTTAATTACCGCCTAAAAATTTGTTAAGTTATTTCCCATCTGTTCCGCATGGTGCAATATATCTGAAATTAATCCGAGAACATTCCATAATTTTTCCTGAATTTTTTTGAAAAGTCAACATTTTCAGTCTAAGTCCAATTTTAGCTTCCAAAATAGCACTTTAAATTAGAATCACCCATAAAAGGATTTTTGGAACGAAGTTCCTTATGGCACGTTCTGGAGCCCGGGAGTTAATCCGAAAAAAACGACCCAAATCACCGTCTGGATTTTTTTTATGCTACTGATAAATGTTTCCTGTCTTTTTGCGACATAAAAAATGTCTGCGATATCTCGGGAACCAATTACACTAGATCCTTGGAATTTTAAAGTTGTATTACTTTCATGATAAAACATCTACTGTACGGGGAAGTTCCACTCGGCCATTTTTATGTAAGATGGTGTCCCTATACGTATTTTAAATCAAGCCCCCTCACTATAATAACAGTCACCACCAAAATAATTGTATTTGGTATGATAATTTCTAAACTATTATTTATGTCTGCTATGAAGGGGGTTTCTGCAATTTGATACCTAAGTGCAATAAAATGGTTGTGCGTGGAGTCACACATAAAAAGGGTTTCGTTGGTATGATGAACATGAAATTAGTTAGAATAGAGGGGGAGGGGGGGGGGGGGGGGCATAAGAAGTGGATGGCATAAGAAATAAATACTATTCACAAGTTTTATATATTTTTGCGATCTACTCTTTAATGCCTTTTGATGTCTTTTTGATACCCCGCTCAAAATTATGAAAAAAAAAAAAAAAAAAGCTTGACATGAATTATATTGAATTTAAACAGCTGCTAATTTTGAGTTCACTATATTTTTCCTGTGTACTTTTAAAATAGAATCTTGAATACTGCAAAGTTTCATGATAGTATCTCTTTCAATTCATAGGTTATTGGAACCGTACAGAGTGACAGACAGACAGACACACAGGAACGAAACTATCAAGGTTTCTGTTTTTGGTTTTACCAAGAAACCTTAAGAAGGTGTATTGAGCCCAAACTGATCTTCCAAAGCTATGGAAAGTTTTCCTTTATAGGATGCCTGCACATTGCACATAGTAATTCAAAAGCAAGCCTTTTTCTGATAAGTTAACGTTTATAAAATGTTTTTCCAGTAGTCGGATTTAGTTAATGATTAGTTTTGCAAATTATATATGATCCATAAAAGGCATCAAAATATTCTCTGTTAGCAAAAGAATTGTAATGTTTCTTGACAACAGTTTTTAAACTTAAATTAAAATAAAATTTCCGTAAATCTGAGTGGAATATTTATTAATAATTTAACTACTAAAACATTAGAATCACTTGATTTTAAACCTAAATTTATTAGTAAATATGTAGATGATTATTTTATAATTGTAAAGAAAACACAATGTAAAAAATTGTTAGACGCATTTAATAGCCAAAATGAAAATATCATTTACACGATAGAAGAAGAAAAACAGAATAAAATTAACTTTTTAGATTTAACTGTAATTAGAGAAGAAGATGGCCTTATTACAACAAAATGGTACGAAAAAGAAATTAAGGATAAAAAATTTTTGAATTTCAAAAGTAACCACCCTTTCACACAAAAGATTAATGCAATTAATAATTTAATTAATAAAGCTTTGTCATTAACAGATAAACAATATGTACAGGTAATTAAAAAAGAAATTTTCACTAAATTGGAAAAAAATTTATATCCACAAAATTTAATAAACAAATGTTGGTATCAAAATATTAATGTTAAAATAATAAATAATCAAAGTGAAATTCCAAATAATAATCCACCAAAAGATATACAGTTCTACAGCATGACTTATATTAATAAATTAAGTGAAAAAATAGAAGAGACTTTTAAAAAATTTGATTGTCACGACATTAAATTTGGTTTAAAACCAGTTAATAAAATAGATCAAATTTACCATTCAAAACTTAAAGATAAAATACCAAAAAATAAGCAAATGGATATCATTTATAAAATACCATGTCAAAATTGTGATAAAGTCTATATTGGACAAAGTAAGCAGACTTTAGAGAATAGATTAAGTCAACATAAATATAATGTAGAAAAACTTGATGATAAGACTGCTCTGGCTATTCACGCAAGAGTAGAAAATCATAATATAAATTTTGATAATACAAAAATTTTAGACAGTGAAAGAGTTACTAGAAAAAGGGAATTTTTAGAAACTACTTATATATCTTTATATAATAACAATATGAATCATAAAGTGGATATGAAGGATTTGAATAAATTTTATGCAGGTATTTATAAAAAAATAAAAATATAAGTATAAATTAGTTATTATATAAAAAATAAATAAATAAAATATAAAAATAAATAAATAAAAATAAAACAGTTAAATAACATTTCATATTATTTGACGATTTCATTATGCAAATGAAAGATAAAAGATTATAAATTTATGACAATTAGAATAGACGAATTTTGTTTATTATACCTAATAATAAATAAAAAATAAATAAAAAAATAATAATAAAAATAAAAATAAAATAAATAATTGACCTCTGTAGTTATCTCGGTATGGTTAGGTTCATTTCAACAATTGTTTTTGTAAAGATAAGATATTATCTAGATAGCTTTTCAAATGTTTAGATTAGTCAGTAACTCTTTAACTACTAATGTGAAAGGTTACTCAACTAGTAGTTTGTTCTTTCTTTAAACAAAAATGTAAAAAAAAAAAAAAAAAAAAAAAAAAAAAAAAAAAAAAAAAAAAAAAAAAAAAAAAAAAAAAAATTTAATCATATTCAAGGTACAATAGTTTTTATTTAATGTGTTTTGTTCTAGAATTTAAATTTAATAATTGTTATTTATAATTTAGTTAAAATTGTTAAAATATTGTTTTTGTTATTGTAGGCCTGAAGATGCCCAGGTATGGGCGAAATATAGCCAAGTTTGTGTAAATGAAAATATTTTTATTTTTATTTTTCAACCTTTTTTATCCCTGAAGACTCAAAGAAAAGAATATCAAATACAATAATAAGGGATCAACCAAAGAAAATTGACAATAAAACACTCCGTAGCGAAGCAAAGGAATCCTGTTAAATATACAGTGTGTTCACGGTGGGGTGTAGTTTTTAGTAGATCATCCCTGCCTGGTCTTAAACTAAAATTAGTCCAATTAACTAAAGTACAGGGTCTTGTTACTATGAATTTTCAAAAATTTCAAGAGTAAAGTACTTTTGTTTTCAGTTATTCTTAAGTACCTTAGTTTAAAGTTGTTCCAGTTTTCTAAGTAAATATTTTTTATACACATAAAAACAAAGATAATTTACTCGGCAATTTTTGACATCTGTTAAGATGTTAAACTTCTGCTTAAGATAAAAATATCTTAAAACTTGTAGAATATTCTTATATTATACGACTGATGACTATATTATATAAAGAGTAGACATATTGGTCAAAAGCAGGACCAGTCAAACACGTCTTCTTTCTCTTGTGAGGTAAACATAATAAAATATATATATAAAGATATTTGATTGATATAATTGTTTTATTATAATTAAAGAAAATTAAAGTAATCTATAGGCATGATAATTTTAGGATTGCCCAACTAGTATTTTATAAAACCTATGTTTCCATCTCTAACCCATCCTCCTTTTCTCAGCTTCTGAAAAAAGAAAAAAAAAAAAAATGGGTAATGATAAGACAAATAAAGTTGTCCAGTATGTGCTTTTAATACTCAAAAGTAATTTAAAAAATTGGTCAAGTTCGTTAACCAGGTTGATGAGCCCAACCGTTTTAAGATGGCGCCCATTTAAAAGTGTGTTTTAACAATAACTTTGTACATATTTATTATGGCGTGAATCAAACGCGTTTAAATGCATTGTGTCATTCACACAATGCAACTACTTGTAAGTGTTTCCTTTTTAGGGTCCGTAGGCAAAACTAAGGACCCTTATATTTTCCTGCGTGTGTCTGTCCGTCCGTCTGTCGCCTGCTCTCACGGCTACACCTTTCGTCCGATCACTTTGAAATTTGGCATACATGTGTATTGTATATATATACACATTGTATATATATATATATATATATATATATATATATATATATATATATATATATATATATATATATATATATATATATATATACCCACACATTTAAATATATAGCGACTTAAAAAAAAATGTTTAAAAAAATTAGTTTAAAAAAACTTACTACTTGGGTTAAAAATGTTTTATTTTTTTCGACACCATATCATCATGTCATATAAACATTCGACATCATATACGAAAGAGTACGTCGAGATGATTACAAAAATATATAATTTTTGGTTATAAGCTTGGATAGGGGTAGCGTAGACGATATGAAGTGGGAAAACTGTCCCCCCCCCCACCACTATCTCCCTCATGTGAAGTGCAAAAAATCTGAAAATATTCCTGAACCTTCTTCGACCAAAAGTAAAGATACTAATTTTTGGAAATTTCGAAAAAAAAAATATTATTATTATTTTTTTTTTTTTTGACAAAATACGTTATTTTCGATGTATTTATATGTTTGTAGTCCGGTTCTGTGGCAAAAAAAGAAAAAAAAATACTGTATCAGAAGTTTGTTTATGTGTTTTGAGAATAACAGACCCATAGCCCCCATAGGATTGTTCAACGTAGGGTTTTTAGTATTTTAAAAAGCTACATCAATAGATACTACTTAAACAATACAGTGTGGCCTACGGACCCTCGCTGTGTGCTGACTAGCACGCACTTGACCTGTTTATTATTTTTAATGATAATTATCTATAGATATATGTTGTAAGTTAAAAACCTTTATATGTTGTAAGAAAACGTTTCAGCCCTTATTAAGGTCATATTCAGTCCTTTATTAACCAAAAAAATAAATTAAATTATTAGCCAAATCATCATATCAATTACAATTATTAAAAGAAAAGAAAAGACTGCCAATTGGTGTGGCACATAGCTTCCTCGCATGTTATCCTCGTACTTCATTGATATTATGCTTTACTAGCCATTATTGTCTAATTTGTTTAATTGTTTCCCTCGTGTTTTAATCTGTCAAAAAAGTTTCATACAAATAAGATAAGTACTTTTGAAGCTATAGGTGTATAAGTATGTAAGTGTATGTTTATCCGCATGTGATAGAGAAACAAATAGGCGCAGAAGGTTGAAACTTGAAACTGAAACTGAACACCCAAATTTCAATAAAATTGGACGAGTAGTTTTCAAGTTATGTTGGTTCGCAAAAATTGAACGACATACCGTCAGAGACAGACACGAAACCAAAAATGTTCCCTGATGTAGAAACGGATTTCTGTCTTGGAATTTTTGAAATCGGAGATATCAAACTTTTTCGTTCATCACGATCACATAGCTTCCGTTACCTTCGGTAAGCTCGGAAGCAAAACAACTATCTATATCATTTGAAATTAGTAGTGATTTATAATATTAAATTCTGAATTTACTTAAATTGTTATTTAATAGTGCTGGGGAATCGATTCTCTAAGTATCAGGTACCCAATTATAATTAAATATATATATTCAAGAAGCTGTTAATAAACTTAAGCGACATATGAAAAATTCCTAAATGCAGTTTCTTACTCGTAAAATAATAGCTATGTTTCAAATTTGTGTGATCAAAGAAACGGGGAGTGCATTGATCAGCGTTTTTGAGTTGTTTAATTTAAATTTAGTATTTCTATGAATACGCGAAAGAGTTTTGTCCGAATATGTCTCATCGATTTATTTACTTTGCCTCTGTTTTTCCACTTAAGGTTAACAAATCCGAATCAGCCTGAATCGGCCAATCTTTCTACGCCACGCAATAAAATTTCCCTATACGAGAGGACTCCCATGGTGTTCTACACATGATAATCCTAGCTTGAAACAAGAATTTGCTATTGTAATTCCCTTCACTCCTTCATTTAACTTTTTCCCGTTCAGGTCTAACTGATGTCAGTATAGTGTACACATCTTAATTCAATTCAATGCTTGTAATTACATCGGTAAAAATCCGGACTAGGCCGGATAGTGCACGCTTCATAATTCATTCTAATGAATTTATTTCTATCGGCATAATCTGGGCTCAACCGACCGCAAAATCGGGGTAATTTTGTGTGCCTAATGATATGGCCCCTTGGGACCTCCTGTATTCGCCACTAGTATGTATTATTTACTTTGTTGTCTATTTAAATACGTATCTAACTATAAAATTCGTTTTACCGGAAAAAAAAGTATTATTAATTGAAATATTGATTGATAAAATCAATTAAATTGTTCTGACAATCAAAATCTTATAGTAAACGTTGATTTGTTGAACGCTGTTTAAAATATTTAAGTATAAATAATTAATAACAATAACAAAGTATTCAATTTGGTTCTACAGAGTTTAAATTTAGAATCACTATTTATATGAAAAATGTTTGTTTGACCTATAGTTAGTAATATGATCATGATCACAGACGTCAATATTTAAATTAAATGCAAAATGCCAATCAACCTTATGCAGCTTCTATGGAACACTATAACCACAAACAATATGTAACCTTTCCCTTCCAATATGATCCGATGGGACTTATACTGCTCAGTTCCGATGATGCAATTTATCCTGTGCCATCCATCACTATTTATAGATGTATTTTATTTATTTATTTATTTATTTATTTTTTTTTTTTTCCGGGGAGGCTTTTACACCCGAAGACTCGGGCCACTTAGGTGGGCCCATCGCACAAACCCAGGTTAGGGACCGAGATCTTCACACTTTTGTTAAGATGTGGTCGGTAACCATGACTCCCCTCCTGATTGTATTACAACCAGGAGTAGGAGTGCCATCATCATGGTTTCCACGCCGAACCTGGTGGCGCCACTCTTTCGAGGAGCTTCCCATTTATTTAAACAATGCTGGGTTGACATTGAGCGGGGGGCTCGGTCCGGGAATCAAACCCAGAGCTGTGGTCAGAAGCGTTTCACCCATCCATCTACTGACCCTGCTCGAGGCTGCTTAACTTGAGTTATCACACGCCAAGCACACTAGCCTCTGAGCCACCCAGGCCCCTACAGGTGTATTAGTCATTTGACACTATGTTTTGTTTTTCACCGGGGATTATTGTTACTATATTTTGCATTATACGTACTTCCTTCTATTTTTCTCTGTCTAATTCGCATTGTTAATAATAATTTTAACATGATTTAATTTAAAATTTAAACTTTCAAAAACCAAAAACCGTCTTGTTTTGATGATTTGTTTTGATGAGTTGTTTTGATGAGCTCTAGGCTTGACATGCTTGAATCACATCCCATCAAAGTGCACACAGCGCTTCCATCCCAGCATTGGCACTCATTACCGCACTCATCTATGTATTCTGTACCATCTTCGCAATCAGTTCCTTCGTTTCCTTCAACTAAATAAAAAAATTTCATTAATAAATGGTAATCATACATGTTAAAAGTTCAGCTGCTTTGTTTAGTTAAAAGTATAGCTGTTTCTATAGATAATTTGTTTGTGCAGCCGGAGTCTAAAGTCTATCTAGTATATAGATCTTATGAAGGAGACAGCGTAAGAGATTTTGTGGACCCCAACGTTTCGAACCCGTTACAGGGATCATTCTCAAGGGAGCTGTTTTTGATGAGAGTCAGTTGCAAATGACTCTCATCATAAGATGGAGTTATTCTCAAGGGAGCTGATTATGATGAGAGTCAGTTGCAAATGACTCTCATCATAAGATGGAGTCATTCTCATGGGAGCTGCTTATGATGAGAATCAGTTGCAAATGACTCTCATCATAAGATGGAGTCATTCTCAAGGGAGCTGCTTATTATGAGAGTCAGTTGCAAATGACTCTCATCATAAGATGGAGTCATTCTCAAGGGAGCTGCTTATTATGAGAGTCAGTTGCAAATGACTCTCATCATAAGATGGAGTCATTCTCAAGGGAGCTGCTTATTATGAGAGTCAGTTGCAAATGACTCTCATCATAAGATGGAGTCATTCTCAAGGGAGCTGCTTATTATGAGAGTCAGTTGCAAATGACTCTCATCATAAGATGGAGTCATTCTCAAGGGAGCTGCTTATGATGAGAGTCAGTAGCAAATGACTCTCATCATAAGATGGAGTCATTCTCATGGGAGCTGCTTATGATGAGAGTCAGTTGCAAATGACTCATCGTAAGATGGAGTCATTCTCAAGGGCCATTTATCAAGGAGTCATTTATTATCTAAGCTTCAGATATTGATGATTACTGAATCTATGAACAGAAAAATACTGCTAGAACGGTTTTACATTTAATGTACGTACATTGTGATGGTACGAAAATTGGATTTTGTAGATTTCAATGGATTTAGACTAATTTTTCCGGCAGTCAACAGAAGAATTTATACTATATACCTACTTTATATTTTTGATTTTGAACTAAATAAAATTTATTTTATTCATACCTGGGAAACTAGATTATTCCCAAAAAACGGCTTATATACCTAGATTCATATCTAAATGGACCACATTTTAGAATTTTTAATCAAAATTGTCAAAACTGATTTTGAGAAATATTTTTTCATGTTTTTTTCAGAATTTGTAAGGGGTAGCACCCCCTAATTTGAAGAAAAATTAAGTATGTCGAATTTTCTCAAATTAGGCCCAGTAGTTTAGGCTCCACTCGTCTGCACAGACGACAGACATTTGGATGTGTAAATTCATCAAAATCGATTAATCGCGTAGTCACAATACTTTCTTCTGATATTTGAAAAGCAAAGAGCCAAAAGTCAATTGGAAAGTAATCCAACCGATAAATATCTACGGACTCCTATCTCTATCATTATTTAGCGCAGTTTAGTAAATGCTATATTTTCGTACTTACTGTACATATCGTGTTTGTACTAAACGTTTTTAATATCATGTAAAATAATTAAAATTAATATTAATTCTTACCTGCTACAGCCACCAATACTGTGACCACAATCAATACAATTAAACGTTGCATTCTGAAATAATAAAATATCTACTGTAATTGTTTACTCGAATTTGATTTTATATAT
The DNA here is from genome assembly GCA_951217055.1 of Gerris lacustris. Classification (NCBI taxonomy): domain Eukaryota; kingdom Metazoa; phylum Arthropoda; class Insecta; order Hemiptera; family Gerridae; genus Gerris; species Gerris lacustris. The sequence continues at coordinate 34,573,213 of OX578276.1, read as the reverse complement.
TGATCAATGTATCTGTCTAGGTCTCTTTATATATCAATCCCCCTACTTTTATCCTTTTTATCACACACTCTCATATATATATATATATATATATATATATATATATATATATATATATATATATATATATATATATATATATATTCTTCTTAAGATAATTATTATTTGTTAGACGTGACTTAGACTTAATTTATTGGTAATTAAGAACTATTTAATATGGAACTAATTAAGTTATAATGATAAATGATATACCGCCTGAAAGAGTATGAAAACTTCTTAAAGATAAATATCATTTCAGCCATTAAATTTCATTTTTAGTAGCATGTTAATTCGTTAGAACATAAAAATAATAAAATTTAATAAAAAAATAGAAAACGATAGAGCTCGTATAACTACTGTATTGTAATAGATGTAATTGCAATAGACGTGGCGAGGCGAGCCGCGAGGCGAATGTGTAAACGACTCATTCTGGAATAAATTATGTATAAACTTTATCTGCGACTTTATCTGGAATAAAGAGGGTAGAATCTTACTGAAAAAAATGAAAATTCTAAAACATTCAGAATTATCAGTGAAGAAAACCTGAGAACATTAGATGTCTACAGTAAAATCCCCGAATTATACGAGGAAATAAAAGGACAAGACCATAAGAAAAAACTCTACGCACTCTCCAAATGCATCGCATCACCACAACGTGGAAAATATTACAAAGATTCCATTAGACTAAATTAACAGTATTAAAACTAGGCATCGCATGGCTCTATCATTGAAACGAGCGTATAGTAATAAATATGTATTGAATATTGAAAAAAATAGATAATCATGAATCATGATGAGTTTATAGATATAGGGTATGATAGTAGTACAGCAGCTATTAGTAAGGGAACCACCCCGCATTCTTACTATTCCTCTAACCAAACATCTCCTTTTCAATTATTATAAAATGTATTTCTTTGCTACAAACAAACTACTGCATGTATCAAATTGAAATTTTGCATGCCTGTTTCAATTGTGCATTAGATGGTATCTATGAAGTTTTATTAAAATCGTTACGTTAGAACGTAAGATATCGGTAAAAAGTTGTTTTCTCTATTTTAAACGTTTAGGTCCGCTTTAATAGTTTTAGCGATCTTTATTAATTCATAGCGGTGTCGCTGTTGGTTTTACTAAAAAATGTTATTTGTAAAAAAATGTTCGTCTCATCGAATAGATGATGATAGAATCTTTTCCCGTCCTGAAATTCCAATTTAATTTTTGAACCTCTCGTTTACGCGAGCGTTGCGCGCGAACTCTTGGACGGATCACGCTGTCCAACGAACTTAGCCTGAGTATTAGTAAGAGGATCATGTATACCAAATTTCAACTAAATCTGTCAACTTTTACTCAAGTTATCGTCACACGCGTGAACGTTACTGACAGACAGACAGACAGACAGACACGGAGCTTATTTCGTTGAATGTAGGAAGCTCGCTACGCTCGCTTCAATAAAGCACATGTAACAGACCATTACTCATTAACCGTTAAAATTAGTAACCATAAAACCAACACAGATAAAAGTATTATAAATGAAATCAATAAACCCAAAATAACATTTGATCAAATAAAATTTTCAAAATATATACAAGTAGATGATTGGTCAGAGGTCTTAAAAAAAATTGGTAAGGCGTGAATCTCACGTAAAAAGGGTTTCGTTGGTATTGTGAACACAAAATTAGTAAGGGGGGAGGGGAGATAAGTTTTGATTTTTTTTGACAAAATGGCGCGCAAAATTAAATGTTAACATCAAGTGTTATACATTTTTGAAATATACTCTTCAATACCTTTCATTTGATACCCCACTCAAAATTTAAAAAAAATATTTTTTTTCGAGTGACATGAATTATCCGCCATCTTGAATTTCCAGTAAATCAGATCAAATTGCTAATCTTATTTTTTCTATGGCCCAGCAGACCACACATTTTGCATATTTTTCTATATTTTTAGTAATAGCGGAAATACGATTTTTTTTGGGGGGGGGGGGGGGGACACGCAAAATTTCGATGTTTTTTGACAAAATGGCGCTGAAAATTAACCACTATCCCTAAGTGGTATATATATTTCTATTCTACTCTTCAATACCTTTCATTTGATACCCAAAAAAATTGGATAAGGGCCTCAAGCCGGCAGGTTTGTTCCTAGACTTGTCCAAAGCTTTCGATTCAGTTTCACATACCATCCTAATAGATAAACTTAGACTAGCCGGTGTAAATGGAACATTTTTAAACTGGTTCATTAGTTATTTAGAAAATAGACCACAGGTTGTTAAACTAAACAATACTGTTAGCCAGGAGTACTACTCTAGCTACTCAATACCCCAGGGCACAGTATTAGGTCCTGTATTATTCATAGTATATAAAGCGGATATATTTCGAATTAAACTGTTCAGCACTTTAGTGGGGTTTGCTGATGACATCGCGCTTATGTGTTCAGGCATAGACATACAATAAACAATACAGATGATGGAGGAGGACATGATCAAGGTGAAGAAATGGCTTGGCACTCACCTACTAACTATCAATTTGACAAAAACAAAAATACTCACTTTCTCACTTACAGCACGAGGACAAACACACGTCGACTATATTAGCTTACACGACAGAACTACATGCCTCACAACATTCCCACAACACTGTTTCTGCCCAAAAATAAAAACTCACCATCATGTTAAATATTTAGGTATATATTTAGATAACAACTTGAACTGGAAACTTCATATAAATAACTTACAAAAAAAGCTAAGACAGATGACATACGTAATGCTGAGAGTTAGAGGCTTCTTAACTATAGATCAGAGACGTATGCTGTACTATGGAATCGTTGATTCGGTAATACGATACGGACTCACTGTCTGGGGCTCTGCACCGTCCACTATCAAAAACCCGATATTCTTACTACAAAAATCCATAATTAGGATAATGTCATTCAAAGACAAATACGCTCAGTCGACGCCACTGTTTAATAAATTGAAAATATTTAAACTAGACAACATGTGGGAACTGGTTATTAATTTACAATTATACAAAAAACTACACGACTTAGACAGAGTGCAGGGACGGAGTAGAGCAGCGCACGACGCGACACTTTCAGTACCACATGTTAACACCATACAGCACAAAGACACTGGTACTACTCTGCCATCAAATCCTTCAACCAATTACCTCACACACTTAAAAACATAAAAACAGTAACATCGTTCAAAATTAGTCTAAAAGAATATCTCTTAAATAAACAGCAAGTTTAACGGTATAAGATAAAAAAATATTGGAAATAAATAAAGGAATAAATTATCAAAATACTAACCTTTTATAATGTATTCATGAACACATTGTATAACTTAAAGAAAAGGGGGAAAAAATACTATACAAATAAGCCAATAATGTGCTAATTTATGACCATTAGGTAAATATAAATGATAAATAACAGATAACATAAACATAAAACATGGAAATAATAAATAAATAAATAAAATAAAAATAATAATAATAAGTAATATTGCTTCAAAATAACACTATATTTGATACAAAAAAGCAATATTGTTCGCGCCAGGGAACAGTCGGCTTGACCTGGCCACGACTCGATAAAGGAAATAAGTTGAATAAAATTAAGTAAAATAAATAAGTAGACTGTATGAATGTATATTATGAAATGTGATTGGTCAAATGAAGGTATAAATATATATAAGGTAATAATAATAATAGTATCTGGTGTGGAGTGGTGTTGAGGTGGAGTGAAGTGTGGTGGCTGGAAGTGGTGAGTGGTGACAGAGTGGAGTCTGAATCCAGGAATTAAAGGGTTGTAAACGCTTCCCTGGAATTCAGAGCATAGTGGAGAAATTGGTGGTCTTCCTGGCTGCTAATAAATTTAAAGGAGCCTAAGGATGCCACTGATAACTGGAGCTTAAATTTGTGGCTTTAAGAAAATCATAAAAAATGGCCACTACACTCTAGAAAAGCTACACACTCACTTGCCTCTCCTTTGAGTTGCCACAAATTAGTGGGAAAGCCCCATGACAGCAGGTTTGCCAATAGTAAGCTTCTAATCGAAGAACTTAGCATGGCCCCTTCAGAAGCTTGCAGACTAAAACCTATGAACTAGCCTTCATTGCTGGTCTAGTGTTCAATGGTGCTTGAACATACCACCTACCTAAACGTACGTTTAAAGCTGTAGCATTTAAAGCAGAAGAGTCTCAAAAAAAAAAGAAATATGTAGTGAAATGTGGTGAGACGGTGAACTGCGAGCCCACAACACAGAATATCCAGCCAACGAATCAACCTGGGTGGCATCGGACTTCGAGCTCTTGCGTTGTCGTTGTTTATTTACTGTTTCATTATTCGATTAGCAACTGAAGAGATCATAGTTTATGTTCATTGTAAGAATGCCTCGTGCTCTAGATGTAATTTTCCTTTACTTTTTAAATTGATTTTATTATATATAAGTTAAGTTTAAGTTAGTAATAGTTATGTAAGTTATAATAGTTTAAGTTTTACATTAAGTTAGTTATAGATATTATGTTAATTTAAGAACAACGAGACGAATATAAAAAGAATAACGAAATTCAAACTCAAAGGTAAGTGCAAACAAATAAATAATTCTTTGAATAAATAAATAAATAATTATGCCATACACAAAGTTTTACCTACTTAAAAACTAAATAACAAATTGAGAAATAACAAATAACAAATTGGAGATTTAATAATATATAAAGCCTAACTAGAATATAATGGGTAAATAGGTTAGTAATCAATACGTGTTAGTAATAAATAAGTCTTAATCAAGACAATTATTGGGTTAGTAATAGGGGTTAGTAAAGATAATTGTGAAAAATAAATAATTGTTAGTGGGAACAAAGTAACTTCACAAATATAAATATAAGGAGCAACTGGGCAAACAATTAACAAATTTTAAATAACAATACATGCATAATAATGTGTGAATGAATAATTAAAGTTAAAAGAATAAATAAATAATCAAAACAAAAAAAGGTTTTAAGTAATGCTGTCATCGGTAGGTGTATTTTCTTCTTGGGGAAGAATTAATATCAGTTTTGTTGCAGGTCTTTTAAAAGTACCTTTGGCGGTACGAACCTCTGCAACGCGAACCACACCATCCGTTCCAGGGAACACATTAATTATGCGTCCAAGGGGCCATCTTTGCTGATCAGTGTCTTCACCTTTTATCAGGACTAGGTCATTTATTTCAAGATTCCGCTGAGAATTGCACCACTTTGTTCGGTCCTAAAGCTGATGCATGCATTCTGCCTTCCAACGCTTCCAGAACATCTGGGTCCTTTGTTGGATAAGCTGCCTTCTATCCAACCTTTCTTCCTTTATATCCACTAGTGAATACTCTGGAAGAGCTATTAAGGGGGTTCCAACAAGCAGGTGACCAGGTGTTAAGGCATCCAAATCGTCAGGATCATCTGAGAGAGGGCATATGGGGCGAGAGTTTAGAATTGCTTCAACTCTGGCAAACAAAGTTGATAATTCCTCATATGTGAAGGCCCCTTCACCGTATGCTGAGCGCAAAAGCTTTTTCGCAGAGCGAACTCCAGCCTCCCAACATCCTCCCCAGTGCGGATCATGCGGAGGTATGAATCTCCATGTTATTTGGGGCTTAGTGGCATAATCCGTAAGTTCCCTTTTAGTGTTAACCTGTTTGTACTATTCTGTTAACTCCTTGAATTGGTTGGCAACACCGACAAAGTTAGTCCCGTTGTCTGACATAATTAAATTCGGGAAACCACGCCGACTAACAAAACGGTCTAATGCTGCAAGGAAGGCGGATGTACCAATGGTGGAAACAGCTTCTAGATGAATGGCTCTAGACCCAAGGCAAATGAATACTGCTAAATAGCATTTAGAGGTAGTTGCTTTCCATCTAAGAGAGTCTCTGATAAAGAAAGGTCCCGCAAAATCTATTCCTACTCTACTGAAAGCTCGACCTTCTTGTAATCGCTCAACAGGTAAGTCAGCTATAAGTGGTTGGCATGGTGCAGCACGTAATCGTCAACATGTAGTGCATTTGATAGAGTAGGATCTAACTTGATTCCTGGCATTTACTATCCAATATTTTCTTCGGAGTGTTGCAAGTAAAAGTGATGGCCCTGGGTGCATTAGACTTCTGTGGTAGAAGTCGATTAGAAGTATGGTTAGGTGAGCTTTAGCTGGAAGAATATAAGGGTGACGGGTTACAAATGGCACGCTTGCCTTGGACAACCTGCCGCCTACCCTCAAAACCCCATCCGAATCTAAAAATGGACCCAGGGACTGTAAATGTTTGGGAATGGCCTCGGATGTTATTGGTTTGCCACTGTTAAACTCTAACTCCTGTGTGATCTTTATCAAACGAACCAGGGCTTGCTGGGTTTCAGTGGCTGAAAGGCTGTCCCGTAAGCGAGTTGTAGACGAAGTCCGACAGTTGTTTGTGAAGCGAAGAACCCAGGAGAAGGTACGGATAAGGGACATGTAAGTAGAAAATTTATGTATAAATTTAGAAATAAATGAATCATATAACTTGTCTCCTTTGTTGACAACTAAACATGAGGTATCCTTCCTTTCTGGTAGAGACTCTAAATCGACATTGTTTAAAGGTGATTCAGTATGGGATGGCCATTCCGAGGGCTCGAGAGCAGCCCAATCGGGACCATGAAACCAAAGTTCATTTTTAATTAAATTTTCTGCTGAAACTCCTCTAGATCCTAGGTCACTGGGATTGTCTTCAGACCTCACATGAGACCATTGAGTTAGCTGGGAAGATTTAAGGATCCGAACAACCCTGTTGGCGACAAAAGTTTTGAGCTGATGGGGTGGTGTTTGGAGCCAGCCTAAAACGACCGTTGAATCAGATAACAGATGAATATTGGTTGGATTAGGAAGTCTTCCGATAAACTTATTCAAACTTTCAAGGAGTTTAATTGCTAGCAGAGCAGCACATAACTCCAAACGTGGAATACTGGTTTTACAGGTGCCAGTTTAGTCTTGGATAGTGTCGCCGTCGAAGCGCGTTAAATATCTGTATTTAGAAATAAGTTGAAAAGCCTTGGTTCCGTAACTGAAGAGTATTTTATTTTAGCTCTACGTTACAGAAAATTAGTAATGTGTCTAATGTCAAATTATATTAAAAAACTAATAAATATATATATATGACATTGATTGATACATGACGCGAAATCATATTACAAATAAATAATACAACTAAATATATATAAAATAAATATAAATTATATATAAAACTAAGATTACCGCTAAGGCGGTAACAGATAGTAGTAGGTTTACCTTGACTTCTGAGCAGTTGTTGATACGGAGGTAAGCCGCTGCACAGTATGCTATTTCAGAAGCATCGCCAAAAATTAAAACGTCAAAGTTGAGCGATCCCTTAGTTAAAACCCATCTGGGAATTCGGATTTTAGATATAAATTGTAGTTGTCGAACAAACTCCTTCCACCTTGCTTGCAAGGGTTCAGTAAAAGGAGTATCCCAGTCTTATTACAACTAAATATATATAAAATAAATATAAATTATATATAAAACTAAGATTACCGCTAAGGCGGTAACACTCCCGGCCTAGCGTAGTGCCTCTGGTGTTTCTACCAGAAGCACTACCGACTTGGCTGGTCTTTCCTTTTCACTACCTTGCGCGAATCTTAGCCTTACCGACCTCACCAAACAATCGTTCCCAGGCGATACAGCAACTATTAATGCTAGGGGCCAGGAATTTCTAGGAGTGGAATCGTCCCTACACAATACTATGTCCCCAACTTTAAGGTTTCTCTTTGGGGCAATCCACTTAACACGCGCCTGGAGAGTCTGCAAATATTCTCTTCTCCAACGTCCCCAAAAGGCTTCGGCTAGACTTTGTACTTGCCTCCACCTTCTTCTAGCATACGTGTCCTCCGAGAATGAACCAATAACTGAAGGCACGGGACCCTTAAGCTGAAGCAAATGACTTGGTGTAAGAGGTGACATCCCTTCATCACTAACCAAAGCTGTTATAGGTCGGCTATTTATAACTGCTTCGCATTCGATGAGAAGAGTTCGCAGACAGTCCTCGTTGAGTTGCCCTTTGTGAGTGCCTAGTAGATAGTCTAAGATTCGTCTGACAGAACCAATCTGTCTTTCTACCGCACCTTGATTATGACTTGCCTTTGGAATACCTATCCTAAATTCAAATTTACAATTCTGATCTGCCAAAAAACGCTGTAATTTTAATGGATCTATTCCTAGTGCTGCTTAACGCAGCTTCTCCTTCCCCCCTACAAAATTCGTCCCTGCATCTGTTCTAAGCAGCTTAATTTGACCTCTACGGCAAACGAATCTCCTAAGTCCGTTTAAAAACGAATCCGTGTCTAGGGTATCTATTATATCCAAATGTACTGCCCTACTAACCAAGCAAGTAAACACTATACCGTATCTTTTGATCTGTCCCCTACCTTGTTTTACATAAAATGGACCGAACACATCTGCTGCGGTATATGTAAATGGTGGTGATGGTGTTACTCTTTCTGGTGGTAAATCGGCCATTTTTTGACATTCGAAAGCACCTCGAAGACGTCTGCACATAACACAATTTTGAATGTATCGAGCTACTACCGAACTGCCTCTTACTATCCAATAACCCTGTACTCTTATTTCTCCTAGCGTAATGCCTCTACCTTGGTGAAATACCTTTTCGTGATAATGCCTTATGATAAGCTCTGTAATTTGACCCTTTTGAGGCAGGATTATGGGGTGTACTTCATTTTCACAGAAAGGTGAATGTTTTACCCTTCCTCCAACCCTAAGTAGTCCGTTATTGTCTAATACTGGGTTTAATCTAGCTAAATGTGATACTTTATTCCTTTTAACTTCTCTTTGGGCTAATGCTATCTCCTGCTTAATACTAAATTTTTGATATGTTTTTAAAACCAAAATTTCTGCTTCTTTGATTTCCTCAGTTTCTAATGGGTTTTCTTTCTGATAAATTCGCTCTTCTTGATGGAGATTTTTTTTATTTTTTAACTTAATGCATTTTTCTTTTAAATTATATTTTTTGTTTTCCTGATTTTTCTTGTTATAAATTTTATATTTTAAAACCTTTACATACCTAATTGCTATTGCTACTGCTCGACGTAAATTTTTCCAAGATGAGAAGTATTGTAATCTTTCTAGAAAGTCATTGTGGCTGCTTACTTTTATATCCCTTATTTTAGCACCTTTTACTTCTGGGTCCTGTGGGTGCACCGAAAAGTTAACGTCCTCGATAGGTAAAATATTTTCCCACAAGAAATTATTGTAGTAACAATAATAATATCAATTAACGTTTAACTAACAAAAAAGGGAGAATCTTTTTTACACGAATTAAATCAACTCAATATATTTTTTTTCCACACAGAGTTTTTTTCAAGTCAAGTCAAAAGATGACAACTGACATCAACACAAAAATAATATGTACAGTTTTTTTTCCAAGATTGTTTTTTAAAGAATAAAATATTCTAACACTTTCCCTTCTTAAAAAAACAATCTTTTTACAATCATAACATTAATAAATATCAGGTGGCCTGGTCTCCTCGTAAACCAATCTCACGACAAAGTGCCATGAGCCTAGGCTTATGAGTAGGCTTGGTCAACACATCAGCTAGCTGAAATTCTGTGCAGACCTTCTTCACTTCTAGGTCACCCTGAAGCACCAGTTCACGAACAAAGAAATGTCTTGTTTTTATGTGCTTGGTTCTTTTATGGTATTCGGGGTTCTGAGCAAGTTTGACTGTTGCTTCGTTGTCTACATGAAGCTGAGGAACACCTTTCAGCTCAACTAGATCTCGCAGCAATCTATCTAGCCAAACTATTTCACGCGCAGCTTCACTGGCGGCAACCACTTCGGCCTCTGTTGTTGATATTGCTACAGATGTCTGCCGCTGACTCATCCACGAGATTGCTCCTCCTGCATACAGGTTTACTACTCCTGAAGTAGAACGACCTGTGGTGCCATCTCCTCCATGGTCTGCGTCGCTGTAGCTCTCCAGTATACCCTGCTTGTAGTCAGGTTTGTAATGCAGTCCATAGTCAGTTGTGCCCCTTAAATAACGAAGAATTCGTTTGACTTTGGTAAAATCACTTTTTGAAGGATTTTCTAAAGTTCTTGACGCAACTCCTACTGCGTAGGCGATGTCTGGTCTCGTACCAGTGACCAGATACATTAGAGCTCCAACAGCTTGTCTATAAGAAAAATGTTTACTTTCATAATTTTCTTCTTTCCCTTGTTGACAGCTGTTTCCAAGAATAGGTGTTGCTACTGCACTACATTTATTCATGCCAAACCTCTCCAGTATTCTCTCTGTGTAGGCTTTTTGATGCAACTTGATCGATCCATCTTCTTTTGTTTCGATCTCTACACCTAAGAAATACTTTGCTGGCTTCTTGGCAGTAATTTTAAATTCTTTTTTCAGCTCTTCCAGGAAATCATTAACAGTTTCATTATCGGTAGAAGCTATGAGGCCATCGTCTACATAAAGAGCTAGAATCAGTTTCTTTGATCCTCTCTTCCTAATGAACTGACAGGGATCTGCTTCACTTCGTTGGAAGCCTAACTTTAACAGATGGTCGCTGATCCTTTTGTTCCAACATCGAGGTGCTTGCTTGAGTCCATACAAACTCCTGGTTAAGCGACACACTCGACCTGACCCATCGTCAAATCCCTCGGGCTGTTTCATGAAGATTTCCTCATTTAACTCACCGTAAAGAAATGCGGTTGAAACATCAATTTGTGTAAGTGACATGCCTTCACTAGCTGCCACACTTACCACTGCTCTGATGGTACCTGCCTTGGCAACTGGGCTAAAGGTTTCTTGATAATCCACACCTTTCTTTTGTGTAAACCCTCTAATTACCAGTCTTGCCTTAAACTTGTCGATTGTACCATCGGGATTGGTCTTCACTTTGTAAACCCATCTACACGAAATAGGTTTCTTTCCTTTAGGTAAATCTTGTAAAACCCAGGTTTTATTTTCTTGAAGTGACTTAATTTCATTTTTCATAGCTTCCAGCCAATGTTTCTTTCCGTCACCTGTAGTAGCCTCTGAAAATGTAGTTGGTTCCATCAAGTCCACAGCCATTAGCATGACATAATCTTTGAATTTTTCGGGCCGCTGCAAGGTACTTCGGTCACGAAGTCTATGACCCCAGCTTGCCTCTTCTCTCTCCCCTAATTCAATGGATTCACTGTCATCTAAGATAACGTCCTTCGGCTCTTCAGCTTTTCCACTGACCGACGTTTCTGGCTTCTCACTCTTTTCAGACAAGATACGATTATTATCATCACGTTCACCTGACTCACCTATAACTGATAGATCGATGTCTTGATACCGAACAAGAGGTTCCTCATAAAATTTGACATCCCTTGATCTAATGAGTCTGTTGTTTTCTTTGCACCAAATACGATATCCGTCATCGTTATCATAACCAACTAACATTCCTTTATATGCTTTCTTGTCCATCTTTTTCCTCTTTGCCTTTGGTATATGAGCATAGCATGAAGATCCTATAATTCTAAGATGTTTTAGATTTGGCTTCTTACCTGTCCATAACTCCTGTGGTGATTTTTCTTCTACCCTGGACGGTCCAGTACGGTTTAGGATGTAGCAAGCCGTGTTAATCATTTCCGCCCATAAGCCCTGAGGAATACCTCCGCGTGAATGCATTATAGCCCGTGCTGTTTCGACTACAAATCTATTTTCACGTTCACTACAACCGTTTTGCTCCGGTGTATAGGGCATGGTTAATCTATGCTTTATACCTCGGGTCCTTAAGATGTTTCGAACTGCAGTGTTGTCAAACTCGCCACCATTGTCACTTAAAATCTCTTTCACAACATGTCCTACTACTTCAACTTCAGCTAGCATCTGTTTCAACTTCTCTGGAACTTCAGACTTTTCTCTAATAAAATAAATGTACCTAAAGCCACTATAATCGTCTTTGAAAAGTACAAAGTATTTATACCTGGATAAAGATTGAAGAAATGGTCCGCAAACGTCTGTGTGAATCAGTTCACCTGGTTCCGTTGCTCGTTCTCTAGTTCCAAATTTCAATCTGTGAGCCTTTCCGTAAATACAGCCTTCACATAATTCACTGTCAAGTTTCAGTTTTACTCCTAGTTCCCTCTCGACAGTTGACTTTACATGTCGCTTATTTTGATGACCTAAGCGCTCATGGAAAGTTGAAGTAACGAGTTGATCTGTACTGATTTTGGTTGGACATTTGTTAGATTAAGTTTGAAGAGTCCGCCGAATCTTTTCCGTTGACCCGTAACTACTACTCTTCCTTTGATTTTTAATTGACAACTTTCTGGTGTTGAAATAAACTGGCTATTCTTGTGTTTATCTTGCGAAGATAAAACAGAAAATAGGTTTTTTCTAATGTTTGGAACATACCACACATCCTCTAGATCAATGTTAGAGCTACGACCTAAAACTTGGGATATTACTTCAATCGTGCCTTTTCCTACTGCTTCTACACAATCTCCATTAGCCGTCATTACATTATGCGACCCCGTGAACGGTGTAAATGATTTAAAAAGGTCCCTCCGATTGGTGATGTGGTTTGTAGCACCATTGTCAGCATACCAGTTATCTGAATCTTCTAGGGTAAATATTTCAGATGTTTCAGTGCTAAGAGACTGGCTTACACTAGAGTTACCTGGCTTTCTTGTAGTAACAGATTTCGCAGGCTTTGCTGGTCTTCTATCAGCCTTCCACTGCGCACACTGCTTCACCTTATGTCCTGGTAAAGAACAATAATGACACCGTAAACCTGAATTTGACGGTTTCTTGAAAGCCTTCTTACTTGCACACTGCTGTTGCTCTTTTCTTGTTGTAACCAGTGCCTCCTGACTGTCATTAGTACTGCTGTCAACTCTGCTTTTTAGTGCCCTCTCAAACGCGCACAGTTGATTCGTTAAATTCTCCACGGTTCTCTCTTGTCTTGCCATTAACATCCAACTCGACCGAAAAGAAAAATAATCTTCTGGAAGTGTTTCTAAAATCTTACAGATCAGTAAAAGGTCGGGTAAGTCACACTTACTGCTCGGCCCGTCTTTGTTTACTTCTTTCTTAAGATCGTTCCATATATTTTTCAATCTTGACATGTGACTTGCGATGTCATCACCAGGTTCTCTCTTGTAACTGAAGAACTGCATACAGAGGTCGTATGCTTTGTCCTCTGATACCCCGTCGTATAACCTGTGAAGTTCAAGCCATACATCCCGAGCTGTAGCAAACCTCATAACTTTTTTCAATGTGTCCTCACTCATGTTGGTCGTAAGTAAAAGAAGTGCTGTGCACTCTGCCTTCATGAACGCTGCTAAATCTAACTTATATTTAGCCTTCAATTCAGCCGTTGCAGAGTCATTTGGTTCTGTCGGTCTCTGAGAGCTACCTTCAAGTATTTCCATAGCTCCACAGATGCTCCTTAACAGAATACTCACTTTGAACTTCCATGTAGACCAGTTCGAATTACCTTCTAAATTTCCAATTTGGATTTTAGTAATTTCCATTTTCGAAATTTTGACACAGACCGAATTAGAAAAAAAGTTAAAAATAACCGAAACCGAAAGTTAAACTTGGAATGCGGGTGAGACCATAACCTATTGTAGTAACAATAATAATATCAATTAACGTTTAACTAACGAAAAAGGGAGAATCTTTTTTACACGAATTAAATCAACTCAATATATTTTTTTTCCACACAGAGTTTTTTTTCAAGTCAAGTCAAAAGATGACAACTGACATCAACACAAAAATAATATGTACAGTTTTTTTTCCAAGATTGTTTTTTAAAGAATAAAATATTCTAACAGAAATCTGGACCCTTCAGCCATTTTGACGAAAGTAAATCGGACGCATTTAATCCTCTAGACGCATAATCGGCCGGATTAGATTTAGATTGCACATAATACCAATCCTTTGTATCCGAGCAATCTCTTAATGACTGAATCCTGTTAGCTACGAATAAATGAAAGCGTTTTGATTCATTCCTAATATACCCTAGAACGACCTTGCTATCTGTCCAAAAGTATTGCTTAGCTGTATAATCTATTTCGCGCCGAATCGCCTCACTTGCCTTAGCTACAGCTACGGCTGCCGTTAACTCTAGTCTGGGTATAGTTATTTCCTTTAATGGCCTTACTCTAGCTTTGCCAAATACAAACTCGCAATGAATTTTTACTTTATTATACAATATTCTAAGATACGTCACGTGCCCGTAACCGCTAAAAGAGGCATCTACGAAATGGTGCATCTCTATTCTTTCTATTGAACTGCACTCTTTTGGCTTATAGCACCTTGGAATACTAATATTATTATTAGCTAATGTACCTAATTCTCTTAACCATCTATCCCACAGGAACTTAGTTTTTTCTGGTATAGGATCGTCCCAACCTGCATCTTTATAATTTCTATCTTCCCTACTAAGATCTTGTAGAATTATTTTTCCGGTCATAATGAATGGTGCTAGAAACCCGAGAGGATCGTAGGCAGAACAAAGCGTTGATAGTATACCGCGCCTTGTAAAGGGGCGGGGTTCTACCGCGACTTTGAACAGAAACTCATCTCGCTCTACGCACCAAGATACCCCCAGTGCTCTTTCCATTGGTAACGTTTCGTTCACATCAAAATCTTTAAGACCCGACGCTCTATCCTCCGGTTTTATATTTTTTACTACTTCTGAACTGGAAGAAAGTAATTTATGGAATCTGAAACCCCCTTTACTGCACAGATCTTGCAACTCTCGAATCATAGCTATGGCTTCTTCTTCCGAGTCTACCGACCCACACCCATCGTCCATATAGAAGTTGCGGTGAATAAACTTACCTGCTCTGTCTGTTACCTTGTGGCCATGGTCAATAGCTGTTCGTCTTAAGGCATAATTGGCGCAACCTGGTGAAGACGCAGCTCCAAACAAATGTCGTGTCATTCTGTAAACCTTAGGGGTTTTTGTAGTGTCCCCGTTTTCCCACCAGAGAAATCTAAGTAAATCCCTATCACTTTTCGGAACAATAACCTGCATGAACATACCCTCAAGATCTCCCACAAAAGCAACCCTTTCCTGCCTAAATCGTATCAAAACTCCTATGAGTGAACTCGTTAAGTCTGGACTCGAAATTAAAACGCTATTTAAAGAAATTCCCTGATAAATAGCTGAGCAATCAAAAACAACTCGCAACTTATGCTTTTTTGGGTGATACACTCCATGGTGAGGTAAATACCAAACTCTACCTTTAATTGTGTCATCTTCTACCACTTCCTCAGCATGCCCCTTTTTGAGTGTATCATCCATAAAAGCTAAGTAGTCTACTCTAAATTTATTGTCTCTAAATTTTCTCTCCAACGCTTTTAACCGTCTTTCAGCTAATATTCTATTTACGGGTAATATTATGTTTGGATCCTTTAGAGGGAGCGCCATCTCATAACGATTATCCTCTCTTTGGATAATACTCTTTTCAACCTGATCTATAAATCTTTTGTCATTTACAGAAAGACCCAAACCATGATCTCTACTTTCCGAAGTACAATCTAAATTAAACATGTTTATAATTTCTTTGACAGTTATTTTTCTAACTTTATTTTGAATAAATGATTTATACCCTGCTGGACGGGGACCAATTATTCCCCAACCTAACTCTGTTAGCAAACCATATGGCTCATCCTGTTGCCCCTTGATAACTTCAACAGGACACAGCGCACGGGGGCAATTGTTGCCTATCAATAACTTTATTTCACAGTCCTTCATTAAAGGCTGCAAACTGTTTTTTAAATGACTAAGATGTTCGAACTGTCCAGCAATTTCCGGGGTAGGTATCTCATCTGCTGATCCTGGGATAAAATCTTTTACATAGGTATTACAAGGGAGATTGAACTCTACCTTACCGTCAAAACTTTTAATTTGAACCCCTGGTACTCTTTCGGTGTACTCATCGGTTTTTTGATTGATTGTACTTAATTCTAATCTAGTAGGTATTCCCTTTAACTCTAGGTCTAGTTTTAAACTTTCTGCTATAAAGCCAGCATCGCTACCGTCGTCCAACAATGCATAAACTATTTTATTCTTTAAATTACTAGAATTTTGAACCCTAACTGGTATTATAAATGATGTGGTGCCTTTAAACTCTGTTTTTACCTTCCTTGTACTTGCTGTTTCCATCACTATTTTATGTCCTACATTGACATCTTTACTTTCCTTATTATACGTTGGATACAGAACATGGAGACTAGTTGGATGGGTTTTTTTTGCAATCCTTGACAGTGCATATAGCTCTTTTCTTACAATCTTTCCCCCTATGACCACGAACTAAACATCTAAAACAGAGGTTTTCACTATAAATAAATTTTTTAATAATTTCTGAACTTTGTTTAGCCAACTCTGTGCACAACTCAACTAAGTGACCGCCTTTGCAATAAATACAGAATTCTCCTTGAATTTTACTAGACTGCCCCAGATCCTTAGGTGAAGAATAATTTCGACGCCCTTTAGCCGAAAAACAAATATTGCGTTTGTCTTGGTAGTTATCCCTAGTAAAACTTTTACTTGTTGGTAAAATATAAACGGGATGATTCATATGTCTAGCAATATCACTTACATACACTGCTAGATCTTTAATTGTTTCTAGTCCTAGTTTAGATTCAATAAATTTAACCCACCCTTGCAAAAACTTAACAGGTAATCGAGAAACCATTTTTTTTAAACAGACCTTTGTGCTGATTTCCTTTTGAGCCTCTGGTGATAAGACACGGCTAGCAGTAGTAAGAGCTTCAGCATACTCTAGTAAGCCCTTACTATCACTTAAACCGAAGGTAGGACCATCGACCAGTTTATTAGTCCATGCTTCAGTTACTGCGGCTGGATTACCAAACCTACGCTCGAGAAGGGAAACACTTTCTGAGTAACTCAGCCCAAAGTTTTGTTGAAAAACCTTTAAAGCCTCTCCCCCAAGAAACCTTGATAAAAATATTCTTTTATCATGCTCAGGTAAGATTCCATCCTCTAAATAAGTTTTAATTTGGTCTCTAAAAATGGGGAAATCAACACAATCGCCTTTAAAAATATAGGGAACTAATGAATTCAGAATTTGGACCTTAGACATTATAAAAAAGGAATTTGTGACAGGATTACCAGAAGATACCAAATCGTTACTCCCTGGCATAATAGTTGCTGTATCTTGCCCTTCAGTGGGTCTTTGTAGAAATAGTTGAGATAGGGTGTGATCATTTTCATTTTTCTTCTTCTGTTCTGGTGGAGTTACTTGAGTTTTAGTCGACTTGGGTTGATATAACGCCTCTGATGACATTGGCCGGTAATGATCTTGTTGAGCTCTAAGACTGCATAACACCATTTCTAGATCTTGATCTTCTAATTCTGAATTTTTAATTGCTTCCTGCACTAATCTTGCTTTTTCTACATCGGCGTCTATTTCTCTTTGTTTGGCTTCCAGTTCTGCCTTTTTTGATTGCAGCTGCTTTTCCATTTCCATAGCTTCCAATCTAGCTACTAATTTTCTTGCAGTGCTACTACTGTTGGACAAGCCAGATACTCCTGATCTTATTGACCTAGACTTTCCGTTTGATGACTCCGACCTCATACTGCATGCATCAGCTTCTCCCTGGTTTACAGACATTTTCCTTGGTATTTTCTAATATTCCTTGTTCTTCTAATAGTAATTTTCTGTAACTGTCGAAGCGCCGTCGAAGCTGTGCCGTCGAAGCGCGTTAAATATCTGTATTTAGAAATAAGTTGAAAAGCCTTGGTTCCGTAACTGAAGAGTATTTTATTTTAGCTCTACGTTACAGAAAATTAGTAATGTGTCTAATGTCAAATTATATTAAAAAACTAATAAATATATATATATGACATTGATTGATACATGACGCGAAATCATATTACAAATAAATAATACAACTAAATATATATAAAATAAATATAAATTATATATAAAACTAAGATTACCGCTAAGGCGGTAACAGATAGTAGTAGGTTTACCTTGACTTCTGAGCAGTTGTTGATACGGAGGTAAGCCGCTGCACAGTATGCTATTTCAGAAGCATCGCCAAAAATTAAAACGTCAAAGTTGAGCGATCCCTTAGTTAAAACCCATCTGGGAATTCGGATTTTAGATATAAATTGTAGTTGTCGAACAAACTCCTTCCACCTTGCTTGCAAGGGTTCAGTAAAAGGAGTATCCCAGTCTTAGCCGGATTTCCAGGCTAACTGTATAAGGGATTTGGCGATGATCACGATGGGTCCCAAGAATCCTAGTGGATCATAAATCCGAGCAACCGCTGCTAAGATCGCTCTTTTGGTATATATTGCGTTGGGTGTGGAGACCTCAAATGAGAAGATGTCCAACTTCGGATCCCATTGCAATCCTAATATTTTGACTTGGGTAATGTCTTCTGAATCTTGGATTCTTTTGGGCAAATTACTGTCATCCTTGTCCTCTTGCTTAATCTCAGTTAGAAGTCTACTGTTGTTACTCATCCATTTGCTTAGAGTGAACTCTCCCGGCACACTCACCACAGTTTTTCTGGCGGAGATCTACGCCATCCTAGAGGTGGCAAGACAGCCTGAGGTGGTGGAGGCAACAGTTAAATCTATAGCTATATGCTCGGATAGCCAAGGGGTACTACCCCCTAGTGCAACCTCTGCACTGGTGAGGGAGTGTCGGGAGACACTAGAGCTGCTGGCAGAGAGTAAAGAGGTAACACTGCTCTGGGTCCCGGGACACCAAGGGATCCCAGGGAACGAGACAGCAGATGAGGTGGCAAAAATAGGAGCCTCCGTTCCTTTCTGTGGACCGGAACCTGCAGTTGACTGGTCGAGAGGTCAAGTCAAAGCAGCCATTAAGAGGTGGGTATGGGATGAAGCAGATAAGGAATGGTTAAGCATAGAGGGATGCAGGCAGTCTAAGATGTTACTGCCAAAAATAAATAAAAGGAAAACCAGATGGCTGCTAGGACTGAGCAGGACCAACCTGAGGAATCTGGTTGGAGTGCTAACTGGGCACTGTAGGCTCAAAAGACATCTGGCATTACTAAAAGTAGAAGAGGACCCCACATGTCCAGTGTGTGGTGAGGAGGAGGAAACAGCTTACCATTTTCTGGGAGTGTGTGAAGGATATGGGAGATTACGCTTTCATATCTTAGGGAATGGAGAAATTAGGAAGGAGAAACTTGAAACTCTTAACGGCAAGATATATCCTCTCCTTTATGATCCAAACTAAAAGGTTTGAGGATGAGGTGGAGGTAGTTTGACGGGTGTGGGTTCGTCTAGGGTTGGCAAAAAGGATCCAAAGATAGTCTGTTTGCCAGGCTAGGCCTCCCCGCCCTTACTACTACTACTACTACTGCCCTGTCTGCTATCTTATACCCTTTAGCCTTTAGGAATTTTATAGCAGTGAGCTCCACGTTTATGTAACGATATTCAGAATTAATAAAAATATTAATGTTAGCTAAGAGCTGCCATATCTTGCAGCTCAATCTCTTGTAATGTTATTATTTCTAATAAAAAAATATTCTATGGACGCCTTACTATATATCCCCCCCCCCCCTATTAATAAGGGTGAGGGTCACAACGTCTTCTATATTTGTGTGAAGACGTTGTTTGGTTATTGAACTACACCTCTTTCATGATGAGTCGCTATCACACATTGGAGAAAAATACAGTCGAGGATTTATTCATGTTACGATTACCAATTATACTAAAAATAAAGAAAATATTATGTTGCTTTTACCTAAACTTGGCATGTAGCTTCGGAGGAATTATAATTCCACGGAATTTAATCTACACTCAACATACCATTATTTTATATTCTTCGTTGGCTCCTTAACAAATTATAGTATTTAATTACATCACTGAAGGTTGGCGAATAAATATTTAACTCACTAAATACTTAAAATGAGGACTACTCTGAACAGGACATTCAGCTGATGCTCTAGTATTTCGGAGGATCTTTCTTTTCAACTTACTAAACTTTCCATTAAAAAGCTATGGATTTAACTTAATAAAAATATATTTCTCAACACGAAAGTGAATTATAGAAGTTAACAATAGCAACGTATTGTTGATACTGAGCGAGAGTATGGCTAAAGGGTAAGATAGTAGACAGGGCAAGAAACAAGAGTATGGTTCACGGTACCATAATTTAGTTCGGGAATTCATTAGCAGTACTCATTTAAGCGCTTTTATATTTCTACCTGCACATAATATTTCACATAAAATATTATACGGAGGTAAGCTAAATAATATAGAGAAGTTTTTGCTGTTTTTAACTTCTTCATAAAAAATTACCCAAGATCAGATTTGGGCACCTTACTGAATATTGCTCCATCCCCCCCCCCCTATTCTCGTTAAGGGGAAGCCCCCTCCCTTCCCCTTAACGAGAATTATTTTCCCTTAGTTTTTCTATAAAATAAAAATAATATGTACACTGGTAGTGGTTTAGCATTGAGGCAGTCTATAACGTACTGCTTTCTTCCACTTAATGACTATGTATGTCATTTCATAAAAAATACTAATATCACAATTTCAATTAAAGTTTTAGATGTTGTTATAAGCTATACATATGACGATTACGAAATAAACTAAAAATGAAGAAAATATTAAGTTTCTTTTACCTAAACTTGGCATTTAGCTTCGGCGGAATTTATTTTTTGCTAATTTTTTCGAAAAAATTATATATGTCATCACTTACCGGCTAAACTAAACAACTAAATTATTTAAACTATGTAGTCTCCACAAGCAATAAATGTCTATAAAATATATTTAACAGTAAAATTACACTCATCATACATTTTAACACCAAAAAATAATACGAAACACCACAACATCGCTATTTTATCAGAATTTCACATATATCAAACTTCAAAGCGATGCGCGACGGGGCGCGACCTAGCAGTTGTTCAAATGAGAACAACTTTTAGGATCTTTTGTTTCTAGTATAGTAACAAGTTTTTATCACTACATGTTTCTAGATTTTCAAAAAAAAGTTTTTTCGACCCACCCTAATGTATGTGTCTTGTACCTCATAAATATTTTTCAAAAAAATTAGGGTAAAAAACTTAAGGGTTAAATTTTTTTTATTTTTGTTCGACACCGTGAGGGGTATCATATGAAAGGGCTCGTCGAGCAGATTACAAAAATATATAATTCTTTGGATATAACTTTGATAGGGCGAGCGTAGGCAAGTTTGAAGTGGGTGTGAAACGTGTCCGCCCCTCTATCTCGCTTATGTGAAGTGCAAAAAATCTTAAAAAATTCCTGAACATTCTTCGACCAAAAGTAAAGATACCACTTTTTGGAAATATCGAAAAAAATATTACTTTATTTTTTATTGACAAAATACGTCTTTTTATAACTATGGTCTTTTCGATGTATTTATATGGTTGTAGTCCGGTTCAGTGGCAAAAAAATACTTTATCAGAGTGGGTTTTGAGAATATCAGACCCTTAGAATGGTTCAAAGTAAGCTTTTTAGCATTTTAAAAAACCACTGTTTATACACTTTACAGTTAAACACTATATAGTGTGGCCTACGGACCCTCGCTGTGTGCTGACCAGCACACACTTGACCTGTTTATTTAAAAATATAGTTTTTTTTAACAGCTTTCATATAATTATAATTAATGATTACTTTTAAACAAGGCATTTTGTTGTGATTAATTCCATTTTCTTAATTTTTTACTTAATCTATACCCATAAATTTACTCAAATTCGATTTGCACTAAAAATTGTGACTTTAAACAAAATACCAAATAAATGGTGGACAATAAGTCTCGTGTACTAAAAAGTCATGGGGAGATATATTATATACATGGATTTTTTGGGGCAAGCTTATACTTATACTTCAAGAATATCACCATTTTGTTTGCCTTTTTTGCCTTTAAGAAAGAAATGCCAAATTTGTGGAGCTGGGCAAAAGAATTCAACAATATCGAGTTAGCCCGATATCGTCTAGTTAATGCTGATCTCTAGAATTAGGTATTTCTTCTCCTCATGCTTATATTAGATCCTTTGAGTGTCGTTTGGATATATGATGAAAATTAAAAGTTGGCAGACAGGAGGAGAAGGAAAAAAAGCATAATAAAAGCCAGAAAAGAGGAAATAACGATTAGCTTTAGAAGCGAAATGGGGCTTTTAGTCGATATGCCTAAACAAGGATTCGGTAACACAAATGATGGCAACACTGCCCGTTCATTTTTTCTTATGCCTGCTGCAGTATCCAAAATAACTGGGAACAATGAAAATTTAATTTATAGATTTAAGTAGTTGTGAACTAAATCCTGCAAAATATGATATATTTATCATATTTTGCTATTACCACAGCAAGATTATATTAATGGTATCCCATGCCTCCTACAGTCCGTAAAATACATGGTCATGACATAATTGAACATTTTTTTATTTGCTATAGGCCAATTAGCTGAAGATGCTCAAGAGGCAAGACACAATGAGGTAGGACATTATAGGCTCCATAATTTAAGATAACTGCCACACTAATTAATTATGGCAAAAGTTGTGAAGAATAAAAAAGTTTTATTTTTTATTATTGAAAACATATTATATATATTATTGAAATTTTGTGAAAAAAAAAATAGTTTCCATTTCAGGTGTACTAAGCTGTTTATTATATGCATAATGTCACAATAATAATAAATATTTTTCTTTATGGATTTTTTTTTTTTAATCAATATGTCATATCCTTTATGTTTATAAACGATTTTATCCGTTATATTACCTCTAAATGCTTTCAATTATTTTTGTCCTCCTAAATTCTCATTTTGAACCACTGTGCGACGCGCGACGGGGCGCGACCTAGCAGTTGTTCAAATGAGAACAACTTTTAGGATCTTTTGTTTCTAGTATAGTAACAAGTATTTATCACTACATGTTTCTAAATTTTCAAAAAAAAGTTTTTTCGACCCACCCTAATGTATGTGTCTTGTACCTCATAAATATTTTTCAAAAAAATTAGGGTAAAAAATCGGTCCGAGACAACTCAGACAAACTTTCTCATATATGAGTTTATAATTACTTAGCCCAGTGTTTTCATTTATTAGTTTTAAAATGTACATTTAAATATTATTGAACATTTCATCAAAATTTATCATAAAAATAACTTCTCCTGGGTGGGGAATCGAACCCGGGCTCTCTCCGTCCGCGTTTTAAGGTAATTTCTCAGGATCTAGATTTTTCCCGGGAAAACGGCTTATATCGTTGGATTCGTATTCAAATGGACTACATTTTAGAATTTTTTAAATCAAAATCGTCGGAACCGTTTTCGAGAAATAATTTTTTTTTCATGTTTTTTCAGAGTTTTTGGGGGGTAGCGCCCCAAAATTTAGAGCTAAAATTTATTTCTAGATTTCGCCTCGG
This sequence comes from Gerris lacustris, assembly GCA_951217055.1. Taxonomy (NCBI): domain Eukaryota; kingdom Metazoa; phylum Arthropoda; class Insecta; order Hemiptera; family Gerridae; genus Gerris; species Gerris lacustris. The sequence continues at coordinate 34,549,782 of OX578276.1, read as the reverse complement.
GGTATGATTTTTCTGAACATGTATGCCAAATTTCGTCAAAATCGGCCCAGTAGTTTAGGCTCCAGGCGTCTGCACAGACGACAGACGACAGACAGAGATTTTTTAAAAACCACTTTTTTGGACTCAGGGGACCTCAAAACGTGTAAATACATCAATATCTCAAAATCGAATTTTCGCGCCATCACAATACTTTCTCTTTATATGAGAAAGTAAAAACTTAAGGGTTACATTTTTTTTATTTTTGTTCGACACCGTGAGGGGTATCATATGAAAGGGCTCGTCGAGCAGATTACAAAAATATATAATTCTTTGGTTATAACTTTGACAGGGCGAGCGTAGGCAAGCTTAAAGTGGGTGTGAAACGTGTTTCCCCCTCTATCTCGCTTATGTGAAGTGCAAAAAATCTGGAAAAATTCCTGAACATTCTTCGACCAAAAGTAAAGATACCACTTTTTGGAAATTTCGAAAAAAATATTATTTCATATTTTATTGACAAAATACGTCTTTTTATAACTATGGTCTTTTCGATGTATTTATATGGTTGTAGTCCGGTTCAGTGGAAAAAAATATTGTTCACGTGTTTTGAGAATATCAGACCCATAGGATAGTAAGCTTTTTAGCTTTTGGGGAGCCAGGGTAGCCGAGCGTCTTAGGGCGGTCGCTCAGCTATCACTAAGTCGAGGCAACTCGAGGTCGTGGGTTCGATCCCGTGCCATGATACTCTGAATTGCATCAATGAATCGCGGACGGTGCAGGGCGAGGGACACCCTTTATGGGGACTCTTCCCCCACTCTTTGATGTGGGTCCGTTCCGCGTCATGATGATGTGATTTGTATCTATGGTTCGAGGACGGAGCAGGGCGAGGGACACCCTTTATGGGGACTCTTCCCCCACGCTTTGACGCACGCTTATATAGCTTACTAATGACCACACCATACTCGCTTCGGCGGTACAATGTACAAATGTATGATGTGTGAAGTAACTGGAACTCTCCACCACGGGGCGTAAAAAGGGCCTAAGTGATGGCCTAATTGCAAGGTTCGAACAAGTGGTTCGTCCTACCCGTTCTAGTAGGAAGTACTAGACTACTACTACTAAAAAAAGCTTTTTAGCATTTTAAAAAACACCATCAATACTACTTAAACTATACAGGGTTGCCTACGGACCCTCGCTGTGTGCTGACCAGCACACACTTGACCTGTTTATTAAATTTAAGCGCGTAGAGTGATTTGGGAAAGAGAGAGGGACAGACATATATCATGTACTTGCACTGGATAAATTAGGCCTAGTAGAACTTACTCGGACAGAGGGAGATTTGGCTAAACCTATGATATCACAACTTTTTACGCGAGACTTGGCTTATCTTTATACACTAGTGTTTTTGTTGGGATTTCACTTCTTTTTGTTAGTATTTTTTTGTTTTTCATTCTTTGTTCTTCTTTGATGGTTCTTGGGTCTTTTATCCTTCTTTGTTCTTGTTAATCTTTTGTGTAACTTCTTCGTCGGTGGGTGTTTCAATAAAATTATCAATATAAATTATCAGTTATAAATAAAATTATCTGGAGTAAATATGTTTACAGTTTAAGATAACTGACAATCAATGTTGTCAAATCAATCAACACATTTTAAAGTTCTCCACTAGGTAGCTCTAGTGGCGCTGTTTACAATTTTTACAATATTTTGAATAGGAGGTTTTTGTATTAGCCTTAAAACGGACAAAGAACAAGATTTTTTTTTTTTTAATTTTTCCTTTATTTGTACAATAAACTCTGGCTAAGAAGTGCCTAAGAATTATGATGAGTGAGTCAGTCAGTCAGTGACAAAATTACAAAATTTAGGCTCATATATCTTATGAACTACTCAGTTTGTCGTGAAGTTTAAATTAAAATTAATTTTATAAATCTATTTTCAATAGGATAATAGTTAGGGGTCCAAATTGCCGTGAGTTAGTTCCAGTAAAGGATGGCACGGCTGTGCTCGACTTGGTGGGGGCACTGCCGCCCCCAAATAGGGCTGACGACCATATTTAAATAGTAGAATAGGTAAAAAGCAAGACCAGGTAAACAAGTTTTCTTTCTCTTGTGAGGTAAACATAATCTATTCATATAAAATTAAAGTTTTGTCTTTACATTGGTCAGAATTGATTTTTTTTTTTTTTTTTCATTTTATACATTCCAAAAACCGAATCCGACCTTAACTTTGTTCGTATCTGTCGCCCCAGTCCGACTTTACAGGCGCAAAACTGGCTAAATGAAATCAATTATTATTATTTTTTTTCCAGAGATGAGCGCAAACATGCCGCGCAATTTGAAGGCTTGGTTTCGTCTAAAAATATTGAGTAAAACCAAAGTATAAAACAATATATATTAATATTATAAAACAAATGTACAAACAAATAACCTAAAAAAATTAGGTTGACCCACCCAGCATAATCAAGACCCATAGACCCGCTTATCAAAACGTTTGGGTACTTCTAGACCACCTAGAGACTCTCGGTTTTTTGAGTTTGGTCGGAAATTGGCCCAAACCGACAGGAAAAATCCGAAAAGTACAAAAAAAGTCCCCCCCCCCCAAAAAAATTAAAGATGGCGGACGAAATTTTAAAGTTTTTTTGGAGGCTTATTGAAGCTAAACAGTAATTCGTATCGAAAAGCAAATTGCACCAGCGGTAAATGATTTTAAAGGATCAACAACTTTGGTCCTATGACTTTTTGTCGTACCTCCATCGGTTCTACCTTAAATAGTGCAAAATTTGATGTTTTGTTTTTAATTTTTGACTATGAGCTTTTATGGCGGCCGCAATTGTTGACCGATTTAATATCTGATTGGGGTGTATAAACCTATACACTAATTCTCTGATGGGGTGCATACATTAATTCTCTTTAAATCGAGTATTTATTATTTTACCATTTTATTTCTAGAACTAGAGTTATTAAATATTTTCTGGTGCAACTGTCGTATCGAGAGAAGAGTGTGGTAATTATTTTAATGTACCATCATGGTTGATGACTGTTCAATCACTTCCCAGTCTAATTGGTTTTGACTACGTTTATTTTATCCTTTTTTAGGGTTTCGAGGTCCTCCTAGAAACCCTTATACTTTGGTAGTTCGTCCGTCTGTCCGTTCGTCGCAGCTTGGAGATAATATCTCCCGACCTACTGAAGCTCTAGACTTGAAATTTGGTAAACAAGTTAAACTTTTTTGCCCAAAAACAGAAAAACTATTGCGGACATACACACTCAAAATTTCTGGCGATCTGCGATCAATTGCGAATAGATCGCAATATTTTACATTTTTTGTAATTTTCAAATCGGGTATCATTTCAAAGGTATTAGGTGAAACGTAGATCACAAATATGTATTGCTTTTCCAAAATGGCGGCCATTTTACCCCCGAAAAAATTAAAGCAAACACAAAATGTGCCCCCCCCGAACTACCCCATTAGGATAGGTCCTAAAAATAAGTCAAATATACATCTCTGTGGTCCAGTCAAATTTCCGGGAGTTGATATAAAAAAGTCAAATTTTAGAAGTTTTAGGGGGCTGAAATTTCGGAGCTCCTAAATTTTTTTGTATTGAAATTTGAAGTTGGGTATCATTTTAAAGGTATTGAAATTTGGTTCACATAAATATATCGATTTTACAAAATGGCGTCCATTTTCCCCCCAAAAAATTAAAACAAAACGCAAAAAAAATCCCCCCCCCCCCCACCTGCTACCCCATTAGGACAGGTCCTAAAAAAAAGGCAAAAATACAAAAATATCAATCTCTGTGGCCCAATAATATTTTCATGAGTTGATATAAAAAAGTCAAATTTTAGAAATTTTAGGGGGCCGTAACTCCGGAGCCCCAAAAATTTTATGTTTTGAAAATTCGAAGTTGGGTATCATTTTAAAGGTATTGAAATTTGGTTTACAAAAATATATGGTGTTTCTAAAATGGCGGTCATTTTACCCCTAAAACTACCAAAAAGGTGCACACCGAAGACACTATAAGATAATATATGCACACCTTGCTTCTTAAAAGTTAAACTTTTTACACATATGTTTGTTTAAAAAAATAATAATGTAATTATGAATTCAAAGTGTATTTATATACTGCAAAGTTTCATGATAGTATCTCTTTCAATTCATAGGTTATTGGAACCGTACAGACTGACAGACAGACAGACACACAGGAACGAAACTATCAAGGTTTCTGTTTTTGGTTTCACCAAGAAACCTTAAGAAGGTGTATTGAGCCCAAACTGATCTTCTAGAGCTATGGAAAGTTTTCCTTTATATGATGCATGCACATTGCACATAGTAATTCAAAACCAAGCCTTTTTCTGATAAGTTAACGTTTATAAAATGTTTTTCCAGTAGTCGGATTTAGTTACTGATTAGTTTTGCAAATTATATATGATCCATAAAAGGCATCAAAATATTCTCTGTTAGCAAATGAATTGTAATGTTTCTTGACGACAGTTTTTAAACTTAAATTAAAATAAAACGATCCGTAGCGAAGCAAAGGAATCCTGTTAAATATACAGTGTGTTCACGGTGGGGTGTAATTTTTAGTTGATTATCCCTGCCTGGTCTTAAACTAAAATTAGTCCAATTAACTAAAGTACAGGGTCTTGTTACTATGAACTTTTAAAAATTGTCAAGAGTAAAGTACTTTTGTTTTTAGTTATTCTTAAGTACCTTAGTTTAAAGTTGTTCCAGTTTTCTAAGTAAATATTTTTGATACTTATAAAAACAAAGATTATTTACTCTTGACAATCTGTTAGAGGTTGAACTTCTGCTTAAAATAAAAATATCTTAAAACTTGTAGAATATTCTTATATTATATGACTGTCGTGGGCTGTCACGTCTAATTTATTTAGTTTATTTTTATTATTAATTTCTTCTATTTATTACGTTAAAGTTATTGTCGTTTTATAATTATAGTCCACAGGCCACCATAAGAAGTGAGTCGCTGATTGATAAAGTTTTCTTACCTTATGGAATCGCTTATTTATGCCTTGTCCACCGATGAATTGGGTATATGGCAACTGGGCGCTGGGCCATTTCTTTTTTGTTGACATGCCAAACTTGCCCTTCTGCGGGAACATTGAAAAGAGATAGATAAAGTTTTGATTTTCACAGGATCGTTTAATTAAATTATTTCAAAAACAGTGGTAAAGGTGGCCACCGATAAGAGTGGGCCGTTTTCTTTTCAACGTCCCCGCAGAGCGATATGTTTGTGGCGGTGGCCACCCCAAACGGCCCACTCTTATCGGTGGCCACCTTTACCACTGTTTTTGAAATAATTTAATTAAACGATCCTGTGAAAATTAAAACTTTATCTATCTCTTTTCAATGTTCCAGCAGAAGGGCAAGTTTGGCATGTCAACAAAAAAGAAATGGCCCAGCGCCCAGTTGCCATATACCCAATTCATCGGTGAACAAGGCATAAATAAGCGATTCCATAAGGTAAGAAAACTTTATCAATCAGCGACTCACTTCTTATGGTGGCCTGTGGACTATTACCCGTTGTAACAAATTCTTTTACAAGAAATAAACGGATTATCAGTCTTCGTAATTGATTTGTATTTTGTACCAAGTTCCTCTCGCGCTGCCAAGCTAGAGCTCAACTGTAGCGACAGTAAAAGAATTTTGTTTATCGAAGAATCAAGAGATAGGTAAGAATTATAATTCAATATCATTATGAGTTTGAACTCTTCAAAAGCGAAAGATAATACTCAGGCGAGCTCAGCGCGATCCTTGAGAAGTCATCGAGTGCTCTCTGAAAAGGGGTTCGCGAATTTAGTTCAAGAAAAGACGAGTCTTTTTCGTAAATTAACGAAAGATGCAGACTCAAGAAAGAAATCCGTGACTAAGTTCCTGAAGGAGAAAACTGTCCCAACCCTTATTAGCTCCGAATTAAGTGAAGCAAAGTTAATTAGTAGAGAACTTAGTCTCCCATTCTGATACAGTAGAAGGGCAGTGTTGGTATATACCACATCATGGTGTATACCATCCGAAAAAACCGGGTAAAATTAGGGTCGGTTTTAATTGCTCAGCTTCTTTTCGAGGGGAATCCCTAAATGGAAATTTGTTAGCAGGTCCAGATTTGACAGCAAACTTGCTAGGAGTAATAATTAGGTTTAGACGCAACCCTATAGCCTTTGCTGGAGACATAGAGGTTATGTTTCATCACGTTTTTGTGAAACAGGAACATAGGAACTTCCTTAGATTTTTGTGGTGGAAAGATGGGGATTTTTGTGGAAAGACAAACAACACTGGCCACAATTTGAGTTCAACCTAAAACTTTCTGAGGCAGATCCGGAGGTAAAAGGAGTGCAAAGTAATGCAGTTTCATCCAGGTCCTTTCCTAACCTATGTAGTCGATTAGCAAAATTTAGTTCATGGAAAGTGGCAAAAGGATCTAATTTATTATCTTTAGGATTACTTTATGGTCTAATTTATTTAGTCTATTTTTATTATTAATTTCTTCTATTTATTACGTTAAAGTTATTGTCGTTTTATAATTACCCGTTGTAACAAATTCTTTTACAAGAAATAAACGGATTATCAGTCTTCGTAATTGATTTGTATTTTATACCAAGTTCCTCTCGCGCTGCCAAGCTAGAGCTCAACGGCAGCGACAATGACTGATGACAATATATAAAGAGTAGACATATTGGTCAAAAGCAGGACCAGTCAAACACGTCTTCTTTCTCTTGTGAGGTAAACATAATAAAATATATATATAAAGATATTTGATGGTTGTTTTATTATAATTAAAGAAACTTAAAGTAATCTATAGGCATGATAATTTTAGGATTGCCCAACTAGTATTTTATAAAACCTATGTTTCCATCTCTAACCCCTCCTCCTTTTCTCAGCTTCTGAAAAAAAAAAAGAAAATGGGTAATGATAAGACAAATAAAGTTGTTCAGTATGTGCTTTTAATACTCAAAAGTAATTTAAAAAATTGGTCGAGTTCGTTAACCAGGTTGATGAGCCCAACCGTTTTAAGATGGCGCCCATTTAAAAGTGTGTTTTAACAATAACTTTGTACATATTTATTGTGGCGTGAATCAAACGCGTATAAATGCATTGTGTCATTCACAAAATGCAACTACTCCCCCCCCCCCCCTTATATTTTCCCCTTATATTTTCCTGCGTGTGTCTGTCCGTCCGTCTGTCGCCTGCTCTCACGGCTACACCTTTCGTCCGATCACTTTGAAATTTGGCATATATCTGTATTGTACCTACACACACATTTTAAATATGTAGCGACTTAAAAAAAAAAAAAATGTTTCAAAAAATTAGGGTAAAAAAACCTAAGGGTTAAAAATGTTTTATTTTTTTCGACACCTATTATATCATATGAACAATCGACATCATATCATATAAAAGGGTACGTCAACTGATTACAAAATATATAATTTTTGGTTATAAGCTTGAACAGGATAGCGTAGACGAATTTAAAGTGGGAAAACTGTCCCTCCCCCACCTCTATCGCGCTTATGTGAAGTGCAAAAAATCTGAAAAAATTCCTGAACCTTCGACCAAAAGTAAAGATACTACTTTTTGGAAATTTCGAAAAAAATATTATTTTATTTTTTATTGACAAAATACGTTATTTATAAATATGGTCTTTTCGATTTATTTATATGTTTGTAGTCCGGTTTTGTGGCAAAAAAAAAAATCTATATCAGAAGTTTGTTTATGTGTTTTGAGAATAACAGACCCATAGGATAGTTCAAAGTAGGCTTTTTAGTATTTTAAAAAGCTACATCAAGAGATACTACTTAAGCAATACAGTGTGGCCTACGGACCCTCGCTGTGTGCTGACTAGCACGCACTTGACCTGTTTATTATTTTTAATGATAATTATCTATAGATATATGTTGTAAGTTAAAAACCTTTATATGTTGTAAGAAAACGTTTCAGCCCTTATTAAGGTCATATTCAGTCCTTTATTAACCAAAAAATAAATTAAATAGCCAAATCATCATATCAATTACAATTATTAAAAGAAAAGAATAGACTGCCAATTGGTGTGGCACATAGCTTCCTCGCATGTTATCCTCGTACTTCATTGATATTATGCTTTACTAGCCATTATTGTCTGATTTTTTTAATTGTTTCCCGCGTGTTTTAATCTGACAAAATTGTGTTGATCTTTTATATTAATTAAAGTACCAATTTAGCAAAAGTTAAAGAGCGCAAACGGTTCAAATTAATCTGTGGCTATCTGCAGGCTACTTTGGATAAACTATAAAAGTTATAGTTTAAACTAAACTATAAAAATTTCATAAAGTCCGCATGTGGAAGAGAAACAAATAGGCGCAGAAGGTTGAAACTGAAACTGAACACCCAAATTTCAATAAAATTGGACGAGTAGTTTTTAAGTAATGTTGGTTCGCAAAAATTGAACGTCATACCGTCCGAGACAGACACGAAACCAAAAATGTCCCCTGATGTAGAAACGGATTTCTGTCTTGGAATTTTTGAAATCGGAGATATCAAACTTTTTCGTTCATCACGATCACATAGCTTCCGTTACCTTCGGTAAGCTCGGAAGCAAAACAACTATCTATATCATTTTAAATTAGTAGCGATTTATAATATTAAATTCTGAATTCACTTAAATTGTTATTTAATAGTGCTGGGGAATCGATTCTCTAAGTATAAGGTACCCAATTATAATTTAAATATATATATATATTCAAGAAGCTGTTAATAAACTTAAGCGACACATGAAAAATTCCTTAAATGCAGTTTTTTTCTCGTAAAATAATAGCTTTGTTTCAAATTTGTGTGATCAAAGAAACGGGGAGTGCATTGATCAGCGTTTTTGAGTTTTTTAATTTAAATTTAGTATTTCTATGAATACGAAAGAGTTTTGTCCGAATATGTCTCACCGTTTTAATTATTTTGCCTCTGATTTTCCACTTAAGGTTAACAAATCCGAATCAGCCTGAATCGGCCAATCTTTCTACGCCACGCAATAAAATTTCCCTATACGAGAGGACTCCCGTGGTGTTCTACACATGATAATCCTAGCTTGAAACGAGAATTTGCTAATGTAATCCACTTCACTCCTTCATTTAACTTTTTCCCGTTCAGGACTAACTGGTGCCAGTCTAGTGTACACATCTTAATTCAATTCAATGCATGTAATTACATCGGCAAAAATCCGGACTAGGCCGGATAGTGCACGCTTCATAATTCATTCAAATGAATTTATTTCTATTGGCATAATCTGGGCTCGACCGATCGGGCTGATTTTGTGTGTCTAATGGTATGGCCCCTTGGGACCTCCTATGTTCGCCACTGGTATGTATATTTTTACTTTGTTGTCTATTTAAATACGTATCTAACTATAAAATTCGTTTTACCGGATAAAACATATTATTAATTGGAATATTGACTGATAAAGTCAATTAAATTGTTCGAACAATAAAAATCGTATAGTAAACGTTGATTTGTTGAACGCTGTTTAAAATATTTAAGTATAAATAATTAATAACAATAACAAAGTATTCAATTTGGTTCTACAGAGTTTAAATTTAGAATCACTATTTATATGAAAAATGTTTGTTTGACCTATAGTTAGTAATATGATCATGATCACAGACGTCAATATTTAAATTAAATCCAAATTGTCAATCAACCTTATGGAGCTACTATGGAACACTATCACCACAAACAATATGTAACCTTCCCCTTCCAATATGATCCGATGGGACTTATACCGCTCAGTTCCGATGATGCAGTTTATCCCGTGCCATCCATCACTGTGTATTAGTCATTTGACACTGTTTTGTGTTTCACCGGGGATTATTGTTACTATATTTTGCATAATACTTACTTCCTTCTTCTTCTGATGGAAGGTGGATTATTGTATCACATCCTTTCTGTGTGCATGCAACCCATCCATTCATGCATGTGCAAGTATTGCAGTCAACGTTCCATACCGCACCGTCTTTTTTGCAATCAGTTCCTTTGACTCCTTCCGCTACATGAACAATTTTTATTAATCATTGGTAATCATGCATGTTAGAAGTAAGAAGTTCAGTTGCTTTTAGCCAAGGCCGAGACAAAGAAGTATCACTGTTTCTATAGATCATTTTTGTGTGCAGTTGGAATCTAAAATCTATCTAATCGATCTTCCGGAGGATACTAAGTCGCCCCCCCCCCCCCAGACCTAACCGCTGGATACACCACTGTTTATAGGTGTATTAGTCATTTGACACTATGTTTTGTCTTTCACCGGGGATTATTGTTACTATATTTTGCATAATACTTACTTGCTAATCCACATGCCCTCGTAGAGCATGAATTTACTCCATTATAGCATGTGCAAGTATTGCAATTTTTTCTGTAAATTGCACCATGTTCGCAATCAGTTCCTTCGTTTCCTTCAACTAAATAGACAATTTTCATTAATAAATGGTAATCAACATGTTAAAAGTTCAGCTGCTTTGTTCAGTTAAAAGTATCGCTGCTTCTGATGAGAGTCAGTTGCAAATGACTCTCATCATAAGATGGAGTCATTCTCAAGGGAGCTGCTTATGATGAGAGTCAGTAGCAAATGACTCTCATCATAAGATGGAGTCATTCTCAAGGGAGCTGATTATAATGAGAGTCAGTAGCAAATGACTCTTATCATAAGATGGAGTCATTCTCAAGGGAGCTGCTTATGATGAGAGTCAGTTGCAAATGACTCTCATCATAAGATGGAGTCATTCTCAAGGGAGCTGCTTATGATGAGAGTCAGTAGCAAATGACTCTCATCATAAGATGGAGTCATTCTCAAGGGAGCTGCTTATGATGAGAGTCAGTTGCAAATGACTCTTATCATAAGATGGAGTCATTCTCAAGGGAGCTGCTTATGATGAGAGTCAGTTGCAAATGACTCTCATCATAAGATGGAGTCATTCTCAAGGGAGCTGCATATGATGAGAGTCAGTAGCAAATGACTCTCATCATAAGATGGAGTCATACTCAAGGGAGCTGCTGATGATGAGAGTCAGTAGCAAATGACTCTCATCATAAGATGGAGTCATTCTCAAGGGCCATTTATCAAGGAGTCATTTATTATCTAAGCCTCAGATATTGATGATTACTGAATCTATGAACAGAAAAATACTGCTAGAACGGTTTTACATTTAATGTACGTACAACATTGTGATGGTACGAAAATTTGATTTTGAGATTTGAATGGATTTAGACTAATTTTTCCGGCAGTCAACAGAAGAATGTATACTAAATACTTTATATTTTTGATTTTGAACTAAATAAAATTTATTTTATCTACACCTGGGAAACTAGATTATTCCAAAAAAGGGTTATATACCTTGATTCATATCTAAATGGACTTAAACTTTTTCCGCCATCTTAAACCCAGTTTGCTAAGTCAGCATTTTTTTTTAAAAAATCGTAATAAATCGAAAATGGTCCTGATCGAGTTGAAATTTGGCTCGAATGTACCTCTCTGTATGACAAACAAGCCCACTAAATTTCATTTTGATTTTGGCCACCATTTTGAAGTTATAAATTTTTTAATTTTTAAACTTTGACGGTTAATAATACTGAAATTACAAATAGGTTTTTGACTTATAGCATATCGTTGGAACCGGAAAAAATTAAGGAACAAATATAAAAAAACCCGATGAAATTCCATTAATTAGTTTAAAAGTTATAAGCGAATATAATTATTTATTAGTGCGATAATTTTGATGACGTCAAAGTTTGTTTACATCTGTCAAAATACTGCCAAACTTCAAATAATTAAATAAAATATAGGTATTAAAAATAAGGGTTTTTTTTTGTAAAAGTGATAATAAATCAGTTAGTTCAGAACGGTCGCATCCAAGTACTGACCACGTCCAATGCTGCTTCTTCCTGCTGCTTCGCAGCAGGAGAGGCCACTATATACTTTTATAGATACTTTATATTTTTGATTTTGAACTAATAAAATTTATTTTATTCCTACCTGGGAAACTAGATTATTCCCAAAAAACGGCTTATATAAGATTCATATCTAAATGGACTACATTTTAGAATTTTTAATCAAAATTGTCGAAACTGATTTTGAGAAATATTTTTTCACGATTTTCAGAATTTGTAAGGGGTAGCACCCCCCTAATTTGAAGAAAAATTAATTATGCCGAATTTTCTCAAATTAGGCCCAGTAGTTTAGGCTCCACTCGTCTGCACAGACGAACAGACATTTTTAAAAAAACAAATTTTGGGCTCAGGGGACCTCAAAATGGGACTCAAGAATTGAGATTTTGATGTGTAAATCCATTAAGTTCTCAAAATCGATTAATCGCGTATCACAATACTTTCTTCTGATATTTGAAAAGTAAAATGCAAAAATCAATTGGAAAATAATCCAACCGATAAATATCTACGGACCCTTATCTCTATCATTATTTAGCGCAGTTTAGTAAATCTTATATTTCGTACTTACTGTACATGTCGTGTTTGAACTAAACGTTTTTAATGTCATGGAAACAAATTAAAATTAATATTAATTCTTACCTGCTATAGCCACCAAAACTGTCGCCACAATCAATACAATTAAACGTTGCATTCTGAAATAATAAAATATCTACTGTAATTATTTACTCGAATTTGATTTTATATATTAATCAATGTATCTGTCTAGGTCTCTTTATATATCAACCCCCCTACTTTTATCCTCTTTCTCTAACGACATTCTTATCACACACATTCATATATATATATATATATATATATATATATATATATATATATATATATATATATATATATATATATATATATATATATATATATATATATATATATATATATAGTCTTCTTAAGATAATTATTATTTGTTATACGTGACAGACTTAATATATTAGTAGTATCATTGGAACTAATTAAGCTATAATGATAAATAATATACCGCCTGAAAGAGCATGAAAACTTCTTAAAGATAATATCATTTTAGCTATTAAATTTCATTTTTAGTAGCACGTTAATTCGTTAGATCATAAAAATAAAAATGGAAAACGATAGAGCAGTAGTTATACTACTGTATTGTAATAGATAGCTGAGTGCAAAACACCTTAAAGTTGGCACCTTTACTAAGCTTTAAAACGATACTTTTAAATTTAAAATATCGTAAATAAAGTATCCGAAATATTGATGAAATTCAAAAAAACCATGTCCAACTGTCTTCTAAGATAGGGTTAGAGGAATGGGAAGTGTCCTGAAAATTTAAACTTCGGGTTTTTTTTCTTTTTCTTTTAAGTTGCTCAGTAGAATAAGACGTTAAAGTCATTGTACAGTCATAGTACCCGTCATGACCACCAGTGTAATGCCAGTCATGGTACCAGTAATAGTTCAGTCCTTGTAACGTCATAGTACCCGAGGAATCTTATAATGTATTAAGGGTGTAAAAATTAATTTTTATCATGATTATTAATATTAGAACGAAGTTCCTTATGGCACGTTCTGGAGCCCGGGAGTGAATCCGAGAAAAACGACCCAAATCACCGTCACAAAATAACCGTCACGTAACCAAGTGTCACGAAATCTACCGATGACGATTGTACGGGCAAGAGGGATTACCTGGCTTGCCTTCGTACCAAGGGGGGGGGGGGAGAAGTTGCCGGAATGTTGTACGGGTGAAAAGTGAACTGTAAATAATAAATGAAATAATGTAAGAAATAATTGGGTGAACTTTAGGAGGCAAGGAAATAAGGGTAAGGGTAAGAAAAAGAGGTAACATAGGGTGATGAAGGCAGAGTGTGAAGGCTTACGGTTTTGATGACTTGAATGGCGTAGAAAAGCGACAGGCGCGGGTGGAAGTGAGTCCCTGCTCCCACACTGTAACAGAGAGACTGGTTCTCCTACGTCCGGAGGCGTAAGGGCTATCACGCTACTTCCTCGCACCGCCGAGTAGCAGCACCGTCAGTCCTTATCTTCGTGAGTTAATTATTCTTATTATAGTTATTATTCTTATTATTATATTCTTATATAGGGAGGGAAGATAAGGAAGGTTTTATAAGGAAAATAAATAACTTATAAGTGGCGCGAACAACGATAACTTGAGTAAAAGATGACCGAGTTTGTTGAAATTTGGTGCACGTGTTCATTTTACCAATACCTAGGCTGAGTTAGTTGGACAACGTTATCCGCCCAAGCGTTCGCGCGCAACGCTCGCGTAAACGTAAGCTTCAAATTTAAAATTGGATTTTTAGGACGGGAAAAAATTCTAACTTCATCTATTTAATGAGACAAACAACATTTATAAATAATTTTTTTTAGTAAAACAAACACCAACACTGCTATGAAGTGATAAAGATCGCTAAATTGATTAAAGCGGACCTAAACGTTTAAAATAAAGAAAACAACGTTTTTACTTTTTTTACTTTTTTCTAATGTAACGATTTTAATAAAACTTCTTACACATCGCCTTAAGTGCAATTGAAACAGGCATATAAAAATTTCAACCTGATACAAGCAGAAGTTTTTTTTTTTTTATGTTGGTGATTTATATTTTATATTAAAGTATTTTGGATTTTTATATTATATTTTTTTGGAGAAGTTCGCCGACGGAGTCTGATGGAACAGTTCTTTTCTTCTCAACAACCATCTGCTTTAACTATAAACGAATCAAAATTAACTTCTTTCTCAATTTACAAAACATCATTTTTTGAAGACGCTCTTTCCAATGATAATAAAAAGTTTTTCTTTTAATTTTGCCTTAACTCCACTAGTACAAATAGTTACTTTTAATTTTGCCTTAACTCCACTAGTACAAATAGTTACTTTTAATTTTGCCTTAACTCCACTAGTACAAATAGTTACTTTTAATTTTGCCTTAACTCCACTAGTACAAATAGTTACTTTTAATTTTGCCTTAACTCCACTAGTACAAATAGTTACTTTTAATTTTGCCTTAACTCCACTAGTACAAATAGTTACTTTTAATTTTGCCTTAACTCCACTAGTACAAATAGTTACTTTTAATTTTGCCTTAACTCCACTAGTACAAATAGTTACTTTTAATTTTGCCTTAACTCCACTAGTACAAATAGTTACTTTTAATTTTGCCTTAACTCCACTAGTACAAATAGTTACTTTTAATTTTGTCTCTTTTTCTAACTCCGCCATATGTAAGTAGTTAGTATAATATACTTAGCTCTGTAATTTTATAATTTATATTTAATAAAAAGCGTAAGGAACTTCGTTTCTACCGGGTGTCCCGCGACACCACACGTATTTTTAGGGTTTTGTAGATACTTCTCAAAACCCTTATACCGAGGGTGATGTGTCCGTCCGTCCGTCCGTCGCACTTTGGTTCATAGGGCCCGAGCCGTTTAAGCGAAAGTACTGAAATTTGAAACACTGGTGCAACTTTTTGACCCAACCACAGGAAAAATATATAGAAGTTCATAATTAGATTTGCGCATGCGCAATTCGAAAAAATGTGGTAAACTCAAATTTTTTTTTTTTTAATTTTTTAGTAGGGTATCAAATGAAAGCTGCTGAAGAGTAGGACACAAAAATATATTATGCTTTTTTAAATGTTGCATTCCTTATTGGTTAAATAAATCAAAATATACCCCAAAAAATTCCCCCCCCCCCCCAACCACTATAGATCATCTGGCACTAAAATTTTGAAATAATTCATGCTAATATCTTATTGTGGGGCGATGAAAATTCCGGGAGTTCATCCCAAATTTTCAAAAATTGTTAATTTTGGGCACGAAAAAGTGAAGTGCGCCCAAAATTTTATTTTTTTAAAATTTTGAGTTGGGTATTAAATGAAAGCTGCTGAAGAGTAGGACACAAATATATATATGCTTTTTTAAAATTTGCATTCCTTATAGGGGAAAAAAATCAAAATATACCCCAAAAAAATCCCCCCCCCCCAACCACTATAGATCGGCTGGTGCTAAAATTTCGAAATAATTCATACTAATACCTTATAGTGGGGCGATGATATTTCCGGGAGTTCATTCCCAGGTTTTAAAAATTACCAATTTTGTGCGCGAAAATTTGGAGTGCGCCCAAAATTTTATTTTTTAAAAATTTTGAGTTGGGTATCCAATGAAAGCTGCCGAAGAGTAGGATACAAATATATATTTGCTCTTTTAAATTTTTAATTCTTTTTTCTTTTTACCCCCAAAACAATCCCCCCCCCCCCCCCCCCCATTTTATATAATGGCTGGTCTTAAAATTTTGAAATGATTCATGGTTACACCGTATGGTTGGGCGATGAAAATTTCCTAAAAAATGTAATTTATCTTGTCGTTATTACCTATAAAAAACATTGTGACCTCCCGGGGGATCGAACCCGGGACCCTTAGGATCGAAGAAAAAAAATCATAATTACATAATGGGTATGCTTAATCATCTACAAAACCCTAAAAAGGACTTGGACGCAAGTACTTCCCTGTGATTTTTACTTCCATGAAAATGGAAGTATGGTGATACCCTCCAAAACGTGATTCCGAGATCTCTGTGAAGGAGGGGTCTTACGGACCCGGGGGTATCATTGAAATCCATTTCATATACATGTATGTCTGTGCGTACGTATGTATGTACGTACGTACGTACGTACGTTCGTTCGGAACTTAAAACCTTTATAACATCGCTTCAAGACATCGTATTGAGATGCGGTTTTCGGCATTTTTTAGAACTTCGGACGGAAAAACTGATGACGCAAACCCGAACATCGTAGCTTACGACGTTTCGGAGCTACAGTCACTTAAGCACGAAATCGGTCTGTCGACGATAACTTTAGTAGGCTTTATTTGATTTCAATTTCCTTTAGGGTATATATGTGTCCTATATGGTAGATTGTACCTATACTTTTTGAGCAAAATCGGACAAGCGGTTTGGGAGATATTGGTATTTTAGTGTTTTTTTAAAGGTTTTTTCGGAACCAAATTGCGGCTAAACTGAAAGTCGTATCGAAAAGCGGATAACACCAGTTTAACCAATTTTAAATAATCTACAACTTTTGTCATATGACTTTTTGTCGTAGGACCATCCCTTCTACCTTAAATAGTCATTTTTGTTACATTTTCGACTTTGAGCTCTTATATTATTCGAAATAATTGACCGATTTATTTCGGAACAAAATTGCGGCTAAACTGTAAGTCGTATCGAAAAGCGGATAACACCAGCGGTAACTGATTTTAAAAGATCTACAACTTTGGTCCTATGACTTTTTGTCGTAGGACCATCCCTTCTACCTTAAATAGAGACATGTTTTTCAGTTTTTTGTTAAATTTTCGACTTTTTTTTATCAGCTGATTCTAAATTCTTTTATTATTATATTCTTATATCGTATAGTTAAAAACAAGTATAAAGAAAATGTAAACAAATAAACAAAAATTGAATAATTAATTTTTTTGTTATAAAGGATAAAGATTAATAAATTTGTTTTGTTTTCGCATAAACTCACCTAGAACTCTAGATGTAATCAAACCTCCTTTCTCTCTTATCTTTTTACATTCTACCGACATTTATAAGGTAACATTTTATTTTTATGTTAACTATATATTTAATTGTGTTTATTATCATTATTATTTTTGTTTAATTTTGGCTTTCTGTTGCAAAACTATAATCAATATTAGCTGTTTGTACGATGTAGTTTATACTGAGTTCTCTCTTGCTCACGTATTGACACCACAACATTTCATGGAAGTCATGTGTGGGATTTCCACACCGGTACTTTAATTTGCTGTTTAGATTCTTGATGGCTGTCAATCAAAGAACAAGTTTAACAAATTAGTTATTCTTTATAAAAATAGTTATTAAATACAACGAAGTAACGCTATCTATTTCTATGGTAACACAACTTTATATTGAAGTAGCATTTACTATAATCCTATAATTATTGACTGTAAATGTAAACAATTTGATTATTTCCTACACTTCGTTCTCTGTTGCTTAGTAGGTATGTATTATCAATTCGCTTCTTGTTCCTGTGTGGATTTTCTTTTTTCTTTTTATGCTACTTAATATATGTTTCCTGTCTCTTTGCTATATCTCGGGAACCAACTACTACACTAGATCCTTGGAATTTTAAAGTTGTATTTCTCTCATGATGAAACATCTATTGTAAAGGGATGTTCCACTCAGCCATTTTTATTCAAGATGGCGTCATTATATGTATTTGAAACCAAGCCCCTCACTAATATAATAATTACCACTATATCACAATTATATTTGGTATGATCATTTCTAGACTATTCATGTCTGGTATGAATGGGTTTTCTACAATTTGATCCGTAGGTGGGAATTTTGCGGCGAAGTGCAATAAAATGGTTGTGCGTGGAGTCACATAATAAGGGGTTTCGGGCGTATTGTGAACATGAAATTAGTTAGAATAAGGGGGGGGGGGGGGGGCAAATTGTTGATATTTTTGGACAAAATGGCATAAAAATTAATCACTATCCAGTAGTGTTATTTTTTTGTGATCTACTGTTTAATGCCTTTCATTTGATACCCCACTCAAAATTTTAATAAAATATTTTTTCTTGCGTGACACGAATTATCCACCATTTTAAATTTGAGCATCTGATAAATTTGAGTTCCCTATATTTTTTTGTGTGTGCGTCAAAACGATTGTTAATACTACAAATTTTCATGTTTTTATCTCTTTTGATTTAAAAGGTATTGGAACACTACAGAGTGACAGACAGACAGACACAGGATCGAAACAATAAGGGTTTCTTTTTGAGATTTTTATGGTTAGGCTATGGAATATAAGTCAAAAATGTTACGTTACTTTTAGCTGGAAAACTCAGAAAAGTATAACAGGGAGTTAAAAAGCTATAGGAGGTGTGTAATCCAGTTTCCAGCTGTTGGGCTCCCATCCACCGCACATCATAGGGCCGAAGAGAGGCGGAAAGATTTATACGTGTGACAGGGAGTTAGGAAAGTACAGGAGGTTGCCATCAACTCTCAGCCCTCTCGGCCTACCTGGTATGAAGGCATATTAACAATTCGTAGAAGGCGGCCCGGCTTTTTTATTAAGGAAACCCGAAAAAGGTTTATTGAGCCCAAACTGATCTTCTAAATCTAGGTCTAGAAAAATGTTTCCTTCTTTTGAGGATGCATGTACATTGCACATGAAAGCCAAGTCTTTTTCTGGAAAGTTATTATAAAATGCTTCTCAGTTGTCAGATTTAGTTATACTGATTAGTTTTTCAAATTATATATGATCTGTAAAAGGCATTAAAATATTCTCTGTTAGCAAAAGAATTTGAATGTTTCTTGACAACAGTCTATATACATAAATTAAAATAAAACACTCCGTAGCGAAGCACAGGAATCCAGCTAATTCTACAGTGTGTTCACGGTGGCATGTAAGTTTGAGTTGATTAGCTCTGCCTGGTCTTAAACTAAAATTAGTCCAATTAAGTAAAGTACAGGGTCTTGTTACTATGAATTTTCAAAAATTGTCAAGAGTAAAGTAGCTTTGTTTTTAGTTATTCTAAAGTAGCTTTGTTTTTAGTTATTCTAAAGTAGCTTTGTTTTTAGTTATTCTAAAGTAGCTTTGTTTTTAGTTATTCTAAAGTAGCTTTGTTTTTAGTTATTCTAAAGTAGCTTTGTTTTTAGTTCTACTAAAGTAGCTTTGTTTTTAGTTATTCTAAAGTAGCTTTGTTTTTAGTTATTCTAAAGTAGCTTTGTTTTTAGTTATTCTAGTTATTTTAAGTAAATATTTTTGACACTTTTTAAAATAAAGATTATAGTCTAGGAGATAGCGTGCAAAATAGTTTCTGACTAACATCAAGCTAGAATTTTGTGTATAAGTAAATGTTTTGGTGCCTTTTAAGAATATGTGGTCGGCTAAGTTCGTCTCCGGGGCATAGCTTGGCAATAGGCATTTGAAAAAAAATAATCAGGTGGAAAGTGGCCATGTCCCGCCCTTTTTGGAGGACAATGTGATTTTCATGATCATGAGTACGAACTTAGTTAGTAGACCAATAATCAAGTTGATGGTAGTTTGTCCCTTGACAGGGGAACACTTTGATTTCGAGTAATATTTGACTAACTAACCAATAAAGTGACAAACTTGATTATTGGTCTACTAACTAAGTTCGTACTCAGGATCATGAAAATCACATTTGTCCACCAAAAAGGGCGGGACATGGCTGCTCTCCACCCGTTTGTTTTTTTCAAATGCCTATTACCAAGCTATGTCCCGCAGACGAACTTAGCCGACCATATATTCTTAAAAGGCATAAAAACATTTACTTATACACAAAATGCTAGCTTGATATTAGTCAGACAATTTTTTGCACGCTATATCCTGGACTATTACTTTATTCTTGACAATTTTTTGCACGCTATATCCTGGACTATTACTTTATTCTTGACAATTTTTTGCACGCTATATCCTGGACTATTACTTTATTCTTGACAATTTTTTGCACGCTATATCCTGGACTATTACTTTATTCTTGACAATTTTTTGCACGCTATATCCTGGACTATTACTTTATTCTTGACAATTTTTTGCACGCTATATCCTGGACTATTACTTTATTCTTGACAATTTTTTGCACGCTATATTCTGGACTATTACTTTATTCTTGACAATTTTTTGCACGCTATATCCTGGACTATTACTTTATTCTTGACAATTTTTTGCACGCTATATCCTGGACTATTACTTTATTCTTGACAATTTTTTGCACGCTATATCCTGGACTATTACTTTATTCTTGACAATTTTTTGCACGCTATATCCTGGACTATTACTTTATTCTTGACAATTTTTTGCACGCTATATCCTGGACTATTACTTTATTCTTGACAATTTTTTGCACGCTATATCCTGGACTATTACTTTATTCTTGACAATTTTTGAAAATTCATCGTAACAACTCCCTGTACATTATTTAATTCGACTAAGTTTATCAATTTCTTAGTTTAAGACTAAGCAGGACTGATGCCCAGAGGCTCAAAAAAGTCAACTCGATTTATTTTTGATTTTTTTTTTTGTCATTTACACCTAATATGCACTCAAACCGTGGACTCATACTTCCATACATTTTATCTACGATTGATACGAAATATAAACCATGTATCTCTGTTTAGATGCGTAGAAAGTGATTCTTTACGTACTTGTATTCATGGCGCATGCGCGTCTCATAGTTCTGAAGAATTCCTCTTCTTTACCACCCTAGGGCGGTAAAGAAGAGGAATTCTTCAGCTTAACACAATATTAGCGAGTTTGTTTACATTTAGCATAACTAATTTGCTGTTCTTTTATTAAAGTAACTGTTTATATCGAGTTTTTAGTGAAAAACAATGAGTGAATCAAGTGACTTTGACGAAAATGTGGAGAATAATACTCCTCCAGAAATAATTAATTCGGCAAAAAATGCAACTAATGAATTAATGCCATCTTTATCAAGAGAGAGATACGAACTTACATACAGCAAGTTTATTTTTTTCTGTATTTATTATTTAAATCTAACAATCGTAGATAAAGTACGGTACGCAATTCGTGCGAAAACGGCATTTTGCATTGCTCGTGTGGTTTTACCACCCTCGCTATCGCTCGGGTGCAAACTCCACACTCGCATGCAAAATGCTACTTTCCGCACTCGACGCGTAATGTACTATTTTGTCATTTACACCTAACATGCACTCAAACCGTGGACTCATACTTTCATACATTTTATCTACGATTAATACGAAATATTTAACCATGTACATAAACCATGTATCTCTGTTTAGATGCGTAGAAAGTGATTCTTTACGTACTTGTATTCATGGCGCATGCGCGTCTCATAGTTCTGAAGAATTCCTCTTCTTTACCACCCTAGGGCGGTAAAGAAGAGGAATTCTTCAGCTTAACACAATATTAGCGAGTTTGTTTACATTTAACATAACTAATTTACTGTTCTTTTATTAAAGTAACTGTTTATATCGAGTTTTTAGTGAAAAAAAAAAAGAGTGAATTAAGTGACTTTGACGAAAATGTGGAGAATAATAATACTCCTCCAGAAATAATTAATTCGGCAAAAAAATACAACTCAAGAATTAATGCCATCTTTTTCAAGAGAGAGATACGAACTTACATACAGCAAGTCTATTTTTTTCTATATTTATTATTTAAATCTAACAATCGTAGATAAAGTACGGTACGCAACTCGTGCGAAAACGGCATTTTGCATTGCTTGTGTGGTTTTACTACCCTCGCATGCAAAATGCTACTTTCCGCACTCGACACGTAATGTTCTATTATATTGTACTATGGTAACAATAAAACACGAAATTTTTTTTTTATGGTTTGTGTAAATTATACGAGTCTATTGTTTTGAACAGAATATACATGAAATAAATCGGTAGTAAAATAATAACATAAAATGCTGATACAATGGCGGAAAATATCAGTGCGGCACTTAGAGAAACTGAAGAATTGTTCTCTTCCACCTGGATTAACTGCTGGACTCCGCGGACAAATAAAGCAACGGCAATGATGAACTTGATAACCGTAACGACGAGTAAACAAACATAATGACCGAACCTCAAAACTCTTAATTCAGAACTATCATGAAGATACAGACCCACAATCATCAGAATCGAGAGATAAAACAGAATTATATAATCACCAAATGACGATGACACTGTATAGCCTAATGAAACGTTGTAAACTAAGAACGTGCATATTACCATTTCAAAGATAATAAGAATTAATATCGGTAAACTTTTGAAAACATTCATGTTTTTTCCTTAGCTTCTAATTATTCTTGACAATCTTCTGAGAAATTATACTGAATTTTGTTTGAAAAGCTAGAACAAAATTATTAAAGAACTTTTCTATTTATCTTCATGGTTTAGCGATCTCTTTTAACTATGTTCAGTTCACACACTACGTTATAACAGATAATAGACAAATTGTTTTCGGAAACTGTCAGTTTTATGACCAATTATTTTGTGACTATCGATAGATTATACAATCGATTTTTTTGTGCTCTTTCTTTTTTTTTTTTTTATTTTCATTAGGTGGAAAATACACGCCCCAAATTAATTTCAATCGTCTGCGCTGCTCAACTTAAATTGTGAGTTGCTTAAGTTTAACTGTGCGCTGCTTGATACTTTAATTCGTGTAAAAAATCAAAACAATTTTGACAGATTTAAAAAACGGGGAAGCAGCTAATAGTCCAGGAGATAGCGTGCAAAAAAGTGTCGGACTAATATCAAGCTAGAATTTTGTGTATAAGTTAATGTATTGGTGCCTTTTAAGAATGTGTGGTCGGCTAAGTTCGTCTGCGGGACATAGCTTGGCAATAGGCATTTGAAAAAAAAAAACCGGTGGAGAGCGGCCATGTCCAGCCATTTTTGGTGGAGTATGTGATTTTCATAATTCTGAGTATGAACTTAGTTAGTAGACCAATTATCAAGTTGATGGTAGTTTGTCACTTAATAGGTTAGTTAGTCAAATATTACTCGAAATCAAAGTGTTCCCCTGTCAAGTGACAAACTACCATCAACAGGATTGTTGGTCTACTAACTAAGTTCGTAATCAGGATCATGAAAATCACATTGTCCACCAAAAAGGGCGAGACATGGCCGCTCTCCACCGGTTTGTTTTTAGGGTCCGTAGGCAAAACCAAGGACCCTTATATTTTCCTGCGTGTGTCTGTCCGTCCGTCCTCTCGCGTGCTCTCACGGCTACACCCTTCGTCCGATCACTTTGAAATTTGGCATGTATGTGTCTTGTACCTGCCCACATAATTTAAAAATATAGCGACTTAAAAAAAATATTTTTCAAAAAAATTAGGGTAAAAAAACTTAAGGGTTAAAATTTTTTTATTTTTTTTCGATACCGTGAGGGGTATCATATGAAAGGGTACGTCGAGCTGATTACAAAAATATATAATTCTTTGGTTATAACTTTGATAGGCCGAGCGTAGGCGAGTTTGAAACGTGCCCCCCCCCCCCCCCCTCTATCTCGCTTATGTGAAGTGCAAAAAATCTGAAAAAATTCCTGAACATTCTTCGACCAAAAGTAAAGATACCACTTTTTGGAAATTTCGAGAAAAAAAATTATTTTATTTTTTATTGACAAAATAGTTTTTTTTTTTATAATTATGGCCTTTTCGATGTATTTATATGGTTTTAGTCCGGTTCAGTGGCAAACAAATACTTTATCAGAAGGTTTTGAGAAAATCAGACCCTTAGAATGGTTCAAAGTAAGCTTTTTAGCATTTTAAAAAAACCCTGTTTATACACTTTACAGTTAAACACTATATAGTGTGGCCTACGGACCCTCGCTGTGTGCTGACTAGCACACACTTGACCTGTTTATTTTCAAATGCCTATTGCCAAGCTATGTCCCGCAGACGAACTTAGCCGACTTTTTTATTCTTAAAAGGCATTAAAACATTTACTTATACACAAAATTCTAGCTTGATGTTAGTCAGACACTTTTTTGCCAAATTATACAATAATGGTTTGTAAAAGCATATAACATCAATAAAGTATGTGATAGGATGCTATGTGCCACACTCATTGCCACACTATTTAGCATAGCAAAAAGCTTTAGAAAATATAACTTTTTTAAAAACTTAGTAATATACTCTCCGAATCAATTTCAACTTAGAAAAAAATATCTAATAACAAAACCAACAACTCTATCCACATATTTGCAACAATAAAAAAAAAAAAAAAAAAAAAAAAAAAAAAAAAAAAAAAAAAAAAAAAAAGGATTACCAAAGGGGAACTATGGACAAACGATATTTGACAAGATAAAATTTGAAGAAACGAATTTTCCAATTATGTCCTTTGAATCTGTTGTGCTACTTTGGTAATGCAAGGTGATTTAGGGGCGACTGGGGACGCCCCATGAATGGAGTCTACAAGCTTTTTAATTAGAGACTGTTCTTCGGATAATAGTGTAAGTGATCTATATCAAACATTGACAACAAAACATTGTAACAAACGTTGTTAAATAGATTTAGAGGAAGAATAATTCTTAGAGAGTCGCTACTTTACCATCAGTGTTGGATGGAAAGTCATAGTAGGCCCGAGAATTCTTGTTGTGTAAATTAAATATCAGCTGCTAGGGAATCGTTATGAGGATTCCACCATCACTATGGCGATAGGGAGAAGGATTCACAAATATTGGTGTTCATTTCTACTGGTTTTTTTTGTTGTTTTTTTTTCACAGTTTCCTCTAAATATCGCGATAATGGTATATCTTGTTCTTAATGTTCTACAACCATGTAATTTTACCCAGTAATGAACATAAGTTTATTAATTCATGAAATAGGGTTACACTGACGCAAAGAAAAGAACAAAATAGTGCCTTGATTGGTTGCGTAAATGTTGAAGTCATTCAATATTTTAGACTTTAACACTTGTTAATAAATAACAATCACTTTTAACAAGTATAATTATTTATTATAACTTGTTAAATTATTCAAAATAAAATCAGTCTGGGTTAAAGTATTATATCGTACCCACCCGGGGAAAAAATAATAAAATTTCCCTACAAAAATAAACAAATGCCATTGTCATTATTTAAAAAATAAATAGGTGGTTTGATATCATACTTTATACAATGGGGTTGAAGTATTATATTAAACCCACCCAAAGTAAAAAAAAATAAGAAATCAAAAAATTTCCCTCATTGAGTGTGTAAAAAAGGAGTCAGTCTGGTACAACAATGCATACAATTATTTGGATGCGCTCTTATTCGGGAATGTTGAAAGGCATGGGGCTTTGTGGAGGGCAAAATAAAGGGGGAAATGAGGGTGGGTATGATATAATATTATATACCATGGCGTAAGAGTATTATATTAAACCCACCCAAAACTTCATTACATGTGCTCTAATTCGGGAATGTTGAAAGGCATGGGGCTTTGTGTAGGGCAAATAAATAAAGTGGGAAATGAGGGTGGGTATGATATAATACTATATACCATGGCGTAAGAGTATCATATTAAACCCACCCAAGATTCATATTCGCACTTTTTTGGGTAGGTCTGATATAATACTATATACCATGGCGTAAGAGTATTATATTGAACCAACCCAAAACTTCATTACATATGCTCTTATTCGGGAATGTTGAAAGGCAAGGGGCTTTGTGTAGGGCCAAATAAAGGGGGAAATTAGGGTGGGTACGATATAATACTATATACCATGACGTAAGAGTATTATATTGAACCCACCCAAACTTCATTGCATAAGCTCTTATTCAGGAAATGAGGGTGGGTATGATATAATACTATATACCATGGCGTAATAGAGTATCATATTGAACCCACCCAAACTTTATTACATGCGCTCTTAGTCGGGAATGTGGAAAGGCATGGGGCTTTGTGTAGGGCAAAATTAAGGGAAAAATGAGGGTGGGTCTGATATAATACTATATACCATGGTGCAAGAGTATTATATTGAACCCACCCAACCTTTTGTGACACCTTGTCAAAATAAATCAAATTTATTTGTTTCAAATTTAACATTATTATAGTATATTTGTGTAAATTAGTAAGTAACGTAGTGTTTCTTTAAACGTGTCTCCAACATGGAAGAAATGCCTGAAGAATTAAAAACTTAACCCATGTTTGGCTTCCTGGACGTCTTGCGAGATGAGGACAGATGCATATCTTTAAGCAAGATATGGTGATTGTTACCAGGCATTGTGGTAAATATGTCTATCTAACCCACTTTGTCTTAATAACAACTACGATAAAGGAATATTTAGTCTAATGTACATTGGGACAAAGGAATATCACACTTTTATATACGAAAGTGTGATATTCCTTTGTCTCAATGTACATTAGACTATATATCCCTTTTTCCTAATAGTTATGTATTTAGTCAAAGTAGGCCAAATACGACATAACCTTAATATCATAATGTATATAGTATTATATCAAACCCATCTGATTTTTAAATCTTTTTACAATATTGACATTGAAATTTCTTGATGTGTGGGAATTTTTTTGTTTTGATGTAGGGAAATTTTTTTGTTTTGATTTTGTGGGTGGGTTTAATATAATACTTCAACCTCAGTCTGTGTTGTGGTTCAAAAGGATTTACATTAATTTTTTAATTTAGTTGTTATTTATCATTAAGGAACTTCATTAGGTTATGGTCCCAGGATACTTTCAAAATATAATAAATTAAATTAAAATGGAGAGTGTAACTTCAAGATCGTGATTGGACTTAATTGAAGGTAAGCTGATTAAACCTATTCCAAAAGCACCAACATCAACTGGAGAAGAAAAATCCAAGTATGATTCTGAGCTTAAAAACTTCATGAAAATGACAGTTAAGCACTCTTGATACTGACAACTAACATGACAGAAGAAACTTTAGAAAAAGTTATGAGGTTTCACAGTGCTCACGAAGTATGGTTGGAGTTAAATAGTTTATTTCAAGGCCGTTCTGAAGATAAAGTTTATGACTTATGTCTACAATTATTTGGATTTAAAAAACATCAAGAAGATGACATTGTCACACATCTATCAAAACTTAAAAACATTTGGGATAAATTAAAAGTTGAAATTAATCGTGATTCTACTACCAAATGTGATTTACCCGACTTGCTACATATTTGTAAAATATTAGACACTTTGCCTAAAGAATATTTTTCTTTTAAATCAAGTTGGCTACTGATGTCAAAATTGGACAGGACAGTTGAAAACTTGACGAACCATCTTTGTGCACATGAGAGGGCTATTCATGTAAAATCTGGACAAGAATCTCAAGAAGCATTAGCAACATCAGAGTCAAGAAAATTTGAAAATACAGTGAAAGAAAAATGTAACAAAGTGTGTGGTTATTGTAAACAAGGTTCTCATAAAGTGAAACAGTGTTATAAATGGAAGGCAGATGGTAAACCTCCAAAACCTACCAAATCTACCAAACTAAAAGTATCGTCAGTTGAAGATAGGTCTAGACTCTCTCTTTTTACAGAAACAATATTTTTAACAACTGAAAATGACTATGATTCGTGGTTTGTCGACAATGGTGCTACAAGTCATGTCGCTCTTTAAAAAGATTTTTTTAAAACTTTTCAACCATTCTCTAACGCTTCTCATTCAGTGATCACTGCTGGCGGTGACTCTTTAAATGCTGAAGGAAAAGGATCAGTTGAAGTGGAAATCCCTGTGAAAAATTGTCAAATTAAGATTACTTTAACAGATGTATGGTATGTTCCTAACATCAGGAAGAATCTGTTTTGTGTTCTTGCCGCTCAAGACAAACGTCCTGACAGCCTTTGTTTCAAGAAGTGAAGTATGCCATCTGACAGTTTAAAAAGACATTAAATTGACAGCTACAAGAAAGAAGGGCAGTGGTCTGTTCCGTTTAGCGATGACAACTGTTAAACCCACATCAGTTAATCAGGTAAATGCTGTAACTAATAATGATCTAGTACAATTATATCATGAACGATTTGGACACCAAAATAAACGACATGTTAGAGACATTATGCTAAGAGAATTAGGTATCAAAGCTAGTTTAAACAATGAACTTTGTGAAGGTTGTGTTTATGGAAAAGCTCATAGATTACCATTCGGAGTAGGACAACGTACCACCCAACCTGGCGAGCTGATCCACGCTGATGGCTGATCCATGCTGATGTGAGTGGTCCATTCCATGATTGAAATTCTAAATTTCGCTATTTTGTTTTATTTAAGGACAGCTTTAGCAAATATCGCTATGTATATTTCTTACGTCAGAAGTCAGAAGTAGCTGACAAACTGAAGAAATTTTTAGCTGAAGTTAAAACAGTAGGTCACACTGTCAAGGAATTCCTAAGTGACAATGGAAAAGAGCTGACAATGTCAACGTAAGACAAACTCTCTCTACATTTGGAATTAGACAGAGGCTGACCATATCTTATACTCCTGAACAAAATGGTTTAAGCGAAAGGGAAAATCGAACATTGGTGGAGACAGCACGAGCTATGATGCATTCTCATGGAAGTTTTCCTCAGACATTGTGGGCAGAGATGATCAATACTGCCAGCTATGTATTAAATCTAACAGCGTTATCTGGTGTTGCAGGAAAATCTCCTTATGAAGTTTGGTTCAAGAAAAAAGCTGGTATAAAACATCTCAGAAAAATTGGTCCAATCTGCTATGTACATATCCCGTCTCAGAAAAGAAAAAAGTTTGACAAGAAAGGTATTATTAAAGGAAAGCTTGTTGGTTATGGTTTTCAAGGTTAACGAGTGTGGTGTGAAGAAGACAACAGACTAATAAGATCAAGAGCTGTTGTCTTCAAGGAATAAATCTTATCTAAAAATAACAACTTGAATTTAATTCCTACTGAAGAGGACGAGAAACTAGAAGAACAAGCTCCAATTAATAATGAAAGAAAAGATCTTCAAGCATCTGAGGAAGCAATTGACAGCCAAAATACTTCAAATGCAGGATCAGATTTCTTAGGCTTCGATCAACCTGAACCTGGAAAATCTCTTGATGAAAGTCAAGACGATGATCGGTATTCTCAAAGATCGAATACTCATACGATGAGATTAAGAGATAGGTCAAAGCTTCGTTTGCCTAAGAAGTAAGAAGATTTCATCATGTCCGCTGTAGCTGAAGTGAACGAAGTGGCTGAACCAGAAAACTACACTCAAGCTTTAAAAAGCGGAGGCTTTGAAAAATGGCAAGAAGCTATGGACAAGGAAATGAACTCCCTCGGGGAAAATCAAACCTGGGAATTAGCTGATCTTCCACAAAACCTCAAAGCAATTCCATGTAAATGGGTTTACAAAGTGAAAACTAATCCTGAAGGAAGTGTAAACAAGTTCAAGGCTAGGCTAGTAGTAAAAGGTTTCCGGCAAAAGAAAGGAATAGATTTCAATCAAACGTTTAGTCCTGTAGCACGGCTCAGTACATTCCGAGCACTGCTAAGTGTAGCAGCAAATGAAAATTTGGGATTAACTCAACTTGATGTCACTACAGCTTTTCTCTACGGTGATCTTAAAGAAACCATCTTCATGGAACAACCTGAAGGCTACAATGATGGCTCTGGAAGAGTCTGCAAACTTAAGAGAAGTCTGTTCGGTCTTAAAATCACAAAAATCTTAAAAGCACCCCATTAAAATGGAGCACCTTGATGACCTAGACTATGCAGACGACATTGTACTTATGGCCAAGAATCGCAAAAGCATGCAGGGCAAACTAGACGACCTGTCAACAAGATCTTCAAAGGCCAGACTGAAAGTCAATGTTAAAAAGACAAAATGTCTCAAGATTAACATAGATCATGGAAGAAAATTTCAAGTAGAGGACCGTGATATCGAGAATGTGGAATCATTTGTGTACTTAGGCAGTCAGATTGCCCTAGATGGAGGTGCTCGACTTGACATCGCAACGAGGATTCGAAAAGCAAGAGCAGCCTACGCAGCACTAGGTGCCATCTGGCGCTCTTTCTGCTTTGGCACTAACACAAAATTGCGATTCTTCAACACAAATGTGAAATCGGTATTGTTCTATGGATGTGAGACGTGGCTTGTGTCAATTGAAGGCACAGCAAAGTTACAGCTCTTTATAAATAGGTGCCTCCGAAGAATTCATAAAATATGGTGGCCGGACCGATGGATTACAAACGTAGAAGCCACCAAAGACCCATTGAAATCGAGATCCGGGAAAGAAAATGGAGATGGCTTGGACATACCCTGCGCAAGGATGCTCATGACTTAAGTAGGCAAGCCCTCGACTGGAATCCTCAAGGATGCCGGCAAAGAGGAAGACCTAGAGGCACCTGGGTACGCAGCCTTCACAACGAAGTTAGCGACGCCAATCAGCAGCTTACGTGGGGACAATTAAAGGTCTTGGCCAGGAACCGGAAAGATTGGAAAACCTTCACTATGGCACTGTGCGCCCTAGATTCGGCGTGATAGCAACTTTAAGTAAGTAAGTAAGTACGGTCTTAAGCAAGCTCCAAGGTGCTTGCATAAAAGGTTTGCAGATCATCTTGAAAAGATGGGTTTCTCCAAAAGTGCAGCTGATACTTGCTTGTTTACAAGGATAAGAGGAGGTCGCAAGCTCATCTTAAGTCTTTATGTTGATGATGGTCTTCTTGCGTGGAGTGATGTGGCTGATAAAGAAGAATTTCTGCAAGAACTTGAAAAGGAATTCAAGATAACACATCAGGACGCCTCCTTCTACCTTGGTTTTCAAATTAGTAGGAGTAAAGATGGTTCAGTGAAGATTAACTAGAGTGGGTACATTGAGAATATCCTCGAACGATTCAACATGTCTGGTTGTCGCCCTGTATTCACGCCAATAATAAAAGATGATTCAGTCCAAGCAGTAGAGATGTCTCCAGACTTTCCTTACAGGCAGGCAGTAGGTGCACTAATGTACATAGCATGTGGATCCCGTCCTGACATAGCCTATGCTGAGGGCTGCATCTCTAGGAGTCTTGAACACCCTACTAGCCACGATGTGAGCAGGGTCAAGCGTATCTTCAGATACCTGAAAGGTACTAAGGAGTACGAGATAAGGTACCAAGCCAAGTTTAGGTATGCTGTCATCGAGTCATACAGTGATGCAGATCATGGAGGAGACTTGAAAACTGGGAGATCAACTTCAGGAGTTGTGAGCCTCTATTCCGGTGGCGCAGTATCCTGGTTAAGTCAGCTGCAGCCATCTGTTGCTATCTCAACTACAGAAGCTGAGGTTGTAGCGGCTAGTGAAGGGGCTCGTGAACTAGTGTGGCTCAAGAGGCTGTATCTGGGTATGGCCCAACTAAAAAGGAATCCGGTGCTTATGGTGGATAATGAGGCAGCCATTAAACTTGCACAAAATCCTGAGTACCATCGCCGGACAAAACATATTAGGATTCGTCATTTTTTTGTCAGGGAGCTAGTGACAAAGAAAGAAAATTGAAACTGAAAAACAATCAGCAGATCTACTGATGAAGCCACTTATGTCTCCACGACTGCGGAAGCATTGTCTTGCCATAGGTCTGAAACAAACCATTGAATGAGGGGAGGTGTTGAAGTCCTTCAATATTTTAGACTTTAACACTTGTTAATAAATAACAATCACTTTTAACAAGTATAATTATTTATTATAACTTGTTAAATTATTCAAAATAAAATCAGTCTGTGTTGTGGTTCAAAAGGATTTACATTTAATTTTTAATTTAATTGTGTCATTCATCATTAAGTAACTTCATTAGTAAAGGCTCGCTCATCGCTTGAAGTTGATCGCTCGAGATTGCTTGCATAGTGGACAACGCAAACAGTCTTTCTCCTTTTTTCTAAGCTATCCTGAAGGTTTCAAATTAAGACCTAATTTTTAATTTGCGCCATTTATCATATTAAACTAGTGCCAAAACAAATTCCATTTTCACCATTTAAATTTGAATACATAGGTCATACTTTGAGACCGATTCCGGCAAAAAATATTATTTCAGTTCTTCATAAACAAAGGTTGTTTTTACTACGTTTTTATTAGCTTGCTTTCTTGTTTGTTTGTTTGTTTGTTTGTCCGGTACAAATCTAGCAATCGATTTCTAACTAACTTCCCCAATAACTAGACATTTGAAACTTTTAGCATAGCTCAGAACACGATGACAATGCATTATTTTAATACTTTTAGCCATCTTTCAGCAGAATTTAATTGGTTTTCAGCAAATTTTGCTGTATAGAAAGTTAGTTCGGAAAAAAATCCGCAAGTTATTTTATTTGTTTTGCCATGTCCCATATTTAAGCAATCTTCATTTTGACAGGTTTCAAATTTGTGATTTTTATAAATAAGAGATAAACATTGAATGACAGTAAAACAGGAAATATATCGATTATATTATTTATCGATTAAATTATTTCAAATATATCGATGGGACGGTTTAGATTTGGTGTTGGGGAGATCCCATTATTTTAATACTTTTTGCCATCTTTCAGCAGAATTTAATTGGTTTTTAGCAAATTTTGCTGTATAGAAAGTTAGTTCGGAAAAAAATCCGCAAGTTATTTTATTTGTTTTGCCATGCCCCATATTTACGCAATCTTCATTTTGACGGGTTTCAAATTTGTGATTTTTATAAATAAAAGATAAACATTGAATGACAGTAAAACAGGAAATATATCGATTATATTATTTATCAATTAAATTATTTCAAATATATCGATGGGACGGTTTAAATTTGGTGTTGGGGAGATCCGTTGTACAAAGATTTGTCCTTTTATAGGTTTAAGATCAGCTCTCTAGATGGTTGTCATTTATGTGAAGTAAATAAATTCGGAACTATTTTTTTTTTTTTTTTTTTCACTAACAATATATATTATATAACAATAACAATTATATTATCAACATTACATACGATTCAACAGAAAATTTAAAAACGTAGTATATAAAAAGTTCTTTTTATCTTGAAATTATTATTAGTTTATGTTACCCTCCAAGTTCGAGTTCAAATAAATAAACTCATAAAAGTACAAACTTGACATTTAGAAGTATAAAGGAAACACTAAAATAGACAAAATCTCGGTTTATCATATGTAAATATAATTAATTTACTAATGATTCTTAACTTACTAATTATTTATACATTAAATGCTAATAATTTATTCGTTGGCTTGAATCCTTGCAAGGATTACATGGTACTACAGCTGTGCACACGCTAAGCCATCCCTGTAAACACTTACAGTGTTCACATCCAAGGTCTGTCCACGACTTCATGTCGCTAGCAGCAACTGTTGCAGCATTAACATTGCTACCTGCGAAAAAATAATCTCATTAGCAATAATTGCTAATTACTATTGGAAAGATTATGATAACATCATTAAAGCGATGCGAGTATATAAGAATCTAAAGGCGTTTAATCTGTATCTAGTATCCTAACACTAAAACAATTGTTTCAATACCTAGAGGGGTGAGAGGATGTTATATACACAAGTAATATTATCTTATACATGTGTACAGTGGTTGATCCTTTCGCCATATAGTCACCACAATCTAAACATTAACATTACAGTCCAGGAAAATAAGGAATAATAGGGGAAATAATTTATAAAGTTTTAAAACTTTGTGAAAACACTCTTAAGGGGTATAGTAGTAAGAAACAGTTAAGTTCCCTCCTCTTGAGGTGGCGCGTACCCCCCCCCCCCCCTCCCACTCCTTAAAGTCCAAAATTTACTTTTTTTCACTTTTTACGCTAAACGGTTTTTTTTTTTTAGAAGAGAAGTGTTATTACCAAAAATATTTCTCAAATAATTTTGCACAAAAAAGGTCCTATGCATGTTTGCAGTAAGACATAGAGATATTATACTTGGAAATAGATAACAAATATTTTTGCGAACCAACATATCTTAAAAACAACTCTTTCAATTTTAATGAAATTTGGATGGTAGGTCATAATTAGCCCATTGTTGTTCCCATATAAGTTTTCACCTTCTGCGACCATTATTTTATCTTCCACATGCGCACAAACATAAATTTATTTACACCTATATCTTCAAAAGTACACAACTGATTATTATGAAATTTGGATGGTTTGTCGATAGCCCCAAATAATTTCAACCGTCTGCGTTCTTTACATTTTGCTAAATTAATATTTTAATTCTTAATTAGCAGACATAAAATTGGACGACAGACAGGGAAACAATTTAGCAAATATAAAGAGCGCAGACAGTTGAAATTAATTTGGGGTTTTCTGCGGGCTACTTTCGACAAACCTTCCAAATTTCATAATAATCAGACCAGTACTTATGAAGATATAGGTGTAAATAAATGTATGTTTGTGCGCATGTGGAGGATAGAAAAATAGGCGTAGATGGTTGAAACTTTTATGGGATCAACAATGGGATAATTGTGACCTACCAAAAAAAGTGAAAAAAAGTAAATTTCGATCTTTAAAGGCGGATCCACACATGCGGGAGAAACCGAGCGCCTCCCTCCGGCTCGCCAAAGACCGAGTAGTGTGGACGGGTTCCCCCCTCCGTATTTTTCGGTATTCGGAGTTCCCATCTCGAGTCGGTCTTTTTCACGCTTCAAAGTACCCGAATACTCGCCTCCCTGCCACCTTTCGCCTGATCCACACATTCGGCATTGTCCCCCTAGTTTAATTCTTTAGTATTTATCATTCATTAAGAGCTATTATTATTAATTTTTGATATTTTATTAATTAAATAATGTAATAAATTCAGTTTCAATAACCCTAATGGTTAACAAGAAAATCACTCTCTATTTAATAATTAATATAATTTATAAATAATTATCCATATATAATTTATTATTATTTCAATAATTAACCTTTTTACTCCAATGCTAATAATTACAGTGTTTTTATTTTAATTCATAGATGTCATATTAGTCTATTTTTCATAAGATATTATAGGAATATTATATTAAGCTTATTATTTAAAAGTAACATTTGTACTACATTATATTATATATTACATTTTATTCTATGTATGTATAAATACATTTAATACAAAATATAATATGTAATATAAAGGCTGTTAAAAAAGTCTGGAAACTGTCAATTAACTCGGTATATAATAAAAAATAATATTACTGCTTATGCTTATACTTTAGTTACCTATATAGTTTTATATAGGTTTCAAAAAATCAATTGCATGGTAACTACTTCTCGCTCTTGATATAGCCCTTAAATTCCGTATGAAGGGCAACTTTAAAACCCTAAATGGCACCCCCATTTTGTATGTCTTATTCGGGTATATGAGGGAGTTTAGTACCATTAATATCTTCTCAAGCAGACATATTTCTCTCATGTTGTAATATATATTACCTTTAATATTTTACATACTAGAGGTCAAATCTTTCTCACACAAAAAAGGCTTTGAAAGATCGAAAATTTTCGAGGACTTTTACTCATGAAAGGAGAGAAATGGTCCAAAGATACACCAGGTTTCTAAATTATAATTGTTTTCTTCGGTTATTAAAATTATTATAGGATTTTTTTTTTAATTTTAATAAAATGAACCATGATGGGTCATATTATACTGCTCCTTAAAAAGTAAAGAATGCAGAGTTCTAAAATTACATGTTTAAGTTAAGTAGATTTTAAATAATTTGATAGCATGTGACTCGGTGTCGTCATTATTAAAAGTAAAGATTATAAAACAATGATAGAGAATAAAAAAATGGATTTGGGCGCTGAAAGTAGTGAAGGATGTAGAATGTAGAGTAGAGGGTAGAGGTGGAATGATGTTTGGCCGCCTATATTCGCAGTTCCCATATTGAGGGGGTTGCTCGGGAAATATCTACATGTGTGGAGAGGGGTGGAGGTAGTTAGCCGAGCTACTCGGCGAAAGGAGAATAATCGGTACTTCGAATATTCCGCATGTGTGGCGCCGCCTTAAGGAGGGGGAAGGGGGGACGCGCCCCCCTCAGAGGGGGGAACTTTACTGTCTCTTACTACTACACCCCTTAAGAGTATTTTCACAAAGGTTCAAGACTTTATAAATAATTTCCTCCATTTGCTGTTTCTTCTATTAATTTGCCTGGACTAATAAATGAGAAATATAAAACAAAATTAGCTGGACTCACTCGAAAGTATTTATATTTATAATTTGATTGGTTTATAAACTACCGTAACATCAGGACCAGGATTCCTTAAAATTCTTTTTCTAAACAAGAAATTTCAATATCTAGTGGAACAAAATATTATCTGCAAAAATCGCTAATATTCATAAGGTTCATTTTCCATGAAAAGCAGAAGTTTTATCCTTGGGTTGAAATTGAAAATATCATTTATATCATTGAGTAGTGTCCCAACGATGACGACTCATTTCCAAATGATTGGTTATTACTAAGCTAAAGCAGCCATATATAAACGTTTCATTTGTTCGTCTTTAAATAGATATAATAACTTATTTAAATCGATAACTAAATTAATGTATTTAATTATACTTTTTTTTTTCTAAATATAAAATTAAACCCGTTGCTGCACGGGCTTAACGGCTCGTCTTTTAATAAGTGCTTGCATCTTAAAGAGAAGCCTTTTCTCGAGCATTCACTCAAAGCTTCAGATAATCGCAGTATTTTTTTAATTTGCACCTATTTCCTCCTTCAGGGATCATTGTTGGCAATATTTTCAGCTACGTGTTTTGAATCAAGATGGTGGATTCTAAAAAATCGAAAACAAATTCATTGGCATCTAGAGGCAAAGGCCCGTTTCACTCGAGGCAACTTAGTTGATTCAACTAGTTGACTGACGGTTAAAAAAGAG
Organism: Gerris lacustris; assembly: GCA_951217055.1. NCBI lineage: Eukaryota > Metazoa > Arthropoda > Insecta > Hemiptera > Gerridae > Gerris > Gerris lacustris. The sequence continues at coordinate 34,512,612 of OX578276.1, read as the reverse complement.
TGTAGCAGAGTAGCAAGTGTTAAGGAATCGCCCGAATCCCTTCACACGCAGTCAACTCGACCGCCTATGCGACTAGACGCTCACGTTCTCATCCCCACCAGTTGATTCAACTAAATGACACTACAAGGCATTAGGCCCTTCACACCAGTCATCTTAGTTGAGTCAACTGGGACACTTGTTCGACTTTCTCTTCCAATCAAATTGAAGAATTTATTATCTATCCTCGTGGCTTAGTAGTTTCTGATATAATTGTGAGAAAGCGCCCATTTCCCGATTCTCTAACAAAGTATGAACCTACATTCTTCGACTAGATTTCCTTCTTTTTAGGGTTTCATAAATCATCCTTGAAACCCTTAAGCTGAGGGTGATGTGTATTCTGTCCGTCGTACTTTGGTTCATATCCCCGCGTTGGTTCATAACCGTTCACGCTAGTGATGTGAAATTTAAAATACTGGCGAAACCTTTTGACCCACACGTAGGAAAAATATAGAGAAGTTTAACATTTAATATGCGTATGCGTAATGCACAAAAATGTGCAAAGCTCAAATTTTTATATAATAATAATAATTATATTTTCACCTTCTGATTTCCTCCCGTTGGGAAAAGAAGTTGATTCCACCAGTTGCCTGGTGTGAAAGAGGCCTGAAAAAGTGTTCACACGGACAGTCAACTAGTTGAGAGTAACCAGGCAACTAGTTGAACCAACTAAAATCGCCTTGTGTGAAATGGGCCTAAGAGGAACCTATCTGCTTAGTTTCAGTGTTTCTAGAGATATCGTGATGTCAGTCAATTAATGGAATTTTGATTTTACGTAAATTGAGAGTCCCTGAACAAAACCGTACACTTTGAGGAAATTTGACGTTGAACAAAAAGGTTCCTGTAAACAATCCCCGGAATAGCTCGAGATTGGCACAGAAAACATTTAAATCAAATTTTTGTCGTTTATCCATAAAATTCTTAAAAATTACTTTCTTCCTACCTTGAACACCTTGCAGCAAACCTTGTTGAACTTCAAACGGAATTCCTAATCTGTATAACAAAATTTTTATGTTCAACAAAATTCCAAAGTTCTAGGTCCCTGTTACTCCATCAAGATTACCTCCCTCAACGCTATAATTCCGCTAAGAATTCCAAATTTAGCTTAAGCTTGATTCAAATCAGGGGTTGATTGTACAGAGTTGGGGTTGGTCTTATTCGAACCACTTTATTTTGTGTTGTAGAGGCAGCGTTGAAGGAAAGCGAAGCAATTATCCTAACATAATTAAACAGGGTTTATTCGGCTACTAGATATAGGAATACATGAACATACTGTACGCAATTTAACAAATCGCACTTTTGGAGATTCGGTGTATTAACGACCTCCACACAGACAGACAAACGCAGGCAATTAAAAGGGTCCTTTGTTTTGCATACCCTACAATTTATAGAACATTTCAAGCACAATATATTTTATTCTTACGATCCACGGGAAGAATATACAGTAAAATAGGTAATAGTCTCACAGTAATATAATAGTAATTCTTACCTTTTACAGCAACTAAGACAGTCAAACTCAGTATAAATAATAATCGATACATTTTCTCAGAATAACGACCAAATGGCGTATACATCTATAACATTAAAATACGTATTTAAAATATATATTATTTTTCTTATTAAATATTATCTATACTCGCAATCACATAACTGTCAGCAACCAGAATGATATAACATTTTTAGATTATATTTTATAAATTAAAATTCTTATCAATATGTTTTTTTGTTTCGAAGATTTTTTTTTTTTTTTTTTTTTTTTTTTTTTAATCTTCACATTAGTTTCAAAATATTTTATTTTTATTTTTGTATTATTAATTGAATTTTTTCACTAAGCCGTGGCTTAGTACAATAGACTTATACATAGACCGTGGTCTATGTGGTACTTCTTTAAATTGTTACTACATTATGTTTTATCCCTTATGTTTTACTCCCATCTGATCTCTATAAGTATCCAACCTAAATAATTAAAACATTATAGTTATAATTATGTTATGTATAATAACTGAAAAACAGCAAAAACGTATGGAAACCCTAAAAATCATTCCTTACAAACAAGAGGTTTAACTTTTAAATGAGAGAAGTACGCCCTGAGTATAAATATATATACATATATATATATATATATATATATATATATATATATATATATATATATATATATATATATATATATATATATATATATGTATAATTGGTTTCATTTTTGCACCAATTTATCATTGCGCCTTATACCCCCCGGGATCTAACAGAAACAGTTTGGACTAGAAACGTCGTAGTTTCAGGGGCGGATGGGGAGGTAGCCTCCGGCGCGGGAAAACATAATAACCGGCGTGGCGTCATACTTGTAACGATATGAAGAACTTCAAAATTGGTACACTAGAACGCTTGCGCCTCCTTCCTTTGTTCGAAAATAAAAGGGGGAAAATAATCAAAATTGTTGGTTAGAGATAGTATATTAAAAAAGCAATACCTTCAGATAATTATATATTAACACAAAATAAAAATTGTATTGTAAATGATGCAGGTGGTGCAAATTGTAATAAAAAAAGAAAGCAGAAGTCAATAATACAACAATTTGTTTGGTAAACGTCCACTCATTCGGCCTAAATAATTAACAATGCCATCGTTTGTAATTTGATTAAATAAATCAGTTTCGCAGCTCATGAGCGTGAAAGCTTCTAAGGGAGATTATCTCAGACTATTCCTCAATCTACTTTTCATATATTTTATTTTTTTAAATAATCTTTCACAAGCTACCTGTGATATTGGAAGGGTTAATAAATATTTATAGGCTAGTGCGAGGTTAGGGTAAGCCTCTTTTTACATATTGTATTTGAATAAAATAGTGTACCTAACAGCAAATCGCACAATTTTACAGATGCTCTGGAGCGGATCCAGCAGTAGAATTTATGGGGGGGGAGGGGTCTTGGGGGTTTACCCCTAAGCCCAAAGGGGTTCCCGGGGCCCCTCCTCTGAATATTTTTAAAAATTAGGTTCAAAATGGTGAATTTTATGCGCTTTTTTATGGCTTTTTCATCAGCTAAAAAAAAAGAAATCAACTTAAAGTTGGTTTAAATTTGATCATCAGAATTTTTGAAACACTGAAACACAGGTTTTTAGACTAAAAAAGAAACATTTTTTACCTGTAACGCTTACTACTACTGCTATTAATTCTGCCTGATTCATTATGAATCTGCATTTCTAGTGACTTAAATTTACTACTAGTGTTCACAGCTTTCTTCAGCTGTATTTTAAAAGTATTGGAGATATTGTTTTCGTAATTTTGTTGAATTTCGTAGTACGAAAGTGTGAAAGCTACAGCTCCGGCTCCGGAGCGGGTCACATTTTCATTTAGTCTATATGACCCATTTATTGCTGTCTCTACGCTTTTTTAATAAATGAAATTTGTGCTGCTATTATATCAGTGGCGCTGCACTGATAACTATATCATAATAATAAACATTAAAGAAGTTAATAAAATAAAACTTATTCTTTTTTTTTCAATTGGCTTGGCGGCGCTTCGGGAAATTTCCCGGCTTCCCGGTGCCCCCATCCTTCCCTGCGTAGTTTCATTGCGTTTGGACGATTAAAATGCATCTAACGGCTTTTGTTTTCCGTTATTATAATAGACGGATTAAAAGTTATGGCTAAAGCATTTAAATGGTATCTTGAAACGGCCGATTAATCTGGATAAGGAACTCGTCCGATTTGTCAAATTTCCTTCAGACCCTTTTGATGTACTGGAAGCACATACTTTATAATATTATTAATATTCTATAGCATGATGCCATCTTTAATATGATTGGAAGACATAAAATGTTTTTTTCTATGTTTAAACGTTCAGAAGTCATAGAGAATAAGACAGACGGGCGAACTGAATAGAGAGATTATTAAATCCTTAAGTCTAGACCAATATAATGTAGTTTGTAACAATACATTATGAGCTTAATTTTTGTTGTTAGTAGGTCACTAGTGCATCGCTAAAGAATGCGTTACATTACATTCCAGGGGTTTCCACAGGGTCTTTTTCATCCACTTTTTTCAAACCTTAATTTATTTCTAAACTTTTGAAATGTATATATATGAAATCCCTTTAATATGGGTGCTTTAACATGCTGAAGGAATAAAAATAATTTCAGATTTTGTGTCCGAAGTACTGGCCTGCTACGAAGTTTTCTTAACAGTACAGTCTTTGCCAAATAAGTCTAGTGTATTGACAGGGTGGGAAACTAAACAAAAATGGAGTGTGGAGCCAGTTAGGAGAAAGTAAAAAAATGGAGTGTGGAGCCAGTTAGGAGAAAGTAAAAAAAAAGGAGTGGGGAGCCAGTTAGGAAAAAGTGAAAATAGACTGCTAATTAGTGTGGCACATGGCCTCCTCGCATCCTATCATGTATTTTATTGTTATAATGTTTATTGTGTAAAAACTATTAATAGTTTTAGCGATCTTTAACACTTCATAGCGGTGTCACTGTTGGCTTTACTGAAAAATTGTATTTGAAAAAAATGTTTGTCTCATTGAATAGATGAAGTTAGATTTTTTTCCCAACCTAAAATTCCAATTTTAAATTTGAAGTTTACGTTTACGCGAGCGTTGCTCGTGAACGCTTGGACGGATAACGTTGTCCAACGAACTCGTCCTGGGGATTGGTAAAATGAACATGTCTACCAAATTTCATCAAAATCGGTTGACATTTACTCAAGTTATCGTCGCACGTTTCATAATTCGCCGACACACAGACCGGCAGACAGACAGACAGACACGAGACCAAAAATGTTCCCTGATGTCTGAAACGTATTTCTGTCTTGGAATTTTTAAAATCGGAGGCATAAAAGTTTTTCGTTCTCAAAAGTGAACACAATGATGCCGTTACCTTCGGTAAGCTCGGAAGCAAAATGCAGTTGGGAGCAAGTTAGGAAAAAGTAAAAAAATGGAGTGTGGAGCCAGTTAGGAGAAAGTAAATAAACAGGTCAAGTGTGTGCTAGTCAGCACACACTTGACACAGCAAGGGTCCGTAGTCAACTCTGTATAGTTTAAGTAGTACCCTATATTGATGGTGTTTTTTAAAATGCTAAAAAGCTAACTTTGAACTATCCTATATGGGTCTGATATTCTCAAAACACAAAAACTTCTGATATAGTACATTACGCGTCGAGTGCGGAAAGTAGCATTTTGCATGCGAGTGTGGAGTTTGCACCCGAGCGACAGCGAGGGTAGTAAAACCACACGAGCAATGCAAAATGCCTTTTTCGCTCGAGTTGCGTACCGTACTTTATCTGATTGTTAGATTTAAATAATAAATACAGAAAAAAATAAACTTGCTGTATGTAAGTTCGTATCTCTCTCTCTTGATAAAGATGGCATTAATTCTTGAGTTGTATTTATTGCCGAATTAACTAGGCATCGCGTGGCTCTATCATTGAAGCGAGCGTATTGCAATGAAATACTGAATATTGAAATTTATTAATCATGATGAATGTCTTAGTTGAAGATAAGTGGAAGAGGGTAGTGTAGGGAAGAGTGGGGGTACTCGGTATAAAGCTTTACTTTCTAAACAAACCTATACAATACACTATACTACTATACGACTATAACAATCTTCACCACCCGCGGTAGCTTTTAAACAATTATTATAAATGTATCTCGTCACTACGCAAAGAATTTTGCTTGTATCAAGTTGATATACGAAAAAAAAGTTGATATTGCATACCTGTTTCAATTGTGCATTAGAAGGTGTATATGAAGTTTTATTAAAATCGTTTCGTTAGAACGTAAGATATCGGTAAAAAGGTTGTTTTCTCTATTATAAACGTTTAGGTCCGCTTTAATAGTTTTAGCGATCTTTATTAAGTCATAGCGGTGTCGCTGTTGGTTTTAGTAAAAAATGTTATTTGAAAAAAATGTTCGTCTCATCGAATAGATGATGATAGAATCTTTTCCCGTCCTGAAATTCCAATTTAATTTTTGTACCTCTCGTTTACGCGAGCGTTGCGCGCGAACTCTTGGACGGATCACGCTGTCCAACGAACTTAGCCTGAGTATTAGTAAGAGGAACATGTATACCAAATTTCAACTAAATCGGTCAACTTTTACTCAAGTTATCGTCACACGCGTGAACGTTACTGACAGACAGACAGACAGACAGACAAACAGACACGGAGCATATTTCGTTGAATGTAGGAAGCTCGCTACGCTCGCTTCAATTATTTCTGGAGGAGTATTATTCTCCACATTTTCGTCTAAGTCACTTGATTCACTCATTGTTTTTCACTAAAAACTCGATATAAACCGTTACTTTAATAAAAAAAAAACAAAAAAAAAACAGCAAATTAGTTTTGTTAAATATAAACAAACTTGCTAATCGTGCGTAAAGCTGAAGAATTCCTCTTCTTTACCGCACTAGTGTGGTAAAGAATAGGAATTGTTCAGAACTATGAGACGCAATGAATACAAGTACGTAAATAATCACTTTCTACGCATCTAAACAAAGATATAATGTTTATATTTCGTATCAATCGTAGATAAAAGTATTTTTTGCCACTGAACCGGACTACAGCCATATAAATTCATCGAAAAAACCATAGTTATAAAAAAACGTATTTTGTCAATAAAAAATAAAATAATATTTTTTTCGAAATGTCCAAAAAGATTTTTTGCACTTCACATAAGCGAGATAGAAGGGGGGGTTTCACACCCACGTTTCACACCCACTTTAAACTTGCCTACGTTCGCCTATCAAAGTTATATCCAAAGAATTATATATTTTTGTAATCAGCTCGACCTAAAATTTTAACCCTTAAGTTTTTTTACCCTAATTTTTTTGAAAAATATTTTTTTTAAGTCGCTATATTTTTAAAATATGTGGGTAGGTACAAGACACATACATGCCAAATTTCAAAGTGATCGGACGAAAGGTGTAGCCGTGATAGCCCGCGAGAGGACGGACGGACAGACACACGCAGGAAAATATAAGGGTCCTTGGTTTTGCCTACGGACCCTAAAAAATGGAGTAGGGAGCCAGTTAGTAGTAGTAGTAGTCTAGTACTTCCTACTAGAACGGGTAGGACGAACCACTTGTTCAAACCTTGCAATTAGTACATGCCCTTTTTACGCCCCTTGCCCTGCTCCGTCCTCGAACCATAGATACAAATTACATCATCATGACACGGATCGGACCCACATCAAAGAGTGGGGAAAGAGTCCCCAAAAAGGGTGTCCCTCGCCCTGCACCGTCCGCGATTCATTGATGCAATTCAGAGTATCATGGCGCGGGATCGCACCCACGACCTCGAGTTGCCTCGACTTAGTGATAGCTGAGCGAGCGCCTTAAGACGCTCGGCTACCCTGGCTCCCCGGGGATCCAGTTAGGAGAAAGTAAAAAAAATGAGGATTTTATAATGCTGAGCTCTTAACTTTCCCGCCCTGTCAACCCACAAATACTCATTTGACATAGACTATAGACATGATATCCGTAGTTCGGGGTCACCTTCGAATATAAAGCCGGCTTTACCCGATCAAAGTATACTTGGACCAAGTCAGTTTTGACTCTACTTGGATCGTGTAAACAGGGTATCAAAGTCAATTTGGACATCCAAGTTGAGTTGAATGGGTTCCATCAAAGTAGACGTTGATAAAAACAAAAATAACGCCCACCTGACAAATTATGAGAACGAGCAGTCAAAAAATTACAGATGTGAGATTGTGCGGGGTTTTGCTTGCTAGAAGGTGATAAATCACAACTGTTTTACAACTTAATACGTACAATTTAACTAGGAAGTTCTAGAGGGAAAACATTTCACACAATCTATCTTAACCTCAATTTTATAGTGTATCAAAGTTCCACTACTTGGACCAAGTGGATTTGATCAAAGTGACTTGGATCGTGTAAACCAGGCTTAATCCTATGTAATTATAGGATACTAGGTGTGCAATGCACTAATGAGCAGCGCAATAGTGAGCTGAGCATGCATTTTAATCTTAAACAATAAAATTTTATTTATAAACAGCTGAAATCGAACCAGAAAAGTAATATTTCTAATTTTTAATTAAACAGCATTTTTTTTCCTGTTTTTCTATTTCACCCCCCTCCTAAATAAAAATATGACAAAAGTGAACATAACAACAATAACTGTACTCTTATTTTTACTAAGAGCTACTACTAAGATCTTTCCAACGACATGCATCATGAAGGCCATATACTTTTTAACTTTTGTACCCCGTACTGTGTACCAATTCGGGCCATTTCAGATTTATACTTTCCTGTGGTTAGTCACATTGACCGTGCCGAATTTTGTGCAGATCGGTTCAGCCGTTCACAAGGAAACTTTTGTAACCCGTACTCCGTACCTCTGAGTACCAATTTGGACCGTTTCAGATTTATACCTTCCTGTGGTTGATCACATTAACTGAGCGAAATTTTGAGTGGATTGGTTCAGCCGTTCAGGATGAGTATGCGTCTAAACAAATGCAAAGTGTAGTATAAGAACTTCGCTTCGCTCAGCTCAATAATATCCTTGTATCAAAATAAACGTCAATATATTTTTAAGTTTGACACATTACAAAATAAATAAAATAAAGCAAATATAAAATAGAATTGACACTAAAGAAAGTTACAAAATGAAACATACTCACCAAATTAAGTCTAAGTGTAAATAAAAAAACTCATATTGACCTTTAAATAAGGGCATATTCATTTTTATTATAATTATTATTAAAAATAAAAACAATACTTGTTTTATGGAATTTGCACTTTCCGCGAATCAATTGATTTTAACAAAATATGAAGGAAATAAATAGGAAGTAAAATAATAATATAAAATGACAATAAAAATATGAAAAATTGTAGAGCAACACTTTCAGAGGTTGAGATATGATAATCTTTCGCGTAGAGCAATATTAACAATACACGAGTAAACAAAGCAATGGCGAAGATAAACTTGTCAGCTGTGACAACCAGTATACTGATGTAATGACCGTACTTCATACCTCTCAAATTAGAACTGTCATGAAGATATAAACCGACAAAGATGATAATCGTTAGATTAAATAGAATTATATTGTCACCGAAACGTGATGAGATCTGTAGATTTATTGACATACAATAAATTAATATCGTGCAGATTGCTACTTCGCATAACACTATTGTTAAAATAGGTAATATTTTATAGACGTTCATGTCTTTTATCTTCGATCAAATATTGTTGTTCCTTTCGAAAGATTTGCAGATCTTTATTTAAAAATTTATAACATGGCTTCTTCAACTTCCTTTTGAGATGGTAAACTCTTATATCAACACATCTTGGTTTAGATAATGAAATTTAAATATTTTACACCTACCTCTAATTTATTTTAAACAGAGAAGGAAAAAAGAAATGGCTGACAAAATTATATAGGTTATATAGAAGTTCTTCAAATCGTTCTTGTAATTAAGTAAGCTGTTGAAATCTCTTCACGTCTCCACACTATAAGATTACAAACTAGATCGTACTCTCACCTGTAATGTCACCTGATAATGTAATTTTTTTCTCAAACTGTCAATACGTTTAAAGGTAAACAATGATAATGTACAAAAATTATTGATCAGTGACGTAATATTTGTTACAAAAATAGTTGTTTCCAAAGAGAATTTTCAGCACTTACTTATTGTGAATATTAAAGTTATAGTCCAGGAGATAGCGTGCAAAAAAGTGTCTGACTAACATCAAGCTAGAATTTTGTGTATAAGTAAATGTTTTGGTGCCTTTTAAGAATATATGGTCGGCTAAGTTCGTCAGTGAGAAAAAACAATCCGGTGGAGAGCGGATATGTCCTACCCTTTTTGGTGGACAATGTGATTTTTATGATCCTAAGTACGAACTTAGTTAGTACACCATAAAAATCATGTTGATTGTAATTTGTCCCTTGAGAGGGGAACACTTTGATTTTGAGTAATATTTGACTAACTAACCTATTTAGTGACAAACTACCACCAACTTGATTATTGGTCTACTAACTAAGTGCGTATTCAGGATCATGAAAATCACATTGTCCACCAAAAAGGACGGGACATAGCCGCTCTCCACCGGTTTGTTTTTTTCAAATGCCTATTGCCAAGCTGTGTCCCGTAGACGAACTTAGCCGACCATATATTCTTAAAAGGCACCAAAACATTTACTTTTACACGAAAATCTAGCTTGATGTTAGGAAGACACTTTTTTGCACGCTACCTCCTGGGCTATTAACTCCAAATGCGGAAGCCGAAAGAACTTAATAAATCATATAATGGGTTTATAGCCTAAAAAAGTTATCAGAACATAATATCCTTACAACTTTCTTATAAGGTTTAAGGTGACCAGGGCAGGGAAAACCTCTTCAGTTAGTGAGCAGGCAGTGAGGCAGCAATTTTTATTATTCCTTTTTTGTGTATAAGGGTTGATATATTATAATTTAATATAAAACAAACTAACTAAAGTAAAATAACATTTTATTAATTAAAGTTGGTGTTGTCTAGGTAAGTTTTGAAACATATTTTCCCATCCTAGAGTTGGAGCCTGTTTCAGTCCATCTGGACAGGTTCTTTTAGTACAAGTCGCTACCTTGCTGTCATCACAATGACATCTATTGCAATCCTGATCTGTCCATGTGTCGTCAACCTCACAATCTATATAACAATATGGCAATGTTATCTAAAATAAATAAATAAATAGTCTGCCAATTAGTGTGGCACATAGCTTGTTCGCGGCAACCCATTATTGTCAAATTTATTTCATTTTCCCCCTTTTTTCAAATCTATCGAAATTGATTTGATTTTTACATGAAAAAGTATCAATTTAGAATAATTTGATGTGCGCAGACGGATCAAGTTAATATGAATCTGTGGGCTACTTTTGACAAACCATCCAAATTTCTACTTTTTAAAGATATTAATAGTATAATAATATGATAAATATAATAATATAATAATATAATAATAATAAATATAATAATATAATAATAATAAATAATAATAATAATAATAATACCATTTATTAAAATGACGCAGTATTACAATGAATTAATATTATTTTGATAATTGCTTCATTCGGCCATTTCAAATCAGCCGGAGCTGTGGTAACCTTTGAGGTGATGTTCGGTTGCTTTTTTTATTTTTTACATTTATTTAAATGTGAAAATGGCTATAAATAAAATTAATTGTAGAAATAAAATTTACATAACATAACAAAAACAAAATAATACTATTTACATGACACAAAATTTTGAATTAAAAATGATAGGGACAATAACATATTATATAACAACAATAAAATAAAATAACATAATAAGCATTCTAAATAATAGTTTAACCTAATTGAGATTCTCTCTAGTAAATGGTAACTTTAACTCTATTAAATGGTAATCTTTCTTTACTGATAAAGTATTCACTATTCACTATGTAGCCAGGCTTCCTTATATATAACTTCCATTCTCTTCCATTCATTTCTTTCGAGCGCCACTCTCCTCCACGTAGATTCTCCACAACACTTCCTCATCTCACTGTCCCACCTTACTCTTGGTCTTCCTCTTTTTTGTTTTAGATCTATGGGAGTCCATTCAATAATTTTCTTGGACCATCTTCCGTCGTTAGTCCTAACTAAGTGGCCAGCCCATCTCCATTTCCTTTCCGCTATGTCTTTGCCAATATCATTCAAGTTAGTTTTCTGTCTGATCCATTCGTTCGTTTTTCTTTCGTTGCGACCTATTTTTAACATGCTCCTTTCCATTCTTCTTACTGCCACACGTAGTCTATTAATGTTGGCCTTGGTTAAGCTCCAGGTTTCACAACCGTAGATCATGACAGGCTTAACTACAGTGTTCCACAGTTTAGTTTTAATTTCGGTATCGACGTTTGATTTGAAGAGTATTTTGTATGAGTTGAAGCTTCTCCATCCTAATCCGATTCTCCTTTTTATTTCCCTTGTCACCCAGTCGTCTTTTGAGATTAGCTGACCTAAATAGATAAAGTCTTCCACTTCTTCTATCTTCATTCGTTCGACTGTGATTGTGGCGTCGCAATTGATATTCATGGTGAACAATTTAGTTTTGCTGTTTAAACCTATGTTTTTTGCTTCCTTTATTAGGTCTTGAAACATGATCTTAATTTCCTCTATACTTTTCCCTATAAGCACGATATCGTCAGCAAACATTATTTTATTTAAGTTTTCGCCGTTTACTCGGATACCGAAGTCACTCCACTGAAGGCCCTTGAATGCTTCCTCCAAAGTCGCACTAAATATTTTTGCTGATGGAACATCGCCCTGCCTTGTACCTCTCATTGGTTTAATACATGCTTTTGCGCCACCCTTTTTTATGTGTATAATAGCACTTCTATTTATCGAATCTATGATGTTGGCATATATTTTATTCACTCTGTTGTTGTTCAAGGCTGATATTATACTATCGTGGAATATGCTGTCAAAAGCCTTTTCGAAATCGATAAATAGAAGTGCCAACGGGAATTGGTATTCATGTGCATTGGCTACAAGTTGTTGAACCACCAAAATTCCATCAGTTGTACTGAAGTTCTTTTTAAAACCAACCTGTTCAACGGAGGAGAAGTAATCTAACTGTGGGGATATTCTTTTGGTAATTATAGTCATAAACGTTTTATAGATTACAGAGAGAAGGTTTATTGGACGGTAGTTTTTTATGTCTAACTTATCCCCTTTCTTATGCAAAAGTATAAGCTGAGAGTTGTACCAGTTTTGGGGAAGGTTTCCTGTTGATAAGCAGAGGTTAAAAAGACTGCATAGTTCTTCTATTAATTTGTTTCCTCCTGCTTTTAGTTGTTCATTTAAAACACCGTCCATTCCACCTGCCTTACCTCCTTTAAGACACTTGACGGCATGCTCCACTTCCATTTTCATTATTCCTGCGACATCCTTTCCAACGTTTCCCTCTTCTTCGGATCTCCAGCTATATGACTTTTGATGCATATGGTTAGGTGGTGTATTAAATAATTATTGGTAGTAATCTCGTATAATTTCAATTACTTCATAGTCTTCTTGCTTTATATTCCCTTTTTTATCCTTTATTGAGATGAGATTTTTCTTGCCTATTTTCTGTTGTTGTAAGCACTTTCTCAGGCTACTGCCTTGTCTAATGCTTTTCTCCAATTCTTCTATATCTTTTGTTCGGTGCCACATTTCTAATTTTTCTCTTATAACCTTCGATATGAGAGTAAACTCATTTTTAGTCTTATGATTCCTTTTCATTTTTCTTCTCTTTGCCATAAGTTTCTTAATTTCTGTCGGTATCGATCTTTTAACAGCATTTATGCTTTCTTCCTGTTTGGCTCTGTTGGTTGCTTTCAACATAGCTGATACTATATCTCTTTCGAGATTATCGATGTCGTGGCTCTCCCTTCCTTCTACCTGGTTACGAAGTTCCTCTTCTACTAATTGTTCGTAGCTACTAGCTTTTAGAAAGTCCAATTTTAATCTTAGTTCTTTTTTTCCTCTCCAGTGTTTCCTTACATTAATGTTTACAACAGCTCTCACTGCTCTATGGTCACTACCTGTGTTTATCTCTAGACATGTATCGAGACATGTATCTTCAATTATTGATTTTTTATTACTAATAAAATAATCTATTTCATTCTTTGTGCTTCCATCCGGGCTTATCCATGTCCACTTAGAAGATTGGGGTTTATTGTAGAAGGTATTTAATACATATAACTTATTAGACTCGCAGAATTCTATTAATTTGTTTCCTTGTTCATTCCGTTTTCCCAACCCGAACTGACCGACTATCTCTTCTCCTTCTGATGCTCCTACTTTCGCGTTCCAGTCGCCCATTATTATTACATTGGAGCACCTATCTTCGTCTAAGGCTGCTTGCAGCTGATCGTAGAATTTATTTATTTCTTCTTCTGTGGAACTACTGGTAGGTGCATAAATTTGAATTATTTTATATCGTCCGTATTTTTTATTGTTTCCTAGAGGTTTCAATATGATCTTGGCTATACGTGAGGAATATGTTTTGAAGGATTTAATATTATTTTTCATCTTATCATTCACAAGGAACCCTGTGCCGCCAGTCCATCCTAAGCCGTTGTAGTAGAATCTCGAACCGCAATTAAGTTCAATTGAACCTTCCCCGTCTCTCCTTACTTCGGCCAGACCAACTATGTCCCAGTTTGTATTCTCTAGTTCTTCTAATAACTCTACCATTCTAGTATCATTGCGAAGGCTCAGGCAGTTGTAAGTAATAATATTGCATAAAACTTTATTCTTTACTAATACCCTCTCTTGTTCTCTACGGTTTTGTGGTTGCTATTTGGTAATTTTATCCTGAGTTCTATTTTCTAGAGTAAGTTCTTCAATAAAGGGTGTTAAGTTTTGCTTAGTAATTTGTTGTATTAGGTCCAGAGCATATTTTAACATATTAACTGGGCGACACTAGTGTCGCCCAGTGCTAAGGTTTTGTCGCCCAGTGACTAGAGGTAGTGCCGGCAGTTTTTTATGCCATAAATCAAAAATTTACAATCATTCAAAATTATTTTTGTTACTAGGGTCATTATCAAAAATAGTGACACTTTGAAAATTCTGAGCAAACCTTTATGCCCAACATTTATTTTCCAGTTTTTGATCTAGCTAGTGCTTTATTTTAATGCTGAACATCTATACAATAAGAATATGTACGTGCGTCGCGGGATTTTAAGTTTTACTATTTTTTTTTATCAATTTTCAAACAAGATAAGTCAAGTTTTTTAGTCACAATAGTTACCGGAATTTTCTTCACCTTACCGACATGCAAAATGATATTTACCACCTGGAAATCGTCACACAGGCTCAAACCAATATTATTGTCTACTAAGGACATTTCATACATTGGTTTTAATTTGTGAAAAAATTAATTAATTATAAATTTGTCACGGTAGTTACCGTTCAAGTTCCTTATTAAAGTTCCTGGCCATAAAATTTTTTTGTTAACTGATTAGATTTTATTTCCTACATAAGTCATTGTACACACAACTCTCTGAAGAGGACGATGTTTTTTTTTTAAAAAAAATAACTTATTTTAATTTAATTTTTTTAGTAACTATCGTGACACGTAGTGCGCTGGGTAACTAATGTGACATCTATCTTATCCCTGGGTAACTATCGTGACATAATCTAAAACATGGCGGTCAAACCGCCCTAATGTATTAATGCTTTCAAAGGAAAGCATAAGTATTTTGTATACTTCTGGGGTATAACAGCTTTAAATGCATTTTTACTGGTCTTATATTACTTTGTATTAGTTTCATCGCACACCTATTACCCCAATTTTGAACCACTTCCCGTCTTTCAATCTTCCCCAAATTTTGTACATGGGAACAATTTAGGTGAAGAATACAGAAAAAATAAATGTTGAAAATAAGACTAGTTTTAAAAATGGTAATTTTTTTTCTTTCTTTTTTTTGGTGGCTGTA
This sequence comes from Gerris lacustris, assembly GCA_951217055.1. Taxonomy (NCBI): domain Eukaryota; kingdom Metazoa; phylum Arthropoda; class Insecta; order Hemiptera; family Gerridae; genus Gerris; species Gerris lacustris. Next base: position 34,497,148 of record OX578276.1, on the reverse strand, counting down.
TTCTTCTCCTAAAATGTTGAAAATAAGACCAGTTTAGTTTCCAATAAGTTTTGAATAAAAAGAGATAAAAACATAAAACTTTTCAGTTTTAAAGATCGTTTTGACTCGCACACAGGAAAAATATAGCGAACTTAAAATTATCAGCTGTACAAATTCAAAATGGCGGATAATTCACGTCAAGCGGATTTTTTTTTTTTTTTTTTGTTTAATTTCGAGTAGGTTATCAAATGAAAGGTATTGAAGAGTAGATTACAAAAATGTATAACACTTGTGGATAGAGTTTAATTTTCCGCGCCATTTTGTCAAAAAACATCAAAATTTTGCTTGCCCCTCCCCCCTAAAACTATATTTCTGCTATTACTAAAAATATAAAAAAATATGCAAAATGTGCAGTCTGCTGGGCCATGGAAAAAATAAGAATATCAATTTGATCTGATAAACTGGGAATCCACTCGGGGAACATGTTTAATTTTTCATGCCATTTTGTCAAAAAAAAAATGCGGTCCCCCCCCCCCCCCCCCCTCTAATACTACACGATACAAACGAAACCCTTTTCACGTGAGACTTCACGACTTACCATTTTTTTATATTAATTATTTTTTAAGTACAACATGAATGGTAACAAATGTGACTTTAAATAATCATACGCCCCATGATTTTTGAAGAGAATTGTTGTGTGACCGAGGCTTACTTTAGAAGACGCGAAGACGAACTTTAGGTTATAAAGGAATGATTCTGTTAACTGCAAAGCACTGAAATCCCCCACCCATCAGTCAAACAGTGCAGCTAAATTCTTAGTAACTATTGTGACGAAGCTATCGTGGCGGATTGCTGGGACAAGCCTTTTTATTAAACTCCCGACAAATTACACCGAAATAAGAAAGAAATTATGTTTAATATCACAAACTACATTATATTTCCTATCTAGGCTCATAGTTAGAAAGTCAAAGAAAAATATTTTTTGAGTATGAAACTAAGGCCCCTTGTAACTAAGGTTACAAGGGGCTGGGACTAACTATCGTGAGCCTTTAGAATATATATATTTTTAAATTTCTCCTTCCTAAAAAGGTTATTTAAGAATCTGACCACACCGAAATGACGAATTTCAACTGTAGAAAAATGTTTATAGGGTTGTAGATTTTTTAATCATGAGGAGTGCAAGTAATAAAATGTTTCAACTCGCACACAGTGAAAGTGTCACTTTTTTGAAAATGACCCACTACTTATTAGAAATCCGTGACAGTAAAGTGATATGTTATCACTTAATTACTGAGCCCAGAGCCCACCTGGAGCAAGGCTATAGAGGCTAGGACTGCAAGTAGATGACTTCCAAGAACGGATTTATATGCAGAAGCGGGCTAAGTCAGCTGACAGCACTAATAGCGGGATTTAATTAATTTAATTTAAAATGCTTTACTGTATTTATTTAATAGAACCTAGAACAGCTAAATATCAAACCTGTAACAAGCAATGTCCTAGTTTGTCGCCCAGTAAAAATTCCTTAAAATATGCTCTGATTAGGTCTGTTCCTAATTGACCTCTGTGTAATAGGCCTAATCCGTCATTCCAAGTGAATCGCTTGTCTTCCACGTATAACACATCGCGAACTATTTTCATTTTTATTTCTGTGTTACTTCTACGTATTTCCTTTTTGATTTGACTCAAAAAATATCTTTTCTTTCTTGATTGGAAGGAGAGGTCATCCTGTACAGAGTTGTTTGTTCCCTTGAGCTTCCACGTCCTTTTAAATATGTGTATCTTGTCTTCATGCTTCTTAAGTTCCACACATAAAAGATTGTTCTGGCCAGGTTTACTTCTTATTGGACGGATATTTTCTACTTCCATATTTCCTTCTAATTCTAGTACATTATTTATAAAATCGTTAAATTTTTCCCGGCAGTTTTGTTTGTCTCCTTGGATATCCAGTCCTCCTACGATGATGTTCCCCTTTCTCTGAAAATTATCCACTTGATCTAGATTCCTATCTAGGAGCTCAAGCTTTGAGTTGACTCGCTTCACCTCTTCTTTAAGTTGCCTGTTTTCTTCTTCCAGCGTCTTCACTCTGCGATTTAATATCTCCAGGTCCTCTTTGGTAGCAAGTTGTTTTCTGTCTATAAGTTCACTCATGGCTCCCATTAAGTGAGTCAACAGACATATTTCCAACCGGTATATTTTCTTCACCTCGGTTTTCCAGTTCCGCTTCGTTCCTAATACGCTTAATGTTTCTACATTGAAATAGATCGGTGATTTTTTTATTATCAGACATCGTGATAGTGTTATTCCCAAGCTTCAGTTAATGAGAACGAAGTTTTGTTTATACTAAAGAATTCTTATTTATTTATTTTTTGTATCTCTTGTTTATTTAATTTTATTTGTTGTTCACTGGCCTAACTATATTTCCACAAATATCTTTCAGCACAGCGGTTGTTTAAATGTATTCCTTCGATTGATTGTATAAAAACTAGGGTGATCTAGGGAAGACTCGAACCTCCGCCAGATAGAAGAATGAACGAATGTATTACAGTGCCTTAGCCACCTCAGCTACCGTTGCTTACATACAAGTGTGGAGTAAATACTCCTACTAGACTTATGGTCTAACAGTGCCAGAGACTGAGACTGGTTTCTACTATTTGTATTAAACTACACTATAGTTATTCTAATATAGTTATTAAAGTTTGTATGATAAAATAAAAAATAAATTTAGTACATACTGCGATAAATAATACTGATTTTCTGGAGGGTAATTTAATTTACACAAATATTTAACAATTAGATTCCAGGCATCTGATGCTTTCACGGAGTTGAACCAAAAAAAAAAAAAAATAAATAAATAGATTCTATAAAATCCCGTAGGTTGCCCGTTCAAGTAACATATAATATGCGTAAAGTATATGTTATTACACAATATTGTCCAAAGTTTGTTTTTAAAACAATCAAAAATTAACAGAAACAATTAAAAATATAATAACGATCAAGAGCCTGATGTATTCACAATGGCGGATAGAGCCGAACTCATAATAATAAATATAATAAATAAATAATTTAGATAAGTTAGTTGAAGGTGTTTCTTGTAGTTTTCAATTCTTTAGAAGTTGGGTCAAACAAAGGAATAAAAGTCTCATTTTGCGATATTTCGATCCTTCCTTGGATCATTCTCAAGCTAAAATCATAATTTATTCTAATATTAATAATCGGACACATAAAATTAATATATCTTTCCTATAATTATAATGTTTAGAAACAATGTTTGCAATACTTTGCTTTAATTTACACATTAATACTTTCTCTTCTAGTGAAAAGTTCATTAAAAATGAAAATGTTGACCTTCCAAAACTAACATTAAAATTGTGATATTAAGCCACGTATCATCAATTTGCATTTGTTGATGTTAATTATGATGTTTATTAACAAAACGACGACTCCAGTCGTTGTTTTCATGTTTATTATGTTTAAGATTAGTTAGTTTTTGTATGCATATATATATATATATATATATATATATATATATATATATATATATATATATATATATATATATATATATATAATATATATATATATATATATATATATATATATATATATATATATATATATATATATATATGTATATATATCTGTAAAACTTACGTGATTTGTATTCATCAGGCTTAATTATTCTGGGTTCGGAAGACCTCCTGTTTCTAGACCCTGTAACTAATCAAAATTATTCAATATTAATACATAAATAAGTCAAAAGAAGGGTATTTAAAAAATAAATAATCTTATTAATATTCAATAATATAAAATTGAAGAACACATAATGCCCGAGCCGGAAATCGATCTCGGACCTCCTGATTACTAAGGGAATACTCTATCACTGGGCTACCAGGGACGCCAATTGCCAATTGCCAGGCAATGTAAAGCCGGCCTTACACCTTGCGATTTGTCGGTGCAATCTGAAGGAAGATAAATCGCACGATATATCGTTGCAACCTGGGAGCGTTTACACCACACCGATTTCTACCCCGATCTCTGACCCAATCTTCCTAAATAGACGAGCTGCAGTGTTGCCACTAAATTAATTTATTTATGATTATTTTAAGACCTAATATTTTCTGTAATATTTTTATTTCTATTTTATCTTTTTACTGCATTCTTTTTTATATAATCTATTATTATTAAATATAATCTATTATGAGTATAAATAAACCTTATTTTAGTAATACTCATTTATTTTATACCTTATTTTATAAATTCGTAATATTTTTAAGGTAAAATGCTCAAATAATTTAGGTTAAAGATTATATATAAAACAAAAAAAGTTTTTTTTATGTGTAGCGAGGAATGTGGGTACGGCTTAGCCTGAAAAAAATCCTCAGCAAACCAATATTTGCTGCCTAGGCAGTAAATTCAGTAAAATATATGTAGTAGAAGGAAGGTAGAGAACGGGGTTGGCCCGCAGGTTGTACAACCTCCCTTTACACGCACCGACTTGTCGTCACCGATCTCACAGATTGAATAGGTTTTGCTTCGATCTACAATCCAACCTCAACCCCGACATCGTTATACAATTTCCATTTACACCTTACGATTTATCGTACCGACCAGATTGCACCGACAAATCGCAAGGTGTAAGGCCGGCTTAAGGGATATAAAAATCCGAGTATCGATTCCTTTTTTTCTTAGTTAATTTAATAAATTTGATGGAATAATTCTATCAAAAGTCCTTCAATATAACGTGCTTAAAGCGGGGTTGCCACGGGGAGTGGCGAGTGGCACCCTAGAGTGGTTCACTGTAGAGTGGACTCGACCCGTGTAGACGTGTCGCAGTGAACTTGCCTCTGACGTCAACAGGAGGAGGATAGTTTACTACCGCCACTTTCCATATCAAAGAAGCAGAATGTCTATTTGTTTTCTCTTAGTTTTTATAATAAATTTGATGCAATTTAATAAAAACAAGATATTTTAAAGATTAGAGTAGCGATGAGAAAAATGGAGAGGAGTATACTAAAGATAGCGTACTCTCAAATTAGAAGGAAAGAGAGGAAGAGTAAAGCGTAGATCAGGCAACAGACTTAAATTGAAGACGTAGCATGTACCTACTATCATTGCTAGGAAACGGAAATGGGCAGAACATATTATTATCAGAACAAATTATGGTAGATGGACAAAGAAAATCTTGGATTGGATACCTGTGTATAGGAAAAGGAAAAAATCAGTCCGATACAACTCAGACAAACTTTCACATATACGAGTTCATAATTATTTAGCCCAGTGTTTTCCATTTATTAGTTTTCGTATGTACATTTAATTATTATTGACCATTTCATCAAAATGTATCATAAAAATAACTTCTCCCGGGCGGGGAATCGAACCCGGGCTCTCTCTGTCCGCGTTTTAAGCTTTTTTCTCAGGAACTAGATTTTTCTCGGGAAAACGGCTTATATCGTTGGATTCGTATTTAAATGGACTACATTTTAGAATTTTTTAATCAACATCGTCGAAACCGTTTTCGAAAAATAATTTTGTTTTTCTCGAGTTTTTGGGGGGTAGCGCCCCTAAATTTGTAGCTAAAATTAATTTCTCGATTTTACCTCGGGGTATGATTTTTCTGAACATGTATGCCAAATTTCTTCAAAATCAGCCCAGTAGGCTCCAGGCGTCTGCACAGACGACAGACGGCAGACAACAGACAGACATTTTTTAAAAACCACTTTTTTGGACACACTTTTGGAAACGTGTAAATCTATCAAAATCTCAAAATCGAATTTTCGCGCCATCACAATACTTTCTCTTTATATGAGAAAGTAAAAAACAGCGTTAAAAACCACAAGAAAGTGTTAAAAACACAGTTAAAAGAAACAGCATTAGAAAAACACAGGGGAAAAAACAGCGTTAAAAATTGCTTTAAAAAAAAGTGTTAAAAGAAGTAAAAAGAAACAAATAAGTCGGAGGTGTAGGGTGTCTTTTCTAGTAAAATGACGAACATCGGTTCGTGTCCTCTACACACAGGCGAACCGAACAAATGTTTTCCAACCCGATGGAGTCGCGAACTTGGTTCGTTTACCTCTACACACATGGGACCAAGTTAAGTACGAACCAAGTTTCCATGTGTGTAGTAGAGATGGGAGGAACGGTTCCATGAGTGGAACCAGTTACAACGTTTCGTTCCAAACCAATAACTAGTTCTAGGAACTAGTTATTTTTGGAACGTATCAGTTTATGTTCCAAAGACAGTTTCTCTTATACTTCACGTGTTCCTAAGTCTAGTCCAGGTTCGTTCCACAATATGTTCCGTTTCTTTATTAAATAGTTCCACTCTTCACTGACGCTGACGATGAAAAGTTGAAATTAAATACCAACATTTATAATAATATTAAGACCTCTTTATTTATCTTTTTTTATATTTATATTTTAATTGCAACCAAGTAAACAGTATAATAAAAATGTTTATGATACAGCATTATGGTAACCAGTATAAATAATATTTTTAAAAACTAGAATATGTTCTTTTTATAACGAGATCCTAAAACGAAACAAAAAAAAATTTAAATTTCACCTGTTTATTTCGTATTATTTACTAAAGCGGAAAACAAAACTAAAAAAAAGAAACGAGTGGCAAAGGGCGAAAGCGACAAGAGGAGAAGGTGATTATGGACCTAAACGAAAAAAGCGGCAAAGAGGCATCTATGTCTCTGAAAGAGAAAAAGATAACGCTTCACTATAACTGGAGTGATTTGGAGACTCGAGCTCTCATCCCCACTCCATTACTCTACTCTACTATACAAGACATACACGTTTCGTTCCAGCTTGGCTGGAACTGGAACTTGGAACGAAAACTATAGTTTTCGTTCCACGCGAAACGAACCTTTTACGTTCCTTCCGAGTTACAGTTTCGTTACGTTTTCTCGTTCCCGTTTCCTCTTTAATCAATTACGTTACACGTTACGTATTGGCACGGAACGAAAATCATCAGTTTCGTTCCAAGAGAAACGAGTTTTTAACGTTCCCTTAAAGTTAGTTGTTTAGTTTCGTTACTGATTTCTCGTTTTCTTTTCCTCTTTAATCAGTTACGTTTCGTATTATTTTGCTCGATAATCCTTAAAAGATATTATTTTTTTAAAAAAATAGAGGTAAAAAATTTGTATCGAATTCAAACAATAAAAATGTATTAACTAAATAAAACTAGACAGTAAAATTAAATAAAATAAAAACTTCAAAGTCGTTCCAAAAATAACGTAGTTCCATGAAATCTTGGAACGATTGGAACCGTTCCAACACTGGAACTAGTTATTTTTATAGTTACGTTCCGTTCCGCCCATCCCTAGTGTGTAGGCCGCTTTTTAGACAGACAGGAATGGAAGAGAATGGGAAGAGTGTATGCTGGAGAGTGGTTGAATAGAGACTAAAATGTATTTTATTAATATTAGTTAAATTATACCGATAAATTATTTGCTAGTTCCATACTGTTATCTGTTATTTTAGTTATTCTCGTTATCTGTAGTTATTCTTTTATGTTATCTATAGTTATTCTAGTTATTCTCGTTATCTGTAGTCATTCTTTTATGTTATCTATAGTTATTCTAGTTATTCTCGTTATCTGTAGTTATTCTTTTATGTTATCTATAGTTATTCTAGTCAAGCCCAGATGAATAGTTATTTATTACTTCTAAAATGTGTTATTTATTTATTTAATTATAAAATTTAACTTAGTTAATTATGAAATCGCCGATGATGTATTAAGATAGAGGAACTCTTAAGCCTTGTAAGGCTACCTCAGTGAGAGCTGACTTGATTTCTTTTTCAATAAATTATATTATTATTATTATTATTATGAATACATCCAAGAAAATATTAAAACTTACAATATTTTTTTCCACTTTCCTCCAAAATTTCAATTAAATTTTATTTTAATTATCTTACATAATATAAAATAGTTTTATAGGTCAAATTATGATTTCTAATTAGATTTATTAATTCTCTTATATTTAACATAACTTCATTAAAATGCATAGCAAATTTTACTGCGGATGTAGCAATTCTGTTTTAATTCTATATGCATTCTATATAATACCCGTTTCCATACTTTTTTCAAAACAGTTTCAATACAAAACCAAAAATTTGCTGTTGTGATCTTGAACTCTAGCAAACTCTTATTTAATGTATACCCTAACGACCGACCCAACCATACAAAATACGACATTATAAAATAGGAACAAAAAAAAAAAAAAAACTTACATCACAAATATAATAATAAGACATATTATTTCTATAAATTTCGTTAATTTTATCCAGAAAAAACATACTAAAATATAAATACCTGCAAGGGTGCAGCAGACCAAAAGCAGAGAGAAAATAATGATTTTGTACATTATGAATATTTGGATTGAGAACTATGTCTGAACAAGTTATCTATCAGCAGAGCTTTATATAGATTAAAATTGATATCCAACCAGATGAAATTGTGAAAGACGTTTTTACTATTTTTTTTTTTTATTTATTTATTATTAGCTGATAATTACTCATTTTATTTATTTCAATTTCTTTTTTTAGAAAATATTTTAAATTGGAAAACTAATTGGGCTCTATAATTTACTAATAATGAAATTACGTCTATTCATTAAGATAAATATATCTCTTATTATGATACGAGTATGTTATCATTATTTATTATCATGTCTAGAAAATGAATTTATTATTACACGGACTGATATCAACGCTTTGTAATAATTATGTGGAAATCATAACTATTTTTTAATCATAAACATATAATATATGAATTTTGAATTTATATCGAAATCTATATTTCTGCATAACGTGGGTGTGTGTGTTTGTAAATATTCGTTAAAGGCTCTTGTATACTTTTCTAATTATATTATACCAAATCGATCGGAGGAAAAATAAAAATCAGTACTAAACAACTCAGACAAACTTATTCATATGCAAGTTCATTATTACTTAGCCCAGTGTTTTCCATTTATTAGTTTTCGTTGGTACATTTAATTAAAATGTATCATAAAAATAACTCCTCCTCGCAAGTTGAATCAAACACAGCCTCTCTCCGTCCGCGTTTAAAGCTATTTTCTCAGGAACTTGATTTTCCCCGGGAAAATGGCTTATATCGTTAGATTCATATTTAAATGGATTAGATTTTAAAATTTTTAATCAAAATCATCGAAACCGCTTTCGATAAATACTTTTTTTCAGAGTTTTTGAGGTGTATCGCCCCCAAATTGGTCGGAAAAATTAATTTCTAAATTTCGCCTCGGGGTATGATTTTTTTTTTTAACTTGGATGCCAAATTTTTACAAAATCGGACAGTAGTTTAAGCTCCACGCGCCTGCACAGGCGACAGATAGATTTTTTATAAAACACTTTTTTGGATTCTGAGGACCTCAAAACGTGTAAGTCCATCAAAATCTCAAAATAGAATTTTCGCGCATCACAATATTATCTCTTCATATGAGTAAGTAAGCACAGCCGTACCATCCTTTACTAGAACCATCACAAGGCATTTTGGACTCCCCTTTATTATCTTTTTAAGATACTAAGATATATAAAATGAATTTTAAGTTAGAGTTTCCTTCGCCGACGATAAATACATCCTATCCTCAAATAAGTCTCCTCGTACAGCCTCCGATCATGTCCAACAGCACCTTTTTCTCCTAGAAACCTGGTTTAAGAAATGCCGAATCAAAGTAAACGAAACAAAAAGCTTCCACGTGACCTTCGCTCTAAGGCACGGTAAGTGTGAACCAGTTACCCTAAACTAAATCCTTATTCCTCATTCCAATTCCATCCGCTATCTGGGGCTACACTTAAGTTGTCGTCTAACGGGCACATCACACTAAACATATACGTCAAATATGCAGTACATGATATAAACTCCTGCATGGACTCTTACACAACACATCTAAACTCAACATGCAGAACAAAGTACTTATTTATAACACAATAATTAAGCCCACATGGACATATTATGACATAGAACTCTGGCGTTTCACCAAGCCCTCCAATTCCTATCGTATCCAATCCCTCCAATCCAAGATCCTAATAAAAATAGCTGACGCTCCTTCTTTGTATACAATTTTATCCTTCATAACTGTCCGAGAATTAGCCATATCGAGATACAAATCCTTCCACGATTCCCTATCCGACCATTCTAATCGACTAGTCCACAGTCTGTTTTCCCAGTCTCTTCCTGACAATCCTACTGGACGCCTGAAGATAAAGTTCAACTTAGTTTATTTTAATTTTAATTCCTTCATATCAATAAAATCTGTGTCAGTCATTAAGTGCTATCACTGGATAGTTTCTTACATCATAATGTCTCATTCTTAGATCTTTATTGCTTATAACGATTAGTATGTATAGTATATTGTAGTTGCCGTATTAAAAAAATAAAAAAAAGAGAGTTCATTGCAAACTGAACCAGAAATATAAATTTCACACCTCTACCTATATTAGTTCTTGAGATATTTGAGCCTAAAGTTTTGATATTTTGTCACTGATATATAGACTGACTCATCATAATTCTAAGGTACTTATAGCAATCCTAGAAACTTGAAATTTTTTATATAGGTAGAGTTTAATGTACAAATAAAGGAAAAATTTCAAAATCCGAAAAAATCTGGTTCTTGCCCCTCTCAAAGCTATTAGAATAACTCGCTATGCAAAATTAATATAAAATTCAAAAAACTATAATTTGTGCGACTACCGCTACCTAGAAGAGAACTTCATAACTAAGGTATTATTTCACTCAGTAATAGTATTTTGTATTGGAATAAGTGAGGTTGACACTAATTTGACAGTATAGATTGACATGAAATTATTGATCGAAATAATTATTTAGTTCAATTTCAACACCCAGAACAAGAGGCTAAGAAACGAAAGATTACATACAAAATAAAGTGAAATTCCAACAAAAACTCTTATCTACAAAATAAGCCAAGTATTGTGTATACTAAAAATTGACAATCTTAATAGGGGAATGTTCAAAAGCAGTGGGGCTTTTGTGTGGGGTTGAGAAAGGGGAAAGAAAAATAAGAAAAAAGATAGGGGGGTACCAAACTAAAAGAGGCGCCCCCTATACGCCTCTTTTAGTTTGGTACTCCCCTGTTTCTTAGGAGGGTATCAAACTAAAAGAGGCGTATAGGGGCGCCTCTTTCAGTTTGATACCCCGCTTAGAAAAAGGAATAATCTATAAGGGGGTATCAAACTAAAAGAGGCGCCCCTATACGCCTCTTTTAGTTTGATACCCTCCTAAGAAACAGGGGAGTACCAAACTAAAAGAGGCGTAAAGGGGGCGCCTCTTTTAGTTTGGTACCCCCTTAGAAAGTGGAATAATCAAGTAGGGGTGTACCAAACTAATATAGGCGTATAGGGGAGACTCTTTTAGTTTGGTAGCCCCCTAAGACGTCTATTTTTTTCTAGGTTCACTTACGTTCTCAATATTTATTTTTTTCTGTTAAAATGTCTCACGATTGACAGTTCACGCGAGTGACAATTTGCATTGAGCCTGTTAACTAGTAACAATCCCTAGTAAAAAATACCAAATATATAGTAAAAACAACGCGACTATGCTTGTGGGTAGTTCCAACCTATCATTAAAAAACTTTTTGATTTCGTTTTTTAATGATTTTATGGTTTTTTTAATATGTCTAAGTGTTACGACGAATATGTATAATATTTTATTAATTGTAGTTAAAATGTACTAAATAAAGCTAATATTTGTTCAAACTAGTTCTATTACAATTATTTCTCCTACTTCTTTTTTTCAAATTAAAAAAATATGTTGTATAAAAAAAAACCTGATAAATAAGATAACGTAAATCGCGTGACCAAAAGTATGAGAATTAGTTTTTTCTTAAAGATTTTTTATTAAACATGAGTTTGAGCCCTGAAGAGCATTTACTCAAGAGTAGATGTGAAAGAGATTGGGAATTGGATGCTGAGTGAAATGGGCTTAATGTTGTTAGTTACATTTATTTTCAACTATCAAGCTTAGCGCCAATAACTATCTTTAATCAAAATGCGCTAGACTGCCCACAAAAAGTTAATTTCATTAATTATTTTGATGCTTTAGGGTGCACTGCATAAAAAACAACTAGTCTTACATAGTATTGACCTAAAGAAAACAAAAAAACAAAACAAAATTAATAATAGAACCAGCCCGTCCTACGCTTAACATTAAAACTGGGAAATTCGAACATTGTCGAACTCACAAACCATATCACTTGTGCACTCTAATATACACATACAACATTTATATGGGATCCAAAGCTAGTTTTCATGAACTTGAATTTTTCATTTGGTTCATTTTCCAGATTTTCCGAATGTGACAGTATATTTGAGAATGACCCGTGTAGCAGTAACATTTTTTTAAAAGACCTAATATCCCCTTCTAGTTTTAGAAGGTGGGGGGGGGGGGGGGGGTACATAAAGGACTTTTTCGTGGTGCTTATGCAATATTTAACATTTATAGGGGGGGGGGAGCTAATTTGTTGCCCCCCCCCCCCCCCCCCCCCCCCTACAACGGGAAGCTACGACCCCCCTTGGACACACCTCGAATTTTAAGGCCCAATGCACACAGAGCAGGCGACGGGCGGAGGCGCGGCGCTGGCGAGGTGCAGGTGCGCCGTGAAACACGCCTCCTCCATGTAAACATATAGTGTGCCCAGTGCACACAGAACAGGCGACGGGCGGAGGCGCGGCGCTGGCGAGGTGCAGGTGCGGCGTGAAACAAGCCTCCTCCATGTAAACATATAGTGTGCCCAGTGCACACAGAACAGGCGACGGGCGGAGGCGCGGCGCTGGCGAGGTGCAGGTGCGGCGTGAAACAAGCCTCCTCCATGTAAACATATAGTGTGCCCAGTGCACACAGAACAGGCGACGGGCGGAGGCGCGGCGCTGGCGAGGTGCAGGTGCGGCGTGAAACAAGCCTCCTCCATGAAAACATATAGTGTGCCCAGTGCACACAGAACAGGCGACGGGCGGAGATTTAAAATTCCAAGACAGGAATGAATGAATGAAATGAATGAAAAAATTGATTTATTAAAAGAAACATTTACATAAGCATAGAAATAATAATTCAATTATTATGGACCCTGGTCAAAGACCGTCAGGTACTTACTTTAAATAATTTAAAACATTCTTGTGTAATAGAAATCAAAATACATTGGCTTCAGAATGAAACAACAATAATAACAGTAACAATACTACCGATAATAATAATAGCATAAAACATTCTTGTATAATAGAAAACAACATACATTGGCTTCAGATTGAAATAACAATAATAATAATAACAGTCTTTATTACCCCTTAAGGCCTTTATATACATATACACACATGCCACATGCAGCTACATATACATAAAAACAAAAAAAGAAGTATGAAAAAGATGTAAAAACGTAAAAAGATGTATATAAATACATCTTCAGACATGCATACTCATACATACTTATACAGACCCCCCTAAACACTTATACATCCATACACCAGCTCACACATGCACACATATAGATAATAATTAATTTATATCCCTAATTAGTTTATAACCCCCTTACTTCAATTATCCTTTTTCTCTCACTTAGCGCTAATTTGATGTATCTAACCAATATGGCTAATTGTGAGCTATTGAGTAGCTGTATAAACTGTTGGTAGTCCGCAGGTGCCTTATCGTCAAAACATGATTCTGTTACCCGAGCTAGTGTGGGACAAATAACAATAAAGTGGTAGAGGTGCTCATCTTCTCCTAAGTCACAGAGCTGGCATTTCCTTTGCTCCTGGTCCTTCCAAGGTTTGCAATTTAAATCCACAAGTCCACATCTTATTTTAAAAATCCACCTCACCATCTTAGGATCGTGTTCCTCCTTCTCTACATATTTGTTCCAAGACAGGAATCCGTTTCTGACATAAAACGGTTTTGGTTCCGTGTCTGTCTATCGGTTTGTCAGTCGCTCAATGTTTGCGAACTAACATATTATCTTAAAAACTACTCGACCTATTTTTATAAAATTTGGATGGTAAATCATAATTAGTCTATTTTTTTATAAAGATCGTTAAAACTATTAATGGAGCGTTTAAATTAGAAAGAACAGCGTTTTTACCGATATCTAACGTTCTAACGAAACGATTTTAATAAAACTTCATACACCTCGTCTAAAGTACATTTGAAACAGGCATAAGGCATGTAAAATTTCAACTTAAAGCAGAAGTTTATGTGTAGTGATGAAGAAGGAATGGTAGAAAGGGATTCTCCCCGACTACACGGCTCTCTATTGCAATCATCCTCTTCAACTATCAAATAAAATATTGATTACATTACACTCGTTTCAATGATAAAGTCACGTGATGCCTAGTTGTACAATATATACATGCTCAATACTACACTGTGGTACTAAACTTTCTCATATCAATGCTAACATTGTAAGTCCAATAATACACTGCGGTACTAAATTTTCACATATCTATGTCAACACTGTTAGTAAATCCAATACCATACAGTAGTACTAAACTATTTCATATCGATAATAGAGAGTAATTCCACTATTGCAAGGTTTTTATCAAATTCTTTACCAAAGAAAAAAAAAAATCAAAATCAAAATTCAAAACAAGTTTTATTTATTAATGTTGCAAATTACTGCTATTGCCTTGGTTTATTTTTATACATATTTTCCCATCCAGGAGTGGGAGTTAGTTTCTTTCCATCTGAGCATATTCTTTGGGTACATGCCCCAACCTTTATATCACCACATTGACATCTGTTGCAATCCTGATCCATCCAATAGTCACCTGGCTCACAATCTAAACAAATCATTATGAAGAATGCAAATAAAAAAAGGTGTCTACCAATCAGAGTGACAAATAGCTTCCTCGCTTCTAATCATTAGATGATCTCATGAATACAAAATAAAGTATAATAATATTTCAAGGATTCAAAGTAATCGTATGTGTAAAGGCATTGGTCAGTTCTGCATGATCATCTATGGATCAAGGTTAAGGTAATGGGTTCGATCCCATGTGCTTTAGCCCTTTGATTTACATGGCTTACTATTAATCACACCTTATTCGCTTTGGTGGTACATTGGTGTGTGAAGTTACTGAAGTCTATACAGAGTTAGAAGAGCCCAAGGAAGATGAAGTGGCAGATAATATCCTCTCCTTTATAATCCAAACTAAAAGGTTTGAGGATGAGGTGGAGGTGGTTTGAGGAGTGTGTGTTTGTCTGGGGTTGGCAAAAAGGATCCAAAGATGGTCTGTTTTCCAGGCTTGACCTCTCCGCCTTTACCTCTACTTACCCCCTTACCTCTACTTACCCTTACCCTTACTACTACTCCTAGTAGAGCCCAAATAAGGGGCCTAATTGCTAGCTTTAATCAAGTCCATCAAGTACCATTAAAATACGAGGCTTTATTGAAAGAACATTTTAGGATGTGCGCATAAGCTAGAGGAAGTTGCGTGTGCAAAAAGTAGAATATAAATACTGAAATGTCTGCATGTACTCAGTATTTCATTTTAATTTTATCAAATTATGTAAATAGTTTCCAAAATATGGGCGATCGAAAAAAATGTCGACGCACAGACTGATAGGTCGGTTTGAAGATGCTTCGAGTATTAAGATTAAGTGCGGAACCTCGGAAACTTAGTTACTGTACATTTTAAGGTTCACTGAGTCTGAAAGAATATTTTAAGGGTCCATAGCCAAAACCAAGGACCCTTATATATTCCGGCACTTTTCCGTTAGTCTGTCTGAGACCACCTGATAGGTTAGTAACAGCAGTCTATATCCAAAAGTATACCCCTCAGATATATTAGAGACTTAGCAGTTATTTTGCGTGCAATAATCCAATCACTGGAAAATTATAAGGAAGCCCTAAAAAAATCATCCCTCAAAAACTAGGGATTGACTTTCTTTTTATTAAACAGAAATGCATCGTGTGGGATGTTGAATGAAAGAAGAGAATGCTCTGAGTAAAACTATACATTTCGTTTAGTTTTTGTACAAATTCATCTTTGTCCTTGAAAATTGCGTTTTTCGATTCCCTCCTCTATTTTTACTTTCTCATATAAAGAGAAAGTATTGTGATGGCGCGAAAATTCGATTTTGAGATTTTGATGGATTTACACGTTTTGAGGTCCCCTGAGTCCAAAAAAGTGGTTTTTAAAAAATGTCTGTCTGTCGTCTGTCTGTCGTCTGTCTGTCGTCTGTCTGTCGTCTGTCTGTCGTCTGTCTGTCGTCTGTCTGTCGTCTGTCTGTCGTCTGTGCAGACGCCTGGAGCCTAAACTACTGGGCCGATTTTGACGAAATTTGGCGTACATGTTCGGAAAAATCATACCCCGAGGCGAAATCGAGAAATTAATTTTAGCTCTAATTTTGGGGGTGCTACCCCCCAAAAACTCTGAAAAAAACTGAAAAAAAAATTATTTCTCGAAAACGGTTCCGACGATTTTGATAAAAAAAATTCTAAAATGTAGTCCATTTGAATACGAATCCAACGATATAAGCCGTTTTCCCGGGAAAAATCTAGTTCCTGAGAAATTAGCTTAAAACGCGGATGGAGAGAGCCCGGGTTCGATTCCCCGCCCAGGAGAAGTTATTTTTATGATAAATTTTGATGAAATGTTCAATAATATTTAAATGTACATTTGAAAACTAATAAATGGAAACACTGGGCTAAGTAATAATGAACTCATATATGAGAAAGTTTGTCTGAGTTGTCTCGGACCGATTTTTTAATTAATTTTTCAGACGACACTTATGTTTTGTGAGAAAAAATGTTTCCCTACTCAAAATCTTAAAAATGTAATTATCTTAAGAATGGTAGGGCACGACACTTCGGAGTTAGTTTCATGGCGTATGGACAATAAAAATGCATTTAAAGGCGTTTGTTTATATAGTAAATGGTTCGCTAAAAACAAACTTTTAAATGGTAACCATTTTTTATACTGCTGGGCCGATTATGCTGGTAAACAAACAGATGGTTAACCAGCCTATGGACCCTTTGTGTGAGATGAAAAACACATACTAAGCCATTTTTTAAATATGTTTTTCCTCCGTCAGTGCAGTCCGCCATGTTCAGCAACATTCGAATCTTGTGGTGGAATTGGTAATATTGTTTTTCGTCAAATTATCTGGACCGACCAAATACTTTAACAAATCTTGAGAAAAAAAAATCTCAAAAACGGTCTGACGATTTGGAATGAATAATATTTTGGAAAAAATATTTTAATATAATCCATTTAAATACCAATTTATTTTAATGTCGCTTTCCTGCATAAATCTAACTTCTAAGAAATAAGTGAAAGGAAGGAGTTCTATTTCCTCTGAGTAACATTATTTTTACAGCTAAATTTTGTAATAATAGTTCAAAACTTAACTATTAAGAATTCTGAATACAGTGATCCCTTTTTATTAATTTGTACGAATGTGGTTAACTATTAAGGGGTTTCTTGAAACTTTGATAATGTTTGAAAAATTATTCAAATTTCCCATTTCATTGATAAATTAAAGAATAATAAAAAATATAATAATACTTACTTAACATGTATTCGTTAGGCTTAACAATGATAGGTTCTGATGTCCTCCTAATTCTAGACCCTGCAACTAATATCAATTATTTATTTAATTAGTTTTTAAATATAAAAATATTCTACTAATTAGTGTAGCACATAGCCTATTCTCGTCCTATTTTAGGAAGAATGATCGCAGGGGTATAAAAAAATGTGATTCCACTGGGAAATATAAGTTTGTTTAAACCTTTTTCGATTCTCAGTGGAGTAAATTTATTTTTATTCATTATTAAATAGGCACAGGCGGTTTATATTAATCTGGAAATAACTGTAGGCTTCTTTTGACAAACAATCTACACATTTCTTCTAAATCCGACGAGAAATACTTTTAAATATAAAGGCCGGGCCACACCTGTCCGCACTGTGCACGCACCGTATGACGTCCGTGTGTCGGACAACCCTCGGTGAGAAATAAACCTAAGGAAATGTTAGGCGTAGTATCCTCATAAGCACCGACACCGCATCGCAACTGCACCGACACTTGGATTAGTTTAGTTTACTTTTTGAGGGACACGGAGCGGGTCGTCCTTTTATATACTTTATCCACATCTTCAACTTTCTTTGTTATAATTATTCTATATAAATGTTTGGAACTTTATTCATCGCATTACAACACTTTATATATTTATTTTACTTTTTTACTCAAAATGGAGATCGAAAAATTAATTGAATTGATTAGAAAATTCCCAGTTTTGTATGATCGACATTTTTGGACATAGACATTCTAAAATATTCGTAAAATTTAGTTTCATAGTCGATCAGATGAGGCAGCAGCGAGCAAAACTCGCCTTCAACAGATCTCTTCTTCCAAGCGCTGTGAACCCACATTCTTCTCCGACCTTCTGCGTTGATTTCTTCTCCAATTATCATGTTGTTCCTCTAAAGCAAGTGCTACCATCCCTAATTCACTATTTGTTGAACTTTTTAACATTTTGTCTTAATGAAAAAGCTGCGTGAGCATAAAAAAAATATACTAACTTTGAGTTGAGATAGAAAGCACGGCCCTCATACGGTGTGGACGCAGTGCGGACATGTGTGCCTTCCCTTCACCGTCACCGCATGACGTACAACACACGGATGTGTGTTGTACGTCATGCGGTTGCGTGCACGGTGCGGACAGGCGCCCGGCCTTAATGGTAGTAATAATGCAAGTTTGTGTTTGCTTGCAGAAGTGATATGAGCCTAAAAATAGGCTTATTTTAATTTACCATCGAAATGGCTTTGACATGAGACCAAATTTATTACCTGATGTCTAAAACAGGTGTTTGTCTAGGAATTTCGTTCTTGAGAATGATCATAACTATCTAACGTAAGTACTAAATAAGTATGTTTGGGAACTTTCAAATGATTCAAAATAAAAATCAAACATCATGGTTGACTTATTTGGTGGTAATCTTCTTGAAGGGTATGCTGGTTTTGAATGTGATGAAGTATATTATGATGAAATTATTAAAATGGATTTATTTAAGGAAGAAAAATCAATTCATTCATTTTGTTTTGATATTTTTGTTTTTGCTTATAATAGTGCTGTCATTTTAGGGTTTCTGTTCCAAAAAAAAATCGGAGCTTCAATTTTTTTTTTTGATCACTTAATTTTGACGTTCTGAAAAACATTGAAAATCGGCATACGAGATCGTGGTCGCGTTATCAGATATTCAAGGGCAAAGGTCAACAAATTCGGGTTTTTTGCGAATATCTCGCCTCCTAAGGCTCGGACACCAATCATGGTGGTTATCGAAATTAAAGATAACAAAATTTCCCACAAAAAAATCTGATTAATTTTTACGTATAACGGACGGTTTACGGAATAAAGGGCGAAGAAT
The DNA here is from genome assembly GCA_951217055.1 of Gerris lacustris. NCBI lineage: Eukaryota > Metazoa > Arthropoda > Insecta > Hemiptera > Gerridae > Gerris > Gerris lacustris. The sequence continues at coordinate 34,477,769 of OX578276.1, read as the reverse complement.
ATCTGTGAATATTTAGTTTCCGTCGCCGACTTTTTACGAATATCTCACTTCCTATAGATCGGAGACAAATTAGGGTGACTATAAAAAAAAAAAGATTAATAAATTTCCCGTAAAAAAGGTTCATTAATTTTTTACGTACAACGAACGGTTTAGCATAAAGCCTAGCTTATTATAACTTGCGTAGTGTTTGTTTGCACGACTTTTTACGTATTTTTGCGAATATCTTGCTTCCTCTGGTTCGGAGACCAATTGAGGATCAGATCAAAATTAAAGATTATAAAATTTGACACAGGCAACATTATGTTTATTTTTTACGTATAATAAACATTTTAGATAATAAATTGCTCAGAAGTTTCTGCACAAGGCGTAACAACGACCAATAACTTATGCTTTTCCCTGAAGCAACTCCACGGTGGGAGCCGTTATTCTACATATCTACGAGCGACATTTCAAATTTGTTAGGACGTAGTTTGAAAATATTTGTGCTCCCAGAGTTTTAATATTTTACAGGTAATTGTTGCGGTGACAATTGCAAAGGCGAAACATTGTTTTATATGTAACGAACTTCTCAACGGTGGTCCCACTGTGACTGTGGACCGTAGTATGAAAAATTTGAAACAAGTATCAAAAGAGTAGTGAATAACTATTAACGCAACCGCGATCTCGTTACCGATTTTCACTATGTTTTTCAGAACGTCAAAATGAAGCTATCAAAAAAAATTGAAGCTCCGGTTTTTTGGAGTATAAGCCAAATTTATGACTAAAATAACTGGACTATATATTTATTAAATAAAATTTAATTTCAAACCTTTTGGCTTTATACTTATTGGATAACCAAGCATGTTTAATAATATGCCTAAAAATGGAATTGTTTCTTCATTTTTCCAACACATTTAAAAAAAAAAATAGCTTTTCGCCTTTCGAGCGCCGTGGGCGCTCGGTCCCCGGTTCTTAAAAATATATAGTATTAAAAAATTAAATAAATACCTGCAAGTGTGCAATAGGCCAAAAACAGAGAGAAAATTATTAGTTTGTTCATTATGATGTCTGAATTCTGTCTAAATACTTTATCTATCAGACCGTTTTATTATCTTTACTGATAATATTCCTATCAAACTAGAAATGGTGAAGGCCGATTAGAGATTAGTAATCATAAAGATTCAGAATTATATATATATATATATATATATATATATATATATATATATATATATATATATATATATATATATATATATATGGGTCCTTACGGGGTCGCCACTAGGAACAGAAGAGGAGAAATGCTGCTGAATTTCGCTAGTAGTAAACAGCTAAAAATTCTAAACACGTTGTACAAGGGATCGGAAGAAGATAAATGGACCTGGTGCTCACCGAAAGGCCACAAATTTGAAATGGACTTCATTATTGCAAGTGAAACTCGTATTTTCAAGAAAGTTCATGTGGTGAAGAATTTGAAGTTCAGCTCAGATCACAGGTTAGTGGCTGCATGTATACTGTTAGATCAAAGAAAGTTCTACGTGGCAAGTAAAAAATTGGACAAGAGATTAAAGATCAAAAGTGAGGGGGATGTCTATAGTAAATACCTAGAAGAAATGTTTAAAATAAGGAAAATAAACCCGGACGATAAAGTAGAAACCATGTACAAAATATTAATAAAAAATGTAACAGAAGCAATCGAAAAGGAAAACAAAGCAGAGAAATATGAAGTGAAAAGAAGAAGAAGCAAAAAGCTGTCAAAAGAAACTATACAACTAATCGAAGAAAGAGAGAGACTAAACAGAATAGATAACAAGACAGAAGAAATAAAAGAAAATCATAACAAAATTAGGAAAGAAGTAAGAAAACAAATTAAAGAAGACCTAAAGAAATATGAAGAGGAGACTATAACAAAGATAATGAGTGAGTACAGATCAACAAAAACAGTGATAAGGGAATTGTCAAGTGTGGATAAACACTGGATAAATACACTAGAAGCAGAAAGAGGACCAATTACTGAGAGAAAATTGATTCTGAAAGAAGCAACAGACTTTTATAGGAAAATTTATCACGATGAGGAAGCTTTCGATACCTTTGAAACAGGAGTGAGTGAGGAAGAACCAGAAGTTATGACGGCAGAAATTAAAGCAGCCATCAAAAAACTAAGCGCAAAAAAGGCTCCAGGAGAAGATAACATAACCAACGAAATCATAATGCAGGGTAAAGAAGCTCTAATAATTCCACTATACATTTTGTTCAATAAAATAATGAAGGACAAAAAAATACGCTGGAAGGTAAGTAAGATTGTACTTTTGCACAAAAAAGGAGACAGGAATAGAATAAACAACTACAGGCCAATTAGTTTAACCTCAGGGTTCTACAAGATATTTGCCAGAATTGTACAACAGAGGATTAAAGGAAAAATATACGAAACGCACTCAGTGGAGCAAGCAGGTTTCAGGGCAACTACTCGACAAACGACCACCTCCACACAGTAAGGCAGGTAATGGAAAAATGCAAAGACCATAATATTCCACTATTCCTGTGCTTTATAGACTTTAATAAAGCATTCGACTCACTGAGGCACAAAGAGATATGGGCGGCACTCAGAGATGTTGGAATAGGAGAAGCCTACATAGAATTAATAAGGGAAATATATAGCAACAGCGAAGCATTTGTAGCCTTAGAAAAGGATGGAGAAAAGTTCAATGTTAGAAAAGGTGTAAGACAAGGATGTCCGATCTCTTCAATAATTTTCAACTGTGTATTAGAAAAAGCATTTCGGGAACTAATATGGAAAAATGTGGGTATAAGTATAAATGGTCGGAAGCTAAACAATTTGAGATTTGCTGACGATGTCCTTCTATTTTCTTCAAATGAAGCAGAAATGAGTAGAATGATTAATGAATTATTGGAAGTTTGCAAAAAATATGGACTAACAATCAATTGGACAAAATCAAAGTTAATGTCAAGCGAAAGTCAGGAACCTGTGAATGTAGGAGGCGGAATAATTGAGTACGTGAAAGAATATATATACCTTGGTCAGTTAATATCATTTCACGACTCGTCAAACAGCGAGATATGTAGAAGAATAAATATAGGTTGGAAGAAATATTGGTCTCTGAAGAAAATCTTTAAGGGGTGCATACCTGAAAGCATAAAAATACAAACACTGCAAAGATGCATATTTCCTACTATATTATATGGCTGTCAGACTTGGTCCCTCACACAGAAGCTAGACCAGAGACTGGTCTCAGCTCAGTGCCAGATGACAAGGTCAATGTTTGGCATAAGCAAGAAGGAAAGGCAAAGAAATAGGAGTATAATAAAAAGATATGGAGGAAAAAGCCTAATGATAGAAAGTCACAAACTAAAGTGGAAATGGGCGGGACATGTGCATAGAATGAGCACAGACAGATGGGCCAGATTATCCACGGAATGGACTCCGTATGGGAATAAAAGGAACAAAGGAAGACCGGCAAGAAGATGGGCAGATGAGATATCCGAAAGGTTAGGGAAGGTATGGCACAGGACAGCTACAAATAGGCTAAGTTGGAAGAAGGTAGTTAATCTGCACGTTCGGTAGCTACATAACAGTTACAAGATGGTCTACACACCTATACCCCTATTAGGGCTTTTGCTTCATCTAAATGAAGTGTCGATAAAGCTATTATTATTATTATATCTATAATATAAGTGGAAATGTCCTGATTGACTGACAGACTGACATAGAATCAACGCACAGCAAAATCTGCTTAGCCGAGAGACTTGAAATTTTGAGGATATACTCGGTTCATATCATAGGCATCCACTAAGAAAGGATTTTGTGAAATTTTTATTTTTGTACCCAGGGGTACGGGGTACAAATGTCAAAGTAATGAATACTTTTAATGATGCATATCGTTGAAAAGGTCTTTAAAAGTACAGTAATTGTTGTTATGTACAGTTTTGTCATATTTTCATTTAGGAGAGGGTAAAATGGAAAAATGTGTATAACTACATCTATAATATAAGTGGCAATGTCCTGATTGACTGACAGACTGACATAGAATCAACGCACAGCAAAATCTGCTTAGCCGAGAGACTTGAAATTTTGAGGATATACTCGGTTCATATCATAGGCATCCACTAAGAAAGGATTTTGCGAAATTTTTATTTTTGTACCCAGGGGTACGGGGTACAAATGTCAAAGTAATGAATACTTTTAATGATGCATATCGTTGAAAAGGTCTTTAAAAGTACAGTAATTGTTGTTATGTACAGTTTTGTCATATTTTCATTTAGGAGGGGGTAAAATGGAAAAATGTGTATAACTACATCTTATATAAATGAAGAGTGTCTATGAGTGTATTGCTTACATGAGATTATAAAGTTAAAATGTTGGTACACAGGAGTACGGGGTACAAACGTCAAAGTAATTGATAGGTACCCTTTATGATGCATATCGTTGAAAGGCTCATTAAGAGAAAAGTAGTTGTAATGTACGTTTTTGTCATTATTTTCATTTAGGAGAGAGGTAAAAAGGAAATGTCAACGTAAGTGTGAGTGCGCGCGCGCGCGAACGGGCGCGTGTGTGTGTGTTCTTTATTCAAATCTACCATTTTATTCCTATTTCAATGAAAATTTGCACACTTGACGTTCAAAGCAAGGGAAAAGGGAAAGGTCACAGACTTCATGCATTTTCGAAATTTTGATTTTGGTACACAGGGGTACGAGGTACAAATGTCAAAGTAATGAAAACCCTTCACGATGCATACCGTTGAAAAGCTTTTTAAGAGTGCTGTAGAGTGCTGTACAATTATTGTTATGTAAATTTAGGGGGGTGAAATGGAAAAATATATCTATATCTATGTATAAAAAACTAATAATTGTTGTGTCTGTACATTTATCCGATTGGGCTAAAATTTTGCATTTATTTATTTATTTATTCATTTATTTATTTTTATAATTTTTTATTTTTTTTAATATACCTTTATTGAATAAAACATATTAATAAATAAATAATAGTTTAGTACATCAATTTATCTTTTTTATTGATTTTACATTTTAGCTCTACATAAGGTTATCTCTCCACTAGAGAACATGGAGGCCCGAGCTGTGGAGAGAGAATATGGGGTATTTCCACTGATGAGTAGTCCTGACAACGAATTTAAGTTTTGAAAATTTTATATCTGTCTGTCTGTGCTTCAATCACGTCCAAATGGCTGAATAGATTTTGGAGGTTCTTGGGTACAATGAGCTTAATTCTGCGGGTAATAAAGGATATAAAACGATTTGGTAGTTTGATATGGAGCTGAGAACGGGGCTTCTAAAAAGATTTCAAAATTCATATTTAATTTTTCATAAAAAATGTATTTAACCAAAATTGCAGAAGAAACTACTGACCATATTTTATGTTTTGTGGAAATTTCTGTAGGAAGAACTGTTAAAGAAATTACTTTTCAATCACTGTCACAAAATATTTAGATTTATTTTTAGATATTTAGGCAATAATTAATAAATCCCGCCTTACCGTGCCTAAACCTTTACTAACTTAATCATGACAGTTTCTTTAAAATTCTAAAATAAAATCTACGTGTGTATACGTAGTATAATAATTTCTAAATTATATTGATAACTGCCAATAGAGATTTTCTAAAATTTTATCCCTAAGGGGAACATAAGGACAGAGTAAGAAATGAAGGGGAATTGAGCCCAGACCGATCTCCTAAAGTTAGGAAGTTAATACTTGAGAAAGAGCTCTTATTTTGGATGTAAGCATGTATATTAATAAAAGATAATTCCAATTTCAACCAAGGGATGTAAAATGACACGGGGGGGGGGGGGGGGTTCAGAAGGAAAATACCACTGCTTTTCCTTTTTAAAAATTTAGTCGGAATGAATTACTAATTTGGGATATTAGCAAATTATCTTATCAAAGGGGAGGGGGTATAGAAATAAGGGGGAGCGCTTTGTAAAATAATTTAAATGTTTCTTGATGGTAGTTTATAAATCCATTAAATTGAAAATAAAACACCCCGTAGCGAAGCACGGGTATTCAGCTAGTATATATATATATAATATGTATTTATTTTTTTATTTATTGTAATATTTAATAAGTATGTGCATTACTTCACTGTGGTACTAAACTTTCTCAATCGAAACATAACCAACTGATTTTCTCCAGTTTCCTTTAATATTTTTTTCTTTAAATTTTAAATAAAACGTGTTTCCTAAATACTCTAGTGTAGGTATAATTTTAAAAATGTAGTATGTAAATAAAAATAAGAAATACAATGTTAAATTAGGTTAATTATTTATTAATATAATAAATAAGACTATAATACATTCCGCTTCTAGTGCGGAAAGTAGCATTTTGCATGCGAGTGTGGAGTGCACCCGAGCGACACCGAGGGTGGTAAAACCACACGAGCAAAGCAAAATGCAGTTTTCCCACAAGCTGCGTACCGTAATTTATCTAAGATTGTTGGATTTTAATAATAAATACAGAAAAAAATATTTAATAAACTTCCTGTATGTAAGTTCGTATTTCTCTTTTGATAAACATGACATTAATTCATTAGTTGTATTTTGTGCCGAATTAATTATTTCTGGAGACGTATTATTCTCCTCATTTTCGTCATAATGACATAAATCAATCACTATTTTTCTCTAAAAACTCGATATAAACCGTTACTTTAATTAAACAAACAGCAAATTAGTTTTGTTAAATGTAATCAAACTCGCTAATCGTGCGTTAAGGCTCTACCACCCTTTGAGGTTAGAAAAGACAGTAAAATTGAAATTATATTGGTTCTAAGCAAGATATATAAAATGTAAGTACAGGCTTCTTCATTCCCAATTTTAATTCTGCACAATTTGAGCCCTATTTCAACTTCCTATGATAAATAGTACAGGCGCCATTTCAATTCATCGATAAAACTCGTTGTGTTGAAATAGTTGTAGTAGGGAGTTGAAACAGGGCTCAAATTGTGCAGAATTAAAATTAGGAATGAAGCCTGTACTTAGATTTTTGATATCTTGCTGAACTAATATAATTTTCATTTTAATGATTTTTCTAACCTCAAAGGGTGGTAGAGTCTTAAGGTGAAGAATTATTCTTTTTTACCGTTCTAGAAAAAAAGAGAAATTGTGAAACGCGCATGCGCAATGAATACAAGTACGTAAAGAATCACTTTCTACGCATCTAAACAGAGATAAAATGTTATTATTTCGTATCAATCGTAGATAAAATTATTAATAAGATAAGACTAACTTAACGAACGAACTTGTTAACTAACTTAACTAACGAAACTTGTTTTTCATTATTTAACTCTCCTTTATGTAATTTTATTTAGATTTGTAAATCTATATTTATATATTTAAATGTGTATATACATATTGTTGTTGGGCAACACTTACTTTTGAGAATAAGCGTTGCTAAGTTTTAATTTTAAAAAGGATGTGAAAAAAAAAATTGAAAGAGGATGTGTGTTTATATTCATTACCCTAAGGAAAAATGAAAATAAAATAAAATATCTAATTATATCGTGTCACTTTAAACAAACTTCAAATCACATTTTTTACAATTATGACTTAGAGGTTAATAGAAAATAAAAAAAACAATATTGGTGTGATACAACAATCTTTACTCTCTGATTTATATTTGTAATTATCTATATTTGTAATGATCTGATTCAAATATCTATTATGAAATTTTATTGTTAAATATATTTCTAGATCTAATCATAGAAATTAGAACAATTTAGTTAACCTAATTAATCTTTTCCTTTTTATCTTTTCCCTTAATGTTCAATTATTGATGACCTATTTATTATTTTCTAATTAATAAAACGGCAAAAAGTCTGATATTTCAACGAAGACATTTCTTATTCAAAATGGATACTTCAGCCCATATGGAACCACAAACCATAAATTTAACAATACATTTTCTTAGGCTGACCTAATTTGGCATTCGAAAGAGGATTCTCATAGGGGAACCTAAGGAGTACCATAGGAGAACCTAAGGAGGGGATTCCCATAGGATAGGATGTCCCAGAGATGTCTTCAGGATCAGTAATGCTACTCGGGATCTATTTAAAAAATATACATTACTTTTATTCGGTTGTTTCTTGTTTAGAGGTTGTTTCTGTTTGTGAAAAATATTCTATGGGTTCTGATGTTGGGGTAGTTAAAGCTTGAAAACACTTTGAAGGTGTTGCTTCCGATGTTTTAGGTAATTCCGTAGTTGTTAGTTCGTAGCCGTAGCATGGATATGGAAGTATTTCTTCCTTTATAGTTGTTGATGTTAATGGTTCCTCTACATTTATCATTGACGATGGACTGCTCCTAAATTCAGAAATTGATGCAGTAACTGCTCCTAAAATCAATAATAATTATATTTTAATGAAATAAAAAAGTATACTCGCAACATTACTGACATGAAAGACACTGCTTTTTTAGGCGTCGAGGACGTATTCCAGGAATGAATAGTGATATTATAGTTTGTGTATTTAAGGATTGGGACGATATGAAAAGAGCGTCATGGAAAGAGATGCATCGGGAGATGGCAAGGTCGCGTGCAAAAGAAATGTTGAGGTCCCTGTAAAGAGTTAAGTTGGAAACATAGAAAGAAGGGTTGGTTATGCTTCTAAGGGTTTTGGACTGAAGGGATCGAGTTAGAACGCTTGGTGCAGCCCCAGATGCCAATGCCATATGACCAAGTTGGCTTAATTATGAGGATATTGAGTATGTTGTTATGTTAGTTTAAGTTTAGGTGTATGATGTTGGAGTCTGTAAAAGTTTATGATGTCTGCTACCTTGTCGTTTACCCTTTGTGTGGTGTGCTCATGCCTATGTTAATCGACGATCCAAATACAACCCAAGGTAGCAGACGGAATTCGAGTGAGGAATAGGAATTTGATTTGGAGTTTACAGTTCACATATTCCATGTTCAGAAAAAAAAATTTTCCATGATCAGAAAAAAAAATTATAACACACCTTCAAGGCTGCAGTCCCTCATAGTGCAGGCTGGGATACCGTAAGAACAGAAACAATAGTTACACTTTTGTTTCCATGATGTACCAGGAATACATTGAGTGTTCTTACTTTCACCAATTTCTAAAACAAACAAATAATTTATTAATTGTAATATATATATACGACGCGTATAAGATATATCTTATTTAGTAGTATTTATTAATTACTTTCGAGATACTCTACGGCCCACGTTGGGTCTTCAACATGCCAAAAATACCGTATACATTTAGGCAACAATAATTACATAGAGTTGTAAACCTAACTTTACCGCACTAGATAGAATAAGGTAACATGTTGAACAAGTGCAATACTTAACACGTTTTTAACAGAATTTTATAGGCTCAAGCTAATTACAACGTTTGTCTTATAAAATGCTACTTTACACACTTGTTTACAAAAACACAAAACACAATGAATGTATTATAGTTGGATCAAGATAAGAGTTAACTTGGACAGCGTGGGAAAATCGAAAAGAAATAGGGTGGGGAGCCAATGAGAGCTCATGATCTTGTCATGTAGAAGGTTAGGCCAACTAATAACTAACCAAACAAAGATGCCACTAGTGGAGGATAACCTTCCAGTGTCTTTATTTGTTCCCTTATATAGGTTGTCCAACCTGAGCTGTAATAGTTAATACTTATCTTGATCCGACTGTACAATACTCGCATTTTCATGACTTATCTTTAGCGTCTTTCACATTTTCTACAATAACTTGACACAAAGTTGTTTATAGTACATTAAAGTAGCCAAGATTTAATATTTTATATCGTACTTTCTTTCTATTCATGACTGTATGTAGTACAGATTCTGTAGACAAAGTACTGTTGTAATTTGTATTTCCTTTTTCTTTTACGTTCTAGTTAACACATCATTAGGCTATCAGGACGGGGGATCGCGGTCACTTTATTTATCCTTATCTACTCAATGCCATCACCAATTTGGCACATGTCTCACCTCTCTGGGATTCGATATCACCAGATATGTTGGTGTGTTGAAATTTGGTTTCAGGCGGAGTTTGTTAGCGTGTACCCCAGCCACTAGGTTATGCCGGTCCTCAGAAATCACATTCTTCTTAATTTTACTGAGAACACTTTGATATTCAGTTTACTGATTGTCAATACTAAATACTGATTGTGCTTACCAAACATTAAAGTTGGTTTCCACATTGCTACCCTTTCACTTGACAGCGATCCATGTTCTGAAAAATTATAATTAAAATATAAGGTTAAAATGCAACATATATTGTAGAAGAAATTAACAATATCATAAAATTGTTTTTTATAGGAATTTAAGCATAGATGGATGAAGTAAAGTAGAATTATTTTTTTACCAGTGGAATTACAAGGTTTAACACTGCACGCCACAAGTCCAAAATAACAGAAGCAGTCATTGCATCCATTTTTCCACATCTTTGCCTCTATACATCTTTCATTTCTTATTACCCCTGCAAAAATAATTCATTATCAATAATTTTAATAAAATAATTTACACTTATATACTTACGTCTTACTTCCACCAACTCTACTGTTCTAAATGGACCCTGGCCTCTCGAACCACTCCTCAGCATATTTCTCTATCCTGGACCACAGTCCTTCCAGCAGCAACTCCGAGAGTCTGTAGGTTCTCCCTCACATCTAGCCATGCGCTACTAGGTCTTCCTCTTCTTCTTTTACCTTCCACTTGATCTTCCAGAATGTTTCTTACTTCTCTTTGCTTGGTTGTCATTACATGATCTAGCCATCTTATCCTCGTGGTTTTAATAAACCTGATGATATCCTCAGTATCGAGAAAATTATCAACTTCAAAATTGTTCCGAATTCTCTAACAGTGCTCCTTGCGAACACTTCCTAGTATTATTTCCATTATTCTACTTTGGAAAACCCTGAGGTGTGTTACATCTCTACAAAGCAAAACCCATATCTCAGATCCATAACACACTACTTGAAGAGATTTGTAGAGTACACATTATGTTCTGGACAGCACTTTGGATCTAAAATGTTTGATATTTGCAAAGTATGCTCTACTCCTTTGCTAGTATTCTTCAGTTTATTTTCCTCTTGGGTTTAATCTAGGCTATTAATTTCGTGAACTAAATAGGTGACACTGTCAACCTCATCAAAATTATAACTGCCGATAGTGATATTTTTAAGTTGTCTGTTTCTTCCTTGATGGGACAACTGCGTGTGTTTTTATTCTTCTTGGTTGATTTTATACCAATTTTTAGCACTTTCTTCAGCATATATCTTCCAATCCATTCTTGTTTCTTGGAGGGGTGGGCAAATGCGACTCTTCGTTGAGTTAGGTGATGCTTACATTCAAAATTTATACCTTTTTTGATTTCCAAAGTGTGAAATCAACATTTTCATATTTTTTAAACCAATTTATTAGTGATATAATTGAAGATAGATTCGCAATTTCTGAAATAATACTTGTTGAAAAATTGGCTAAGTAATTTGAGTTATTAGAGGTAAAAAAAGGATGAGGCATTGCAAATGCAGCATGAATCACGAATCTACTTCTACAGATGAAACTTAGTAACTCGTGCCACAATCAAAATATCCAGACTTAAATAAATCTGTTTGCAGCCTTATTTCAATTTGAATCTTTGTACTCCACAACGAAGTCATGAAGTCAAAATAGAATTCTCAGCTGACCAATCATCATCCAACAGAATTGCTGCAGATTTTTTTAAACAAATTTTACGAAATATTTTCCCAAATTTGACCAAAAGTTCTTCGCTCAACGTTTACTCCATTTTAATTATTAAATTGTTGAAATAATTATTTGCATTGTCTCTTTCTTAATTTTATTTTCTTATAAGTTGTGTACTTTACATAGCACGCAAAGCTTGGGTAGAATATGCAAATATATTAATTAAATTAAATTTTTAATTTGTGTATACTATAAAATTATGTTGTGGCTCTTTACAATACAAAAAATCCGGAATGCGGCTCTCATTGACCTCATGCTTACCCACCCGTGGCATATACATACACTGATCTGAACCAGCATTTATAAATTGATGTGTGACTTTTTTTCTGCTTCTTTCACAATCTGCTGTAATGAGAGATAGTCCGTCTCCTTGTCAAACGCCAGTTATAATTGTAAAAGGTTCACCAATTTTGTTTTCTATTATTACTTTGGCTCGGGCAGTACCATGCGGCATTTTAACTAATCGAATTAACTTTGAAGGGAGTCCTTGTTTCTGGAGTGCTTTAATCATTTGGCGAAAACTTGCGTAAAATCAAATCCTTGGAAGATATAGAGCAGCGATTCTCAACCTTTTGGTAGCAGTAAATTTTTTTTTTTGTTTCGCGAAGGAATTAGTAAAATAAAAATCGGGTACGGGGTACCTCGGAACTTTTCCTCACTTCAGAGGCCACTAAAGTGGCCTCTCCAGCTGCTTCGCAGCAGGAGGAAGCAGCATTGGATGTGGTCAGTACTTGGATGGGTGACCGTTCTGAACTAACTGATTTATTATCTTTCTTCAAAAAAACCTTATTTTTAACACTTATATTTTATTTAATTATTTGAAGTTTGGCGGTATTTTGACAGGTGTAAACAAACTTTGACGTCATCAAAATTATCGTACTAATAAATAATTATATTCGCTTATAACTTTTAAACTAATTAATGGAATTTCATCGGGTTTTTTTATATTTATTCCTTAATTTTTTCCGGTTCCAACGATAAGCTATATGTCAAAAACCTATTTATACTTTCAGTATTATTAACCGTCAAAGTTTAAAAATTCAAAAATTTATAACTTCAAAATGGCGACCAATATCAAAATTAAATTTAGTGGGCTTGTTTGTCATACAGAGAGGTACATTCCAAATGTCAACTCGATCAGGACCATTTTCGATTTATTACGATGTTTTTAAATTTTTGCTGACTCAGAAAACTGGGTTCAAGATGGCGGAAAAAGTTGATTTTCCGGGTGGCACAACTACAGATTAGGACTGATTTTTCTGCTAAGTTTCAACTTTCTAGGTTAAATACCTTGGGCGCTACGATGATAACACACATACACACACATACACACACATACATACATACACACACATACATACGTCATGCTGAAAACCACTCAGGAGGTCTTAAAAACACCTAAAACGGGAAATCCGTTGAAATAATAATCCGTTGGATAATTCCGTTGAAATCTCGAAAAAAAATTGTTTGGTGAAAACAATACTTTTCCTACTATTAGTGGTGAGGAAAAGTAAAAAAATAAAATGTATTCATGTAAGAGTAAGAAAATAACTTAAACATTAATTATTTTTCATTAATCTGTAGTAGTATATTACAATTGAAAGAGTGAAAATTATCAAGAATTAGAGTGGAAGATAATATGGTTACTTTAACATAGATTGTGTAAATGTTCAATATCATATTCGTATTTTGTTTTTAATAGTGGCTTGCTAGAGTACTTTATTTAACTAACATATTTTCATTACTGAAGGATTTAAATTGGTCAATGCAAGGATGTCAAATGAATCTGTTTATTTGTTAAAATAGAATAGAAGCTTTTTGCTAAAATGCTTGACCTCTGGTTGGTTAACCAGAGTTACTAATAGTTGTTATGAAATGTTTCCATTATTTTCTCAAATAGTAGAAGATATAATATTACCCAAGGAATATCCGATCCTAGGTGAAAAAGCAATTAAATTATTACTTCCATTCTCAACAACTTATTTGGCTGAAAGTGGTTTGTCAACCATGATTGTCACGAAAACTAAATTTAGAAATCGACTCGACGTAAGTTGAACTATGAGAGTATCTTTATATCTTTAACTAATTCTTCTAAAGCAAGAATTAATAATTTTATAGAAATAAGCAACAGCAAAAAAGCCATTAACGATCAAAGCCATTGACAAAGGACTTAATAAATATACAAATTTTGATTTTAATAAATATAATTCAAATTCATTTAATTTTCATTAGGTATATTTAAAATTGTTATGATAAAGTTGTATTAATTTTCGAGAATATGTTAATCTTATTTGACAATGATGCATAATACATTTAAATAATCCCGATATGATTGTTTTCCTAATTAAATTATTAAAACAAAATGTATTTTTCTTAAAATTGCAGATATATTTTAAATAAAATTATTTATTACAGAACCTAGGTGAATGTGACTCAGAAAAAATATGTTTACAGATAACTTAAGGTTGTACTAAACCCACAAAATATAATCATTGGGCCGCGGAATAATTACAAATAAATTTGTTGGGTCGCGGGTCAAAAAGGTTGAGAAACGCTGATATAGAGTATCCAAGATAAAAAATGTGCTTATTTTTTGAGGTTTTCTAAAAAGATTAATTGTTTATAATAACTCCTGCTTGTTTTTAAATTTCAAAAATTACATTTTCTTGATTTTAAGTAAATGATATTCAGTTTCTTGAAAACTTTTAATAAATTACTAAATTACTGAGTAAACATACTTTTACTTTTGATAATATCAAAAAAATAATTATTTAGAAAATAAATAATTATTGCTTGAATTTTAATAATTATTTAGAAAAATGGTTCAGAATTTTAACAAAACATATAAGTCCTCCACTCACTCCGGAAAATCTATTTGTAATTATAAGGATGAACAACATTAAAAATAAAATTAAGTATGAGCTTTTGATGTTAATTGACTAAAAACCACAAAAGGTAAAGTTTATTACTAGTCGGGTTCAACTACTCAATTAGTATAAACCACCAAATTAGTATAAACCATCAAATTAGTATAAACCATCAAATTAGTATAAACCATCAAATTAGTATAAACCATCAAATTTGTAGAAAACTCTAAATTAGTGTAAAAAAAAAAAAAAAAAAAAAAAAATAGGGCTTCATTTAAAAAAAAAATTAATAGTTGATCAATAAAATATATACCATTGGAAGTTGATGGACAAGCTAAGCTGGAACATACAGGTATACCTGTCTTGCAAACGCACAGGTTACAATCTACCTTCCAAGTTGATCCAGATTGACATGGCGTTCGAACAACGCCTCCTAAAAGTTAAAGTGAATTTACATCAAGCCAAATTTATTTAAATATCTTACAAATCATTTTTAGGGTTCCGTTGGTAAAACCTAAAAAAAAACCCTTATAGTTTCGTTCATGTGTCTGTCTGTCTGTCTGTCACTCTGTACTGTTCCAATAACTTTTGAATAAAAAGAGATAGAAACATGAAACTTTCCAATATTAAAGATCGTTTTGACGCGCACACAGGAAAAATATAGCGAACTCAAAATTATCAGCTGTTCAAATCCAAAATGGCGGATAACTCATGCAAAAGAAATATTTTTTTAAAATTTTGAGTGGGGTATCAAATGAAAGGTATTGAAGAGTAGATTACAAAAATATATAACACTTGTGGAAAGCGTTTAATTTTCCACCCCATTTTATCAAAAAACATCAAAATTTTGCGTTCCCCCTCCCCCCCCCCCCCCCCCCTAAAACTATATTTCCACTGTTTTTAAAAATATGCAAAATGTGCGTTCTGCTGGGCCATAGAAAAAATAAGAATAGCAATTCGATCTGATTAACTGGGAATCCAAGATGGCGGCTAATTGCTGTAACAAGAAAAAAATATTTTTTTACAATTTTGAGTGAGGTATCAAATGAAAGGTATTGAAGAGTAGATTACAAAAATATATAACACTTGTGGAAAGCGTTTAATTTTCTACGCCATTTTGTCAAAAAACATCAAAATCTAGCCCCCCTCTCTTTACTAATTTCATGTTGTGACAAGCACATTAATTTATAATTATGCCCAGCTCAGTTGGTAGTTGGGGTGGGTTTTAAGATTAAATTGAAGAAAAAAAAAAATTAACATAAATAAAAGAAAATATATTTTAGAGCGCCAGGTTCTTTACTGACTGGGGATAAGAACCAACCCCACCAAAATACATAACATAAAATTGGCTGTTGAAATAAATTTGTATTGTATGTATATTAGACACTTATATTGTAACAAAAAAATAATAGTTTTTGACGAGATGGTTGGATGCTGTTTTGATGAACTCGGCAAATTCAGCCCTGGACTAACCACCCTTCACTTGAAGGGTTCTGAAGAGGTTCTACATGTAGAAAATTGAGAGGAAAAACACAGACTAAACTTGACAAACGAAAGATTCTTTTTTTTGAGAAAACAAATTAAACTAATAAAATTAACGGGAGGTTCGGCCCCACGGCCAAAGCCGCCGGCCACCACGCCGTTCCAAGAGCCTCTGCCTGGGTCAAAGCCAGCATGGCGTCGTCAGACCACGAAGAAAAGAACCTATACTGTCTAATTTATTCTGTCGAAAGCTGGAGGAAATAAACTTATAAAAAAACTTAATATAATTATAAAAAAAGAAAACCATAATTGGGATTTTTTTCAAACCCTCGAAATCAAAATTATAATGAGCTACCTAGCAAAATCATAAGTGGCCAACCTGTACAATTTTCCACACAATTTAAACCAAACATTGTTGATAGAAAATTCACCCAGATTACCAACCGTTACACAACCCCCCTCCTTCGGGAAGAAGTTGTAAGCTATCCAGCAAAAGGAAAGAAAACCTAAGCTATAATATTTATTAACATAATCAAAATCACCTTTCTATGCCTTCTACAAGAACTATATCGAAAAGAAAAAAAAATTATCGAAAAGAAAAAAAAGAACTCAGATTAAAAAAAAAGACAACCCGAAACCTATTGTTCCTAAAATGACCTAAACGAAAAAAATAAGAACTACTCTATTAAAAAAAAAAAAATCTTCTACAATCGCAATAATTTCTCGCTACATCTGTAGAAAGGCCCTATAATGTGCGAGGAGATACATTAATATTCCGACAGTATGGAAATGTAGGACTGCAGGAGTATCTAACGCAAGACATGATTTACCTCAAAACCAAATAATCACCATTTTGAGAAAACCTTCCCATGAACGATAACTGCCAAGGAAGTGGAAAGCCCGCATAGATATAACTATTACCTAGACGCAGGGTGAACCAAGACAAGAAAGTTATCGCAGAAACACCGAAACATAAGTTTAGACTACCTTACTCAACTCAATAATCCGTGCTAGACGTGAAAGAGAGAGTATACACTTCAAAAATGACCCTAAACAAATCTGAATGACTACCAGCAACCCAACATCGGAGTAAGTCACCAAACATCCCTATAAGGTAAAGTCAGCAGATCTGTTGAAAGAAGTCTTCAACGTACCTAAACGAACTGGAAGACCCTTATAAGATCCTACAAAGTAAGAACAAAGGATTAACAATCACAATCGAAATCGTTAACTAACAAGACTACTGTTAAAATTTGATAGACTGACGGCAAACTGACCAAAATCCCCTAAGGTGTAGTCGTACCAAATTTTAAACAACAAAACCAAAGGCAGGTTATGAATTAACCGAACATTTCATTGTTCACAAAACAGAGAACGTCATGTGTCCAGATTGTCTTCCCTTGAGCTGAAGATTTCTTCCCGGAGAAGATGGAAGTGGCCAACAACCATCTACCGAGAACACTTGAAATCAAAAATCCGGCATCACCGAGTAGCTCAGAGAAAAAGACACATGTGATCTGTGTGCACCCAGACCATACAAAACCTAAGTACTCGTACAACAACGAAGTACTCCAATAGGAGACGACCAAGTCCTCCTAAACGGAGAGGGCTCTACCCTAACCGCAGACAATATACTTAAACAACCCTAACACGGGACTAAACATTTCCCTAGGAACAACAATCTCTATATTGAGATTAAAATCCGGCGAACCGTAAAGTCCCAGCAGAAAATAAAAAAACATGAATAAGAATAATACCAGGCGCTAAAACATACACCGGCATAGTTCGGCCGCAAAATTAAAAGAAACAAAAAGAAATCTAAAAGGTGACCCAAAGTCAAAATACGGCAACCGAACCCATACAAAAATTAAAATAAATTAAAAGATAAAGATTAAAATAAAAGGGGAACATCAAATATGGAAATTAAAAGACAATCATTTCCTAGCATGAACTTCTCTAAATACAGCAGAGAAATAGATCCGGCGAACCGTTGTCTACTAGAAAATGGGAAAAAAAATTCAATAATAATAATCCCGTCGATAAAACGTACGTCGGGGCAGATCGGTCACAAAATTAAAAAAACAACAAAGAAAAACCAACAAGATGACCTAAGCCATATAAACTTACGGTGACCGCATCTATACAAAAATTAAAAGAAATTAAAACTTAAGCAAAAATAAAAATTAAGAAATAAGAATAATTTTAAAATTAAACGGAGGATTTAAATGAAAGAGGTCAAATGAAGCTAATCGTGGTACATACAGAGAGAGAAGTTTTACGGATAAAAGAATGTAAATTATTCACTTAATTGCACTAAATAAAATCATTAAACAGCAATAAATGAAATTTAGAGAAGAAACAGAAATTGAAGTGGTACATCAAGTTACAAGAGAGAGAAAAAAATGTAGAACAGGGCCGACAAAACCAGTTGGAGCAATGAAGATTTGTAAAAAGAACTAGAATCTAAAAATAAATTATTTTAATAATTTTTCTTATTCATAAATAACGGATTATTTAATCTAGTATTGACACACCTGCTGTGAGATAACGGAGAGTATCGTTAAAACAAAACCCATATTCAAAGTGACCAGAGTCCGAAATCATCTATCAGTTACTCTTTACCAATCAGCTGGACAACATCGAAATAAAACTAATAATTTATTCTTCTGTCTTTATATCTAAACCATTCTCAGACTTTTCAGGTTTCAAGAAATAAATCAGGATGAAACAAAGAAGAATTCAACTAAAACTTAACGGATACAAACAAATAAGTGTGGTGAAAAAAATAAAGTGAATTTAAAAGTTAAAACAAATTAAATTAAAGAATTTAAAATTACCAAATTAAAAATTTAAATTCCTAGTAAAAGTGAAATATCTAGCCAACCATCTAAAAATAAAATTACTTACACTGTAAATAATTACATGATACATGTTAAGTTGTACATAAATACCAATTAATTATCTTGACAAAATTTGAAATTAAATAGTTAGTTACATAGATTATCATCATATTAATATAATTACTCTAAATAATTTTCTTGTAAAGAAAAATTGTAATAACTTGACTTACATACATTAATATATTATTATATTAACTATTCATAAATTTTAATTATCTTGTAGCAAAACTTGAAATAAAATAATGAGATACATACATTATTATATTAATTATATTAATATAATTAATTATTATCTTGTAATAATAAATATAAACTGCCTTACATACCTTAACAGTTACAAATACTATAATTTTTATAAAAACATTACTTCTCAGGTTACTTGAAACTTATATAATTTAAAAGAATAAAACATAATTACTAACAACCAATAAATTTAAATTATCAATTGACCCAAAAACTGTCACACAAATTTGATCAAAAAAATAAATTTAACAACAGGTCTATCAATCTACTACAATTAATTTTTCTTTTTATATAAGTTTCTTATCTTTACCATTGAATTTAAATTTAATAACAATTACTTTCTACACACAAGGTAAGTCTTATGTCTTATACATTTACTTAATTACAATAATACATCCATTATCCTGACTTAAAAAGCTTAGATATTAAAATTGTTGAATTGCATTTTAATAATTGAAGGCTGATATAACTTATTTAATATAAAATGAGATGATCACATAAATTAATTTTCCAAAGGATTAGAATATTTATTTCTCTAAACGGTTACAATTTCTTGACTCTATTAATTTACTATACAGCCATTGATATTTAATTAATCAAGCCCCACGCTCTTGGGCGACACTTTTGTGACAAGCACATTAATTTATAATTATGCCCAGCTCAGTTGGTAGTTGGGGTGGGTTTTAAGATTAAATTGAAGAAAAAAAAAAATTAACATAAATAAAAGAAAATATATTTTAGAGCGCCAGGTTCTTTACTGACTGGGGATAAGAACCAACCCCACCAAAATACATAACATAAAATTGGCTGTTGAAATAAATTTGTATTGTATGTATATTAGACACTTATATTGTAACAAAAAAAATAATAGTTTTTGACGAGATGGTTGGATGCTGTTTTGATGAACTCGGCAAATTCAGCCCTGGACTAACCACCCTTCACTTGAAGGGTTCTGAAGAGGTTCTACATGTAGAAAATTGAGAGGAAAAACACAGACTAAACTTGACAAACGAAAGATTCTTTTTTTTTGAGAAAACAAATTAAACTAATAAAATTAACGGGAGGTTCGGCCCCACGGCCAAAGCCGCCGGCCACCACGCCGTTCCAAGAGCCTCTGCCTGGGTCAAAGCCAGCATGGCGTCGTCAGACCACGAAGAAAAGAACCTATACTGTCTAATTTATTCTGTCGAAAGCTGGAGGAAATAAACTTATAAAAAAACTTAATATAATTATAAAAAAAGAAAACCATAATTGGGATTTTTTTCAAACCCTCGAAATCAAAATTATAATGAGCTACCTAGCAAAATCATAAGTGGCCAACCTGTACAATTTTCCACACAATTTAAACCAAACATTGTTGATAGAAAATTCACCCAGATTACCAACCGTTACAATGTTTACAACACCAACGAAACCCTTTTTACGTTTTTACGTGAGACTTCACGCACTACCAATTTAAGTTTTTATTTTTTTTTAGTTCTTTATTTTCAGTTTTCACATTTGGGCTTCTTTAGGCTTGTACACTTCTGTCACACGACGGCAAACTGCCGTCTGCTAAATATTTGTTTAACAAAAGCTCTTTAAGCGTATATAGACCTACTAGGTAATATACAAAGTGGACACCAATAGTTATTTACGCACCAAGGGAGGAAACAAAGTCATTACACCCTGAGCGTTTTGGTTTAGCCGAGGGAACCATACTGTCTAAATCCCGAGGTGTAGCCGAGGGAGTTATTTATAGCGAGGGTACTATGACTTTTTGCTCCCGTGGTACGCACAAGATTTTTCCTCAAGAAGGGAGAAAATCAATAGAAATAAAACCTAAGATTTATATTTATCTATTTATTTAGGTATTAATAACTAAATTTACAAATGTTTATTCCTTCAATTTTAACAATCACTTTTAAAAACAATAAAAAAGTTTTATAACATCTTATAGTAAAAAAAAATAATGTAAATTAAATGTGTAATTCATCAATTCCAACTACGTTTTCTTTGATTTCTATAATAACTTTCTATAACTATGTAATATGTAACTATAATATAATAATTCAAATGTTTATTATTACTACAAAATTACTAACTGAATAATATTTCATTTATTTGTGTTCATCTCTATTATACGAGAAATCAAAAACATAAATATAACCTGATTAGACGTAACCTATCTCTTTTCTAAAAGTCTTGTTTAAACTCAGTTATGAAGTCATACAACATTTTAAAAATACGATAAAAATTATAGTATCACGGCAATCAAAAGTATGTGTAATTTAAACTCTCTAATATTTTTTAAAAAAGCTGTTAACCAGTCGAGTCATCCAGTTAACTAGTTACAAAACAGGCAACACTGATTTTTAAAGAATAATAAGTTGGCTCTACTGTTACTTTCCACCACGATTTTTACTTTCCGCCACGATTTCTACTTTCCGCCACGATTTCACAACTAGCTGTAATGGGATCATTTCCTCCCTATAAACTAGGGTGGAAGGTTAATGTTTTCTCCCTTCTGGAGGAAAAGTGGATTTTCCTAAATAATAAAATTACTAGCCAGTTCCTAAGATGTTTATAGCAACATTTCATGTTCATAGCAAAACACCCTGTATAAATTATAAAATATCTTTTTTTTATTAAAGTAAAATATATTTTACTAAAAATTTTATAGCATTCAATTAATTTATTATATAAATTCTCTTAAAGAATAAATAAGAATTTTGCACTTGCTACTACTGACGAGGTAAGTGACAAGGTAGAGAGTGACAGAATGGAATGCCATTTTCACAGTAGCAGTCGTTACATCCCCTCTTCCACATACTTCCATCCAAGCATCGCTGTTTAACTGAAGAACCCACTGAACCTGTTTTAAATACAACATCATATTATATAGACATTTGTAAATAGGATTATATCAAATTATAAATTAAGCATTATAAGATATGAGACGTCTAGTTCCAAATCAAGGATAAACACTAAAAATGTAATTGTAAGTATTGGGATGGCACGAAAATTCGATTTTAAATTTTGATGGATTTACACGTTTTGAGGTCCCCTGAATCCAAAAGAGTGGTTTTTAAAAAAATTCTTTCTGTCGTCTGTCTGTGCAGACTGCAGACGCCTGGAGCCTAAACTACTGGGCCGATTTTGCAGAAATTTGGTATACATGTTCAGAATAATCATACCCCCCTGGCGAAATCGAGAAATGAATTTTACCTCCAAATTTGGGGGGAGGGATTATATGTTATTCAATTCCTAAATATCCACCAATTCTGAGCAAAATCGGTTTATTGAGCCTTGAAAAATGTATGTTTTTTACGTTTGTTTAATATGTTATTGGAATTTTACGCTTGCGCATGCGCAGCTCAGTGACTACTATAAATCTAATTACAGAGACATTTATACGGGACCATGTAGGATTTTTAAAACTTTAATCGCAATCGGATGAAAGTTGTTATTTGTGTGGCAACATCTAACGTTTGCGCATGCGTAGTGGCTACGACTGATCCCTTCATAATGAAATTCATACGGCATCATTATGTGTTCGATCCTC
Organism: Gerris lacustris; assembly: GCA_951217055.1. Taxonomy (NCBI): domain Eukaryota; kingdom Metazoa; phylum Arthropoda; class Insecta; order Hemiptera; family Gerridae; genus Gerris; species Gerris lacustris. The sequence goes on along the minus strand of OX578276.1, from coordinate 34,455,027 downwards.
AAATATCGTCTAAATTTGAGCGAATTCGGAAGATTAGGTCGCGAAAAATTGACGTTTGCGCCTGCGCAGAAGATACATACCATCCATACTAGATCCACGAGCGATGAAATTTATAGAAGACCATCTAGAATCTAGGTTCTAACCCGCGTAATCACTGAAAATTTAATTAAAATCAGATTCAAATTGTGGAAGTTAACCATGTGGCAAGGATTCGTGGACACACAGACCTACAGGCACACAAGAAAATGTGTGTGGAAATTATAACTTCTTTGTAAAAAAAATAGGGTCACCTTCCAAAAGTGAACAAAATACTTCCGCTACCTTTGTAGACTCGGAAGCAAAATAACAAATTAAAAAAAAAAAAGAATACATGTGGTGTCGCGGGACACCCGGTAGGAACGAATTTCCTTACATTTTTCATTAAATATAAATTATAAAATCACACTGCTAAGTACGTATACATTGCTAACTACTTATACATGGCGGAGTTAGAAAAGAGACAAAATTAAAAGTAACGAACTGTTTGTACCTAGCAAGAATTAAGGAAAAATTAAAAGAAAATCATTATTTGTATCATTAAAGCCAGCGTCTTACTATAAATATATATTGAATATAAGAAGAAAGTTGATCATGATGAGTTTATAGTTAAAGGAGTTTGGATTGAAATAGGACTGTTTTCTACCTACCCGGCCTATTAATTTAAAATATTATAAAATATATCTCTTCCCTACTCCTACAGCTTCTGCTTGTATGTATCAGGGTGAAATTTTACATGATTATATTTTATTTATTTACAAAACAAAGTGACATTTTTGACATATATAACAAAAATAATCAAAACAAATCAAGTAACAGGCTTCCTTAATAACACTTTTTCCCGTCTTTTAAAGCTTAAGTTTACGCGAGCGTTGCGCGTGAACGCTTGGGCGGATAACGTTTTCCGACGAACTCAGCCTGGGCATTGGTAAAATGAACATGTGTACCAAATTTCATCTAACTCGGTGAGCCTTTACTCAAGTTATCGTCATCTGTAGATTTCGTGACGGATTTTGCGTGACGGTGATTTTGGTCGTTTTTTTCGGATTCACTCCCGGGCTCCAGAACGTGCCATAAAGAACTTCGTTCCAAAAAAATAATAATAATGTTATAATGAAAAAATATTAAACGTAATAATAAAAATCAAAATAAATAATTGTGAAATTGTGTTACTTTTGATTGGTGATGTTATAGATATTAATAACAGAAGATAGAAGTGGTTGCTCATGACAGCTGCAGCGAGTCTGAATATACAGTACAATAGACATGTTTTCTTTTGCTGCCTCTATGTATCTTTGTCAGAGGATGTCATGCCTCCCCTCCACTATTCAGTATCATCTTATATGAATCGTGTTACTCATCTTTATTTTGACCATGCGATATTACATCTCTGTCATCTGTGTATCACACGGAGAAAATATATAAGGTAAGTTTTCCAAGACGCGACTCCAGCGATAATCGCTGAGCGATAGTCGCTGGCACAAAATTATAATAGGTGTTTTCCTACACGCGTCTCCAGCGACTATTGCAACATATCAGTAGGTAACTAGCAGGAGATGCGAACACGGTAGTTTTTAATTTAATTATGAGTTTTAAGAAAAAACTAATTACATATTTACTATTGGAAGAAGAAGATGATGATATTATTGCCGAGGAAATTATGAGTTCTTCTCGAAAAGGAGCACATCAAACAGTGGCGTAACTAAGGATACGGCGCCCTCTCGCAACTTGAGAGAATGCGCCCCTATAACTTGCAAAATTTACCCCTGCCCCTTTCTCTCGGTCTCGGGGGTCGGGGACAGATGGAGTTGGGACGATAAATATTATGATTAATAAACTCAATTTTGCGTTCGGCTTATTAAAAATATTTAGGTAATTAGTCATAATAATACATATAGTATTCATCGAATCATAAACTTTTTTGCCCCGTATACCACATACCACCTGGCAGAGAGTTGCTGAAGACAAAGTAGAATGGAGAAGAATGAGGCAGGTTTACTGTAACGTCTGGTTATCTGACTGCTGAATTAAGATAATATATATATAATAATACATAATAAAATAAGTAGCTTTCTTTAAATTTAAAAAAAAAAAAAAAAAATGAATGAAGGATAAATAAATGAATAAAAAAAAATAAAAATATATGTATGTATGTATGTGTATGTGTATATGTGTGTATGTGTGTGTGTGTGCATGTATGTATGTGTGTGTATGAATGTAGATATGTATGTATATGTATGTATGTATATGTATATATGTATATGTATATATGTATGTATGTGTATATATGTATGTGTATGTGTGTATGTATGTGTGTATATGTGTATATGTATGTGTGTATGTGTATGTATGTATATGTATGTACATGTGTGTGTATGTATGTGTATATATATATGTATTTAATGGAACTACGTGATTACCTACAGTACTTAATAAAGTAAAAAGAATTTGTTTATTTTTTTATTTTTTTAAATAAATTATTATTTTTGTATATTGTTACTTTTAAATATTGTTAGTTTTATATATTGTTAGTTATATATAATGTTAGTTGTATAATATATTGTTAGTTTTATATATTGTTAGTTATATATAATGTTAGTTGTATAATATATTGTTAGTTGCATATATTTTTGCTGTTATGTATTGTTAGTTTTAAATGTATTTTAGTTCTATACATATATTGTTAGTTAAAGTGTGTGTAAAGGCATTTTGAGTACATATGGTTGCATTTGTACGAGTAAGCATTTACATATTCACATGCGAATGCACCAGAATTATAGAAGTAAATAAATAAATATAATAATAATCAAATAATAATAATTATGATAATAATAACATTAGAGTATTAATTCTCAAATAAATGTATGTACTTGTATATTGGTTAATTTAATTTTTACTCATTATATATTATATGATGCAGATAGTTATATATAAAGGGAAACTCCGTTTCCTCTAATAGGATCCACGGCCAAAAGCCGATTTGCCTAACAAATGTAAAAAGAAAAATTATATTATTATAAAATTGTAATGTATTGTTGGCAATAAATGGAAATAATAAAAAAATAATAATAATACCACATACCGATTTTTTTGTTTCCCACAGACTCTCTGCCTGCCTAATATTGAAATTTCCTAATCATATTAACTTTAAATGCGTCGTTAATTGTTAACAGCTGACTCAGTGCTGCTCGCTTTTTAGAGGTTTTTTTTTTTTATGTAGAGTAGGCAATTGTAAAAAATCTAACAAAACTATCTCATATGTATATTGATACAGCATTCAAATCTTATAATATCTCTTAATTTATTTATTTTGAAACATATTTAAAAATATATATTTTCGATTTTCAACAAAATCAGATTTACTTTTTATACATATCCCGAAAACTAGATGTTTCTCGGGAAAATGACAACTTTCTTATTGGACTACATACTTAAGTTTTTTTGTATCAAAATCGCCAAAACTGTTATCGAGAAATAATTTATTTCGCGTTTTTTTTTTAGGGTTGCGACCATAAATTTGGAGCTAAAATTCATTACTTGATCATATATTATTTAGTATGATTTTTCTGAACATGTGAACTTGAATGAACTCTTTTGCTCTAAATGAACAGTAGCATCTCTTTTAATATTGTGATCTGAAATAGATACACCCAGTGTACCTGTACCTATAATATTTTTATGAGAAAGTAAAAACTAAGTAGAAGAAAGTTAAACTAATTATCAGCAAGTACAACGTAATATTAGTAAAAACAATAACACTTGTAAAAGAAAAACTGAGTTATGAAGTCTAAATCATAACATTCTCGACACTGATCTAAACACTTATTTGCGCTATTCCCAAACGATTTGTTTCTTAAGAATAATTCTGACTATACAGAGAGATATATAATTTTTTTATCATAGGTTACTACATTTTTTTGGCGCCCCCTGGACCAGGCGCCCCCCCGCGACGCGGGGGTGGCGGGGGCACTATTTGCGCCACTGACATCAAATTTTTAAAACAAGAAACGAGGAGGGTTGTTTCATGCAACTGATTAAAAATCATTTGGAGCAAGACGTTTTTAAAACCGATGTTTTAAAAACTGTATAATAAAAACTACTTTTATAACAATGAAAATATTATATAAACTGTTATTATAAAATTAACAAGAACTATTGGTTATTTATTATTAAACTTACCTGATCTTTCCACACACTCTGCAACCTCTTTCCAAATATTGTCCTTAACTCGTGTATCTCGGTACATCGAATGCTGTAAATTGAAAATAGCTCCATGTTTCCTCACTGATTCGATGAGCTTTTCATCTTCCTCAACGGAAAAATACAGCTTATTGGAAGACGACATATGTTCACTAAATAATAAATTACCACAAAAGCAGAAGCGGCACTGTTTTTTCTTTCGCAACAAGATTGTCTTTATCCGCCCTTTTAAAACTATGAAGAAAATCCTTTTATATTATTTCTCCCATTTGAAGAAAACGGTGGGCAAAAAACAGCGGGAGCCAATGAAAATTTTTGATTTTTAGCGCGAGTAGTTACAAACCTTCTTTTCCCACTTCTGTAGAGCGGGCATTTCTCTCATTTGAAGAAACCGGCGGGAAATAAAGGGCGGGGACCAATGAAATCGAGGGTGTTTTAGCGCGAGTAATTGTCCTTTCATTTGTCAATTGTCATCTACAAGCAAGCAAGCCAGAATACGCATTGTTCTAAACGGCGAGAAACAATTCTCACTTCTCTTGGTTTTCTTTAAATTTATAATTCTGCTGGTATCATATCGAATAAAGGCAAGTGAAATATCTATTTAAATGAAACTATAAATATTCTGGGTTTTTTTTGGTTCCATTTGAGTAATTTAATCATTAATATATTTATATTATATATATTTATATTATATACATTTATATTATATATATTTATTTTACATAATATATTATTAATTAAATTTAATTATTGATATTAAATTATATCAATTAAATTAAATTATATTATGATATAGTATTTATAATACTAATTTATTCAAGTAATTTTTAACTTTGAATTGGTTCGTTTATTTTAATTTATCCTCCCAGTTTGACCAGCCTGGTTTCTCTAGCACTGCATTGCTAGGATCGTCAGCGATTATGACTGCTCCTGGTGCAGACGGCTGCAATCGCTCTGCGATCGACGCTAGCGTCTCTAGCGACTATCGTTAGAGTCGCTTGCCAAGGAAATCAGTTACACGTAAACTCAGAAGAGGAGTCCTCAGCCATAGTCGCTCAGCGATTATCGCACGCGACTATCGCTGGAGTCGCGTCTTGGAAAACGTACCTTTATTGTGATAATTAATTAGCGATTTGACTATTATAATAGTTTGATATTTTTTTATAAAAAATTAAAGTATTGCCTTAGAAGTGTACTCTAGGGGTATTTTTTTCTTTTAGGGTTTCGTAGATCCTCCTTGAAACCCTTATGCCGAGGGATTTTTAGGACAGGTCCTAAAAATAAGGCAAAAATACATAAATATACATCTCTGTGGTCCCATAATATTTCCGGGAGTTGGAATAAATAAGTCAAATTATAGAAATGTTAGGTGGCCATAACTGTGGAGACCCAAAATTTTTATTTTTTGAAAATGTGAAGTGGGATATTAAAGGTATTGAAATTTGGTTCACAAAAATATATCGCGTTTCCAAAATGGCGGCCATTACCCCTAAAAGAACAAAATAAGTGCATACCTAAGATACTAAAGGATAACAATATGCACACATTGCTTCTTAAAAGCTTTTATACACCTTTTTAGCAACTTTTTATACATATTTAGTTTAAAAAAAAATTAAAAATAACGTTCTATTTATGAATTTTCATGACCGAAGAAATCCTTTTAGTAACTTGTTAGCAAGTAGGTACTTGAAGAAATTTTTTAATTTTCGGGTGGGGTATCAAATGCGAAAGCTGCTGCTGACTGCTGAGAAGGTCACAAATATAATATATATGCTTTTTTAAATTTTACTATCCTTATTGATTTATTGGTTAAAATATACCCCAACCCAAACAATTATTTGTTGGGTATTAAATTAAATGTAATTTTTACATTTTTTTCTAATTTTTTTATTATTCATTTCATTTTACTTGTATACAACTTCATGGCCAGGTCAGGGTAACTCCCCCCTGGTGGGAACACTAGTTGACAGTTGATCTGCCAGTTCATCTAATATCCAACATCTAATGTCCAGGAACCAAGGACACTTTTGGAGAGAGTATAATATATTAATATTAGTAGTATATGTATAGTGAATTTAGTGAATATGATATCTTTCCCCTTATGCCAGAACCATGAATGTGCAAATGTTCATATGCTGTGTTTATTAACTATTTGGGCTTGTTGTATTACAATCTAAGTTGTGCTAGAACCCCGAATTTGTGCCTGCCTTGTATCAGCATCAGCTGTTATTTGCTATGGCATATAACATTATTAGAATAACCAAATGGTATACGTAGTGGAGAATATTAGTGGACAGTATTCCACTTTGCCAGACCCAGTTTAAGAGACGCTAGAGAAGTTACCCTCTAACATCGCTATAATACTCTCCACTTACTTTTTTACCTGACTATAGTATGAGTATGATTGAAATCAGAGATGATTGGAAAATCGAAAAAAATGTGGGAGGCCCTCTCATTAGCTCTCCAGCCAATGAGAGCTCGAGATTTTGACATCTGGAATGCAGGGCCAACATGGCAAACAAAAATATCAGGTTTTCCATTATCAAATTTATTTCTGGGTTCAATGTGTTTGTCTAATTAAACATAACATAAACATAACTACTGTTGTGTACTTTCGAAAATCATGTGCATTAACGATAAACAGACAGGCAAACGCAGAAAATTATAAGGATCTCCGAATCTCCGGTTTTGCCTAAGGACCCTAAAAAGTTGACAAATGGTCTACTAGGAACTTGGCAGAAAACAGAACAACGAACAAGACCAAATCTTCTCAGGCCCCACGTCTCTAAGCGCTAATCTTTGTAGCCCCAAATATCTCTGGGCTAAAATATTTTTAAAAAATATCTCTGGGGCTAGGTTTAATGATTTTTTTGTATGCAATTGGTAACACTGCATTATCTTATCTTCAAATTCCCGGTTTTTTTATTTTTATTATTGTTTTCATTTTTCATCTTTATTGTAGTTTAAGTTTATTAATTAGCTAATTTTGAATTTTAAACACGTTTTACTTTTTTGTTTGTTATTGTGGCAGTTTTAGCCTTGTTTAATTTAATGTTAACTTATTGATTTAGGATTTATGATGTATTTTGTTTTAAGATCTACGTGGCTTTAAAATATGATGTTTGTTTTTGTTAGCTCTTAGATTGTTTATTTTTGATTCTATATAGAGTGTAAAGTTTTCGAATGTCGGTGGCTGATATTAGAAAGACTGTTAGGCTTAAGAAGCCTAATCCTTTGTTTGAAACTTGGTTGAGTGAATGGAAACAGCAAGCAGAAGTAATCAATTCTGATGCTAAAAACAAATTTGAAAAGGTAGACTTATTTAATTATATTTTAAGTGTATTTATGTTGTGATATAATACGTACTACAGTCTGGGTTGGGCCAGACTTCCTTTTGCGATCATACTCTCTGAACAGATTTAGAATATAAGCCCGTGCCGGTAACACTATTTATTTGTCATGAAGAGGAAGAGGCATATTATCTTCTATGTATTTGAATTGTAATATTGAATCTCGAAGTTTAATCTACTCAGATCAGTGTGTTGTAGGCTTCATTGCCATGTTTTAAATCTTAGGCGATTCCTCTCCTGCCAGTTTATTTTAAGATGCCTAATGTGGCAGGTTTTCTTTGACACTTCCATGCCTCTTTGGTCCATCCTCTTCTCTAGGCCCCTCCTTTGTACAAAGAGGATACTCCTGGGCATTCATTCAGGTGGCATTCTACAGGCCCCAATAGGAAACAATGTCCCCACCCTTTAAGATTTACTTTATCTTGGGATTGTTTTGGAGAAGCTATCTGCCTTCTGTAGTACTCTACCAACTACCAAGGGCCACTTATCGTTCTGACAGTCTTTCTCTCCAATACTCAGAGCATTAGTAAGGACTGTAGTATGAGTTCAGGACTCACACCTGTTGAGCACCATTAGTGTTCTATTTAATTAGTTAGTGTTAACAATATACTAAGGTAAATTATTGTGTTGAAGTCAAGCTCATATGCCCAGAGTATAGTAAATGAAAATACAAACATAATAAATAAATTCTAATGCTTTGCAGAATAGAAGCTGATTTTTTAAGCAAGTCTTGAATAATATTATATCTAATTATCCAATTATTTAAATGTTTTTTTTTTTGTTTTTTTTTATTAAGTAATATTATTATAATTGCTTGAACAGAAACATAATATATAGTATTCAATTTTGATGTATTAAGGTGTGTCTTTGCTCACATAGAATCATTATAGACATAAATATAGTAAGTTAGGACGATAACTAGATTAAATTACTGAATTTGAGTTGAGGTACACTCTGAGAAAGAAAAGTGGCGCTATTGAAAAGAACGTGTTGGATTAGAATCTCCAGGGTAACAAGAGAAAGAGATGAATCTTGTGATTTCATAACTTCTTAGTTGTGGTGAAGATCTGTCCATCCCCAGGCGTAGAAAGAAGACAAATCCTGGAACATAAGTAAAAAGAATAGTTGCTAATAGAACTAGACGAAGTTGTATAGCTGATGCCCTTTTTTGCACGAGGCACTGCAGGAACTGATGATGTTGATAGCCACATTTTAATATCCACATATCATTCTACCTTGACTATATTTGATAGCCAGTTTTAGGAGAGATGATAATGAGAAGGAAATGGACTGGACATTGATCAATAAATAAAGATCCTAGAGGAAGGAATAGAAGGCAAGACCCACCAAAAACTAAATGATGGTATGAGGAGATGAGCATATATAATTTGGAATATGGTTATTGTCATTACAAATAAAAAAAGGGTTTGCATCCTTTATTTGATCAATTTGTAGAAGTGTTTTAATTTATTATAAGGATAATCATGTTTGAAACAAATTTGTTTATTTTAATTCAAACACTTTTTAAACTTATTTTAAATTATTATTTTAAGAAGCAATCCCACTAGATTGGGTATGTTTTTAAAATATTATACTTTACAGGTTTCTAGGTGGATTCTCTAATGAAGAATGCTTGGACAGACATTTTATCAAGCCTTGCTCCTGCCTCAAAACCACCTTTATTGGAACAAAAGGTTGCACACACATACTTAAAAAAATAATATTATATTTTACTTTAAATATTTCTTCTTATACTACATATAACAACATATATATTAAATTATACACTTGTTTTGTTTGATTCACAATAGACACATGGCCAGGAATATAGAAGTGTTGGCAATTTACATCAGCAGAGACGGAACTTGATTGTCGGAGAACCCTTCCTCCAATCGATCTTGAGTGCAAACCGAATTGTAGATCCTATGAGCTATATGTTGTTTCCACGCAGGGAATCTGGCTGGATTTAACATGCCGCACTATGAGACAGGTGGCAGACAAATCCGCATCTCAATCTCTTTATCCAGCAGGGTAAGATTTAAAGGAGACGGGCTTAACCGGATTCAGACAAACTAGGAGAGAGTACCAATGCCTCATGGATCATATCCATAATAAAGCGGATAGAGATGGACTGCGTGTTGGAAGGATGATCATTATTCGAAACTCGTTTCTATGTATTGTTAGGAACATGCAACAATTTTACCAGGACGCAATAAAAATGGTTTAATGACTGTACAGACCTGATTTATTAATAACTTTTACAACTAATTCCACCTGGCTGGAGATCAGCTATCTTTTGGAAGACCAGATGGTTGGAGATAGTCCAGACTTAGTTGCCCATGTATTTAAATTTAAATATTCTATGCCATCCTCAGAATTCTAGGATATCCTTTATAACTAAACTTTTAGAAATGTCAAAGCCTACATGTATCCCTCCGAATTTAAAAAAGAAGGTATCCTCATGCCTACTGTTTGTTATTTTAACTGAACCTTCAAGCTCTGAAATACCAAAATAGATAAGATGGTATGTACCGAAATCCCCTACCTCAGTTGAACCCAAGACTGCGTGAAGTAGAACAAAATAATGTTCTCATGGACAACTATTGGGTTCCACTCAACAATAGATATGTAATGCTGTGACCTATTAAGATGTCCATTGCGTGAGCTAAGTAGAAGCAATGTGGAGACTTAATGCATTTAATCTTCATGATAGATCTCATGCAGTTCTACCAGCTGCTGGTTTGACATGATTGGAAAATAATATGGTTGTCTTCAGGGACCGCAACTAAGCGACAGCTTTGGATGTGGGAGCTGTGACAGAACTGACTGCCTGGTTCCATCTCAACTCTGTAGAATAGTGGTAAGGATGAGGTTCTGCAGCACTATGTGTTTGACAGTCTTCATCACAGGTGAAATCCAAAATTTAGCTCACAGTGTGAATGCACCTAATGAGCCCCTACAATTTTGAAAGATTCCACTTGAGAATCGTATTGTTTGATGTGCCATACAGCCAACTTTTTACTTAAGAAGTTACTTACCCTACCTTAATAGAGAACAGTCAGTGAGAGCGAAGAACTTGGGGAGGGACTGACTCACATACGTTCAGAAGACTCCACCTGATGTTTGTCACAATGTGTTTATATTGAGTTACTCGACCCTTTGTTAGTATGGCAAAGGTTTTGATATCACTTATCTGATGATTATAGAACTAATCCAAGGACTGTGAACTTGACAAATGAGTTTGCTCTACGTGACATAAAGCGCAAAAGCATCACCACATTCTGACTTCCAGAGATACTCTACATCTCCCAACTTAATGAAGAATGTTTTTAGATAGACACTTTATCGGCCCTGCCTCTGCCCTATAACCGAAGAACCTTTTTTGGAACACACATGAAATAATATATTATATTTTACTTTTTTTTATACATCTTACACTACATATTATGTTTTTGTTTGAGCAATTATATTTATACACATTTTTATTTTAATATTTTTAGCCTGTTATTTCGGTAGGATTGCCCTTCTAAAATGCAGTTTTTGTGTGGGTAAAGTGTTTTTTTTTGTGATTATGTATTTGGGTATTTATAAAAGTGAAATTATACCATATTGTAGGCATGTCCCTATAGTCCTAGAATATTCTAGGATAGAAGTTTAGACCTTAGGCTAGCAAAGGCTGAAATTTTTGTCTAGTAGTACTTTTCCCCACCAGGATGACTCTAGTATAGAGTCACACAAGGAGTCCAATCCTAGCTCTGGAGGTGTAAAGTTCACACAACAGTATCTCAACCTTATAATTCAGCCAATATAGACACTAAGAAGTGGACTTATATTCAACACACCAAATCCCTGTTTCAATTAAAAATAAGTTGGATAATTCTCCCAGAAATTGGGGGGTTGTGGTTCTTCTTATTTTTCTTTCTGGCTAATCTCTTTTTGATCTTAAACCTAGTGCAGGATTGAATTGGGATTAGGTTGAGATTTTTTGTCTTTGTCCAGATTCATTATCGCAGGGTTAAGTCCTGGATTGCATCCCAGGTGAGTCTGCAACAGTGAATCTTGAATCTGACATGTAGTAGGGATGAATATTCGAATCCCTTCCTAAATGGGATTTTTCTGACTCAATGTTGCACGACAATGAATCTAAACAAAGGGCCCTAGTGTGTATTAGGAATTAAAAATCTAATTAACATTAAATTAAAATTGAACAAATGGCCTCTACCCTTAAGCCGACCCTCATATAGTGAAGCCTTACTTTTAAAGAAGGGCTAGAAAACATTTAGGTGTTTCTACCAGTGTGTCTAACATGAATATCCTATTCAAGGCTCTCCCTTTAGCTACTATATAGGTGAAGATTAAAAAAAAAAAAAAAAAAAATCTGCGTTATTATTAATCTAGGTAATTATTATTTTTAAATTACAGGCATTAGAAAGTTTACGTAAGTATCCACTAGTTCTTAGTTCAGGAAAAGAGTGTTTGATTTTGGAACATTTTGATGCTGCTTTATGTATTAAACTTGATCGAAGACTTGCTGAATACAAAAAGTCAGGTTTGTTTAAACTTTTACTATTCCTTTGTCTATCTTACTAATGCGTCCATACTAGTGTATAAAACAATACATTGTTTTATAATATAAATACAGTTAATGTCTTTAACTTTTGATATAGTGCAGTCCCAAAAAAAACGCCATGAATGGTAAAATTGCGAATGTTAAATGATTAAAAGTATTGGAATGGGCTTGGGTGGCTCGGAGGCTAGAGCGCTTGCCATGCAATAACGCAAGTGAAGCAGCATTGAGCCGGGTCAGAAGGTGACCACAGCTCTGGGTTCGATTCCCGGACCAGGCCCCCCTGCTCAATGTCCACCCAGTTTCAGAGTGGCGCCACCAGGTTTCGGCCTGGAAACCATGATGATGACACTCCTGGTTGTATTACAACCAGGAGAGGAGTCATGGTTAAACCCATATCTTCACACGAGTGTGTGAAGATTTCGGTCCCTAACCCGGGTTTGTTCAATGGGCCCACCTAAGTGGCCTGCGTCTTCGGGTGTAAAAGCCCCCTGGAATAAAAAAAAAAAAAAAGTATTGGAAAAGCCAGGGTTACTTGTATGAAGTAAAGTTTACTACACACAATAACTCCATTAGTGTGAAATGTATTTTAATATTTCAAATGAATAATACTGAATTAAATAAAATGTAAACTCTTATTTCTATGCCACTAATATAGCTGACATCCCTCATCTTAGTTTATCTAAGTTTTTTATTTTCTTGCTTTCATTACTTTCTATAACCGTTTAGGTTTTGAATCTGGTTGCTTTTTTTTTATAAGTGCTTAAATAGACACAACACTTTTTACTATGTGTTCAGGAAAGCCAAAGCTAGAATATTCAAGAATAGCCGATTAGACCTTAACAAAAATATTAAAAATTACTGCATGAAGAACATAACTAAAATATTTTATGAAATGTGTCCTTTCTTCCTAGAAAACACGTTAGGATGGTTATTTACTCACAATACTCATTATAAGAAGGATTCTTTGTTTTTTTTTGTTTTTTTTCAAATATTCCCCCAATTCAGGTTTACCAACCTACTTCTCTGGATAAATCTTATTAAATTTATGAATGAATAGTAATAAAAAGGGTGTTGAGACTTGCTCATAATTGAATGAAGCATACATTTATAGTATCTTTAACCTATGTTTGTACTTATTTTTACTGTTTTTGAAGATGGCAAAGATTCTATTTCTGCGTTTACTTCGGATAGTACTGGACAGAATACTGAAAGTATGGATAAACCGGGTTCTACAACTAATAATCCTACTCAAAAACCTCGTAAAAGGAAGAAATCTATTACTGCTCTCTCAGAAGTTAGTATTGCTTTATTTAGAAATTGTTTTGTGTTTTAAATGTTGTGTGAAGGAGCCAGGTAGAGGAATGAACTGTGGAGAAGAGGTGTGTCAATTGAGGTGCCATAGACTGTGTGGCGCTAAACAAAATTGTTTCTTTTCCATAGATATCCAGCCTATTCGGATATCTTCAGCCCTTGCTTTGGCTCTTTTTATCGTAACCTCTACTCTAATCCTTCCCTCCCATTGCGGTCTTTTTTATATATTGTGAACAACTAAGAGCTTGAGGGGCTTTACAATACTTGATAGATCGCTTTTCTTTCCTCTATCAAACCACCTTTCACACACCTCTTACCTCTTGTCCTTTCTCTCCTCTATAATAACAGACAAGTGTAATTTGATAAAGTTTGTCTTGTGTAAAACAAAAAAAAAAAAAAATTGATTTTGACCACGTAGTTATCATTAGTGCACAAAACAATGTTATTTTGTTAAACGCTAATGATTTGTTGTAAAGCGTAGACTTTCATAGTCAATAAGAAATTTTACATCTTCTATAGATCACGTCAACTTGGTTGTTGATTTTCTCACATTTCACTCCCTGTACATAATAATAATAATAATAATCATTTACTTTTTATATTCTCACACAGTTTTTAGTCTTAAGTAGCCTCTAAATTATTAATATTATTAAGCAAAATTTAAAGTTGCCCTATAATATTGGACAATTAGATTGAAAGATCTTTTTGAAGAAGAGAGGTGTTCTTTTATAATATAGTTCTTCAATAAGGTGTTCTTTAATATTGATTGTTTATTGATGTCTTTACTTACTAATTCCTTGGCACTACAACCAATGAAGGGCTTTGGCCTGATCAATAAAGCACCTCTGTTCTCTTCTGTCAAGAACTACTGTCCGCCAGCACCTCACTCCCATCCTTCTTAGATCTAACTCCAATTCATCAGCCGATTAGGGGCTACTTTAGGGCCACATAGTATGGCAGCATATTTAACAGCTCAGCACATAACCATAACCTTTGTTCAATGGACCAATATGTGATGGGGAAGAGGAAATGTTCTTAGGTGGACTAGTGAGAGATTCGCTAAAAGAGGAGAGCCTCAGAGAGGGTAGATATGTTTCACGATAATAATTTTGAGTAGATGTGTAAAGTAGCCAATCTATTATCTATTTGGCCTGTAATAACGTAGCATTATTTTGATCTGGGTGTAAAAGAAACGTCTAAAAAAGGATTTGTCAAGAGAACATTTCAGGCCTTTGACAAGTCGCAACATTATCAAATTCATTCAAACATACTAAATAAATTTCATTTAATAATGTGGAGTAATTAAAAAAAAATCCTCCTCTCTTTCTCTTTCCTATTTCCTCTCATTGTCGCCAACCACTAGTAGCTAAATTGCTGCCTTTGAGAGATTTTTTCTTTATTCTGCAGCGTACCCTTTTTAGTAACTTTTATTTTATTTTATTTTATTTTATATTATGACAATTATTAATCAAGCAACTTTACTACTCATTGTTCCAATAATTTTAGGATTTAGGATGTTCCTTTTACTTGTTTCTAGGCTACGTTAAAGTATTCATTTTAAGAAATGATGAAATAATTCTCTCTAGCATGTAATTACACTTGGTATTGTATTGTTTTAGAAAGAACCCACAGAAAGTAGTAGTCCTAAACCCAAGAAGAAACCTTACTTACCTAAAAATCGTACTGGACCCTTTGCTATACTGGTTACACTGTTTAAAAACGAAGAAGCAAATGGATCTAAAGGTAAACTTCTCTCGTTAACTAAATTTGTATTATATCTTGCTTTATTACTGTCCGCCCAAGATAAGAGTTAATTCTGACAGTATGGAAAAATCCACAAAAACCAATGAGAGTTTGAGATTTTGCAGTTTTTACCTGTTTTATGAGTTGAAATATATCCAAAAAAAATCCTTGCCAAACACTATATAACGGCTGGTCCTAAATTTGTTAAATAATTCACGGTTATACCATATTGTGGAGCGATGAAAATTCTGAGAGGCCATTCCTAATTTTTTAAAATTTCCAAGTTTGTGGGTGCACATATGCAGTGTGCCCAAAATTAAATTTTGAATAGGGTATCAAATGACAGCTGCTAAAGAGTAGGATACACATATATATGTGCTTTTTTAATTTTTGCATTATTTATTGGTTTTATGAGTTGAAGTATACCCCCAAAAAAAGCCCCCCTCTAACCACTATATAACGGGTTGTCATCTACGAAACCCTAAAAAGTACTTGGATGCAAGTACTTCCTTGTGATTTTCTTTATTTTCTCACTGCGTCAGAATTAACTATTAGGACGAACTATATATATCTTATCCCCTGACAAATTTGTTAATCTGCACTAATATCGTATTTAATTGAAACTTCATTTAGCATCTGTACTCTTATATTCTGAAGCAGATGATGCTAACTCTTCAAATTACCTTGTGATAATGTTTTTGGTACTGTTTTAGACTGGATGAGCAAAGCAGAACTGCAGAAGGCAGGTCAACCATTATGTGACATGTCGTTCACCAGACCTCAGCAGGGAAGTTTCTACACAGCATGGTCATCTATGTCTCAGCTTATAACCAAGGGATATGTCAAGAAACAAAGTAATCCACCAAAGTATGTCTTATTGCTTGTTATCAGTCTGCTGTAAATTTAACCCTTGTTCATCATCCATTTGGTCTGGGGTCACCTTGCACCTATGTTTATCTATTCTACAAAAAAAAAAAAAAAAAAAATTATATGTTTCTGTGACTAGAGTCTAAAATGTCTAGAACTTCCAGTGGAGAACCCCATCAGGATGTCTGAAAACCGCTGAATATCTCAAAAAATACACTTACAAAAAACACACATTTTGTATTTTTGAAAAAAAGCTATCAAATGATACCAAGTCCATGGGCCCTGTCTGGGAATTGAACCCAGATCTGTCACCTATCCAAGTTGTGGCCATGCCCTATTCTGTTTTAACGTTATTGATGGTAGTGCAAAAAACTCCATCATGAGTCACCAAGACCCCTTTTAGTCATTTGTAACTGATTAGTTCAGATCTTCTGGAGGAGACCATGCCAGAGAGTTTGTGAATCCCAACATCTTGAATCCATTACAGGGATCATTTTCAAGGGAATGTTCATGATTAAAGTCATTTGCAACTGATTAGTTCAGACCTTCTGGAGGAGACCATGTCAGAGAGTTTGTGAATCCCAACATCTTGAATCCATTACAGGGATCATTTTCAAGGGAATGTTCATGATTAAAGTAATTTGCAACTGATTAGTTCAGATCTTCTGGGGGAGACCATGTCAGAGAGTTTGTGAATCCCAACATCTTGAATCCATTACAGGGATCATTTTCAAGGGAATGTTCATGATTAAAGTCATTTGCAACTGATTAGTTCAGATCTTCTGGGGGAGACCATGTCAGAGAGTTTGTGAATCCCAACATCTTGAATCCATTACAGGGATCATTTTCAAGGGAATGTTCATGATTAAAGTCATTTGCAACTGATTAGTTCAGATCTTCTGGGGGAGACCATGTTAGAGAGTTTGTGAATCCCAACATCTTGAATCCATTACAGGGATCATTCTCAAGGGAGTGCCCATGTCTCAATATGGCCTAATTGATAGGTTCGTCCTACCCGTCTAATACTAGTACTTCATTGTTAAGAAGAATATGCCTGAATGGTGAACCACCTTGTTTAGGTTTAGTCTGACAGGTAAGGTGCATGTTGATGTACTTGTGACAAATGTTTTATTTTGTTTAGGTTTAGCCTGACAGGTGAGGGGCGTGAACTTTCTCTAAAACTGATGTCAATGTACCCTGATGAAGTAGCTGATTTCCAGGTCCAGTGTACAGATCCATCTTATCTGTTAACCTCTACAGCTGATATATTGGCTCCTGGCAAGAAAAACCAACCTAAACCATCCCCTGTTAAAAAAGGAAGAAAGAAAAATGCAGACGTTGCCTCTCAGGTTAGTGAAATCATCTCAACATAATTAGGTAGAAATAATGATTCTCTTCCTTGTAGTGTCAACTAGTTAGGTCAACATCCCTCAATTTCGTAATTAGGGGTTAGCCAACACGGGATTAAAATTGTGTCTACTATTAAGAAGTTCCCTCTATTGGAAACTACAATCTGTGAACGTTCTAAAATGTAAAATAATTGTACTTAGCCTACTCATGGTATTGTTGCTTTGTTTTCTGCCTCAGACTAACCATTTTTTTTTTTTTTGTTTTATTGTTTTAGGAAACTCTATCTAGTCAGCAATCTGAAGAACCGGTTGAATCAGGTCCGGAATATTTCATTCCTAATTCCTTCGATGTCATTCTCCTTGTAGATACAGCCGAAACAATTGGGTACGCTATTTTATATTACTCTAGCCATATACGCATGCTTTGCTCAAAGTATTTGTATTATCATATTCCGACTAAATGTAGTCTTGCTTACAAATACTATCCCACGATATGAAACCTAAATAAAACTATGGTTATTTCAGAGCTCAGAGGAAAGCAGAAGATGAGACGGTGAGAGAACTGACTAAGTTACTCGTAAAGTTTGAAGTTAGGAGACTAAACGTCGGAGATTTTCTTTGGATAGCTCGACATAGGGAGTCAGGCAAAGAATTAGCACTACCCTACATAGTTGAAAGGAAGAGGCTTGATGATTTAGCTGGCAGTATCAAAGATGGAAGATTCCGTGAGCAGAAGGTAAACTTGCTCCAGTAAACTTATCGCAACTGCATTGTCAGTTGTTTCCTGACGCTTAAGCAATTCGTCTTGCATTGTGGTATTTCATTAATTGACTATCTTAGATCGTGATCAAGAGTTTTGCAAGCCAAGTCAATCAAGTAATCAATCTTTTTTAACTTCCGACGCTAACACGAAAGCTGAATGTATTTGGTTTTTCTCAATAAAATGGAGCACACTGACAAAATCACTTTTGAGTTTATAACCAGTTTTAGGAGAGATTTATAAAGAATGTGAAGAAAGGGACTCTCATCTAACGGTTACAGAAAAAAGTCGGGTTGCAGTTTCTATGCAATAGTTGATGAAATGCCTTAAGGTGCGTACAGACTGCTCTGACGTGACGTGGAAATGCGTGGGCCCACGTCATAATGCGTGTGATATAAAAATGTAGCACAGGGTTTTGTGAGTATATGTTCATATTGGTCTGACGTGACGTAGGAATGCGTGGGCCCACGTCATAATGTGTGTGATATAAAAATGTAGCACAGGGTTTTGTGAGTTCATGTTCATATTGGTCTGACGTGTCGTGGGAACGTGTGGTATGATGCTATCTGACGCCTTATGACTCATGGGAAGGATAGCAAAAGTTCCAGGTATTTCTTCAGTCTTGGGAAGGTGTCAGAAGAGTCAGGTGCTTTAACTACTGTTTTTCGGTACCAACCAAGCTTAGGAGATGGTAGAACGCTCCACATTGATAGGATGCTCCCATTCTCTAGACGAACAAATGGCTGCAGTACACAGAGCAGCCATTTCTTCTTCTTCTTCCAGCATGCCAAAAACACAGAGTACATTCATGTTTGGAGGCTCAAAACCAACTGTCGGGAAAGGCAACATGCGCGAAGTGTGTTCTTTCATGTGCTTGACGTGATGTGGGAACACGTCACGTCAGAGGAGTCTGTATCCACCTTTAGAGTGTCTTTATCACAGATTCACGTTAGAAATGTTTCCTCTGAGCCTCACTTTTAATCTAAAAGTTTATTATTTTTACTAGCAAGGAACCTGAAGTATTATCAACCAACTGATTTTGTTAAAATCTTAGCTGATACCATCATTTTAATTATATTCTGTTTTAGTATCGGTTGAAGAACTGTGGTCTTCCTAATCTGATATATCTTGTGGAGCTGATGCGTGGGGATCACGTGGGTCTGCCCATAGAAACACTTAAGTATTCTATTGCTCGTACCCAGGTTTGTTTATTTCCATAATAACTAATTATAATATTTGTGAAGGAATTGCATCAAGAGTATTTGTACCTTATTTTCATACAAGTGGGCTAACTACATTGTCGATTTTTATAATTAAAACCAATTGGACATGCTGATCCTTAAGCAAGATTATTTCTTTCTCATTTAAAATTTGCTTTCATTTCAATTTCAGGTGTGCGATAACTTCTCTGTTGAAATAAAGAAGAATCACAAAGATTCTATGTTGTATTTGGGTCAGTTAACCACAGTTCTTAGTAAATTATTTGAAGTAAGTTTTTTTATTGGTTAAATATTTGATTTTTTTAAATATTTTTTTTTTTAAAGATAGTAATTTATTGTATTTTTATTTTTTCATATACATTGTTTATGTATTGAGAAAGTATGTGATGACACAAAAATTTAGTGTAGTGTGAAAGTTGATTGAGAAAGGGGCAAATGCCCAGGGGCCCGGGTCTCCGGGGGCGGCCATGTTTTTTTTTACAACCAAAACATTGACATAACTAATTGCGGGCGGACCCTGGTGCCAAGGGGCCCCCAAATCCAAAACATAAAATTACTATCTTTGTACCAATGTCGGTAGGGGCCCCTTTAGAACATAATAAAATCTAACTTGAAATTATATTTCTATACTATTGTAAGGAGACCCCATTCAGTTCTGAACACAAATGTTTTTTCTTTCTCATCAATTTTTTTTTTGGCGAGGGGCCCCAATGCCCTAGCTAAGTTTGGGAGGAACAGGCCCGGGCCCCCCCTGGAGCCTGGGCCTCAGGAAGGCGGCCCTGAATTTTTACAATCAAAATGACAAGATGGATATTGTGATTAGTGGCATGATTATAGGCCTGAATTATGGGCGGACACTGGTGCTAAGGGGCCCCCAAATAATACATGAAACTACATCTTTGTACCAATGTCGGTAGAGGCTCCTTTGAGCATAATAAAATCTAACTTGGAATTATACTTCTATATTATTGCAAGGGGACCCCATTCTGTTCAGAACACAATTTTTTTTTGTTTTTTCTTATGCATTTTTTTTTTTTGGGCGAGGGCCCCTAATGTCCTCGCTAAGTTTGGGAGGCAAAGTTGATTCACGCAACGGAAATTAAACAGACTCAAATATAAAACTTAACCAACAATACATATGTATTTGTAATTCGTCCCCACCAAACATCTTTTCCTGTTAAGACAAACTTGCCCTCAGAAATTCTTAAAACTCATCTTATTGCTCTTAAATTTTAAAAAAATTTCTGGGGGGGGGGACCCCCGCCGTTATTTGTTCAAAGGGGCCCAGATGCTAGGTTCATCACTGATTGTCAAGAACATAAAATTATTCTTAATGAGTCATGAGTATGGACGTTGGAATTTTAGGGTTTCATTTAGTTACTTAGATTTTTTATCTTATTCAATATGGTCAATGTTATTTGTAGGAGAGAAACTGACAGAAAATCATAGTGAAATAGTGATATTAATACTTTTTTCTAGTAATGCAACTTTTGTAAGAAAAAACAAAAACAAAAAGCCTTAATTATTTTGATTTGTTTTCTCTTAATCTCACTATTTTAGCAAACAATTTATATTATGTATTTTACAAAGTGTAAAAGAAGGGTTTTAATGATACTTACCAGCTACAAAACTACTCAATTATTTGTGTTTTTTTTAGCCCATCTTAGTTAAACATCAATTCGTCCCCGCCGAACATCTTTTCCTCTAATGACTAAATTGCCCTCAGAAATCCATAAAACTCATATTTTGGTAATTAAATTTTTTAATTACCAATTAATTTTTTAAAAATAAAAATTTTTCTGGGAATTTCCCGGAGACAAACATCTTCAAGTATGCTCAAGGAGTTGTATAAGTATGCCCTAATATGCCCTTTTGGCAGCCCAAGCCCTCCACTAGCTGTTTTTATTTGACACTAGCTGTTTTTTTTTTTTTTTGCTGTTCATATTATATTTGCGATTTTACAGTTATCTACAGTCAATATATGAATAGAAAACAAACATGTTTAAGATCAACCAAACTCAACTCAGCCCTGGAAGTTACTTATGACTACTGCTGACAATTTACTTGCTTACAGACTGACCATTGTGCTGACAGTTTTCTTACTGACTTATGACTATTGCTAACGATTTACTTACCAATATGACTTCTGCTGACAATTTACTACCTTTTCACATTATATTTGGATTTCCTCTGACACATTCTCTGATTTAAGTTAATAATCTAAATCTTGCAAATTCCATTTTAATTATATTATTCTATTTAATTTAATTTTTTAGGTAAAAACCTTATTCTGCTGTAAGAAAGAAGACATACCTGAGTCATTAGATATTCAAGATGACATCATTTCACTATGCACTTTTCAAAATTTCAACTACAATATTGGAAAATTAAGGGTAAATAATTATTTTTTATAATGGTATGTCAAAAATAATAACTTAATATATAAATCTCCTTGCTTTACTTTTAAGATTATGAACAATTAAATAGCTTTTTGTGATTCAAATTACACTAGTGAGTGAGTAATTTCTCTGTATGTTGTGAGATTCTCACATAGTGAAAGAGTGGAATGGGTGTATAGAACTGTACGGATGCGCTCTACAGGGCTAACTGGTTAGAAATAATCTGAACTGTAGGCATGTGTATAAAACATTAGTTAAAAGTGTAGTTGGGAGAGCATGTTCGTGGAACATGGTCCACCATCATCGCGTTAAACAAACATTCACCGAATAACAATATTCAGTGTAAATGCCTAAATTTGTGATTATTAAATGTAGCATTGAAAAGTAGCAGTTCTGCAAAAAAAAAAAAAAGCTTCAGAATGAAAATGTCCTTTTCTGAAGTATTTTGTTGTGCTGAATCCGAAATCAAAATTTCTCCTATACGTACAGTTTTCCCGGAAAATGCGCCTAAAGTTCGGAGAAATTGTGTTTTTGGGGTTTTTCGACCCAAATTTTTGCCCAAAAATTCCGTAAAAAAAAAAAAAATATTAGGCGTTTGAATATCTTCAAACTATGGGGAACACGAATCTAAAGTCAAAAAAATCTGCTTACCTTACTTTTTATAAGGAAATTGAAAAATAAGAATAAAAAAATAAATTGATTTTTCCTCATACTGAGTCTTATTATTTCTTTTAATTTTTCAGTTATATAACAAATGTTTTGTATTTTTTCTGATTTTTACAATTTATGTAACCAAGGGGGGAGGGTCACAATAAACATTTGGGGGGGGGGGGGGGGGGGGAGGCAAATACTATAAATGTAGTTTTTTACACCACCTCCCACCTCATTTTCCAGGAAAACTGTACGTATAGGAGCAATTTTGACATCAGATTCGGATTCAGCAACCTCAAAAACATAAAGATCAGATAGAATTTTCTTGGGGCCCGAAATTTTAAGAACAGTGTATTTAGTGGTTTTTTTTTTCTGTTTCAATTCGTTCTCAACAATACAGTTTGGTTTTTTGACTTTAACTATAATAGATGAATGTTTTATTGTTTAGAATTTCTCAGTAAAGGAGATGCTTCAGAAGCAATTACTACAATTGTATGGAGTATCAAGCGAAATGGCTTGGGCCATAGTTCAACTTTATCCTACCCTGTTGACACTTCACAAAGCTTTCTTTACTAAGGGTGAGGGTCTCCTGGAAAATCTTCAGTACGGACCTCTCAAAAGAAGAATTGGACCCGCCATCAGCAAAACCCTTCACCGCTTCTACACACTCTCTCAATTCATTTCCTAAATCATTTATCTTGAAATACATTTTACATCTGTACAACTTTATGGCATCGTTAAAGATTTTGGAAGCTTTATTCACATTAGTGTTTTTAATATTTTAATATAATCCATGGTTGATAATACATTTTGTTGTCATAAAAACCTGGACAACATTAAAATATAAAAGGAATCCGATGTTATCACATAAATATAAAAATATTCTAAACAAATGAATTCTTATCATTAATTTTGTATAATTAGCGAATTTTCAAAGAAAATTACGCTATTGCAATGGCTTCAAAATTTTTGTAATGCGAATTTTTGAAAAATTTTTCCATGGAAATCCGTTTTAGACCATTCTGAATCGATTCCTGAAATTTAACACTTTTTTTTATGTATGTATGTATATATGTATGTATATATGTATGTATATATGTATGTATATATGTGTCACTCCAGACGATATCTCCCCTTGGGATGCACTTAAAAATTTCAAACAAATTTTAAAATTTCAATAATATCAAAAGAAAGGATGAGTTCGTTGGCCAGAATTTTTGGAGTCCATTTAGGGGTCAAATTTTGACCATATTGGGTCAAAAAACGTGTTTTTTCCATTTTACCCCCCTTTTATGTGAAAATATGATAAAAGTGTAAATAACAACAATTACTGTACTCTTAAAGAGCTTTCCAACGACATGCATCTTGAAGGGTAAATACTATTTTGACTTTTGTACCCCGTACCCCTGTGTACCAATTTTTTTTTTCACCCGAGCAAATTCTAAACCAAAATTTTCCTATATTATCATAAGCCAATAAAACGCAGATTTCTTTGAAAATTCGCTCATTAAGTCATGGTGCATGACTGGACTTTTTTATTCATTCTAGTCCTTTTGTTCAGAATTTGAGCAATTTATCCTAATTACTAAATCATCATAAAGATAACACAAGGGTTGAAGCAGGAAACAAAACATTTTGAAGTGGTTATTCGAGAATCTGCATATAATTCATCAGCTTCGTGGTATATTAAGTGATAAAAGTCTTCTATTGTGTGTCTGTACCTTAAAATATTTCATACTTTCTCTACCATCAGAATCATACATTACTTTGAAAATTATTAGTGTCAATTTCCACAGGCCATGTAATGTTTTATGCTTGTAATTTTTGGGTCTAGAAAAGGGTGGAAAAAGTGTTGAAATCATTTTATTAAAATGGCTATATTTTGTCCCATAAGGGACATCTTCAGGTTTGTTGTATACTTATGTTTTAGTTTCCAATTAAATCAGTGCAAAGTAAACACCTGATTTTTCTTAAAAAAAAAAGGTAATAAAGGAAGCAAACCTATACACGTGTAAAATAAAGTGCTAATTTAATTAGCACATACAAAATTAATTAAGACTTGGAAGATGTCATTCAAAAGACATAATATAACAATTTTGATGAAATAATTTTCAGCACTTTTTGACTCAAAACTTGAAAACATCAAACAGAGAACCACAATCTAATAAGAAGTAATTTTCATTTTTAAATAAATTATTTGAAGTTAAGCTAATACCAGATTTTATTATTTTTAGACTTAATTTTTAAAAATATTTTGGTCCTAGCTAAAAAAAAGTGATTTTGAACTTATTTGTTTTTTTTATTAAACTATGTTTTAAAAAATCATACCTTTTCAATATCAGTTTTTAAAACTTTATATTTATATCATATTTGTTTTTTTTTTTCATTTGAATAGTACTGTTTTTAATGATTAAAAAATTATTTTGTAAATAAAATGTTCATAAGTCGAGGTTTTTTCATTATTTGTTGTATAATATGTAGATATTTTATATTAACTTTTAAATTTTTATAGCTCAATCCATATTTCCTAATAAAATGGAATCTCAAGAACTCAAAATTTGAGGGAATATGTTTATAATTTGAGTTATATACTTTTTAAGTTACCAAATTTAGATTATTAGCAATCTTGGGATTGGCAATGGAAATGGAAATCACTTTTGACTTACCGAGAACTTAGAGATGTCAAAGTTCGAGTTATCCAGGTTCCACTGTATTATTATTTAGTTTTAAACTTACCTAATAATTTTATTTATTTATTTATATTTTAGTTTTTTAAGTCCCCTCAGAAGGGAAAAAAAGAAACAAGTTTGTAAATTTATTTATTAATTCAATAAAAAATAAGATTAATGTTTGATTTAAATTCCTAATTGCTAAATCCACAATATTAAAATTAATATTTTGTTTTTAAATACACAAAGAGTATAATTTTTCTGTAAAATATACTTAGCTCTGATACTTTTGGAAAATTTATCAGTTTCTTGATTCATGTTGCTGGAAGAAGTAGTTTCGTCTGTGAGAACTTTTTACTGCTTCGAACTTTCTTTTTATTTAAATTTTCTTGGAGGGAAATAAAGAAATAGGTCTGTACCTATTAATTGGACCAAAGGGGTACAAGTGATTAGCGAGCTCACTAACTCTTGCCTGAAACTGAGCCATCCACCGTGATTTACCACATCCACTATGATTTCATACCATGCTAAGGCTGCTGGCGGTTGTATTCCTAGTGGATTCAAGCACACCCTTCTGTCACTGCACCGCTCTTTCCCTTGTGTCTCGGGCAGAACCCTCTTACAAGGGTTCGCCAGGCCCGCTGGTGATCCCAACTAACTAACTAGAGGATCCCAACAACAAAGTTTTTAAAAGATTCACTTTTTAATCGTGTAATCTCATTTGGTATTATTCAAACCCGCCAAGTACCTGGCAGTTCCTGAATTGAAAGACATGTTGAATGGTTTAAGGTAGAAACCTCGTTGTTCTCCAGTCTAACGCTGCATATTTACTAAACATCTCACTGGATGGAGCGTCAAGGTCATGCCCCTCTGCTTTTACTCTTAACAAGTTAGTGAGAATTTCTGTAAAACACTCAGAACATGCTTGGAAAACAACGATCATCATTTACCAGTACTTATTTTAAAAAATTATTATTTTATTTTTTTTAAATAAGTTTCCACATTTTTACTAAAAATTTGGTATAGTAAAACAAAAAAACGGATTTGATTGCCCCAGCCAGTACTATTTCTCCCTGTATAATGTCTGTTGCGTCTTCGAGATGGTTAAAAGCTAATAAATAATATAAAAAAAAAAAAACCACTTCAAATTCCAAATAGAAATTGTATTGTACAATTTACTTGTTTATCATTACACAAATATCAAACAAAGTTATGATATAAATAAACAGTATCAGAAATTTATTATTTTTATTATCTCATTAAATAAAATATTTAGGCCATAATACTGCTAAAACAAATTTATTATGAGAAAAAAGTATATAATATATATTAACAAATTTCTTCATGTGCTCTCTAAAAATGTTACATAATTTGTGTAATCTGTTAAATTTGTGACATTAATTATGATTTTATATTTATTATGTTCTTTTCATTTGTTCTCCTTAATAATATTATTTTATTATTAATATTCTTTGTTCTTCGATTTTTATTTTTATTTTTTGAGTTACAAGTCTTATCAGTAAAGCATTGGCTGAATTTCATTAGTATATCTAACAATATAAATTTACTAAAAAAAACTAATTTTAAGAATTAAATAAAATGTTAAATTAATAAATAAAAAAAGATGTCTAACTACTCTACCTGTAATGGCTAAAAATAATTAATAAAACAAATAAAATTCAAGAAAAATAAACAATTTCAACAAGAAAACAAAATAACTTATTATACTATTAAAGGCAATAATTAATAATATCAATTGAAAATTATCATTAAAATTATTACATTATATTAAATTATCAAATCGGTGGTAAAAAAAAATAGTTGAAACACTCACACACATAATATACTTATATAGTATATAATAGTACTGTATATTTTGTTCTTGGTACTACTAACATGTATGGAAGAATGAAAGATTTCTTGAAAATTGTTAATAGCAACTTCAAATGAATTACGATTAAAATAACATTACAGTAATTCCCAATTGAGATGAGCTTATAACAAAAACTGTGGACTATAAATTCGTTAAACACTTATTTAACTTCTGGAAGAAACAATTAACTTCTAGTTATGAGGTGAAGGTTATTTGAAAATGTAAAACAACAAGGTGTAAATATATTTTTTATAATTTATGTTCTTAATTATACTGCCCACATGATGAGTAAAAGTGATTTTCAGACATGTAATTTTGAATATTGAGACCGGTTGTCAAGTTTGGGTGTAAGATATGGAGTGTCTTTCATCTAAACTTGATAAGAGGCGCTTTTAGGTGTATGCTCCGAAGGATCTATGCAATTGTGAGAGAGGAAGATGGTATTTAGAGAATACAAAATTCCGGAGGTACTTTATTAATGGACATAATATGGTCAGGTTTATTAAGTTGGAACGGATAAAATAATTCTTCAGACACCTTGAAAGGATGCCAGAGGGTAGAATTTCTAAACGGATAGGGAAGAGGAGATCCTATAATTACAGGAAAAGAGGAGGATAGTTAGCATGAAAGCAGATCTGGGAATAATGGAAGGCATGAGCTATAGATAGGATAAGTGGAGAAAGCAGAGGCTAAAATGTGACGCCACTTGGTCACCAAGTTGTGACTGAGGCCAAAGCCAACACCAAGCTAACATAAGTATTCTTAGAACAAATGCCATCCAATTTATTCAAACTCAAAACTGGGAATAGTAAGTTGATTTATAAGGATAGATTACTGTAATAATAATAAAATGAAGCATGTTTTATTTAACTCCAAATACGCAACAGTTAACTCAAGCATATTTTTAGCACATGTAACAATTACAAGAAATCTTTAATAATAGCGCTTAAGTCTCATTGGAAGAGAAACTAAAAATAAATACAAAAATAAAAATAATTATGGAAGAGAAATATACTATAACATAACAAGTTTTATATATTTCTCGACAATTCAGCTTCTTTTTTTTTTTTTAAATCATCACAGTTTTATTACAAATAAATTTAAGACCTCTTTTGTTATATCAAAATCATGAAGCTTATTCACATTATCAGGATTATATTATATATCCGATGAAGACTTCTACATCATACAAGATCAGCGTTTCTCAACTGGGGTTCCGCAATAAATTATAATGAAAGGCAATGTGACAAAATAAATATATAAAAAAAAATATATTTAAATTATTTTCCACCCCTTGCAACGTAAAATTATTAGATGAGAGATCCATACATAGAATATACTGCTCATGCTAATGTTTAATTCAAAATTTGATTTAATGTTCGGGCAAGCTATTTTCTTGTTCAAAAGGATTAACTAATAATCTTTAAATGTATTTAGTAATAAATAAATGTATAAACATTAATTAGAGTTATAGACAGGAGAAAATGCATTCCTACAGTCTGTACCAGAAGAGTTTTAACTTTTAACATGGGGGAAATTCAAAGAATGGGGTGAGGAGCCAATGAGAGCTCAAGATTTTGAAGTGTAGATGGTCAGCTGTGATAATCATAATAATGGGGTGAGGAGCCATTGAGATCTCAAGATTTTGAAGTGTAGATGGTCAGCTGTGATAATCATAATAATGGGGTGAGGAGCCATTGAGATCTCAAGATTTTGAAGTGTAGATGGTCAGCTGTGATAATCTCAAGCTTTCATTGGTTCTCCCTCGATATTCCCACGCTGTCAAAAGTAAAAAATTGTCTTGAACAGAGGGTACACCGGGCTTTGGATAGTTTGGTCTTCTTCAAAGGATGATGAATTCTCTAATATATAAAAAAAAATTAAGCAGGGGTTCCCAAGAATATGGATATTTATTTAGAATTCTGCTATTGAAAATATTTTTGAGAAACACTCATCTATTATAACAGTCAAAAACATAAGGTCATCAAATTTTTCTTTAAAAATCCAGATGATACATGTTACAATGGAAATTATCATGAATACATAATAAAATCTATATTATACGATTATATGATGTTTCTTCTGACATCCCCACATGATAAATAAAACACTGATAGTTTGTACGAGGTCTATAAATGTGGTTTTTAGTTTAAATACAGTTTTTTAATTTTTTTTTTTCTTCTTCTCATGATTACATACTTCAAAAAAATACAATTTGATTTAATTTAAAAAAAAATATAATTTTACATTTTTAAAAAAATGGTAACTTTTTTAAAACTATAGGAAATAAATATAAAATTAAGTTAGTAATAAGAAGTGTTTAGTCAAAAGTTTTAAAAGGCTATCTACCTCTGTTGCTCATTTGCCACGTTAAAAAGTGACAAGTTAATAGTTTCAATTTAAAAGAAGTTGCAAAATTACTTAATTATTACTTTTCTTTTGAAATTAATATAGGAAATAAGTAATTAATCTAGTTCAGACTATGATACAGACTAGACCATGATCAAATAAACACTAAAACTAATTTTAATTATTACAAAAAAAAAAATGAATTTAAGCCTCGACGGTATCATTTTAATGGATTCAAAGCAGATGTATCTCCCACGTAAAAATTACTTGTTTATTTAATAAAGGAACTTTTGGAATCTTCAGTTCATCTCAGACATAAAATAGACTCGCTATCATATTCTTTCATTAATGTTACTCTACTACCAAAATCATTAATGATGATCTTATAAAGACCGAAAGTGAAGAACTTTCCCCTTAGAGAATTTCAGAAAACCTGCAAAGACTCCCACAATGAGACAATTCAAATTATTTATAAATAGACCCTCTCTGGGACTTACTAGAAGTATGTTAAATTTAAATAAGATTGCATGCCAGAAGAAAATGGCAGGTTTCTTAACATGTCATTGCTCATTGAAAAGGCATATACAGCTATAAGGAAAGGTAAAGGAATCTTGGCAAGGAGTCGGAAAATGTAGCGAGGATGAAGAAACTCCTTTAGATTTGATTAGACAATGTCCCAGGCTGTTAAATCATAGATAGATGATCTTTGGTGAGGAAACCATTTCTAACTTAAAAGAATTCCCCATGATCAGGCTAATGGCCTTCTGCCAGGGGATACAATTTTTTTAAAGGAGTGTAGAAAATTAATAGTTTAACAGAGGGAAATCATTTTCTATGACCTGGGTTTGCTCTAAGACCCACATTGTGGTTTATGAGTCTGAGGTTAAGCTAATATACAAATATGTATTATAAATATAATTTAACAACAAAAATAATTTATTTTAAAAGTTTTAAATTTTTTTCCTTTAAAATGATGTAGTTTTGATTATTTCCATGTAGTTTATCTCAGAATAATTTGTTCTAATAAAAAAAATAACCAAAATTGGAGGAGGGGGCCGAAACTATTGTTAAAAAAAAATAACTATCTCTTCAAGAGAGATTAGATTTTTTTTATACAAATGTTCCATTAAAACAACATCACACACTAAGGTTTCCTCTTTGTATGTTTAGACCTCTTAAAAAGATTAATATAAGATATTTTACCAATCTAATTCTAAAAATATTTAACAGAGATATTTATTTGTTCGTAATAGATTAAAATGTATTTGAGAAGAGTTCTTTTAATACAAGTTTATGAACAATTGGGAGAAAAAGCAAGAGACGTAGAAGGTTGAAATCAATATGGCACCAAATCAATAATGGACTAATTTTGACACACCATCCAAACGTCATTAAAATCAGAAAAATCTTTTTTTTTTTTTTTAGGATAATATGTTGGTTCGCAGAAATGTTTATGGAGAGACAGACATGAGACTTAAAATGTTCACTGATGTCTGAAAAGCATTTCTGTCTAGGAAATTTTGAGTTTGGATTTTGTTCTTCAGAATAATCACAATTATATTTGGAAAGCTTGGAAGCAATGATTAATTTACTTGAAGAGGCATTTAAGGAAGCCGATTGGCTCTACGCGACTCAAGGTCGTTGGTTCGATCCTGTTCCACGACGCTCTGATTTGTATCCTTAAATCGAGGACGGATCAGAGGGAGGGCACCTCCTAAGGGGTTCTATTCCCCTACACTTTGACAGTCTGATTTATATAGCTCACTAATGACCACACCATACTTGCTTTGGTGGTACAATGTACAGAGGTATGATGTATGGAGTGGCTGGAACTCACCACCATGGGCCTTAAAATATGGTCTAATTGCTAAGGTTTGAACAAGTGGTCCGTCCTACCCATCTAAATAGTACAAGTAGGAAGAGACATTTCCTTCAAATCCTTTAAAATAACTTTAACTAGTAATATAATAAAAACAAATTCAAATACTTAATAATTGTGGAAAATAAACCTGTTCTCAGAAATAAAATAGTAAAAGCCTTAAAAACTTTCAACTAAAGCATTAATATCAAAAGCAAACTATAACAAAAGCGATTACAATAAAATAAAATAAAAATAAACATCACATTTCGAGATTAATAGCTGACTAGCATTGGTTTACATTTAAAGGTTAAAAATTAGTTTACATTTACAAAGTTAAAATCAGATTTTACATAAAGAAACAAACAAAAACAAATAAGCAATACACAACAGCTTATTATGATAAAATAAGAGGCCATGAAAAAGATGATAAACCCATATTAATATTTGCCAACTTCTCTAACCATATGATGCATTTCTCAAATAGTTACAGAATTTAAAATTAAAGAATTTACACAATTGATGGCAATTTGTTAAAATATTAAGCAATGGTAGTTTGAAATCCTCAAAGTAAAGATTTTTCTAATATGTTTTTACATTACATACATTGCTGATATGAGATTAAAATGTAGGACATAAAGAGTAAAATAAACTTACTTTTAGTTCATTAATGAAAATATTTATAACTGTTTTATGGCAGGTGGGGTTTAGGAAATTAGTTCAGACAAAATGCGAACTTAATTGTGTACACCACAGATCCATTATATGACTGCACACTCATGACAAGTTATCATATAATGAATCATCTATTAGGCTAGAAGCCTATGAGACATTATAGTATTACGCTGTGTGCTAACAGTGGGTTTTCATCAAACATTTTTTAATAGAACCACAGTTATTAAATATTTAATGGTTTTATATGCAATTTCTTCGTTGCCCTGTTGAAAGAAGCAGGAAATTAGATATTACCGTACATGGTTGCTATACATACTGCATTGCATGGCCCCTCATACCCCATTACCAAGGAAGGGCTTAAAACAAAATTATTCAATGTTCAATGGATTGGCCTTCATTATAATGCAGTATATTAGTACTAGGAAAAATAGCAATGATTCAAAACATGAGTGAAGGCTACAAACTATTATTCATTCATTACTATTTGATCATCATCAATTTTATAAAACATTTTTTCCACAGCTTCTTCAACAAAAAATTTTGTAAATTTTTTTGAAATATTTACTTAAATAACAGCTATTATTTAGAAAAAATAAAAAAAAAAATAAAATAAAAATAGAATTAAATGAATATAGACATAAATAAGTTAGTTTACTAATCAATTAGCACAATTTGTTTATTATGTTTCCTTGATGTTATACTCAGTGGTAAATTAGCAGCATTATAACCACTTGTACCAATCAGTATAGAGTCCACCTACTTGTCCTCAGTCCTAATCAGTACAGTGTTCACCAAATTAATTGTACCCGTTGGTAGCGTATCCACCTAGTCGTCCCCATCGGTATCATGTCCACCTAGTTGTTCTCATCAGTATTGTGTCCACCAATTTAGTTGCCCCCATCAGTATTGTATCCACCTAGGTGTCCCCATCGGTATCATGTCCACCTAGGTGTCCCCATCGGTGTCATATCCACCTAGTTGTCCTCATTAGTACTGTGTCCACCAATTTAGTTGTCCCCATCAGTATCGTATCCATCTAGTTGTCCCTGTCAGTATCATATCCACCTAGTTGCCCCAATCTGTATCATGACCACCTAGTTGTCAACATATTAATTTGTCCGTCGGTATCGTATCCACTTAGTTGTCCCCATTTGTATCATGTCCACCTAGTTGTCCCCATTAGTATCGTAACCACCTATATTTAGTTGTATTATCGATTTAGGGGCTGTTTCTATTCTTATTATTAAATTGTTCCTTATACTGCAAATTTACCCAATATATAATTCATATATATGAGTCAATTATCATTTTCACTTCAATTAAAGTTTTTCTTTTTAAATCTAAAATCAGGTAAGTACTACTTTGTAAATTTTTAAAAGTACTAATGGTTTTTGGTTTTTATTTGGTAACGTGCATTTTAATAATTCATTTTTATTATTATTATTTTATAGCTAATGTGATTTTAATTTAATTATTAGATATATTTAAGATCAGATGCAACTTTTTAATATTCTATTCGGTGATTTTTCTTTTCTTTAATATCATTAATTTCATCTATCATGTAGATAAAAATATCAATTTCGTGGTTATCTAAGTCTAAATTTCGACTGGTTGAGGTCCTTCATTTTTATTTAATTTTTGCTTAACATTTACATTTTAAAAAATTTGTTAATTTCATTGAAATATTAGCAGACATCAGTTTATATTACTATAAATTATTATAATATTAGGTAATAAAATAAAATTTTAATCTAATAATGCTTAAATAACGATAATACATAAATAAAATAAAATTAAAGTCCATTTAACGATATGATAACACAAACCCCTGATACTTATGTTGTAGCAAACACCCCTCACAGGAAAAAAAGGAATTATTCCTTTGTTCTCAATTACATACATTTATTCTTTTTGATATTGATTGAGAATTGAGTTTTGGAAAAACTTCAGTAAATTAGAAAATTTTCATTTTCGACTTATCCTCGGTAAGCTCAAGATTATCAACCTAAACGGTGATCCCCTCCAGAGAGAAGCCCCTTGTGCCAAAATTAAACTGGAGGCAAAAGAACATCACTCAATAATAATAAGGGTAATTATCTACAAATTCGCTAATGTATTTGAGATCAGGTAGATAATGATGTATTAAGAAAATTTGTCTTCTTCAAGAGACAAGTGCCGAATTTGTGCAGAAAAAATTATTCAATTAATTTGAGCTAGCAATTTGCAATAAGAAAGTATGAATGGAAATTTAAGGTGAAAAAAGTTTTTTTTAAATATTATTAAAACATTTTTTGGAAATCAAGAGGAAAAAAGAAGTCAACGTTCTATTATTTGCTTAACTCTGTTTAGAACAGTCCAACATAGAAATTTTATGGATTGCTATAAAAAATTACCATTTAGTAAGGTAAGAAGTTAAATTTTAACAGGATTTGCTTTGCTTAAGAGAAATAATATACATATACCTATAGGAATGCCCATCCTCCCCACAAAAAAAACTGGATGGCGCAATAATCTCCACTATGGGCACCCTTGTAAACCAATACATAACTTTCCAACTTGGTATATTCCTTTAGGTAGAGGACATCTGTTAAAATTTTAAAGTTTGTGCTAATTATTTTACAAAAGTTTGAGAAAAAAAATCTGTGTTTAATCATATCTAAAAATGAACTTTTATTAGGCTCATTAAAAACCGTGTAATAAATTGTTAAAAAAATATCAGTCCTAATAAAAAAATTTAAGCTCCAAAAACAAGTAATGTTCTTTTAAGAGTGGAGTCATCAGGCAGAGTAAGGGCCCACTTCCTTAGTCCTACGAGGATAACAGAGCAGGTGACCAGGGTCGCCCCAAGCAAACTGTATACGTTAGGCATCTGGTTGAAGAACATCATCTGCCAGATGAAAGCAAAGACAATGTCGGCAGAGCGTGCTATAGACACAGGGCCGGCTTGTTCGATTTGTAGAGAGGTAGTCAAAAGGATCTGACCACCGAAACTAAACACTCCTAGAGCTACTACTAACAGACGTTCTAGCCCGCACTTCGGCAGGCACAGTACACCCAATACCCAAGATACGAATATAGTTTCGATCAGTGCAAATAACCCAAAATTGATCATAATCACAGAATAGTGAATGCCCTTTAAAACACGGAGTAAAATGTAAGCATTAGCCCCGAATAGGGTGGAAGAGAATGCGGCCACTGCTCCCCACAGATCCGAGTGGAAAACTTCTTCTTTTGTACCGCCGTCGGGAGGACCGAATAGGTAAACCGGCCTCGTTATCAATATCACGCCCATCAGAGTCAGGAAAATAGTAAATATGTTGAAAGCGTTACACGGTTCTTTAAGAAATATAGCAGCAAAAATGGCGACAAATACAGGTACACTGAAAACAATGACCGAAGCGTCGGCCAGAGGCATGTGCCTGAACGCATAGAAACTCAGCATGAGACCTGTCGTACCTACGAACGATCTCAGCAATAGAATTATCCTTTTACCTTTGGGAAATATATTCTCTTTTCTGTAGACGGCTATCGGTATAGCCGGGAGGAGGACTCCTACAAACCTGCAAGCTGCCAACTCCATAGGATGGACGTCGACCATCCATTTCACTATGACAGAAGACAAAGAGAAGAAGAAGGAGGATATAGTGGCCAGCGTAATGCCCAGGTAGGGGTTCGGCTTCCATTTGAACCTCTGTTCGGAAGTGCTGCTTTCATCCCTAAACGAACCGTCAGTAACCAAATACTGGGTCTCCGAGCGATGATCTATTACCACCATCACATCCGCTTCTTTTTAACATTAAAAACTCAAAAAATCAAATGCTACTTCACCTCATCGAAATTGCGCTCTCAGCTATCGTCCCTGAAAACTGCCATTAGATAAAACTACTCTAAAACTGATACACTTAAATTACGGATGCACACGCTTTTAACGCCATAAGACAAGATTAAATCATTTAAAATCCTTAAAAACTAATGACTAGAGATTTAAAATCATTCCCCTGGTTTTTCGTTTATCTTATCTTAAGACTTGACATTTAGTGAGAAGTCTCCTTCAAAAACTCATCATTTGTAACACTGGCTCAACGCTCAGCGTAGACAGTTACTTGAATGTTCGCAATAACATAAATCATATCCACCCTGTATATTACTTATTTTAAAATTTTTTCATTGTTACGAAAAAAATTAAATATAAATTTAAAAGAATCAAAATTTATTTTCAATTCAAAAGAAATGATAGAAATACTACTTTAACATTAAGTAAAATTCTTTATTTAGCCATTATTACTCTTCAGGTTGTAACACTGATAATTATATTTCCCGGTCCAGGGATTTCTGATAAAAAATAAGTGATACACAATCACAGTGATAACGATAACGTGGCTTATTTTTAGTTTTATTGTTATGTTTACGTTTTCTTTGTTGTCCCGTTTTTTGGATAATTTTTAATCAATAATCAACTAACTACGAATAGTTTATTCAAAATTTCAATTATTTTATATTTTTAAATAAGTTGATCAATAATTTGTTGTCGTTTTGTACATGCTTTAAAAATTGTCTTATAGTTTTGTTTTTTTTTATTATGGCATCAGATTCTCCAAAAGTTAAAGGTAATTGAAAATTTGTATCATTAATTTGGTAATTTCTTTTGTCTGATTGCCTACTCTTTTGCCTTTGTTAATTGAGGTTTTCTATGATACAAAAGGACTTTTCACATTTTTTGTAGAACAACCAAGGAAACATTTTATGTAGTATGTTTAAGATGATTTGACAAGGTTGTTTTTGGACACTATACCCTATACCATTCGTACATTTTATCTTTTATGCTTGAAATATCTCAGGGACAGTACTTTATGATCCAAAGAATGCTAAGCTAGGGAAAACACATGTGGCACTGTTTTATTATTATTATGATTCTTTACTAACAATTTAGTAAAGTAACTTAGAAGGTCATATAAAGTACAGATGTTTTGTGAAGTATGTTTAAAGATAATAAGCCTAGAGACAACTACAACCTGGACATTTTGTAGAATCGCTAACCATTATATTATATTTAAAATGTCTACTATTCCAATTGTTATTGCTATAAATTACCGCAGATTTCTCAAAAACGGTTCTTGAAGAGTTTGATTTATTATAAAACAAAAATCTAAAATGAAGTCAATATAACTAAGTTTTTATCCAGGGGGAAAAAATAGTTTTATGGAATATTGATGATTTTTTTTTTTTATTCTGCTGAATTTAAACCACAATGTAAACTAACACCTGTTGAACACTTCATAAATATGTTTAACCCTTAGTGGCATGGCTATAGTGGACAAACAATGAGGCATGGGCGACTTACTTTATGCGCCAATGCATTTTCAAACCATAATTGGTCAAATCCAGATTATCTAGAATCCAGATTGCCTTTTGGAAATGTTGAACTAAAAATGATTAAATATTTATTTTTCAATGATATCTTTAATTATAAAAATAAAAATTACTAAAAAAAAATTAGTTATTACTCCTTCAGCATTCTGACTTAGTATCGGGCTTTCAACCTTAATTAATTATTATTAGTTGTCAAAGTCCTAAGATAACTCCTCACAACCATCATCCTAATCCGAAAACTCATGCTAAACCCTAAAATATTGATCGAACGCATAATTTCTCTAACGGACATGGTGGCACAGGTGGCGTACCAAGACAAATAAACACGGCAAAACAATGCAGAACGAAGATATAATCAAAGCAGACTGTTTCGTTCGTTTTAGGGGTCTCTAGTGGTAGGGTTGATTGAGGATGTATTATTCTTGCATCGTGAATCTGTGATTTACAGAAACTTTTTTACTAGTGGAGCACTCAATGTGTCAGCCCATGTCTCTAAGGGTTAATAATAAAGACCTAATTAAATGTAACATTATGGAAATTAATTTCAGTATCGCTATGCGTATGAAGAAGTTTTGTTCGAGTTCTTCAGACTGATTTTTTAATTTGGTATATAAACCCTTTGATTTTTTGGAAAACTATGTAATATACATTATTAATTTATTATGTGTCAATGTATATATTTTTTCCTTGCAGGAACTCCTGGATGGAATGATCCGCCTATGTTTACCTATGACAGTCAAGTTCAAGGAGTCCAAGCTGCCAAACTTAGTTTAACTAAACGTGTTTCTTTCCCTCTTGCATCTGGCTCAACACCTAATTCACCAATTCCTGCCTCGGGTGGTCCACCACTGGGTCCACCTGGTCCCATAATTCCACCATCTTCATGTGGTCCCCCTCTTTCTAATTTTCCTCCTGGTCTATCTCTTTCTAACTTACCTCCAGCTCCTCCTCTTTCTAATTTAACTCCCGCTCTACCACTTTCTAACTTACCTCCAGCTCTACCTCTATCTAGTTTACCTCCTGGTCTACCTCTTTCTAACTTACCTCCAGCTCCTCCTCTTTCTAATTTACCTCCTGGTCTTCCTCTTTCTACCTTACCTCCAGCTCCTCCTCTTTCTAATTTACCTCCAGCTCCACCGATCAATATTCCTGTTTCTTCTATTTCACTGCCCTCTAACCAATTGGCAGACACTGACAGTTCAATTTCTGATGTAGCCTTCCGACAGATTTATGAAAATCTTGAAACTCAAATTGAAGATATGAATAAATCAAATGAGGTAAGAAATAAATATAATTGACTATTAGCCATTGTTTAACAGTCATGTAAGTAGCATAATTATTCAGTCATTAGTTATTAAAGTATAAAAAACTTGCTTTACACTGCCACATTGGCATAATGCCGTCATCGACAGTCATTAATAAAATTCTTAGAGTCAAAATGTGGAGGTTTATAGTAACCGTGGTCCTGAAGGCAGGAACGCTTGGACGGATAACATTGTCAAACAAACTCGTCCTGGGGATTGGTAAAATGAACATGTCTACTAAATTTCATCAAAATCGGTTGACATTTACTCAAGTTATCGTCACACGTTTCATAATTCGCGGACATACAAACACGAGACCAAAAATGTTCCCTGATGTCTGAAACGGATTTCTTTCTTGAAATTTTTAAAATCGGAAACATTCGTTCACAAAAGTGAACACAATGCTTCCGTTACCTTCGGTAAGCTCGGAAGCAATATTTACAATAGAACTAGGGATGGCCAATACAGAGTCAATTAATGGATAACTCGTATACCTTGAATCAATTATTTAATGTAATTAGAATTAACCTTCAAATGAATCAATGGCTCATTAATGATCACACCATTCTCGCTTCGGTGGTACATGTACAGAGGTCCAAAGTGTGAAGTGGCTGCAACTCTATCAAGGGGCTTGTTAAAAGAGCCTCAATAAGGCCTAACTACTAGGTTCAAACAATTGGTTCATCCTATTGATAAAGTGGCATCCATAGGCTGATAGACTATGGATGCATAACAGTCTGCAGACTGTTTCCAAACTGTCTTCATTATGTCTTCCTTGTCACACTTGTGTTGCTTCCTTGCACACTGGAGGCAAGACAGTTGCATATCTTGTACCCAGCAAAATGGATCTGGTGTAAATTGCTGTGATTTGTGCGTAACAGTCTGCAAACAAAAATTTGTTGGGACATCTCCTAGGCTAGAGATGTCCCAGTCTTTTGTTTTGTACCTGTCTTTGCCTCCAGTGTGCGCTCTCCCATATACTGTATAAGCCCTTGAGGTAGTGACAAAACTGATTGCAGGCAAAAGACTCCTGTATGTGCCTAGCCTAAAAGCCATCTGGGAGCCCTTGGGCTTCTTGGGCCCTTGTTGGACCCCTGAGAGTCTATAGAAATTAACTCTTTAATTGATTTTTATTGTTCAAACTCCATTAAAAATAATCATTGCACTAAAAAATGAATATTTACAAAATCAGTGTTCAACCCAAGTTTTATTGGACATATTTTAATGAATATCTATTATGATTTACTGTACCTTTTTTCTCTCTCTCTTTTTGAGCTCTTAGTTTTTTTACCTAAAATGTAGTAATCTACATTAAATGTTTCAGAAAAATGCAAGTGATATTAAGAAAAAAATAAAATTACTAGAATCTCTGTGGAGTGAAAATAAATTTAATCTGCAACTCAAGATAAGAATTCTAGAACTTACTAAAGGTAAACCAATTTTTATTTAAGTAAATATTTTTATGGAAAAGTAGCCTTAACAAATAACTCAAGATTGCTGCACCTACAAAATCAACTCTTTGTACCATTTTTTTTTTTTTTTTTTTTTTTTTAATTATTTGACTACTGGGGGAGTAAACAATGTTGTCAGTAATAGCAAATTGCAATTATTTTTAAGTTATTACTTATGTAGTAGAGGAAACTCATGTAGTTGTGGTAACATTGATGATAAAATGTTTACATCCTGTAAACAATTTACTTATTTAAACATTGGAACAAAAACTTAGTGCAATTGCTACTGCTTATAAACATTGGTCTGGAACCGCTCCGTTTTACAGACATTTGTAAAACAAATATTTTTACATATATATTTGTTACGTTCATCCTTATAATTACCATAAAACACATTGTGGAGATTTGTATTCTGCATCGAATAATACCAATCTCAGCTCTGTACAAGTAAACCCTGATTTTCAGCAAATTTTCGTCATTATACAACCCTGTTACTTCATTTAGTTAGTCCATTAAGATAAACTTCATCAACACCGTAAATCCTGAAAAATTCCAATTTAGCTTAAATTTTAAATCAGGATTTAGTTATACAATGCTGGGATTAGTCTCATTCGACACAGAATTTCATTCTCTACAAGGTTTGCTTCAAGCTTAGTTTTTGAGAATTTTAAGCAAAAACATCATTTTTTAAAGTTATTAACTAATATCTCAAAAATTTAAGCTATTCCAAACTCATAAGGCATTATTTGTTTAGTGTCCAATTTCCTATAAGATACCTCAGTGGTGCAGTTTTGTTCAGGGACCCTATGTATGTACAGTAAAAACTGTTTAACACCAAAAAACTTAACATGAACAAAATACTAGGCATTTTCATAATTTTTTTTTTTCTTTTATTATAAAAACAAAAAATTGCTTAACACATAAAGATTTCGCTTCTCAGAACGAACAAAATACATACACCTTATTTAAGCTGGAAAGACCTTATAGGGGTCTGAAATAAAAGAGACACCCTGCGAGAACCCTTTAACTCAGCTTTGAAATACCGAAACTGAAGGGACAGAGGGTGAGATGAGACGATAATGTTTATCCAAACAACCCCCTTTTGTGACACTGGTTTATGTTTAACTCAGTGAATTTGGAATTATTTTTCCCATATTTTAAGGATTATAAAGATATATTTTTTTCAGTTAGTTTTTGAATTTGGTGATGGGTGTGTCGAAGTCAGTAAATTGTGTTTTAAAATCGGTGAATTTCATGTTTTTGTATTTTAAATAAAAACATTTTTTACTTGGTTAGTTGCAGAGAAATTGAGACTAATATAAACTGCTAAAAATGTAGAATTATTTAAGTTTATTAAATTTTTGTTTTATTATTTTTATTATATACATACATGCACATGTTTGTATCGTAGAATAATTTGAAATGTGAATAGTTTTAGTGTATCTAATATGATGTGTTAAACAGTACAGACTCCCTTATATTTACTAGATTCTCCTTTAAGCTTATTATTCTATTCTGGGAATTTAAGTTTTTGGGCCAACGTTCCTCTACACTTGAGTTGAACTTTTTTTTTTTTCTTAAGGGGCTACATATATTTGACTTCAAAAATATTGGGGATTTTTTTGTACGCATTGTTTAATGCAAAAAAAAAAAAAATATATTTTGGTCCGTTCAGTTTCATGTTAAATGGTTTTCACTATGGAAACAGTACTGAAAGGGTTTGATACTGTGAAATTTTAGTCAAGTGTTGCCTTAGTATTGAATCGATTTTAAAACCAAGAGTATGCAGGTTTGAACCCAATAACTTATTTATACAAAGCACATACTTTTCTAGAACTTCTTTTTTAATCACGATGATTATTTTTTTCCAGCGATCAATGATAAGGATATAAAATTAGGACAAGAATTACAAAGAAGTCTGATGGTGGACCATGCAGCGCTCTGCAGCAGCTGGATTCCAGCTTTAAGACATCTGCTTAACTCACTCGAATCAACCGATGAAATAAAAACTTCATAGCATATAACAATATAATAAGCAAAAATTCATCGATTATGAACGAAAAATTGTTCAAACTATGATTGCTCTCCCTAATGATGAAACTTCAAAGTTTTTTTAGCATGCTACTTTATTGTTTTTATAAGAAATTCGTTTTCAACTCTGAGAAAAGAAAAAGCAGAATGATAAAAAAGCAACATTGTTTTTAAAAAATGATCTTATTTATTTCAATCAGTGTGTCCTATTAATAGTGTGGCTCAAATAGTGCAATATAATGATCACTCTGTTTATTAATTATTTTAATTTTTTAATTTTATCTGCTTAACTAAGCTTCTCTATATTATTTTAATTTAATTTTGTTTATTAATTAAAATTATTTTTATTTGATCCATTATTTTTGGAATTGAGTCAGTGATTTAGATTTATTTATTTATTTCCCCCCCCCCCCCTTTTTTTTAATTATCGTTAAAATATATGTATTATGATTTTATTTTTGTTTAAAAACTCTCAAAATTATTTCTTACTCCCTTGCCTTTCCTTTCTTTATTACATTTTTTATATTACACTTGAATAGTCTATTTTGGGAGTTTAAGTAATTGGGCCAATGTCCCTCTATATTCGAGTTGGATCCTTTTTTTAAGGGGCTGCACTCTGTTCTGTGATTATGTGGTTGAAAATGAGGGGGGGGGGGTTCTAAATTGGTGGCATCCAGGTTTTCGAGAAGATGGTAAGGCAGGTATACCGACATGCTATTCTATGAAAGATTTTGATGTTTATCCTGCTGAACTCAGCTTGGCTAGGTGCAGAAGGAATTAATATTTTCATTAGTATTTTTGAATAGTATAGTTTATAAAGTTTACTACTATAACTGAATTCCGTAGCGTAGGTTTCCATGGCAAGAGTTTAATGAATATAGAGAGCACAGCACACTCTTCAAGAGGACACTGCGACAGAGATTATTCTATTCTTGATGTATCTAACCCAGGGGTTCTCAAACTTTTTCTTCCATAGACCCCCTGTAGGAATTTTATTTTTTTCATAGACCCCCTCCCTAAGGAATATATATATACACATCTAATTGTGTGTGTGTGTGTGCAATGGCTACCACAGACGACTCATTTTAAAAAACATAGTAATAGGAAAATGAGGGGAAATTGTACAGAAGAAAGAAACTGAAATATCAATAATTATATCTATATTTTTAATGATTAAATTTAACATTCCTAAATCAGAATTCAATTTTAAGAAAATAGTAATGTGTAATAGTATTTTAGGATAAAAAAGGTTTAAGTAAGTAATTCTAAAAAAAAATTAAGAAAAGTCCATGGAAACCATAATAATAATAAATAAAACAAATAATATTACCATAAAAATAGCTGCATATTAATGAATACAAAACTATCAATCATTTTTATTTTTTTTTATTATATGCAATTAATAAAAAAAAATAAAATAAAAATACATTAATATTTTACAAAATTATAATATTAGTGTGATGGATGGGCTTGACGTTCTTGTGCGATTTCTTTTATGTTTGGCCTAAAATTACTAAGTTTTATTCTTAAATCTCCCCTTTTGAGGGTTAACATAAGTTACTGTTCAAAAATAAAAATTGTACAGTGAATAACACTCAGATTACATTTAAAAACAAGCTAGTAACATGTTTTTGCCGGTTGAAGGGGTAGGTGGTATGGTGGGGGGTTTTAATTTCGGGATTAAACTCTCATATTAAAACATTGGACATATTTTATAAGTTATCAAAACATACTTTTTCATTACTCATGCTCACTTCCTCCCCAAATCTAGTTTATATTTACTTATTATTTTTATTACAATACGAATACCTTAATATTCATTTATAAATATTATTTTATTTATTATTAATAATATTATTGTGTTCATTTTATTTATTTATTTATTCATTTATTTTTATTTTTTATTTATAAATTTATTTTTTACTAAAGAGACATCCATAGACCCCCAATAGACCCCTTGGTGATCATAGACCCCCCATGAAGTCCCATAGACCCCCAGGGGGTCCACATGGACCCCTTTGAGAATAGCTGAATCTAACCCATCAGAGGAATCATTCTCAAGGGAATTGCTCATGTTAAGAGTCATTTGCAACTGCAGTTTACAAATGCAGTTCCAATTGAATTTAAAATTTAAATTGTCAAAACAAAGTTGCAAATGACTCTCATTGTGAGCAACTCCCTTGAGAATGGTTCCTGTAATGGCTTCAAAAAGTTGGGATTCACAAATTATTTTAATTTCCGATTGCGCCGATTTGTTTAGATTTACTATAAATGAACACTTATAGTCCAGGCGTTAGCTTGAAAAAAAAGTTTCTGAACAACATCTAGCCAGAATTTTGTGTAAGTTAATCTTTTAAGAATGTGTGATCGGCTAAGTTTGTGTGTGGGGCATAGCTAATAGCTAGGCAATAAGCATTGAAA
Source organism: Gerris lacustris (assembly GCA_951217055.1). Lineage (NCBI taxonomy): Eukaryota > Metazoa > Arthropoda > Insecta > Hemiptera > Gerridae > Gerris > Gerris lacustris. The sequence continues at coordinate 34,410,570 of OX578276.1, read as the reverse complement.
AAAAAAAAAAAAAAAACTGGCGGAGAGCAGCCATGTCCCTTCCCTTTTGGTGGACAATGTGATTTTCATGATCCTGATTAAAAAATTATTTAGTAGATCAAAGATCAAGTTGATAATAATTTGTCACTTGATAGGTTAGTTATTCAAATATTACTCCAAATTAAACCAACATAGATTTTAATTTTGGTCTACTAACTAATTTTGTACTCAGGATCATGAAAATCACATTGTCCACCAAATTGGGGACATAGCCGCTCTCTACCGGCTTTTTTTTTTTTTTTTCAAATGCCTTTTGCCAAGCTATGTCCTGCTGATGAACTTAGCTTCCCACATATTCTTAAAAGGGACATTCTTATACACAAAATTCTATGTTAGACAGACATTTTTTGCATGCTATCTCCTGGACTATTTCATAATAAGGAAGTTGCCATTAATGACAATCCATGTCTAAAGATACAAATCTTTAATATTATAAAGGGAAATAGATATAAAAATGAAGCACACATCCCTTCGTTCACACTTCTGAACTTCAATAGAGAAATCATGAATAGTCCCCCTCTGTTGGTAACATCCAACTCCTAAAACTAAAGATACTTATCTTTTTCAAGTAAAGGTTTTTGGGAAAGGGAAGTGTATGAAGGTTTTGTCTGTAAACTAGGAGCATAGGGCAACTGTTGTTAGAGTGCTGTTAGTAGCGCTCTTAAAGTGCTTATACCCTTGCATCGAATAAACAACATCTGTGTAATGTTTATTCTAGGCAAGGGTATAAAATACTCTCCTTGTATTCAGAGACATTTGGGATACACCATTGCTGCTGGACTGAAGTGAAGATCCTTTTTAGGGTTTTGTAGATACTTCTCAAAACCCTTATGCCGAGAGTGCGATGTGTCTGTCGCTCTTTGGTTCATAGGGCCCGAACTGTTTAAGCTAAAAAGCTAAAATTTGAAACACTGGCGCAACTTTTGGACCCAACCACAGGAAAAACATACAGAAGTTAAAAATTAAATATGCGCAATTCGCAAAAATGTGGTAAACTCAAAAATGTATATATATATTTTTTTAATTTTCGAGGGGGGTATCAAATGAAAGCTGCTGAATAGTAGGTTACAAATATACATGGCTTTTTATGATTACTGTGCTATGCTTCCAATATTGCGTTTTTAGCGCCATAATTTCACCCAAAAAAGTGCCCCCCTCCTCCCAACCACTATATAACGGCTGGTCCTCAAATTTAGAAATAATTCATGCTAACACCTTATTGTGGGGCGATAAAAATTCCGGGAGCGTATTCCTAATTTTTAAAAATTGCCAATTTCGTGCGCGAAAATGTGAAGTGCGCCCAAATGTTTTTTTTTTTTAAATTTTGAGTGAGGTATCAAATGAAAGCTGCTGAAGAGTAGGATACCAATATATATGTATATGCTTTTATTAAATGTTGCATTCTTTATTGGTTTTGTAAGTCAAAATATACCCTCCAAAAAAAATCCCCCCCTTACCACTAAATAACGGCCGGTGTTAAAATTTTGAAATAATTAATGGTTATACTTTATGGAGGGTCGATGAAAATTTCCTGAAAAAATTTAATTAATCTTGTCGTTATTACCGATAAAAAACACTGTGACCCCCCGGGGAATCGAACCAGGGACCTTTGAGGTCGAAGAAAAAAAATCATAATTATATAACGGGTATGCTTAATCATCTACGAAATCCTAAAGAGTACTTGGATGCAAGTACTTCCCTGTGATTTTTTATTATTCTTTCTATGCCTGAAATCTAAAAGAACTAAAGGTAGGACCTCAAACTATTGTGTAATGTCACCTGATGTTCTCAAGGCTCCTTTTAATGTTCAAAAAAATCTTTCGGTAAAATCGGATTGTACGTGCCCCCACTTTGAGGTTAGGTGATAAAATCCCGTATATTATATTAAAAACCTTAATTTAGTGTACCCTTTTCTGTACTCCAACATATTTTTAGACAAAGGGATATAAACTCTCCTATGAACAAATCATACATATATAATTTTTTTAAAATCAAGTAGGAAAAAGTACGAAAAATTTCTGGGGCACGTACAATCCGATTTAGCCAATCTTTCTACTATCTTGCTTGCCAGAGGATGGTATGCTGAGGTTTTGATGTGCCCCAAAGATGTTTAACCCTTTATTGGGCCTTGTAATAAATATGTTTTAATTATATATAAAGGCTTACCGCGATAAAATTTCATAACAAAACTAGTGGATTCTATGGGTCAAATGCAACAAAAAATGTTGAGTAAGCATATTTCTCAATAGCTCTCGAGATATCGATTTATTTTCTTTTTTCGGTGTTTCACAAAAATTTCTAAAAAATGCATAATATCTCAAAAAACTAAACGAGATAGATAAATTGGTAACGAGGAAAGAAAACAGTTTGAACTTCTAACAACAATTTATTTGAACTTCTACGAGACGACGTAATATTTAAATATTTGGAACATTTAGATTTAGTGAAAGATGTATAGACTCGCATTAATAAAAAATGTGTAAATAACTACTGTATCGGGTGTACATGACCAAGTTGTCGAACACCCATATAAGACAATAAATAAATAGAGAAATTGGGATAAGGGACAATTTTAAAGAGCATAAAAAAACCTTTTTAGAATCACTCATTGATTTTCGAATTATCAGCTGCTAAGCATCTATTGAGTCCTGTTACATTTAAAAATTTTGATTTTTTAAAATTCGACCATGAAATTCTAGTTCTTTTTACTATGAATTGAGGGATGTTAGAAATGTGGCGAATTCAGGAAACACTTCTGCTTTTCATGAGCTTTTGAATGGTATAAGTAAAGTTTAAGATCAACATCAAGATGAACTTATTCGGTAGGATCTCAACCAATTCTTGCACTGCAAAAATAGTATCCCTGAACGATACCACAGCACACAGGGTTTCTTGTAGGACATTTGACGCTGAACAAAAAAGTTTCTATGAAAATGGATCCAGAAAGGCTTCGTTTACGAGATATTAGAAAAAAAAAAAACATTAAAAAACACCATTTTTGGACGTTTATCCTTAAAACTCTCAAATACTAAACCTGCTTCTTACCATAAAAAAAAAACCTAGAATTGGTTGAGATCCTGCCGAATAATTTCACGCCTGGTAACATTCAATCTATCATAATTCAAAAACTAGTCCGTTGATCTTAAACTTTAATTATACCATTCAAAAGCTCATGAAAAGCAGAAGTTTGTCCTGAATTCGCCACATTTCTAACATCCCTCAATTCAGAGTAAAAAGTTCTGGAATTTCATTGTCAAATTTTAAAAAATCAAAATTTTTAAATGTAACACGACTAAAATGATGCTTAGCAGCAGACAATTTGAAAATCAATAAGTGATCAATGACGTTTTTTTATGCCCTATAAAATTGTCCCTTATCCCAATTTCTCTATCTCATTTAGTTTTAGAGATATTATGAATTTGTATTATGAGTTTTTTTATGCCCTATAAAATTGTCCCTTATCCCAATTTCTCTATCTCATTTAGTTTTAGAGATATGAATTTTTTGGAAATATTCGTTAAACACTCTGAAAAAAGAAATAAATCGATATCTCGAGAACTATTGAGAAATGGGCATATGCTTACTCAACATTTTTTGTTGCATTTGACCCATAGAATCCATCAGTTTCATTATGACATTTTATTGCGGTCAGCCTGTAAATATAATTATCATGTTTGTTACAAGGCCCAATAAAATTGGGCCAATAAGAGGGTGTGAGTTAAATATTATTTATTAAGAAAATTATTTTTGTAGTTTTTTTTTTTAAATAAATTTAATTGAGTCTTTTCCCCGGAGATAATCTAGTTTTCATGAAATTGATGAAAATAAATCTGATAAAGTAGTAGATCGAAATGTTAACAATCACCTGTTGCTATGCACATGAATGTCTTTACTTTATTTTGGTCATGACCGATAAATATTAAATCCTGCTTGTCTGTCTTTATTACACTCTGTACTTACAAACTCTGTAACCTATTTTTAGAACGATTCTTTTAATTAAAAGCATTATAAAAGAAGACATTTTTCTGGAATAGAACGTTTATATATTAATGTTTCGTCACATTACGTCTAAACCCGTCTGAATGCAAGAAACAAGCCTTTAATGGACTTATAAATACTACCGAAGTACTTACTAATAGGATACAAGGTGTGATAAAATAAAAATTATGAGAAACTGCAGTGACAAATGCACTGAGCTCGGCAGATCAAGTACATTTGCTAAATAGGTTTAATTAGGTGTTTTTATAGACGGGGTAAGTGTACGAACTTAAGTAAAAGGTGGGAAGTGGGAAGTGGGTGATGAAACGTAGGAAACATACGTCTACTTACAATTCTTAAGGTTAAATATCTGATTACTAATAAATGAAAAGGAGAGCAGTGGTGGGAGCGAGTAGAGGAGGGGACTCAGTCAGTGTTAGTTGTTGGCGAAGAAGCAGTCACTATAAACTCCGGGTCCAACGGTAAGGTCAGCTATACGTATCTACAACAACTACGCGTCCACCACGTAAACATGACAACTGATAAAAAGACATCTTCTCGCTCCTCTAATAATAACCAAAAGACGTCGTCTACTACTTCCACTAAACACGTTTCTACGGCCGGTCGGATCCAGCAGCAAACGGGTACAATCTCTTCCTCCACAGATTCCGACAGCGCTCGTTCAGGTACGTCTAAAACTGAAACCAAAAGCGGTTCGGACAAAAAAGACTTAAGCGTGACGGTCACCGACAATACTCGCTCTCAATTTATCCGTTCGGACAAAGATACTGATAACGAAGTGATAATGATAGGCTCGAAAATAGTCAAGGTAAAAAGTACCCCTAAAACAAAAGACTCCGCTGTCCGGACTGTCACGTTAACGGAGGGTACCGTAAGTAACACACATAAATCCTCTACGAGTTCGGTAAAATCTTCTCAGACAGTAACTCGAGCCGTGAAAAAATCTGTCAGTGAAAAACAGATTAAGGGGAAAAAATGCATTATTAAAAAAGTGTTCGATGATAGAGGGGAACAAAAAGAAAGTGTTACAGAAGAGATAGACTTAGACACCTCCCGATTTGAATTAGAAAATGATTCCCAGGACATCCAGAACGGTTCAGGTGTCCATACAACTCGTTATATTACTTCCGACGATAAGGCCACTGATGGACAGATTATTTTAAGTAACGTTTCGGATCACTCTCAAGGAGCAGTTCAAACCTCTGAAACTATTTCACAGAGTAATTTAAATCAATCAGGTTCTTCAATTATCGCAGATACTAGTGTCAGCTGTAAAGAGAGTCAAGTAAGTCAACTCGCCTCTTCCCATTTAGAAGCACACGATGTTAAAATTATAGGATCGAAACTTGTCAAGACTGAAATTATTGAATCCGGAAATAAAATTGATAGCTCTATAAAAGAGAGAAAAATTATAAGTGACACTCAAACCACCGATGCCCTAATACACGGCACATCTTTTGACAACTTACAGATGACCGGAGATCAATTAAAAAATATAACATCTTCGGAGAAAATATTTGACAACGTTGATTCAAAAGATTATAAAACTGTTAGTCATTCGGAAACATCTTCTCGAAAGCATCATACTTTCGGCTCCAGAAATCAAACCACGAGATTGGTCGGAGGTAAAATAGTTAAATACGATGTTCCGGACAAATTACCGGCGGATAGTCCGTCCAAGAAAAAACCTGATGTTAAAACAAATGAAATAATTACGTTTTCAGACACTTCAGAAACTGTAAAGAACAGGAAAGACTTCACTGGCAAACAAGTGCATTCTACTACGTCGACTTCGGCCAGCGAGAAATGGATAGCCGAGGGAGCGAGAACGGTCCAAGATGTAGATGACGTCACCAACGTGATAACCGAAGTCACGAGAACAGTAATCCAACCTGAAACTGTAATCGTAAGAGATGAAAAGTTTACGAATTCTTCAAACATGGTAATTGATAGTAAGTATGCCACAACTTCGGAAACGATAGTTGACAAAAGGGTGTCGTCGAACGACTTCGTAAATATGTCTATGACCAGAGCTGTCAACCTAGTTGGATCGGAACTCATCAAAACTTCATCGGACGATACGAGCGAAACGACGTACACAAATGGAGACAGGGACGTCGTCACGATCTGCGATAATGAGAGTCAAGACGTCTCTAAAAAATTTCAGGACCTAGTGAAAGATGACAAAATAACCAAGAGCAAGAAGACCAACACCGAAGTTGTAAAAGAAGAAGTCATCTCGAAGGAAAAATGTATCTGCGACATCTGCACTTGCGGGTGAGTCAACTATTTTTTCCACTTATCTTTATTTTTAAGCATTTAGTACTTATTTTACACAATTCTTATTCCTATGCTTTGTATAAAATTCACACTGATGTATTTTTAATTCAACATATTTATCACCATAATATAGAGTTGTAGCGAGCATTCAATGTTCTTAATGTTGAAAATGATAAAGGGCTTAGCAATAAGTAATTAAATATTAATTTTACAATATATTTACTCAAAAAGCTTATATATAAACCATTGAAATGCCATAAATAATAGGTAATTATTAAAAGCTAATATCCGACTAAAGGCGAGTGTTAGAAAAAATGAAATATTACATAATGTATACTTTTATTCCTGTTAATAATTTTGATACATTTAAAAAAGGGGGAAAATTAAATAAATTTGACATGATATGTAGCAAAAGCATAAAATCATAAAAGTATACGTAATAGGACGTGATGAAGCTATGTGCCACACTAATTAGCAGATTATCTCTCCCTTTTCTTAAATATTTCTAAATTGTTTGTTTTTAAATATTAATGAATTAAACTATAAATTTAGCACAATATTTTATGTGCGCAGACGTTTGATAAATGTAGAACGATCTGTGGGCTACTTTCGACAACCGTACTAATTTCTCCAAATCAGATGAGTACTTTTAAAGATTTATAGGTATTCATAAAAAATACTCTGCCAATTAGTTTTGTACATAGCTTCCTCGCGTTCTGTTTTGTATACTTTAATGATTTTATACTATTAAAATCTATTATTGTCAAATTGATTAAATTTTCCTCCGTTTTTTAAAACTGTCAATTTTTTTTTTTTTTTTTTTTTTTTTTTTTACATTAATTAAATTAGGCAAAAGTTAAAGAGCGCAGACGGTTCTAATTAATCTGGGGTTGCTTTCGATAAACTATAAAAGGTTTTAAACAAATCAGATATGTACTTTTGATTTTGAAGCTATAACAGCAAACCCGCAATGTAAATAAATATATGTTTGTGCGCAGCGCATGTAGAAAAGAAACAAATGAGCGCAAAAGGTTGAAACTTATATGGGACTTACAATGAGCTAATTATGACCTACCATACGAATTTCATTAAAATATGTTGGTTCATAAAATTGAGCGACAGACATACACGGAACCAAAAATGTTCCCTGAAACGGATTTCTGTCTTGGAATTTTTGAAATCGGACATAAAATATTTTCGTTCTTCAGAACGATCACATAGCTTCCAGCTTCCGTTACCTTCGGTAAGCTCGGAATCGGAAGCAATAGTTTATTTGCATGCGGAAGACGAAGGATTAGAGGCAGAAGGTTGAAAATATTATGGAACGCTAAGTGTAACCACCATGTACCAACCCCATCCAAGTTTTATAAAAATCTAATAAGTAGTTTTTAAGACAAGATGGTTCACATCAAACATAATTATGTTGTATGACAGACCGGCCTTACGGCCGAAACGAGACCAAAAATGTTCTCTGACGTCTGAAACGGATTTCTGTCAGTCATTTTTAAAATTCAGGGACAATAAAATTGTTGTTCTTTAAAATGGTCACAATGCTTCCGTTACCCTCTCCGTTAATCTCGAAAGCAAAATTAAACAAAGTTTTTAAGAATCTTTAAATAAAAAATTTTGGACTCACCACTGAATAAAACATCATAAATCTTAATTATTCCATTGCTTCTTAAAAACAAGAAAACAATAATTAAATACATATTAAAATTTCTTTATCTATCCTAATCCCTTTTAAAATATTTTCTTTCTTAAATAATCTGAAATTTAATTTATCGGAATTATATAAATTGTATTTGTTTTATGACATAACGATTATCTCGCTTTACTTTGCCGTTGTGTCATAAAAGCTTTGAACACGTACAGACGTACATATACTTTTGCTTTCAAGCATACCGAAGGGAACGGAGCTTTGACATAGTTCTGAAGATCGAAATATTAAAAATTCCTTAAAAGGAAATTCGTTTGACACATTAAAAAGCATTTTTGGATCGTTCAATATTTCTAATCGTCCGATTTTAATAAAATATAGGTATAGTTGAATAACATAATTAGCCAATTGTTGATCCCAAATTAATATATTTCTTTTCAGCATGCTCACAATAAATTCATCAAATTAATTTAAATATAAACAATCAAAATAAAAAATAGACTGCCAATTGGTGTGGCACATAGCTTCCTCGCATCCTATCCACGTACTTAATTGATTTTATGCTTTTACAAGCCATTATTGTCTAATTAATTTAAATGGTTCCCCCGTTTTTTTTTTAATCTGTCAAAATTGTTTTGATTTTTTTAACCTGAATTAAAGTATCAATTTAGCAAAAGTTAAAGAGCGCAGCCGGTTCAAATTAATCTTGGGCTATCTGCGGGTTACTTTCGATAAACTATAAACAAATCAGATTAGTACTTTGAAAAAAAATGTATGTTTGTGCCCATGTATAAGTGAAACAAATGAGCACAGAAGGTTGATACTTGAGATTTTATACATGCAAAAAAACCAAAACAATTTTGACAATTTAAAAAACGGGGGAAAATGAAATAAATTGGATAATAATGGGCTGTAAAAGCATAAAATCATGAAATAGGACGTGAGAAAGCTATGTGCCACACTAATTGGTAGAGTATTTTACATGTATTAAAGTATCAATATAACATTAGTCATTAAATAATGAGCGCAGACGGTTGAAATGAATCTGGTGCTATCTGCAGGCTTACTTTTGACAAACCATCAATTAAAGGTATAGGTGTAAATAAATGTATGTTTGTGCGCATGTGGAAGAGAAAGAAATTGGTACAGAAGGTTGAAATTCATATGGCACCAACAATGGGCTAATTATGACTTACCATCCAAATTTCATTAATATTGGACGAGTAGTTTTTACGATATGTTGGTTCGCAAAAATTGAACGACAGACCGACAGAGAGACACGGAACCAAAAATGTTCCCTGATGTCTGAAACGGATTTGTGTCTTGGAATTTTTGAATTCGGAGACCTAAACATTTTTCGTTCTTCAGAACGATCACGTAGCTTCCGACCTTCGATAAGTTCGGAAGCAAAAACTTACTAACTATATTATACAAACTATAATATAATATAAAAACAACATAATCAGCTGAAACATTTTTCTTAAAAGTAAAAATAAATAATTTACTTTATTTTATTTATACACATTTGATCCGGTTTAAAACAGTTCCGACATTGATTATAATAAAATAAAAATAAAATACTAAAATATAGTCAAACCGGCAATCCCTCTGCCGATTAATAATTTCATGTTTACAATACCAACGAAACCCTTTTTACGTGAGACTTCATGCACAACCATTTTATAAGTATGTTTTTCTCTTTAATATATTTATTTTTAATTCCTTTAGTATCTTTAGAAGAATTTTTAAAATAAAATAAAAGCTTTTACATTTGCTTTTATATGCGTCTCTATTAGAGTCTAAAAATAGACTGCCAATTGGTGTGGCACATAGCTTCCTCGCATCCTATCGCGTACTGTATTGATTTTATACTTTTACAAGCCATTATTATCTAATTTATCTAATTGTTTCCCCCTTTTTTTTTTAATCTGTCAAAATTGTTTGGATTTTTTACATAAATTAAAGTATCAATTTTCCAAAAGTTAAAGAACCGTCTGCGCTCTTTAACTTTTGGAAAATTAAATTAATTTAGGGTTATCTGCGGACTACATACAATAAACTATAAAAGTTTCATACAAATCAGATAAGTACTTTTGAAGCTATAGATGTAAACAAATGTATGTTTGTGCGCATGTGGAAGAGAAACAAATTAGCGCAGAAAGTTGAAACTTATATGGGACCAACAATGAGCTAATTATGACCTACCATCCAAATTTCATTAAAATCGGACGTGTAGTTTTTAAGATATGTTGGTTCGCAAAAATTGAACGACAGACCGACGGACCGACAGACCGACAGACAGACACGGAACCAAAAATGTTCCCTGATGTCTGAAACGGATTTCTGTCTTGGAATTTTTGAAATCGGAGACCTAAAATTTTTTCGTTCTTTAGAACGATCACATAGCTTCCGTTACCTTCGGTAAGCTCGGAAGCAACTAAATATTTTATAAATAAATAAACATAAAAGCAAATGTATTAGCTTTAATTTTATTACAAAAATTACCCTGAAGACACTAAAGGAAAAAAAAATATCTCAAATAAAGTTTTACTTGATATTATCTCCTATTTTTAGGGTTTCGAGGTCATCCTAGAAACCCTTATTTACTTTGGTATCCATTCTTAGGGGGGACTAAACTAAAAGAATACAGCTCTCAGACAGACACATTGAATTGAGTGCGTAGAGATCCCATAAAAGGTGGATGCGAGGGGGTCTGTTGTCGTAGGTATTATAGGTGGGCTATTGGCTACAGGATCGGGTTACCTTACAAGGAGAGAAAGACAGACCGGGCGATGAGGAACTGCAGAGGCGACGACACCCAATGTCTTATAAACTTTTATAAGGAAAGAAATCGCCTACTTGGCACCACTGACTCATGCACTGTTATTTAAACTATAAATATCAGACTAAGAAAAATAATAAAACTGAATCTCCAACTTTACGTATATTATTCAGTCAGCTGATTTATCAGTTATTTCTTGAATACGCCTCGGCAAGGACGCCTCCACAAATGGGGTTTTATTAATGAGTATAAACCTTACTTCCGAGCTTACCGAAGGTAAGGGAAGCATTGTGATCATTCTGAAGAATAGTATATTATGTTACAAGGCTGTGATGTGAGTTTTTTCTTTACCACGGCAATTACATTTACTGTCGAGCGAAGCGAGACAGTAAATATTGCCAAGGTAAAGAAAAAACACTTCACAGTCGCGTAGCATATGCTATTTTTTCCGAGGTAGCAGACAATGAAAAAACATTAAATATTAATCACTAATCAATATATAATAATAACAAATATTAGTACATACTTAAGACTTAAAAAAAGAAACCTTAAAAAGAGGTTACACTATAAGAAAAGATAAATAAAACGCATTGACATCTAGCGGATTTTAATCGTAATAGAAGCATTTCTACAAAGACTGCAGCGGTACTAACGGAAGTTTTGACAACTACCCGCCGGAAAATAAAAATCTTTTAGTTCCTAGGACGTAAAAGATTTTTTCTTTACAGCTAGGAGTAATGAAAAGATTTTTTAAGTCCACGTAATGAAAAAATGGATTTTAGCTTTGTTTTTTAGGCTCTAAAGTTACTATTTCACAGCCTACCACGGAAAATAGTATATTATGTTACAAGGCTGTGAAGTGAGTTTTTTCTTTACCGCGGCAATTACATTTACTGTCGAGCGAAGCGAGACAGTAAATATTGCCAAGGTAAAGAAAAAACACTTCACAGTCGCGTAGCATATGCTATTTTTTCCGAGGTAGCAGACAAAGAAAAAACATTAAATATTAATCACTAATCAATATATACTTAAGACTTAAAAAAAGAAACCTTAAAATGAGGTTACACTATAAGAAAAGATAAATAAAACGCATTGACATCTAGCGGATTTTTATCGTACTAGAAGCATTTCTACAAAGACTGCAGCACTACTAACGGAAGTTTTGACAACTACCCGCCGGAAAAAAAAAATCTTTTAGTGCCTAGGACGTAAAAGATTTTTTCTTTACAGCTAGGAGTAATGAAAAGATTTTTTAAGTCCACGTAATGAAAAAATGGATTTTAGCTATGTTTTTTAGGCTCTAAAGTTACTATTTCACAGCCTACAACGGAAAAAGTATTTTTTTACGTCTCTGAATTAAAAAAATCCAAGATAGAAATACGTTTCAGATGTCAGGGAATTTTCGGTCCAGTGACTGTCTGTCATATCTTAAAAACTACAGTCTGATTTGAATAAAATTTGGATATTGAGTCACAATTAACCCATTAATAGGTCCCATATTAATTTCTTCGCCCGTTTGTTTCTCTTCCTCATATTCACAAACCTTTTAAATACTTTCTAACTGCTTCCGAGCTTACCGAAAGTTACGGAACCTAAATGATCATTCCGAAGAACGATCATTTTTTAGGTCTTCGATTTCAAAAATTCTAAGACAGAAATCAGTTTCAGGATTCATGGAACATTTTTGGTTTCGTGTCTGTCTGTCGGTCTGTTGCTCAACTAACTATTGCGAACATATCTTAAAAACTACTGATCTGATTTTATTGAAATTTGGTGGTAGGTCGTAATTAGCCCATTGTTGGTCCCATATAAGGTTTAAACTTCTACGCCTATTTGTTTCTCTTTCACATGCGCACAAACATACATTTATTTACACTTATATCATCAAAAGTTTATCTGATTTTAGATGAAATTTGGATGGTTTGTTGAAAGTTGCTTGCAAGATGGCCCCAGATTAATTTCAACCATCTTCGCGCCTTTAATTTTGCTAAATTGATACTTTAAATTATAATGTAAAAAAATCAAAACATTTTTGTCAGTTTTAAAAAACGGGGGAAAATGAAAATTAAATAAATTCAACAATAATAGGCTTTAATAGTGTAAAATCATTTAAGTATACAAAATAGAACGCGAGGAAGCTATGTGCCACACTTAGTGGCAGAGTATTTTTTTTTTATCTTTGTGTTAATAAAAAAAAAAACTCTATAAAAGTAATCAACAAATTCGGATGATTTATAGAAAGTAGCTCACAGATCTTTCTAGATAATTTTTAACCGTCTGATCCAATTTAATATAGCTTGATCAGTCATTTTATTAATGTAAATAATTAAAGACAATTGAAATATTTTTAAAAAAAGGGGAGACAAATTAAAATGAAATAGTCAATAATGGGTCATAAAAGCAAAACATAAGCAGACTATTTTTTATTATTTTTTTATTAGTATATAAAAAACAGTTGTGCACTGTCTTTCCAGAGGTTAATGTCTGAAGTTGCATTTTGACACTGTTTTTCCAGTGGTTAATATCTAAAGTTGCATTTTGACTCTGTTTTTCCAGTGGTTAATGTCTAAAGTTGCATTTTGAACCGTAATTTAAGCGGATAGCTCCTGATGTAGATCGGTTGTAGTCCTTGGTCTGTCCATAAAGGTGCTCTCTGCTTCCCTTGGTCCATTTTACCTGTAACTGGCTACATATATGGTAAGCTTCTCTACATCCTCGTCTGAGTTCCGTATCTCATTATTATTTCCTCACTCTTCTATACTATATTATGACTGTTACTACCTCCATATACCATGAATGGTCATCCTAATAATATTTTTTTTGCTTCCGAACGTAACAGAAGTTTTGTTATCATTCAACTTATTAATATGTGTTTTTTTTTAATCATTTTCATAAAAATTACAAATTCCGAAATATTTAAAATAGTGTGGCACATTACTTCCTCGCGTCGAACTTCATATACTTAAATGATTTTATGCTTAACTGCGGGCTATTTTCGACGAACCATCAAAATTTCATAAAAATCAGATTACTAATTTTGAAAATATAGGTGTAAATAAATGTATGTTTGTGCGCATGTATAAGTGAAACAAATGAGCACAGAAGGTTGAGACTTATATGGAACCAACAATGGGCTAATCATGTCCTACTGTGCAAATTTCATTAAAATCAGCCAAGTAGATTTTAATATATGTTGGTTCGAAAAAATTGAGCAACAGACCGACACGGAACCAAAAATGTTCTCTTGTGTCTGAAACGGACTTCTGTCTTGGAATTTTTGAAATCGAAGACATAAAAAATCTTCGGTAAGCTCGGAAGCATGAAAGGAGGAAAATTGAATATTTTTTACAATAAAAAATGTCTTCCTTTAAAATGATCTCAATGTTTTCGTTAGCTTAGTACACAAAAAGACATGATAAATTAAATAAATTAGACAATAATGGGCCGTAAAACCAAAACATAATTAAAGTACGCGATTGGAGTGAGGAAGCTATGTGCCATGCTAATTGGCAGACTATTTGTTTTAAGTTTCTGTTTCTATGAAGTCTAAGGGTTTTAAGACGATCGTGTTATTGTTTTCTTCTCAACGGATTTAACTGCGATCTATTATTTAGATTACTTAATTAGGTGTTTCGTAGTCAAAATATAGCTCGATGAATGTTTGAACTAGTCGTTGAACTCCATGAAAGAGCAACGTGAAGCAATTATATAGAAAATTACCTTTTCCTACAGTGGTTTTGTGGAACTTACTCTTAGATAGGGAGCCAGGGTAGCCGAGCGTGTTAGGGCGCTCGCTCAGCTATCAATAAATAAGTCGAGGCAACTCGAGGTCATGGGTTCGATCCCATGCCATGATACTCTGAATTGCATCAATGATTCGCGGACGGTGTAGGGCGAGGGACACCCTTTATGGGGACTCTTCCCCCGCACTCTTTGGTGTGGGTCCGATCCGTGTCATGACGATGTAATTTGTATCTATGGTTCGAGGACGGAGCAGGGCGAGGGACACCCTTTATGGGGACTCTTCCCCCACGCTTTGACGCACGCTTATATAGCTTACTAATGACCACACCATACTCGCTTCGGTACAATGTACAAATGTATGATGTGTGAAGTAGCTGGAACTCTCCACCACGGGGCGTAAAAAGGGCCTAAGTGATGGCCTAATTGCAAAGTTTGAACAAGTGGTTCGTCCTACCCGTTCTAGTAGGAAGTACTAGACGACTACTACTACTACTACTCTTAGATAATGAAAAATAATCAGCAAAATTTCTAAAACTAGAGATGATTTTATTGACAAGGTCTGCAATTGCGCTAATACTTAATTAGACTACATGAGTTGTTTTTAACAAAATTGATGGAAGTACCACAAAATCTCCAAAAGTGACTTCCTGGAAGTTCCTAAATTCTCGGTAGCATTGTTACTCCTATATGTTTTTTTTAGAATATAAATATAAAAAACTGACTAAATAACTATTAAGACAAAGGGATATTTTGTCCAATGTACTTTGAGACAAAAGAATATCACACTTCTGTCTTTATAACGGGAGTGACATTACTTTCCGACCATCTTCTTTAGTTTGTTACTCCCCTATGATTTTTTTTATAAGGGGAGTAACAATCTAAATAAGTGCCTCCAAGATGACTTTTGATTTAATTTAATGAATCCTGGATCCTGGCTTTACCATATAAGAAGTTGCTCTAAGGCTACACAATAACATTGTAAACCTAACATTAGTATAAGATAGGATATGGAGCGTGAATTGAGGTCATCATTGAAAGGTTTCCTTAAACTTTTTAGAGTCCTTTACTAGAGAATTCTCCGCGTAAAATATTTATTTAAAAATCGAAACAGCTTTTGGGCTCTATAAGTCATATTCAGTGCCGAAAGCGGTGGATACGTAAATCAACTAAAAGTCTCGTGGTGTGTTTTGTCCCAGTATCTGGCTTTACGTGACTCACCCCGGCCCTATGAACTCTTTTAGTTGATTTACGTTTTCACCTCTTTCTGTACTGAAGATGACCTTATAGAGAAGAAAAAGCTGCTTTAACTTTACGTGGAGAGACGTTTCCTTTTACTTTTAACATTAGTTGGTATAACATTAAACGGAATGATGCAATGATCTGATCCCTTGTTACATTTATTTTTTTTTTTCTTTTCTTAGGAGACATCACTGCAAACACGGATATGTTCAAGAGACGGAATCCCTGTTTTCAAGCGATACTATCAAAGATGTGAAATCATTGACACACATCGAGTTCAAGCCTTATGCATCGGACGAAGTGGACAGGCCTGTCATTAAAAGACAAGAAACCGTTCTGAAACTACCAGAAGGACCTTTAGAAGCAACGACAGCTTACAGAAATGAATTCGCTCCTAAAGAACCAGTTCAACCACAAAAAAGGTTCAAATAATTTAAATTCATAATTACCAAACTGTTCTGTTAATCAACCAAACATTACAATATAAAGAGTGGCATAACAACAATACTTGTATATAATAATCACTATTAACTATATTAATAACAGTGGCGTAAATAGCGCCCCCGCCACCCCCGCGTCGCGAGGGGGCGCCCAAAAAAAGTTGTAACCTATGATAAAAACAATTATATATCTCTCTGTAGTCAAAATTATTCTTAAGAAAAAAAAAAAAAAAAAAAATGGTGAGTAGCGTAAATAAGTGTTTAAATCAGAGTTAGGAATATTATGATTTAGAGTTCATAAATCAGTGGCATTTTTTTACTAGTTTTATTATTTTTACGAATATCATGTTATACTTGCTGATTATTAGTTTTACTTTCTTCTTCTTAGTTTTTACTTTCTTATATATGTATTATACACAGGGTGTATTTATTTATCACAATATCGAAAGGGCGTTGTCTCTACAGATTATTTGGAGCAAACAAGTTCATATAAGCTTACATGTTTAGAAACATCATACTAAATAATATTATCGAGTAATGAATATTAGCTCCAAATTTATGGTCGCAACCCACAAAAAAAACTCTGAAAAAAAAATTATTTCTGGAAACGTTCTGACGACTTTGACAAAAAACTAATGGTCCATAAAACTTGTGGTCCATTTAAATAAGAATCTATAGTTGTAAGTCATTTTCGGAGAAACATCTAGTTTTCGAGATATTTATAAAAATAAATCTGATATTGTTGAAAATCGGAAATATATATTTAACATTTTTATTTTTAAATATGTTTCAAAATAAATCAATTATAGATATAATAGGATTTAAATACAATATCAATAAGCGTATATGAAAAAGTTTTGTATTTGTTTTTTCTACAAAAAACCCTATAAAAGTGAGCAGCACTGAGTCAGCTGTTAAGAACACATTTAGGAAAATTCAATAGTAGGCAGATAGGAAGTCTATGGAAAACAAAAAAATCGGCAAGTGGTGTACGGGGCAAAAAGTTTATGATTCTATGTCTACTATATACCTATTATGACTTTAAACAAAACGCATTTAGTTAATTAAATATTTTATTTTATCATCTCCACTCCATCTGTCCCCAATGAACGAGAGGGGTGAATTTTGTAAGTTATAGGGGCGCATTCTCTAAAGTTGCGGGGGGGCGCCGGGTTCCTTAGATACGCCACTGATTAATAATCACGTTGGAAGATCTCCATAGTTTAAAGGAGTCTCAGAGCACCAATTACCCAATTGTCGTTCCTTATTACTCGTTTGCTTTCAAACCAATTTTAAAAATTTACATAATATAAGTAAGGAAGTCAAATGTAAGAGAGAATTCAGAGCACATTGTCATGTCTTGTAAAAAATATGCTAACCAGAGAAATATTTTATTTCTGCGAGTACAAAATTATGTCACCCATTTTCAGCTGCGTTGCCCTATTGGGCATTCACTTACTTGTTTATTCACCCCAAGTTACTTCAGTGTTGAAATATAAACTTGTATTAAAAATAAATTAAACTGAGTGATATTATTATCATTTTTATTGGCAAATGTTAACTAAAGTAAGGGTAATTGTCGCCATTTAAAATAACGTTATTAATTGGATAAAGTTATGGGTAAATATAACATAACAATAATACATATAACGATACAAGTAATTAATATAACAAAGTTCAAGGTGCTAAGTTGCAAATGCGCCTGTGGCCCCTCTTTATAAAACCAACTTAACCAACTTTACTTAGCATTTAATTTGTTGATTGAGGAAACCGCAAGTAAACTCAAATCTGGTTGGTCGAACGGACGTTTTAAAATCTTATATTTGGCAAAAAGAAAAATTATATCGTCACCTCAATGCAAGAAGTAGGTAACTCGAAAATTTACCATAGTTGGATCATCATCATTTAGACCTAATTTTTTGTCAGGGGATTCAATGCAATAACTAGATGAGTCTTATTCCTAGCCTATCACTTTTTAAAATTCCAATTACTATGTTGATGAAAAAAACAAACAGAATCTAATCAACAATAAAAAAATGTTTATTGTTACTTATCTAAATAGATATCATAACTTATTCTAAGTTAATTTAATTCATTTTATTTTTTTCTAAATATAAAACTAAACCCGTTGCAACAGGCTTTATGGTTGGTGAAACAATATATTACTAAATATAATTTAGGGGCCTCGGTAGCACAGGGGGGGGGGGGGGGGGGGGGGGAGATCAATAAAGTTAAGCAGTGTGTGACAACCATATGAAGTGGCGACTATCTTGATGTGAATACTAATTATAAGGTCTATACACCTGATGCGACACACTAACCACGTGTTATCCATTACATATATGGTATATGCCTTTTGGCAAGCCTAGGTATATGCCTTTTGGCAAGCCTAGGCTCTCCATGGTGCATGTTGTAGGCTTGGTTTCATGGAAAAATATTGAGTAAAGCCAAAGTTATTAACATTTTGAAAAAAAAAAAAAAAACTCAAATTTCATTTGTGTTTTATTTGAAATTTGGTTTGTTAAATTAAATTTTTAAGAGACTGCTGAACCTAGGGCATTTTAATTTGTTTTATAACTCAAATAATCCGCTCCCAATAACGGTTTCTATTTAATTAAACAACAAATAAATGTGTGTACAACTAACATATTTACACAAAAATCAAAACAAATTGTCCTTATTCAGATGTATTCAGTAGTTTTACCTCAACAGCAAAAATGATGTATTCGGTAAAAATTTATTTCGTTCATTTTATTCATTATGTCTTTTTTAGGTATATACTTGAAGATCAACTGCATCTTGAAGGGGATTATAAACCTGAGCGGCGGGACGAGTTCAAGCCGACGAAAGGAGAAAGAGCCCCGGTTAAAAAGCCTAAAGACAATCTTGCCCCAGAAGGAGACTTTGAAAGACCCAAATCTAAAGAATACAAACCAGGTGAAAGAGCACCTATCGTTAAACATCCTGATAATTTGAAACCAGAGGGAGGATTTGATCGCCCTGAAAAGGATAAGTTCAGACCTGGAGAAAGAGCCCCGGTGGTAAAAAGACCCGATAATCTAAGACCAGAAGGCGATTTTGAAAGGCCTAAACACGATGAATATAGACCAGGGGACAGAGCTCCAATAGTAAAACACCCTGACAATTTGAAACCAGAAGGCGATTTTGAAATGCCTGAACACGATGAATATAGACCAGGGGACAGAGCTCCAATAGTAAAACACCCTGACAATTTGAAACCAGAAGGCGATTTTGAAAGGCCTGAACACGATGAATATAGACCAGGGGACAGAGCTCCAATAGTAAAACACCCTGACAATTTGAAACCAGAAGGCGATTTTGAAAGGCCTGAACACGATGAATATAGACCAGGGGACAGAGCTCCAATAGTAAAACACCCTGACAATTTGAAACCAGAAGGAGAATTTGAAAGACCGACGCCAGATTCTTTTAGACCAGGAGATAGAGCGCCGATTGTTAAACATCCGGATAACCTTAAACCAGAAGGGGACTTTGAAAAGAGGACACCGCAAAAAGTAGGATCCACTGAGAGGCCCAAGCAAGTTAAGCCAGAGGACAATCTGCGTCCTGAAGGAGAATTTGAGCGTCCGGAAAAAGAGGGGTACAGACCAGGCGATAGAGCGCCAGTTGTCAAGCGTCCAGATAATTTAAAGCCTGAAGGAGAATTCGAGAGACCTGAACATCTTGATTACAAACCTGCAGAGAGATCCATAATTATCAAGCACTCTTCAAATCTTAAGCTTAATGGTGACTTAGAATTTCCAAGCAAGGCTTCTGCTCCACTGAAAGGGGACAGAGCCCCAATTATTAAACCAGAAGATAATCTGTTTCCTTCTGGAGACTTTACCAGTAAGTAATTCAAAGAATTCAAAAAGTATTACTAGTATCATAAGTAGCACTACTTTGTCCCTAGGATATCCACAGGGCCAGTCACTTGGTCCTTTAACACATCCTGTGGAGAGTGGAGAGTAGAATTTTGCTTTTGGATCTTATGGCTTGACTCAATGCCTGCCCTTCTAACGTATATTTATAGACCAGGGGCATTTGTTTAGCATATCCAGTAGGATATGCTAATAATTTTCTTTTGGATTTTCAGAACATCCCAGTTTTGGGACATCCTCTGGATGCTTAAAAATGTAAATTTTTAAAATAACGAAGAGTTGTGACAATAGTCATTTGTATTATCAGCTTCGGCAAATACAGTATAAATCATTTATTGTTGGACCTCTATGTGAATTCTAAGGCTGAATTTTAAGTGCTAGAATTTGTGTTATCCCTGAGAGATTTGAACCCGATACCATAGGATATCCCTAAAGGATACCCTTAACTGGATATCCATAGGATACCCCCAACTGGATGCCCATAGAATACCCTTAACTAGACATACCGTTAATGATATTTATAGGACGACTTAATGAGGCATCCAAAACGGGATAACCATAAGGGAACCCTACTTTATTGATAAACCCATTTCTAAAACCTCTTAAATTGATAACAATTGGTTATGATATCATGGTTCTAATTAATTTTTTTTGGCCTGCCAGCTATTTTATTATATTTTTCACCTAAGATGTTTCCCACGTAAATATGTTTTGCATTTATTTTTTTTTGTCTTTTTATTTGACCTAGGTGTAACTACCAATCAGACGGAATATACGGGTGAAACAACAGAAAGACAAAAACTAATCAGAAGGAACACATTGACGGAAATTGAAGGTGATATGATCACAGAGACCACATCTAAAAATGACTTTAAACAAATCGATGTTGTCGAAAGAATTAAAGGGATTACAAAACATGCAGACAACATTATTATTGGCGAAGATACGACCGAGGTACTATATTTTTAATCCATTGATAACCTAAGATCTTAAGTGAATTTGATACTATTCAAGGTCAATCGGCTGTACACGACCCTTTAAGTTCTGTCTCCAATTTGTATAGTTCTTTTTAACAGTTCCGTCGTGCATTCGATAAAGTAATTTTTTGTTGTTGTTTTTTTTTTTTGCTTCTGAGCTCACCGAAGGTAACGAAAGCTATGTGATCGTTCTGAAGAACGAACAAATTTTAGGTCTCCGATTTCAAGACAGAAATCCGTTTCAGACATCAGGGATCATTTTCGGTTCCGTGTCTGTCTGTCGATCTGTCGTTCAATTTTTGCTAACCAACATATCTTTAAAAACTACACGTCCAACTTTAATGAAATTTGGGTGGTAGGTCATAAATGCCCATTCTTGGTCCTATATAAGTTTCAACCTTCTGCGCTTATTTGTTGCTCTTTCACATGCGCACAAACATACATTTATTTACCCCTATAGCTTCAAAAGTGCGTATTCGATTTGAATGAAACTTTTATAGTTTATCGAAAGTTACCCGCAGATAGCCCCAGATTAATCGTCTGCGCTCTTTAACTTTTGCTAAATTGATACTTTAATTCGTGTAAAAACTCAAAATAATTTTGAAAGATTAAAAAAAAGGGGGAAACAATTAAACCAATTAGAGAATAATGGCTAGTAAAAACATGAAATCAATAAAGAACGTGGATAGGATGCGAGGAAGCAATTTGCCACACCAATTGGCAGCCTATTTTAATATGATATACCCTCAGATACACTTGAAGGGAATGTTGGAACTTGGTTGTTGAAAATAGATGCACAAACATAAAACACATATAAATGTTTTTGTTTATTTTTTGTTAAAAATTAAGCGTTTAGTTGAAAACTAAACGCCAATGAACATTGGCCATCTTTAAAGCAGAAGTTTAGAAAGATTAAGAAGATACGACCAAAAAAACGTTATTTCTATAAATGTATATCTATACATCCCAAGCTGAGAGAAAACGTTTTCAAAAAATAAACATTGATTTTTTTGGCGCTAAAGTACAAACTTTAGCAATAAGACTCACTCTCAGCATATAAAAGTAATTTAGCATGTAAAAGTGGTTATAGGCTAATTAACTATTATACAAATAGATATTTTTCACTTCTATAAACCATTCCATATTCCTTTGCATAACTAACTCTTAAGACAAAGGGATATTTTGTCCAAATAACTTTGGGACTGGGGAACATCACTCTTTTATGATGTTTTCTTTTTGTTGCGTCTTCATGGGTGTCTTAATATAAACTAATTTTGATGCAATATTTCGTCCCTAATTTAGAAATTTCAATTTTTAAGTGTTTATGTTAAGACATTTTAACATAAAAAATATTAAAGGGAAAATCAAATAAGAAAAAAATGTAATTTTAAGAATAATAATTCTTCTCTTGAAGATATAAATAAATAATAAATAAGATTTCCCCTATAAGTGCTTCATAAAGTTTAAGTTCATATTCATTTGTTTAAATAACTCGTTGAAGACATGGTGACTAAAGGAGGATTAAAACAGAAAATAAACAATGAAATGCAGATTCAAATAACATGATTAGTTCAAGGAACCTGCAATTTATTGAAAAAAAAACTAACACTACCTTGTCGGCTGGATTTATTAATTATATTTTTAAAAAAAAATGTTGAATATAAATTATAAATATTAATATTAATGCTCAAATAAAGAATATCTAAATTGCTGACTAGATGTTATACCACTAAAAACAATTATAGTCCAGGAAAATAAGGAATAATAGAGGAAATAATTTATTGTCTTGATTTGTGAAAACACTCTTAAGGGGTGTAGTAGTAAGAAACAGTAAAGTTCTCCCCTCTTGAGTGGAGGCGTCTCCCCCCCCCCCCCCCTCTTAAAGTCCAAAATTTATTTTTTTTCACTTTTTACGCAAAACGGTTTATTTTTAGAAGAGAAAGTGTTATTACCAAAAATATTTTTGCACATAATTCTGCACAATAAAGGTCCTATGTACGTTTGAAGTAAAACATACTGTTTTCGAGATATTGCAGTTGGAAAAAGATAACAAATATATTTACGAACCAACATATCCAAAAAAGAACTCTTCTAATTTTAATAAAATTTGGATGGTAGGTCATAATAAGCCTATTGTTGATCCCATCTAAGTTTCAGCCTTCTACGCCCATTATTTTATCTTCCACATACGTTCAAACATACATTTATTTACACCTATATCTTCACTAGTACACAACTGATTATTATAAAATTTGAATGGTTTCTCGAGTACAGTAACAGTCTGCGCTCTTTATATTTGCTAAATTAATTCCCTGTTTGTCTGTCTGTAGATACATTTTTTGTCTGTCAATTGTGAATTAACCTATCAATTTTGCAAAACATAATGAGCGGAGAGGGTAGAAATTAATTTGGGGCTATCTGCGGGCAACTTTCGACAAACCCTCAGTTGCATAATTTTAAAGATGTAGGTGTAAATAAATGTTTGTGAGCATGTGGAAGATAAAATAATGGCCACAGAATAACTTTTTAAACAATATTTTAATTTTATATACTTTTTTCGAACGTCAACACGTAAATTTCTTAATCCCCATTTTGTGTTATTCTAGACTTCCCAACGAGTCAAGGACTTCCCAGAGCATAAAGTAACTAGACCTGAGAAGCCAAAGAAGCTTGTAGACAATCTTACGATGGAGACTGCCGACTTCAACTCAGACACCAGTAACAAATCGACGTTCGTAAACCATACTCTATCTAAAGTAGAACAGGTAACAATTAAGAAACACGAAGACAATCTAAGAGTTAAGGGGGAGTTTGCTAAAAGAATACATCAGAAGGTGGAAATGACAGAGAGGCCAAAACAGATTAAGCCTAAAGACAATCTGAAGCCAGAAGGTGATTTCGAACGGCCCGTACAAAAAGAGTACAAACCAGGAGATCAAACGCCAGTTGTACGTCATCCCGACAACCTAAGACCGGAAGGTGAATTTACTAAGAGAACTCCTGAAAAGGTTGGACCAGCCGAACGGCGGCAACAGGTTAGGCCAGAAGATAACTTACGACCTGAGGGAGACTTCGAACGACCAGAAAAAGAAGGATATAGACCCGGTGATAGAGCTCCCGTTGTAAAACACCCAGATAACCTGAAACCAGAAGGTGAATTTACAAAGAGAACTCCTGGAAAGGTTGGACCAGCCGAACGGCGACAGCAAGTTAGGCCTGAAGATAATTTACGACCTGAAGGTGATTTTGAAAGACCAGAAAAAGTGGGATATAGACCTGGCGAAAGAGCTCCTGTTGTCAAACATCCTGATACTCTAAGACCTGAGGGAGAGTTCACGAAAAGAACTCCAGAAAAGGTTGGACCAGCAGAGCGGCGACAGCAAGTTAAACCTGAAGATAATTTACGTCCTGAGGGAGACTTCGAAAGACCAGAAAAGGAGAGCTATAGGCCAGGTGAAAGAGCTCCAGTTGTTAAACACCCTGACAACCTCAAATCTGAAGGCGAGTTTACTAAACGTACACCACAGAAAGTTGTTTCTGCAGAAAGACCTAAACAAACCAAGCACGAAGATAACCTCAAACTTGAAGGTGATTTTGAACAAAGAAAAGTTAAAAAATTCCAACCTGCAGAAAGACCAGTTGCCAAGAAACCTCGTGATAATCTTAAGCCCGAAGGAGAGTTCGTTAGACGCGAAGAAGAAATTATTGTTCGTGGTGAAAGGGCTGATGTCATTATCAGTGAAGACAACTTAAAAATGGTCGGAGAATTTTATGGCGAAAGGAGAGAAGACTACAATGCCGTAAGAGGTGAACGGGTAGAAATTAAGAAACACGAAGACAATCTAACAATTGAGGGGGAGTTTGCTAAAAGAATACATCAGAAGGTGGAAATGACAGAGAGGCCAAAACAGATTAAGCCTAAAGACAATCTGAAGCCAGAAGGTGATTTCGAACGGCCCGTACAAAAAGAGTACAAACCAGGAGATCAAACGCCAGTCGTACGTCATCCCGACAACTTAAGACCGGAAGGTGAATTTACAAAGAGAACTCCTGAAAAGGTTGGACCAGCCGAACGGCGGCAACAGGTTAGGCCAGAAGATAACTTACGACCTGAGGGAGACTTCGAACGACCAGAAAAAGAAGGATATAGACCCGGTGATAGAGCTCCCGTTGTAAAACACCCAGATAACCTGAAACCAGAAGGTGAATTTACAAAGAGAACTCCTGGAAAGGTTGGACCAGCCGAACGGCGACAGCAAGTTAGGCCTGAAGATAATTTACGACCTGAAGGTGATTTTGAAAGACCAGAAAAAGTGGGATATAGACCTGGCGAAAGAGCTCCTGTTGTCAAACATCCTGATACTCTAAGACCTGAGGGAGAGTTCACGAAAAGAACTCCAGAAAAGGTTGGACCAGCAGAGCGGCGACAGCAAGTTAAACCTGAAGATAATTTACGTCCTGAGGGAGACTTCGAAAGACCAGAAAAGGAGAGCTATAGGCCAGGTGAAAGAGCTCCAGTTGTTAAACACCCTGACAACCTCAAATCTGAAGGCGAGTTTACTAAACGTACACCACAGAAAGTTGTTTCTGCAGAAAGACCTAAACAAACCAAGCACGAAGATAACCTCAAACTTGAAGGTGATTTTGAACAAAGAAAAGTTAAAAAATTCCAACCTGCAGAAAGACCAGTTGCCAAGAAACCTCGTGATAATCTTAAGCCCGAAGGAGAGTTCGTTAGACGCGAAGAAGAAATTATTGTTCGTGGTGAAAGGGCTGATGTCATTATCAGTGAAGACAACTTAAAAATGGTCGGAGAATTTTATGGCGAAAGGAGAGAAGACTACAATGCCGTAAGAGGTGAACGGGTAGAAATTAAGAAACACGAAGACAATCTAACAATTGAGGGGGAGTTTGCTAAAAGAATACATCAGAAGGTGGAAATGACAGAGAGGCCAAAACAGATTAAGCCTAAAGACAATCTGAAGCCAGAAGGTGATTTCGAACGGCCCGTACAAAAAGAGTACAAACCAGGAGATCAAACGCCAGTTGTACGTCATCCCGACAACCTAAGACCGGAAGGTGAATTTACTAAGAGAACTCCTGAAAAGGTTGGACCAGCCGAACGGCGGCAACAGGTTAGGCCAGAAGATAACTTACGACCTGAGGGAGACTTCGAACGACCAGAAAAAGAAGGATATAGACCCGGTGATAGAGCTCCCGTTGTAAAACACCCAGATAACCTGAAACCAGAAGGTGAATTTACAAAGAGAACTCCTGGAAAGGTTGGACCAGCCGAACGGCGACAGCAAGTTAGGCCTGAAGATAATTTACGACCTGAAGGTGATTTTGAAAGACCAGAAAAAGTGGGATATAGACCTGGCGAAAGAGCTCCTGTTGTCAAACATCCTGATACTCTAAGACCTGAGGGAGAGTTCACGAAAAGAACTCCAGAAAAGGTTGGACCAGCAGAGCGGCGACAGCAAGTTAAACCTGAAGATAATTTACGTCCTGAGGGAGACTTCGAAAGACCAGAAAAGGAGAGCTATAGGCCAGGTGAAAGAGCTCCAGTTGTTAAACACCCTGACAACCTCAAATCTGAAGGCGAGTTTACTAAACGTACACCACAGAAAGTTGTTTCTGCAGAAAGACCTAAACAAACCAAGCACGAAGATAACCTCAAACTTGAAGGTGATTTTGAACAAAGAAAAGTTAAAAAATTCCAACCTGCAGAAAGACCAGTTGCCAAGAAACCTTGTGATAATCTTAAGCCCGAAGGAGAGTTCGTTAGACGCGAAGAAGAAATTATTGTTCGTGGTGAAAGGGCTGATGTCATTATCAGTGAAGACAACTTAAAAATGGTCGGAGAATTTTATGGCGAAAGGAGAGAAGACTACAATGCCGTAAGAGGTGAACGGGTAGAAATTAAGAAACACGAAGACAATCTAACAATTGAGGGGGAGTTTGCTAAAAGAATACATCAGAAGGTGGAAATGACAGAGAGGCCAAAACAGATTAAGCCTAAAGACAATCTGAAGCCAGAAGGTGATTTCGAACGGCCCGTACAAAAAGAGTACAAACCAGGAGATCAAGCGCCAGTCGTACGTCATCCCGACAACTTAAGACCGGAAGGTGAATTTACAAAGAGAACTCCTGAAAAGGTTGGACCAGCCGAACGGCGGCAACAGGTTAGGCCAGAAGATAACTTACGACCTGAGGGAGACTTCGAACGACCAGAAAAAGAAGGATATAGACCCGGTGATAGAGCTCCCGTTGTAAAACACCCAGATAACCTGAAACCAGAAGGTGAATTTACAAAGAGAACTCCTGGAAAGGTTGGACCAGCCGAACGGCGACAGCAAGTTAGGCCTGAAGATAATTTACGACCTGAAGGTGATTTTGAAAGACCAGAAAAAGTGGGATATAGACCTGGCGAAAGAGCTCCTGTTGTCAAACATCCTGATACTCTAAGACATGAGGGAGAGTTCACGAAAAGAACTCCAGAAAAGGTTGGACCAGCAGAGCGGCGACAGCAAGTTAAACCTGAAGATAATTTACGTCCTGAGGGAGACTTCGAAAGACCAGAAAAGGAGAGCTATAGGCCAGGTGAAAGAGCTCCAGTTGTTAAACACCCTGACAACCTCAAATCTGAAGGCGAGTTTACTAAACGTACACCACAGAAAGTTGTTTCTGCAGAAAGACCTAAACAAACCAAGCACGAAGATAACCTCAAACTTGAAGGTGATTTTGAACCAAGAAAAGTTAAAAAATTCCAACCTGCAGAAAGACCAGTTGCCAAGAAACCTCGTGATAATCTTAAGCCCGAAGGAGAGTTCGTTAGACGCGAAGAAGAAATTATTGTTCGTGGTGAAAGGGCTGATGTCATTATCAGTGAAGACAACTTAAAAATGGTCGGAGAATTTTATGGCGAAAGGAGAGAAGACTACAATGCCGTAAGAGGTGAACGGGTAGAAATTAAGAAACACGAAGACAATCTAACAATTGAGGGGGAGTTTGCTAAAAGAATACATCAGAAGGTGGAAATGACAGAGAGGCCAAAACAGATTAAGCCTAAAGACAATCTGAAGCCAGAAGGTGATTTCGAACGGCCCGTACAAAAAGAGTACAAACCAGGAGATCAAGCGCCAGTCGTACGTCATCCCGACAACTTAAGACCGGAAGGTGAATTTACAAAGAGAACTCCTGAAAAGGTTGGACCAGCCGAACGGCGGCAACAGGTTAGGCCAGAAGATAACTTACGACCTGAGGGAGACTTCGAACGACCAGAAAAAGAAGGATATAGACCCGGTGATAGAGCTCCCGTTGTAAAACACCCAGATAACCTGAAACCAGAAGGTGAATTTACAAAGAGAACTCCTGGAAAGGTTGGACCAGCCGAACGGCGACAGCAAGTTAGGCCTGAAGATAATTTACGACCTGAAGGTGATTTTGAAAGACCAGAAAAAGTGGGATATAGACCTGGCGAAAGAGCTCCTGTTGTCAAACATCCTGATACTCTAAGACCTGAGGGAGAGTTCACGAAAAGAACTCCAGAAAAGGTTGGACCAGCAGAGCGGCGACAGCAAGTTAAACCTGAAGATAATTTACGTCCTGAGGGAGACTTCGAAAGACCAGAAAAGGAGAGCTATAGGCCAGGTGAAAGAGCTCCAGTTGTTAAACACCCTGACAACCTCAAATCTGAAGGCGAGTTTACTAAACGTACACCACAGAAAGTTGTTTCTGCAGAAAGACCTAAACAAACCAAGCACGAAGATAACCTCAAACTTGAAGGTGATTTTGAACAAAGAAAAGTTAAAAAATTCCAACCTGCAGAAAGACCAGTTGCCAAGAAACCTCGTGATAATCTTAAGCCCGAAGGAGAGTTCGTTAGACGCGAAGAAGAAATTATTGTTCGTGGTGAAAGGGCTGATGTCATTATCAGTGAAGACAACTTAAAAATGGTCGGAGAATTTTATGGCGAAAGGAGAGAAGACTACAATGCCGTAAGAGGTGAACGGGTAGAAATTAAGAAACACGAAGACAATCTAACAATTGAGGGGGAGTTTGCTAAAAGAATACATCAGAAGGTGGAAATGACAGAGAGGCCAAAACAGATTAAGCCTAAAGACAATCTGAAGCCAGAAGGTGATTTCGAACGGCCCGTACAAAAAGAGTACAAACCAGGAGATCAAGCGCCAGTCGTACGTCATCCCGACAACTTAAGACCGGAAGGTGAATTTACAAAGAGAACTCCTGAAAAGGTTGGACCAGCCGAACGGCGGCAACAGGTTAGGCCAGAAGATAACTTACGACCTGAGGGAGACTTCGAACGACCAGAAAAAGAAGGATATAGACCCGGTGATAGAGCTCCCGTTGTAAAACACCCAGATAACCTGAAACCAGAAGGTGAATTTACAAAGAGAACTCCTGGAAAGGTTGGACCAGCCGAACGGCGACAGCAAGTTAGGCCTGAAGATAATTTACGACCTGAAGGTGATTTTGAAAGACCAGAAAAAGTGGGATATAGACCTGGCGAAAGAGCTCCTGTTGTCAAACATCCTGATACTCTAAGACATGAGGGAGAGTTCACGAAAAGAACTCCAGAAAAGGTTGGACCAGCAGAGCGGCGACAGCAAGTTAAACCTGAAGATAATTTACGTCCTGAGGGAGACTTCGAAAGACCAGAAAAGGAGAGCTATAGGCCAGGTGAAAGAGCTCCAGTTGTTAAACACCCTGACAACCTCAAATCTGAAGGCGAGTTTACTAAACGTACACCACAGAAAGTTGTTTCTGCAGAAAGACCTAAACAAACCAAGCACGAAGATAACCTCAAACTTGAAGGTGATTTTGAACAAAGAAAAGTTAAAAAATTCCAACCTGCAGAAAGACCAGTTGCCAAGAAACCTCGTGATAATCTTAAGCCCGAAGGAGAGTTCGTTAGACGCGAAGAAGAAATTATTGTTCGTGGTGAAAGGGCTGATGTCATTATCAGTGAAGACAACTTAAAAATGGTCGGAGAATTTTATGGCGAAAGGAGAGAAGACTACAATGCCGTAAGAGGTGAACGGGTAGAAATTAAGAAACACGAAGACAATCTAACAATTGAGGGGGAGTTTGCTAAAAGAATACATCAGAAGGTGGAAATGACAGAGAGGCCAAAACAGATTAAGCCTAAAGACAATCTGAAGCCAGAAGGTGATTTCGAACGGCCCGTACAAAAAGAGTACAAACCAGGAGATCAAGCGCCAGTCGTACGTCATCCCGACAACTTAAGACCGGAAGGTGAATTTACAAAGAGAACTCCTGAAAAGGTTGGACCAGCCGAACGGCGGCAACAGGTTAGGCCAGAAGATAACTTACGACCTGAGGGAGACTTCGAACGACCAGAAAAAGAAGGATATAGACCCGGTGATAGAGCTCCCGTTGTAAAACACCCAGATAACCTGAAACCAGAAGGTGAATTTACAAAGAGAACTCCTGGAAAGGTTGGACCAGCCGAACGGCGACAGCAAGTTAGGCCTGAAGATAATTTACGACCTGAAGGTGATTTTGAAAGACCAGAAAAAGTGGGATATAGACCTGGCGAAAGAGCTCCTGTTGTCAAACATCCTGATACTCTAAGACCTGAGGGAGAGTTCACGAAAAGAACTCCAGAAAAGGTTGGACCAGCAGAGCGGCGACAGCAAGTTAAACCTGAAGATAATTTACGTCCTGAGGGAGACTTCGAAAGACCAGAAAAGGAGAGCTATAGGCCAGGTGAAAGAGCTCCAGTTGTTAAACACCCTGACAACCTCAAATCTGAAGGCGAGTTTACTAAACGTACACCACAGAAAGTTGTTTCTGCAGAAAGACCTAAACAAACCAAGCACGAAGATAACCTCAAACTTGAAGGTGATTTTGAACAAAGAAAAGTTAAAAAATTCCAACCTGCAGAAAGACCAGTTGCCAAGAAACCTCGTGATAATCTTAAGCCCGAAGGAGAGTTCGTTAGACGCGAAGAAGAAATTATTGTTCGTGGTGAAAGGGCTGATGTCATTATCAGTGAAGACAACTTAAAAATGGTCGGAGAATTTTATGGCGAAAGGAGAGAAGACTACAATGCCGTAAGAGGTGAACGGGTAGAAATTAAGAAACACGAAGACAATCTAACAATTGAGGGGGAGTTTGCTAAAAGAATACATCAGAAGGTGGAAATGACAGAGAGGCCAAAACAGATTAAGCCTAAAGACAATCTGAAGCCAGAAGGTGATTTCGAACGGCCCGTACAAAAAGAGTACAAACCAGGAGATCAAGCGCCAGTCGTACGTCATCCCGACAACTTAAGACCGGAAGGTGAATTTACAAAGAGAACTCCTGAAAAGGTTGGACCAGCCGAACGGCGGCAACAGGTTAGGCCAGAAGATAACTTACGACCTGAGGGAGACTTCGAACGACCAGAAAAAGAAGGATATAGACCCGGTGATAGAGCTCCCGTTGTAAAACACCCAGATAACCTGAAACCAGAAGGTGAATTTACAAAGAGAACTCCTGGAAAGGTTGGACCAGCCGAACGGCGACAGCAAGTTAGGCCTGAAGATAATTTACGACCTGAAGGTGATTTTGAAAGACCAGAAAAAGTGGGATATAGACCTGGCGAAAGAGCTCCTGTTGTCAAACATCCTGATACTCTAAGACCTGAGGGAGAGTTCACGAAAAGAACTCCAGAAAAGGTTGGACCAGCAGAGCGGCGACAGCAAGTTAAACCTGAAGATAATTTACGTCCTGAGGGAGACTTCGAAAGACCAGAAAAGGAGAGCTATAGGCCAGGTGAAAGAGCTCCAGTTGTTAAACACCCTGACAACCTCAAATCTGAAGGCGAGTTTACTAAACGTACACCACAGAAAGTTGTTTCTGCAGAAAGACCTAAACAAACCAAGCACGAAGATAACCTCAAACTTGAAGGTGATTTTGAACAAAGAAAAGTTAAAAAATTCCAACCTGCAGAAAGACCAGTTGCCAAGAAACCTTGTGATAATCTTAAGCCCGAAGGAGAGTTCGTTAGACGCGAAGAAGAAATTATTGTTCGTGGTGAAAGGGCTGATGTCATTATCAGTGAAGACAACTTAAAAATGGTCGGAGAATTTTATGGCGAAAGGAGAGAAGACTACAATGCCGTAAGAGGTGAACGGGTAGAAATTAAGAAACACGAAGACAATCTAACAATTGAGGGGGAGTTTGCTAAAAGAATACATCAGAAGGTGGAAATGACAGAGAGGCCAAAACAGATTAAGCCTAAAGACAATCTGAAGCCAGAAGGTGATTTCGAACGGCCCGTACAAAAAGAGTACAAACCAGGAGATCAAGCGCCAGTCGTACGTCATCCCGACAACTTAAGACCGGAAGGTGAATTTACAAAGAGAACTCCTGAAAAGGTTGGACCAGCCGAACGGCGGCAACAGGTTAGGCCAGAAGATAACTTACGACCTGAGGGAGACTTCGAACGACCAGAAAAAGAAGGATATAGACCCGGTGATAGAGCTCCCGTTGTAAAACACCCAGATAACCTGAAACCAGAAGGTGAATTTACAAAGAGAACTCCTGGAAAGGTTGGACCAGCCGAACGGCGACAGCAAGTTAGGCCTGAAGATAATTTACGACCTGAAGGTGATTTTGAAAGACCAGAAAAAGTGGGATATAGACCTGGCGAAAGAGCTCCTGTTGTCAAACATCCTGATACTCTAAGACATGAGGGAGAGTTCACGAAAAGAACTCCAGAAAAGGTTGGACCAGCAGAGCGGCGACAGCAAGTTAAACCTGAAGATAATTTACGTCCTGAGGGAGACTTCGAAAGACCAGAAAAGGAGAGCTATAGGCCAGGTGAAAGAGCTCCAGTTGTTAAACACCCTGACAACCTCAAATCTGAAGGCGAGTTTACTAAACGTACACCACAGAAAGTTGTTTCTGCAGAAAGACCTAAACAAACCAAGCACGAAGATAACCTCAAACTTGAAGGTGATTTTGAACAAAGAAAAGTTAAAAAATTCCAACCTGCAGAAAGACCAGTTGCCAAGAAACCTCGTGATAATCTTAAGCCTGAAGGATTTCATCGTTTTATTGAAAAATTGTCGGTAAATGAAGCTAATATAAGAAAAGAAATAATTGATGAACAACAAATGGTACAGAATGTGTCTCGAACAAAGCGACATCGCGAGACAAAATCAAGTATAATTTTGGGCGATGAATCTTCTTCAGGAGCAAGGAAACAAGCTGTTGTACGAGAAACAAAAACTTCTAATGCTAAGGGGAAAATCGATGACGAAATAATAACATCTAAAAAATATTCTGAAACTACCAGCAAAGTTCATGCAGACATGGAGCAAGTCAACCAGGAACAAATTTCTGCCTCTGAAGATAGGAGATCCGCTCTGAAAGTAAACCAAGTCTCTCAGAATAGGGAGACGAGAAGTACAGGGGCAGCTTTGGAAACCAACGCATCTAAGATGTCGATACAGAACTCTTCGTTAAGGGAACATGAACAACGAAGTAGCTCCTCATTGACCTCACATAACAGGGTTGTTCAAAGCAACCAGAGAAATACTACAAATTGTCACAGTGATAGTCAAATAGGTTCCGGTACTGTAAGGACTGTGTCGTCAGAAGAACACCAGTCGTCTTCAGGTCAAATGAGATCCGGAATTTCAGAGGCGAGCTGTAAAAGCACCTCAGAGCTTCAAGTTGTCTTAACTGGAACCTCTCAACCTCAGGAAGTCCACCAGAAATTCCATCATAGAAAACATAATATTATATCAGGATCTGCTGCTGATGTCACAAACTCAGTCCTGCACAGAAAAGCTGAAACTTCTTCATCTGAAGCTCACAACTTGGCATCTTCCTCGACGACATCGCAGAGGAAGAGTATGCAAAACCTAAACTCTTCCAACCAGTCGGACAGAAGAAGTTTAAGTGCTCTTCACAAAAAGGGGATGAGTCATAGCGAACTCCAGAGTATAACTACAAGGCGCTCGGACGCTTCCTATGTGGAAAGTGGACAAAACTTATACGGACAGAGTGACTCCAGGTCCTGCGGCAATTCAAAAACGTCGGAAAAGGTGACCAGAGTTAGAAGTAATCAAACCTCACACTTCTCTCTGGGGGAAGACCAAAACACGTCAACGTATTCGTCGTATAGGAATGAATATGTTCCTCGAGTTACCGGACCTTGTCCTGCAACTCTGATCGAGACGAAACAGGACACATCGCCATATAAGCATACCCGAGATACTCACCGACATCAGTTCTACGTGGCCAAGAAGTTTCGTGTATAACCCTTTATACTAGTACTCGTCTGTCTTTCAATCTGTCATTACCCTTGAAAATTTAACAGCCAAAATTTCTCTAATTACTGACTGCTTTCATGATCATGTAAATGCTTGTAATTGTTTCACTAACAAACCAAACTAGTCTTATTAAAATAGTTACTTAACTGCATAAAATAATAAGCGAATAAATGTTTAATAATTATTAATGTTTTTGTAAATTAAAGTGTTCTAAAAACAATAAAATTAAGGATGCAATTTACCCTACAATGATATTATACGGAAAAGAATGATCATTATCAATAACGAAAAATTATACTGCTTGCCACATTAGCTTTTGGTTGATCTGAAATGTGCTTTAAATACTTGTGTTTGTTAGATTATTGAATATTAATGTTGAAAAATAAAAGTTTTATAAATCTAAAGTTTATTTGTAAAAAAATATGTTTTACAATAAAATACTAATCCTAAAAAAATGATGAATGTTTTTTTTTTGTTTTATTTTAAGTTTTTTACATCATCAGTTGCCTTTCAAAGGAAGTAGACAACAAATCGTCATAGTACTGATGACATTAAAATGTTTTATTACCCTCCACTTGTAAACATTCATATCCTGAGCGGCCGGTAAAGTTCCATTTTACAGCCCTGGGGCCTGTAAAAATTCATGCTTTATCTTTACAGGGCCGCTAGTAGTTCGAGAAGCGGCCGCTTCCTGGCCGGGCCGCGGCGCGGCGTGCAGGAAGCGCTAGTAGTTCTCAGCGTCAGCTGTTCATTAGTAACAATCAATATTATTGTAACTGCGGTTTGCTTTGGTACTAATGTAACCTTGATGTAACCTTAATATGCATTTATTGTTTTGAAGATTACGGCAAAATAGTTTGCATGTCTAGTAATTAGTTTACATGTAGTGGGCGATAAAATAGTGTACGCACCACGAGCAGTAAGCGACATGACAGGCCTCGGGCGTTAAACGCACTAGTACTTTCAAACTTCGCCCTCGGCCTGTAATAACGCCCTTACTGCTCTAGGTACGTAAATAGCTATTATAGACCTTACTCACCCAAAGACCCAAATTTTGTATAAAATTAAGTTGCCAAGTAGGTGCTTACACATAAAGGGTTCGTAGGTCCGTAGGCAATAATTAACCAATCGGAAGAGATTGTCAACCAGTCAACCAGCATATACGAGTACCATATGGAGACCACTTAAAAGTTTGTTTTAGCTATAACTTTTAACTTGTTTATTATAATAGCATAATGACGTGAAAAAAACGCCTTTGAATGCATTTTTAGAATTTGAAAGAAGTGGTGATAATTATATTAGTAAAGGTTTAGGCAAGGTAAGGTATGATTTATAAAAAAAATTGTCTTCTTGATGATTTATAAACTATTTATATAATATATGTGACATTTGTTTAAAAAATGAATCTAAATATTTTTTGACAGCGATTGTACAGTTCTTCCTACAAAATTTTTCACAAAACATAAAATATTGTCTGTAGCTTTTTCTACAACATAGGTTATATACTTTTTTTTATAAAAAATAAAATTATATTTTTTAAATTTATTTAGAAGCCTTGTTCTCCTCCCCATATTGAACTACCAAAATGTTTTATAGCCTATATCATCCGCAGAATTGAGCTTAACATTATACCCAATAACTAACAAATTCTGTTCAGGCGTTTGGACGTGATTGACGCAAAGACAAGCAGCCATAAAATGTTCTACACTTCGTAATCAGGACTACTCATTTAGTGTAAATACAAAATTTGAGCCCAATCGGATAAATGTACACACACCACTCCAATCTTATATAATGAAGATATATCATATTAAAATATGTATATACGAGTAGATAAAAATTATTTTTAATTCTTTAATATATAACCATATTTTTTTATTGTTATATTTATTTTTATTTTTTTAAAATACATATATTGTTTAATTATAATCATAAGCATGATTTATTTAATGTATCTTCAATTATGTATCAAAATAAATAGTAATAATAAATCAATAATTTGTAATGTATGTTCATATTAATTATATTTATTTCATATTTCAAATATCATAAGTATGCATTCAATTATTTTCTATAATATTTAAATCAGCTTTCGCTGTGTAGCCTAATGGCGTTGGGATATTAGATGCATATATATTTCAGATATTGTGCATAGATATAATTTGCATTTAAACATTTACAAATATTAAATTAAATATAAATATTAAGAAAAATTACTCAAGCACAAAAAACTAAACAAAAGCACGATTTAACAATAGTTAAAAATATAATAATACTACGTCTTCATATAATCAATTTTATAATAATAATCTATTTTAGTATTCTTCCTTGCTTTGTCGTTTACATTTGACGAATCAGGTTCAAAAATGAGTAACCTGCGCGTAAAACCTGAAATTTAAATTACAGTTACTAATAAATACCAACAATATTAGGTGACATGTTTAAAAAAACTAAAAAATCTTATTGCAATTATTCAGTTATAGTATATATGTTAACCAAAATTATGACCCAGATAATACATGGAGACTCCATGTAGTGAACTCCATGATGGAGTTCACAACTCTATATTACATATTTTTAAATAAATGAATGTCAATTATTGGTAATATTGTTTTATTTACATACATTATAGGCCAGTCAAATAGTATAGTAAAAATCGATAAAATCGCAAACAGCTAGTTCTGATTTTTTAATATGTTGTTAGGAGCACTACCAGTAGTCTATATCCAATTTTGCAGCTTCGAAAGACCTGTGCTAGCTGCGTAGCACTCGAAAAACCACGAAATTTTCGCACTTTTTGGGGTTTTCTCACTATATATCTTAAAGTATGAGTTTTATCATGAAACATGTTATATACGTATTTAAAGTAGGATAAATTTGCTACAAGTTGACGCCAGAATCATTTCTGTAGGGCCAATAGTTACCAAGATACAGCTTCAACCAAAAATTGGCAATTTTTTCCATAAAAATGAAATTTTAAGATTTGGCCAACTTTAGACCCCGAAATCGGGGAAAATACTCATTTAACGGGTAAAACCATAAGGTTAGATGTTGTAGCAAATTTAATAAGCTTTCATTTCATCACAGAACAATGTCTGTAGGTGTGATAGTTTCCTCACAATTCATAAAAATCCAACAAATGAAAGAACTGAATTTTTCGCAAATTTTAACTGTTGAGTTCTCACGATGGTTTAAAAATAGTTTTAAAGGAAAAGCCATGTTCCACAAGAAATATATCAATGTATTTACAATGTAATTAATTTAACATTTTTATTTATTGATATATACGCACATGATTTACATGAGATATTGTTGGGTAGGAATATTTCATGTTGGCCGCTTCGGGGGCTGTTGGAAATAGTCCGTTTCTACTTCAGAAATAGGTACTGGATCGCCGTCGTCTTCTCCTCCTTCGGCCATCTGAATTACGGTGACGATTAGGCAAGAGACGCCGGAACAAAATTTGCAAAGTTCCGAGCATTTGAGACATGCTTTTAGGCAGGTACAGCCACCTCCACTACAGCCTTTCTTGAACCCGCATGGTAGAAATTTAAGAAGGGAGGGGGTCATAATTGTTGTTGGAATGAGCCCCTGATCTCCCTTTTTCCATCCCCTTTGAGTTGCGTATTATTCCACCCCAAACCACTTTTGAACTTGGTGGTAAGTTTGGTAGGAGTGGAATGTTGCTCCATCTTCCGTTGGAGGCAAACGGGTGAGGTCAACCTTAGCGGAGGCAGCTGTTTTCACAAAAATGTTATAGCGAAGGCTCTGGAGGATATCCTCAGTGTAGTCTCCTCCATACAGAGCTACTAGGCACTTCGCTCCGGCATCTGCGATGGCTTGGTGGGTTAAATTACGTTGGAGGAACACTTTAGTTGTGGTGATGAGTTTAGGGTATTTCTGGATGGTTCTCCACAGTTTGTTCTTCCCATACCAGAAAAGGGCAGAGGTGGTGTCGCACCCAGTGAAGGCGTGGAGAAACAATTTGAATCCCGGGGGTACATCCAAATCTCCACGATTGCATGAGGTTGACGAATATTGTAAGGGGCCAGAGTCACCTCATCTACTTTTCTAAAATAAAACGTTCTTCACAGCCGATCCCAAACCACAGAGAAGGACGAGGAGATCCACATCCTCGCCAAGGATTATCACTGATTGAAAAGAGTTGCTCTTGTTAAGTGCCACTTTGACAATGTCGCAGTCAGCATCCTCGACTGCTTGCTTCGTCTCAATTCGCACGTTTCCGTTACCCCAATTTCATACCACTTCCAATTCCAATTCCAATCTTGAAAAAATGGTCTTATATTACTTTTATTTTTATATTTTGCTTTGTAAGTTTCGTCGCACACCTATTACCCCAATTTTGAACCAATTCCCGTCTTTCCATCTTTCCCAAATTTTGAACATGGAAACAATTTAGGTGAAGAATACGGAAACAAAAAAAAAATTGTTGAAAATAAGACCAGTTTTTTAAAATGGTATTTTAATATTAATTATTAAAAATGGAGATAGAATATATATATAGTACAAAGCACCCCAAACTTTTTTAAAAATTAACTCAACTTTTTTTGATTAAAAATGATATCTTATTTAATCACAGTCAGCTAACGGAAGACACATTTAAAAAAATTTCACGGGTGCTGCAATCAAATACACCTCAAACCGTCGTGAGAACTCAACAGGGCAAATTTGCGAAAAATGAAGTTCTTTCATTTGTTGGATTTTTAAGAATTGTAAGAAAAACTATCACACCTACAGACATTGTTCTGTGATAAAATTAAAGCTTATTACATTTGCTACAACATCTCACCTTATGGTTTTACCCGTTAAATGAGTATTTTCCCCGATTTCGGGGTCTAAAGTTGGCCAAATCTTAAAATTTCACTTTTTTGGAAAAAATTGCCAATTTTTGGTTGAAGCTGTATCTTGGTAACTATTGGACCTACAGAAATGATTCTGGCATCAACTTGTAGAAAATTTATCCTACTTCAATTACGTATTTAACATGTTTCATGATAAAACTCATACTTTAGGATACATAGTAAGAAAACCGCAAAAAGTGCGAAAATTTCGTGGTTTTTCGAGTGCTACGCAGCTAGCACAGGTCTTTCGAAACTGCAAAATTGGATATAGACTACTGGTAGTGCTCCTAACAACATATAAAATCAGAACTAGCTGTTTGTTTGCGATTTTATCGATTTTTACTGTACTATTTGACTGGCCTATAATGTATGTAAATAAAACAATATTACCAATAATTGACATTCATTTATTTAAAAATATGTAAGATAGAGTTGTGAACTCTTTTTCATTTTTCATTTATCTACTTTTACCGAATCAGTTATTAGCTGGAGCCCTGGAGCTAGTAAACATTAGCTCTAGATCACCTCCACACATTACCTCCTCAAATTAGATCCACATTAACTCCACATATTAGATCCACATTAACTCCAAATATTAGATCCACATTACCTCCACAAATAACCACAAATTAACTCACGTCGTTGAAAGTTTGAAGTGTAAGAGGGTGTTTAAGGAAGGTAGACTTGAGTTCTAGAGGCTTGTGTGCCACAGACATCATAATCAAAAGACTTTTCTTGAATTTTTCATCGCAGTCATACCACGGAGAATCGTAAAGGTTTTCCATCAGGTCCATTGTCTGAAATAATTCATAAAATCATATTTTAATTAGTAATGATACATTCCAATAATCACAAAACATTCTAAAGGTTTTTTTATTTTTACTTTCTCATATAAAGAGAAAGTATTGTGATGGCGCGAAAATTCGATTTTGAGATTTTGATGGATTTACACGTTTTGAGGTCCCCTGAGTCCAAAAAAGTGGTTTTTAAAAAATGTCTGTCTGTCTGTCGTCTGTCTGTCGTCTGTCGTCTGTCGTCTGTGCAGACGCCTGGAGCCTAATCTACTGGGCCGATTTTGAAGAAATTTGGCATACATGTTCAGAAAAATCATACCCCGAGGCGAAATCGAGATATGAATTTTAGCTCCAAATTTAGGGGCGCTACCCCCCAAAAACTCTGAAAAAACGTGAAAAAAAATTATTTCTCGAAAACGGTTCCGACAATTTTGATTAAAAAATTTTAAAATATAGTCCATTTAAATACGAATCCAACGATGTAAGCCGTTTTCCCGGGAAAAATCTAGTTCCTGAGAAAAAAGCTTAAAACGCGGACCGAGAGAGCCCGGGTTCGATTCCCCGCCCGGGAGAAGTTATTTTTATGATAAATTTTAATGAAATGCTCAATAATAATTAAATTTACATACGAAATCTAATAAATGGAAAACACTGGGCTAAATAATTATGAACTCGTATATGAGAAAGTTTGTCTGAGTTGTCTCGGACCGATTTTTTTATTTTGAGTAGGTAATTCAATTTATTGTTATAATAATCAATTTAGTCTTTGCCTTTTCTGTAAAGTTAACATTAAAAAATTATTCTTCGGTAGTCGGAATAAAGTACTAATTATAGCATAAGGGAATTATGAAAATTGAATTTTAACCATGTCTATCTAAATATTCCTGCAAGGAAAAATAATTGTAATGTTTCTTGACGGTAGTTTATAAAACTATTAAAATAAACAAAAATATATTAGAAGTTGATTATAAAAAGAAATATTTTAAAAAAAACAAGCTTTTATTCGTATTCTTCTCACCAAACCCTTTCATTTGATACCCATATAATCATGGGCATGCTTAAAAAATAACTAGTCCGCCATCTTGGGCTGTCCGCCATATTGGATTTAGAATAGCGTCATTTAGCTAACCATGTATTGCCATCCAAACTAAACGTGTTTGCAAAAACTCAATTCAATTGGTTGAGGATAACTGCTTTGAAATTCAGATGCAAGATTTGACCCGAACATACTTACATACATACAAACATTGCAAGTTAATTAAAAGCTTGTAAAATAACAAAGTCCGTAGCGAAGCACGGGAATTCGCTTAGTATTCTTATAAATGATTATTTTACACATACTGCATTCAGCATGAACTCCTGGTGTTTGTAATTAATCACTGAAACTTAAGAAGGTCACCAGGTTTCGGGGTAGTATTCATGCGTATTAACTCCATTTTCATATGGACTATTTAAGGCCTTTTTAGTTAAAGTCGGGAATAAAATCAGGACCTCATGTTTCAAGCCTAAACAGGACCTTATACGTTTCAAGCCCAGACTAGGTTTAAGCCTAAACGGAATCAATAAGCTCATTATTTATAATTACAGCGATATGCTACTTTACCTGATCAGTTACTCTTTGGCCGTACATGCAGTACATCAGAATGTGGATTAGTATTGTAAACAGCGTAACAACTGCCTTTAACACAAGGGAAATCTCTATATTCTGAAATCACCAAATTCAAACTTTAAACGCATGATAAACCGTTGAATAAATTTAATTAATATCCAGCTGATTATCTCAAGATACATTATTTGAACCC
The DNA here is from genome assembly GCA_951217055.1 of Gerris lacustris. Lineage (NCBI taxonomy): Eukaryota > Metazoa > Arthropoda > Insecta > Hemiptera > Gerridae > Gerris > Gerris lacustris. Next base: position 34,368,740 of record OX578276.1, on the reverse strand, counting down.
TATAAGTCAACATTTTAATATTGTCTGACCAGAACTTTTTCCAGTCTGACACGTCATAGTTATAGGGTTCAAATAATGAAAAACGCCCCAAAACCAAATAAAATCACAGAGAAAAACAGTGTCAGACTTGGCCTAAACAAGCCATACAAAGAGGTTTGGAAAGAGTATGAATAATTGATTTTTTTGCCTATGGGCTTTAGACTATATCTCTTCTTACCAAGTCTCTAAACTATGTAATATACCTACTTATATTAAATATAATAATTCGTATATTTTAAGTTAGAAAAAAAGTATCCAAGAAAATATTATTTATATTTTACATAAAACAGGTTAAATAAAAATATGATAATTTTAATAGTATAGTAACGTATGTTTTTGTTTGTTAAAACATTTATTTAACATTATATGTGATCTGAGCGAGAAATTAATTTTAAAAAATCAATAAATTTGATAAAAATTAATAAACTGTTGTTTAATTGTATAGAAGTTATTAGAAAGGGTAGAGCTTGGGTCTACACACCCTTGCCACTTACGAAGATTGTCGAAGAAACCCGAACCCTCAGTTCTAACTAAAATGATCTCATCTCTCTATTCTGCCATCTTGCCCCATGCCAGTCACGTTAGCCATGACTTGATTCGTTATTTTTATTGAGTATTTATTATTATGTTTACATTCTTTTAATAAGGATTCCCCTTTCTTTTCTTACCTCGTGTTTGTTTGTAAATATAAACAATTTCTGTGAAAAATTATTTTTGAAAGTAAATAAAATTTATCCTTTTAAATATCCGATTTTTACTAGAAATGCGATTATTAATCATTGATATCCTGTGTAATTATTTCCATCTTATCGTTTATATCTTTTTAGTCCTTTACATTAAGAGTCTTTTAAACGAGCAAAATTTTACGACAAAATAGGCCGAGCTATATCGCTTAAAATCCAGAAATATTGCCGGCAATACGACCCAGCAATTGTAAAGGCCGGAAACGTTTACAGCAATGATTAGCCGGCGTAACACAATATGTTCCTATGACCCAGCAATGTAAAGCCCGGCAACATGTTTGGCAATGATTAGAATTGCTTATTTACCGGCATAATACTACAAGATATGTTGCTGGGCAATACAAAAATATTGCCGGCAATGTTTCTGTATTTTAAGCAATGTAGCCCAGCCATTATTGCCAGCCACACATTTCCAGAAAATGTTGCTCGTTTACAAACCCCTTTAGGGCTTATTAACTCTTTCAGTCATCCAATCGAGCTGAAACTTGGCACATATACTCTGTACCAGTATAAAAGCATTCTATTAAATTATTGGTTCATTATACTTCGATTATTATTTTATAATTTTATAAATAATTTTGTTCATTACTTCTTTGGAAATTGAGACAACCTCAATTTCAACACCCAGTACAGGAGGATATATTATTTTGATGGAATATTTTTGATAATGAATCAATTATTTATAATATTTTTTTTGTGATACAAATGTAGTATCATTATATATTTATGGCAGAGTTTTAACCGAATTTAAGGGACTCTTCATTTGATAGCATACATTTGAAATGACGATATCGACTTTGGACAATAGCATTTAATAAGGTTGCATTTTAAACTACAGTTTTAAACCTTAATATTTTAATTTACGTTAAAAAATATCACTGGAGAATAATTGAGCATGATAATTGCCTATTCATAACATCATAATATCTATAGTAAACAATATTACATTAGTAAATCTCAACATACTGGTGCCACACACCATACCAATATTTTTAACCAACTCTAATTTACTTCTTATGTGAATTATAGAATTGGCACTGGTAAGTCGAGATGATTACCGCTTGATATTTTATAATAAGTTTATAATATAAAGATTACCCCGGTGAGTAAGTATCCTGTCATGGCTATAAGTATGCTTGCATTGCCTATCACTATTAAATAATTGTTGTTGTGCGTATTTTGAACCAAATTATAAAATCTGAAATCAAAATATTTTATTTATTACACAAATATATATATATATATATATAATTACTTACTAACTGACTCAAAGTAATATCTCTGGAGCCACTGGATCTATCACTCCCAAATTTAGTAGATATGTTGCTCTTAGCCTAAGTGTTTATTAATAATTATGATTTTTTTTTTAAATTGTATCAAATACATAGGGGAGCTAGCGTAGCCGTGTGAGTTAAACCACGTCTGCTCGGCCATCACTGAATCTCGAGTGGAACGAGACGGGGTTCGATTCCTCGCCGTGACACTCTGATTTATATGGCTCACTATTGATCACATCATACTCGCTTCGGCGGTACAAGTGTACATATGCATGATGTGTGAAGTGGCTGGAACTCTCTACCGCGGGGCGTAAAAAGGGCCTGAATGATGGCCTAATTGCAAGGTTCGAACAAGTGGTTCGTCCTACCCGTCCTAGTAGAAAGTACTAGACTACTACTACTACTAGGGGTATAGAAGTATGGGAAGGCATCTAGTATTCTCGTTTAGTGAAATAAATTTTATATTTAAAATAACACATTGGTGAAGCACGTGATTCCAGTAGTTTCCAGTTCTAGTATGGCATATAGAGGGAGTACTTTTTTGTGCCATAATCAGTGACATCTATTTGAATTATTATTATTGGAAAGTTTTCCTTTTTGTGTGTTTTTTTTATTACTATGAACAAATTGCTTTAAATCTGGGTAGAAACATCTAATTTTGATATTAATTCATTTTGTCAAATTTAAAAAAATATAATTGATAAAATAGTTGTTCCCCAAGCTGCACAACTGATCCAAAAAACATCCTTGGAATATCCTTTTGTCCATAACAGTTTGTCCATAAATTCCCTTAAGGTATAATCCCATTTTTAGGGTCCGTAGGCAAAACCAAGGACCCTTATATTTTCCTGCGTGTGTCTGTCCGTCCGTCCTGTTGCCTGCTCTCACGGCTACATCTTTCGTCCGATCACTTTGAAATTTGGCATGTATGTGTCTTGTACCTGCCCACATATTTTAAAAATATAGCGACTTAAAAAAAAAAAAATTTTAAAAAGAATTAGGGTAAAAAACTTAAGGGTTAACATTTTTTTTTTTTCGACACCGTGAGGGGTATCATATGAAAGGGTACATCAAGCTGATTACAAAAATATATAATTCTTTGGTTATAACTTTGATAGGGCGAGCGTAGGCGAGTTTGAAACATGTCCCCCCCCCCCCCCCCCCTCTATCTCGCTTATGTGAAGTGCAAAAAATCTGAAAAAATTCCTGAACATTCTTCGACCAAAAGTAAAGATACCACTTTTTGGAAATTTCTAAAAAAATATTATTTTATTTTTTATTGACAAAATACGTTTTTATATAATTACTAGCAGACCCGGCAAACGTTGTTTTGCCATATAAAATATATCTAGAGAATAATTTCCATATTTGCTATCACTAATTATGATAATTTAAAAAAATCAATATCAATCTCTAAGTGCAATGGATTGTATGATATTATATTTAATAATTTAATCATAATAATTATTATTTATAAATTTAAAATATTCCTGGGTGAGAAGTGACGCCGGTAGATGCCTGGCGGGGATAACTGATGGATTGATAATTGATCAGTTATCCACCACTGAGAGTTGAAGATTATTAAAGTACAAATATGGCTATTAACAAATGGGGGTTGGTGGTAAAAAGGTAAAATTTTAAGATTATAATTATTTTTTAATGCCAAATATTAAAAAATGTTGTCCAAAAAATATGGGAAAGCTTATTGTGTGAGAATGATATAATAATAAAAAAAATAAAATTAAAAAATGTTGTCCAAAAAATAAAAAAATCAGGTGGCCCACTCTTGTCACTTAGGGCTATAAAAAATAGTTTATCTACGATTGATACGAAATATAAACATTATATCTCTGTTTAGATGCGTAGAAAGTGATTATTTACGTACTTGCATTCATTGCGCATGCGCGTCTCATGGTTCTGAAGAATTCCTCTTCTTTACCACGCTAGCGCGGTAAAGAAGAGGAATTCTTCAGCTTTACGCACGATTAGCGAGTTTGTTTACATTTAACAAAACTAATTTGCTGTTCTTTTATTAAAGTAACTGTTTATATCAAGTTTTTAGTGAAAAACAATGAATGAATCAAGTGGCTTTGACGAAACTGTAGAGAATAATACTCCTCCAGAAATAATTAATTCGGCAAAAAATACAACTCAAGATTAATGCCATCTTTATCAAGAGATGAGATACGAACTTACATACAGCAAGTTTATTTGTTTCTGTATTTATTATTTAAATCTAACAATCGTAGATTAAGTACGGTACGCAACTCGTGGGAAAACGCCATTTGGAATTGCTCGAGTGGTTTTACTACCCTCGCTGTCGTTCGGGTGCAAACTCCACACTCGCATGCAAAATGCTACTTTCCACACTCGACGCGTAATGTACTATTACGACCTATTCTCAGACCTACCGAATGTACACAAAAATTTCTGTTCTAGCCTGACCCGACAAACGTTGTTTTGCCGTATTAATTATTTCTATTGAATATTTTGGAAGTTAATTAAAAATAACTAACTCATTGTAAGTGTGAGGGGATGTGGTCTATGACTGAAAGAGGAATGGAGCGCTATGGACGATGAGGCCTATCAAAATAGTGAGAAAGCTTATTGTGTGAGAATGATATGAGACCGGCTTCGTTCACATCCCTACTCAGAACTGTTTGCTGGGTGAAAAGTGAACCCGGAAGACGCCTGGTGGGGATAACTGATCGATTGATAATAATAATTACAATAACCGAGAAATTAATTAAATAACCGAAAATCAAATTATAATTATTAACAACTACGGGAAACAGACAGAGAAAAATACACTCCAGCGCTGGAGTGTATTTTTCTCTGTCTGTTTCCCGTAGTTGATAATAATTATAATTTGATTTAAATTAAAATTTAATCTTTCCGTAGTATGAATACTACCAAAATCGTAAAATATGAATTTAAATAACCGAGCAAACAGCAATAATTTTTATATTTTTGTCTAATTGTTATCTATTGTTACCTAATTGTTATCTCATTGTTATTATTAGTTTTGTTATTTAATTGTTAATTTAAATTGTGAATATTAATTTGAGTATTTATTTATTCTCTTTCATAGTTATTTATTGATTTTTAATCCTTTGCTGTTTCTTAGATGTATTAAGTAGCTTTTTTCTAGTCATTTATTAGTACTTTTATGGAAATTTTTTGTTAATTCATTTATGTATTTTATGTACATGTTTATTCAAGAGTGCCTCTCCTATGGCCCTGCTTTCAGAGGACTCTTTTTTTTAAAAAAAAAATAAAAATAATAAATAAATAAAAATTGATCAGTTATCGATCACTGAGAGTAAAAGATTATTACAGTTATAATATCACTATTAAAAAATGGAGGTTGGTTGGAGGTAGAAGGGTGAAAATTAAGGGTTATATGTAAACTCCCCGTCAAAATTAACGCACCACTTTTATATGCTTACACAAAAGTCGTTCAATTAGGATCTTTTTTCTATTGTTTTCATCTCGGGCAGACCTATTTCGCCTCTGTCGATCATATCCACACTCCTGGAACCGCCGAAAAGCTCTGAGATTGTAGTGAGATGCACTCTTAGTTGACCACCAATCTTTGAGAAAAGCCTTTCTTAACCCATCACTACGGGTTTATTTGCTTTCTCCATAGTTAAATTAGGAGGTCTATTCTTTTTGACACAACCAAACATCTGTATTATGAATAACTACTTGAGAGCTCTCATTTAATCAACTGCAAATAACAATGAATCATTTATGATGATGATTAAATATAATTAATTTCGGAATATAATTAATGATGATGATTAATGATGATTATTAATGAATCATTAAACATCAGTATAAATTAGAGATAGTCCAAAAAGAGAAATATAAAGGTGGTGCGTTAATTTTGACGGGGAGTGTATTTTTAATCCACTGAGTGTGGAAGATTATTACAGTACTAATATCGCTATTAAAAATGGAGGTTGGCGGTAAAAATTTTGTATAACGGTGGTAAAAAAAAGGGTAAAAATTTAGGGTTATAAGCATTTTTTAATGCCAAATCATAAAAAATTAAATTAAAACATTTTGTCCAAAAAATAAAAACTAATTTTTGTTTTAGGGGGGGGGGGGGCCTTATCACTTAGGGGTGGTAGAAAGGTAAAAATTTAGGGTTATAAGTATTTTTTAATGCCAAATCATAAAATAATAAAATTAAAAACAAATTGCCAAATAATAAGAAAATTAAATTTTTGGGGAGCCTCCCTCATCACTGAGGGGTGTTAAAGTTATAAAAATTTAGGGTTATTAGTATTGTTTAATGCCATATCATAAAATCATGAAATTAAAAAACTTTGGCTAAAAATTCAAAAAATAAAATTTTTGGGGGGCCCCCCCTCATCACTGAGAGGTGGTAGAAAGGTAAAATTTAGGGTTATTAGTATTTTTTAATGCCAAATCATAAAAAAATAAAATAAAAAATGTTTGTCCAAAAAATCAAAAAATAAAATTTCGGAGGGGCCCCCCTTATCACTTAGGGGCATAAAAAATAGATAACATCCTATTCTCAGACCTACCGATCAATACAAAAAAAAAATCATCAAAATCGGTCAAGCCGTTTCGGAGGAGTTCGGGATCAAACACCGTGGCCGAGAATTTTATATATATAGATGGTCTTTTCGATGTATTTTTTATATGGTTGTAGTCCGGTTCAGTGACAAAAAAAATACTTTATCAGAGTGTGTTTTAAGAATATCAGACCCTTAGAATGGTTCAAAGTAAGCTTTTTAGCATTTTAAAAAAACACTGTTTATACAATTTACAGTTAAACACTATATAGTGTGGCCTACGGACCCTCGCTGTGTGCTGACTAGCACACACGACCTGTTTATTGATCCTTAAAGTAATCCTAAGGATAGACAAACCCACGTTTTTAACTTATCCATTCCCTAATGTTTGAAGAGTAAGACCGTTAAAGGGTATCCTGTGGATATCCAGTTATGTTCACTCTTGGGCTCGTTGAATGAAACTAAGATCGCCCTAAATTATTAAAAATATTTACCTTGGTTTCATATCGTTGTAGATACGCAGATAGAGTTGTAGTTGGTTTTGACACCAAATTTATTATGTACTTTCTTAAGTTGTATAAAGTATTTTACTTTATGTTAAATTAAGTTATATTTTAAAAAGATTTTTTCAGGTTTTAAACTTTAAATTTCTAAATAGTTTGGACTATTCAAAAAGTTGAAAAATAGTTCAGGTTTGGGGTTCAAGTATCTATGATAAATAAGGTCCATCGGAATATCTCTGAGTCTAAAGGCCCCCAGGCCCCCATACCCGGTCAAACATTTTGGTGGTATAAGGGGCTGTTTTATGTTTGCGCAAATTGTTTGTTCGTGTATGAGAGCCTTAACCATTACCTGCCTGCCACCGCGCCACGCCGCCCAGAAGAACCGTGTTCTAATCCTGCAGGTCAACCCAATAGATTTCTAGTTTCAATAAAATCTACCTGGTGAGGAATTAAGTATTAACACATTAAGAAGTAATAGTGCAAATATCAAAACTGATTATAATATAATAGAATGCTGTTAGAAATGTTCATTATTTACATGCTGAACATTCAGAAAAGTTCTAAAACTGTCCCTACTGGATATGCTATGGACGTCTACGTTCCCTGGGTGTTAGAGGGGCAGACATCGGGTCAGCCTTAAGTGAACCACAAGTTAACTTTCTACTATCTATGGGATGTACCAAAAGCAAAAGTGGCTAGTCCAATGGACAAAGTCGTGCTACTTATAGGTGATATACTTAGGCTGTGTTACCTGATTATATTCTGATGGTGCCTTATGTTTTCTCTGAGACAGAGCCACATGTTTTGGTTGAATTCTTTGTTGTCCCAAAGTCGTCCCTTGTATTTGTTGATAGCCGATTCTTTGATGCCCATCCTTCTCATGGCTCGGACTTCCAAGCACTTGACTTTACCGTTCAGTATCCTTAGCTGGTGTTCTAGATGTAGTAACATCGTATAGCAGCCGAGATCAAGTCCTATTACACCTAAATACATAAACCATCCTCCGACCAAGTATAAAACAGTAGCTAAAAAATAACCGATGTTACTCTCGTCGGTTTCGATCGGTAAGTACAGCATAACCAGCAAATTTCGATTATAATTTCCTAAAGTATCATCGGACTGAATAAACGGCGTTAATACCACATGAGAACCTATACCGGTAAACATGAACCATTTATAAGTTGTGGTTAATTTTTTAATATAAATATTAAATTGGATGTTATCATTGATCTCGCTAGCTGTAGTTTCTTCGTTTTCGTACACGTAACAATCTGTGCCGACTATGTACAACATGCGACTCACATTTCCCAGGTAAATTAGACCGTTTAAAACGGCCAATTCGACGCCAGCGATAGCGACACTTAAAAAACACGCTTCGAAGAGAATGTCTAAAAAATCTATGTTAATCATCATCGTGTACGTGGCCAAACAACATATTGTAATCAAGATGACGTTACCGTAAACAGCTACCGCTTTTTCCAGCTTATTGCCAAGAGGTAGGAAGTACATTCCTACAAGACTACGGTACATTGCTTTGATTATTCCAATCTTAACACCTCGATCTCTAGTAGCTTTATCTACCTTATCGTAGTCATCCATCTAAGTATCTAAAAACACAAATTAAATAAATATTTATCTAAACACAAAAACCACGATAGAGTACCACTACAGTGTTTAATTTTAATTGTATCATTCTGAACCACCGAAAAGAAGCAATGCAATATTTACTAAGCAAGAACAATAGATGTTTGTTCTGCTGCTTTCCATTACACAGTGGTTGTGCAAATATCTCACGCTTCTTTATCAAATAAAAGTATCTTCTATATTGTCCATTTAACTTAAAGTAAATATAAACTAGAAAGAAATTTTTGATTTTTTTTTTTTATATTTTAGTCTTAAATAAAGTATATGTATATTAAATGATATGACCTATGAAAAGTTTATATTTCAATATGTTAAACCACAGTTTGTATTTGATGGTACTTAAAACTAAACCTATACTAATAGAGTTATGCGCGTGAGATTTTAATTTGTTGATTGATTCCACATTCTGTTTATTTCTACCAGTACATGATTCTTAGTTGATTTCTTTCCAGTAAGCTTTCGAGTGACTACTTTCTCATTGTTACAAATTCCCAAGAGATGAGATGATCTTCAATCAACAATGATAATAAGGTCATTATTATTTACCTGCCTCAGCTAAATAATCCACAGATTCGGCTCCTTATTTTTTTCTTTCACATATAAAGAGAAAGTATTGTAATGACGTAGAGATTCGATTTTGAGATTTTGATTGATTTACACATTTTGAGATCCCCTGAGTAAAAATAAGTGTTTTTTAAAAAAAAGTTCTGTCTGTCGTCTGGGCAGACGCGTGGAGCCTAAACTACAGGGCCTCAAATTTTACATACACGTTCAGAAAAATCATACCTCCGAGGCGAAATCTAGAAATGGATTATAGCTTCAAATTTGGGGACACTACCCCCCAATTAGATCACAAGAGAGCAAATTACAAATGAAAGACTGACCTTCAAAGCGATAAATGAATACCAAGGAAAGGGCCTCACAGTAGGATATACTTATTAACAACACACACAAGCACATACATAATTTAATGGTTCTTGTTGGCAGTTGTAAACCTATGAAATTAAAAATAGTTGGCCTATTAGTGTGACACACAGCTTCCTCGCGCTACATCGCTGTAATGATGATTTGCTTTTATGACCTATTATTGTCCTATTTTTGGTCTCGTCTCTGTGTTAACATTTTTTTGGACTAACATGTCTTCAAAATTGCTCGTCCAATAATGATGAAATGTGGATGGTAGGCCCCAATTAGCTTATCTTTTCCGCTTTTGCACTAAAATTTACTACGTTTCCATGTGTTTAAATACGGATTGAATCCTGATTTTTTATTTAACAAGTTAGGTGTTTCCATGTGTGGTATTGAATCCGTATTCAATACGAAATAAAAAAAAAAAAAATTCTTGGTTACTTTTGACAAAGGTTATAAATAATTTTGTAACCTTCACATTTTATAACCATGTTTTTTATTACGTATTTTGACAGATTTGACTACAGTTCTACAGAAATACGCCAGGTGCGCTCACACACACGCTCTGCGCATGTCAGGATCGAGTTCAGGTGTTTCCATGCAACTCGATCCAGATACGATCCCAGAATTTAGTGTATCGTATTGTGATCGGTATCGTATTTAATCCGTATTGAATCTAGATTTCCATGGACACTTTGGATCCAAAAACTGTATTCAACCCGTATTCAATCCGTACATAAACATCATGGAAACGTAGTAATTGTTTAATATCACCTATATCTTTAATGAACTATTCAATTTTTAAGAGATTTTAATGGTTTATCGATCGTCCCATATTATTTCAACAGTCTGCTCAATTATTATTATATATTATTATACATGTATAGAAATAAAACAATTATGGCATACTCGCAGTCCAGGATATAGCAAGCAAAAAGGTGTCTGACTAACATCAAGCTAGAATACGGTGTACATGTTAATCTTTTAATGCCCTTTAAGAATATGTGCTCGGCTAAGTTCGTCTGCGGGACATAGCTTGGCAATAGGCATTTGAAAAAAAAAAACAAAAAAAAAAACAACAGGTAGAGAACGGCCATGTCCCACCAATTTAAACAATGTGATTTTCATGATCCTGAGTACAAAATTAGTTAGTAGACCTAATATCATATTGATGTTAATTTTATAGTTAGTTCATATTTTTAAAAGGCACTAAACGATTAACTTGTTCACAAAATTCTAGCTTGATGTTAGTCAGACACTTTTTTCCCCGCTATCTCCTGGACTAACAGTTTCTTTTTAGTTTCTTTTTTTTTTTTTTTAAAAAAAGGGGAAAAATAAATTAAATAGTCAATAAAGCGTCGTAAAAGCAAAACATGATTATATTTCGTCATAGGATCCCGAGGAAGCAATGTGCCACACTAATTGGTAGACTATTTTTTAACGATTTAAGTTTCAACAGCAATGCTTCCGTTACCTTTGGTAAGCTTGGTTCAAAAAATATAGGCAGGGGGGGGGGGGATTAAATAAAATAGACAATAATGGGACGTGACTTAATAATCATCATTTAAGTACGTAATTGGAAGTGATAAAGCAATGTGCCACAATAATTGGCAATTTTTTTTTTTTTTTTTTTATGTATATAAATTCCTGTTATTAATAATAAAAAAAAAATCGGGTACGGGGTACCTCGGAACTTTTTCTCACTTCGGAGGCCACCAAAGTGGCCACAGCAGGAGAAAGCAGCATTGGGCGTGGTCAGTACTTGGATGGGTGACCGTTTTGAACTAACTGATTTTTTTATAATAATTTTTCAAAAAAAAAAAAAAATGTTATACATTATTTTTATTTATTTAATTATTTGCATTTTGGCGGTATTTTGACAGATGTAAACAAACTTTGACGTTTAACAAATCCAATCAAATATCGCAATAATTAATAATTATATTTGCTTTTAACTTTTAAGCTAAAAATGGAATTTCATCGGGTTTTTTTTATATTTGTTCGGTAAATTCGGATTGTACGTGCCCCTACTTTGAGGTTAGGTGATAAAATCCCGTATATTATATTAAAAACCCTAATTTTGTGTACCCTTTTCTCTACTCCAACATATTTTTAGACAAAGGGATATAAACTCTCCTATGAACATATCATACATTTATAATTTCTCTAAAATCAAGTAGGAAAAAGTACGAACAATTTCTGGGGCACGTACAATCCGAATTAGCCTATTTGTTTTTGTTCCTTATTTTTTACCTGTTCCAACGATATGCTTTATGTCAAAAACGTATATTTATACCCAAAGTTTCAAAATTCAAAAATCGATAACTTCAAAATTGCGGCCGATATCAAAATTAAATTTAGTGGATTTGTTTGTCATACAGAGAGGTACATTCGTGCCAAATTTCAACTCGATCGGATCACTTTTCGATTTTTTTAAAATGTTTGCTGACCCAGCAAACTGGATTCAAGATGGCGGAAAATGTTGATTTTCCGTGCGGCAAAACTAGAAGTAAGGACTGATTTTTCTACCAAGTTTCAACTCTCTAGGTTAAATACCCTGGTAGCGATGCTAACATACTTACATACATATACATGCAGTCGTCATGCTGGAAACCACTTAGGAGGTCTTAAAAACACCCAAAACGGATAATTCAGTCGAAATCTAACAAAAAATCGGGTGAAAACAAAACTTTTCCTACCATAGATGAGGAAAAGAAAAAAAAAAAAATCAATATCGTTAATCGGTACTAGTAGACTAAAGATTTTGGGAACGAATTTTGAACAAATTTCTGATCTACTTGTTAGCTATTTATAATTCTGTCAGATTAAAATCCTCCACTAGCTATAAAATATAAGTATTCTTTATGCTTAATCTTTGATTACTTATATAGCCCAGTCATATTAGGGGTCAACCTCGGAATGAAAGTTTTGTCGTCCTAAATATTATCTCAAAAGTCACAAATGCTATCGTGTCCGCGTCTTAAGAATTTGAAGGTCAAAGGTCATAAAAATCGGTTTTTCGCTAATATCTCGGTTCCTATTGCTTAAATGAGATTTGCATCTATTATGAAAGTTGTAGAGTATAAAATTCTCTACAACTTTTGTTTTGAACTTTTTTTTTCATACGATCAACCGTTTTTGGGGTAGAGCACGAAGAGTACGCAGCGTACAGTCATATATTATGGGCTAATGCAAGGTCAAGCGTGAGTTACGGTTATCAGTACGTTGTATAAGGTCAATTATTTACTAAAAAAATTATAATTATTAAACAATGCCCATTATTTATGTACTAATTATTAATTATTTATATTTAACTATTTAACTATAGTATATTATTAATTCTGGATTATATATTTTAATTATATTTTAAAATAAAAAGACAGTAAGGGAATATATTTTACACATATCTTTATTTATCATTAAATATGGCATATTATACATTTATTAAAATGTGAGTTTAAATATTAAAAGAATTTTTGTTGATTTTAATTATAATAAAATTGTGAATGGAAGCTAGTTATCTTCTTCTTCTTCGTCGTCATAAACGTAACTTCACACTTGTCCTTGCATTAGCCCATATATTTAGGAGTTATTATAGATAGTAACTTAAAATGGAAAGAGCATATTAGCTGGATGGTAACAAGAGTAAGAAAAACTATGTATAGTTTTATTAGAATTAGGGATTTTGCTAATAAGTCCATATTAAAATTACTTTACCACGCTCTAGTAGAATCCATACTAAATTATTGTATACTAGCTTGGGGAATGGCTTCCCCAACAAGCATAGAACCTGCCAACATAATTCAAAATACTATATTAAAAATCTCATTAAAAAAGCCAAAAAGATATTCATCCGCGTTAACGTATTCTAAATCTAATGTACTGACAATAAAATCACTTTACGAAAAATCCGTATTAATACATTATTTTCATAATAATTTACCAACAGTTCCTCATACTTACTCTACTAGATCACAAAGACAGAAAACTTATAAAACTCCACTTTGCCGTACAACCACCAAACAAAGACACGCCACTTACTTAGGACCACATTATTACAACAGACTGCCAGCTTCATTAAAAAATATTAATAACATAAATATGTTTAAGAAAAAAATAAAGCAACATCTCCTAACTAGAGAATAGAAGATATTTAACTCATTTCAATTATAAAATATAGAATAACAAATATTGATGTAAAAATGAAAGATAATTTTATGAATAAGAATAAAACCAAAGAACTTATAAAGAATAAAAAAATAACAAAAACAAGTATAACAAATAAACAAGTAATAAATATACAGTTTTATAAATTTTACAAATAAATAAATAAAATAAAATAATAAAGAAATAGCCATATAACAAAACAGCGTATAATATAATAATATAGAGACGGGGCCCTCCCTCTAGGTGTAAAAACACTTACTGAGGGTCCTCACCTTTGCACTTTGTATGAAATGTAAATTTACTTATTGTTATAAATGGTGGAAATAAAGATTTATTTATTTATTTTATTTATTTATATGACTGTACTCTTCGCGCTCTACCCCAAAACCGGTTGATCGTATGAAAAAAAAGTACAAAACAAAAAAAAAACAAAGTTGTAGAGAATTTTATATTCTACAACTTTCATAATAGGTGCAAATCTCATTTAAGCAATAGGAATCGAGATATTCGCGAAAACCGATTTATATGACCTTTGACCTTCAATAGCTTAAGACGCGGACACGATAGCATTTGTGACTTTTCAGAAAATATTTAGGACGACAAAACAACGGTCACCAATTTACAGCTTATTATCTTTAATTTCGAGGTTGACCCTTTTTTGTACCTAACATGACTGGGCTAATACTGATTGAAATTTAAAAATAGAAACATTAATAACTTGTTATCAGAAAACCACAAGGTGAAATTTTATTACCCAGTGGCAATTGCGCTTTTACAGCCAGAATGTTGAAAGAAAAAATGTGTTCCCCTCCCCTATCACCCTAAAACGGCTAGTCCTAACATTTTGTAATAATTCATACAATTACCTTATTATAGGCCAATGAAAATTTCAGCTTTTTATAAATTACAAATTTTGTTTGCTTATACGCAGTGCGCCAAACGGTTTTTAAAATTTTTGAGTGAGTATTATTGATAATATTGATCTTAATAACCCATGAAACACAATTTGCGGATGCTGACAATGCTTCTAGTAGTGGAAGCGAAACTTCGGGCTTGAATCCCTTTCTGATGCGGAATCCACCGGAAAATCAAAGTATTCAATAACAATTGCAGTCTGTTGACAAATTTACTGAACAAGATTACTCTTTAAGTTTTATTCACTATTCACTATTAATAAGTTAAATAAAATCTAAGTAGAAAAATAAATTTAAAATAATTTAATTTTTTTTACTAAATTTTCCAAAACAGTACTCCTAGCTGATAAATAGATAGAGCTGCAGATAAAGCTATAAGGAAATGCAAGTTTTGTAATGAATAAATGGGATTGAATATAAACAAAACGAAACATCATAAATTTATTATTTATTGTTGTATTTGTTTTTAGGCCAGCAATTATCAAACCTATATTTTAGTCAATACAAAGATTTAATAAATAGGTTTATAAAATTCAAGATAAACAAAACAAAACCAAATCTTTAATACGTCTGATAGTTTGATAAGTAAATAATACAAGAATAATAAACAATGATTTCAATTCGTACAGAAGTTTTATTAAACCCTTTTTTTTTTTTTTTTTTATCAGGCATTGATATTTTTCTATATTATTAAATAAGTTTTGTAAACAAAAAACTCCAGTGAGAATAAAAGAGTAAGATATAACCTGCTTAAATGTGAAACAAAGTTAGAGGAAAAATAAAAAGTCGTAATAACTTCTTAAAAGGCATTATTACCTTTGAACTAAAAACTATATATTTGTGTCTCAAGAACAAACATAAACAAAATAAATCATACTCCAGGTTTTCCACCTGTTAAATCAACAAAACAAAATGAATGTCACTATAACACATCTCCTTTTCTCTCATCTAAATGCTTCTTGATCGGGATAAGATGGTACCGATTCCTCTTGAGTAACCTTCTTGTGTTGCTTCTCCCTATGTAAGATTTCTATCTATTTATTCGATCTATGTAGGCATCGCAGCTCTTCCTTTAACTCACCCATACTGCCATCATCCAAACTTCCTCTCCATTTTTCGATTTTCTCAGCTCCCTCACTTTATGTCTTCTGTCGTAGTTTTCTTTTTGTTTAATTTTCATCTCTCTATCTCTTCTTTTTATCTCTTCTTCCTTAGGCCACTTCGGTTTCATCGTGTCCAGAAGCATTGGGATTCTTCCTAGGAAAAGTTCCGCGGGGCCGAAGCCTGATGCTAGTGGCGTACTAAGGTAAGTCAGAAGTCCCAAAAACACATCTTGGGATTTGCAAGTTTTAAGTAGCATTTTGACTGATTTGACACCACTTATCTGCAAACCCTTTACTTTTTGGACACCTCGGACTGCTATGCATTATACAATTTAATGGAAGTAATAATATAATACAATGCTTACGGGTTTCCTTGATCACATCTAAAAATCATCGGAATACCATATCTTGAAACGATTGACTTCATTTGAAATATCCCACAATCGGCCTATGGTCCGTGTTTATCTTGATATTGAACCCGTAGAACCATCTGCCGCGAATCTCTTGAAGACCGATGTGTGCGTTTCTTTCTCTGCTTGAGCCCATTTCGATTCTGCTATCGTCAGCGTTTTAAATGTATGTTGATCTGAAACCGCTCCTATACCGAAAGATAAACTTTCTATCAGCTGTTACTCTAGTTTTTCTATTTGGGTCATAATGTCCTACTACGGGTGGTGAATTTATATATCTCTTTAATTTTATAGCTATCTCCTTAATCTAATTTTTAGTAGTATGAATTTCGATTTTTCAAATAACTTAGACTCACAAAAAGAAAAAAAAAACTAATAGCAGCAAATTATAATCTAGATTTTTTAAAAATTAAATAGTAAACAGACCAATAATGAACTTCAATAGCATTATTCTTAAACTAAAAAATATAACATCTATTTATAGATCAGCATTGAGACGTTTATTGAAATTTCGGGAACATTTTTAGGTAATAATAAGTTTAACAATCACATTCTATTGAATGAATGAATACCATTTTATTGATCATTTTTCGTACAATATGTTTAACAAAATATTAAATTAATGTTATTGATTATTTTATTATTATTTCTGTTAATATCCTCACTATTTTAAATACATGTATGTATATATTTCTACAATAAATCTATAAAAACAAGATAATAACAACTTACATACCATAACAATTTAAATACTATAAAAAAAATTCAAAACAACAATATATGACCAAATCAGATTTTCATCTGTGGTTATAATCTTGATAGGTTACTTTTAAAGATATTTCATTGTTTTATTAACTCTTGTACTTTAATTTTTAATTTATCTCTTATTTGTTTATTTACTATTATT